>CM035228.1:51173231-52373231 GCA_020226215.1 Sindora glabra | reverse complement strand
ATCTAAATTTAAAAAATTTTATACAAAATCAATTGATTATATATAAAAATTTGAATCATTTTAAGAGTTGATTATCTATAAAATTTTAAAAAAATAATTTATTTAAAAAATAATGTAGTAAATATTTAAAGATCAAGCAAGAGTTGACAAAAAGTTAATAGAAATTGACAAAAATTAACAAAAATTAAACAAGAGATCAAAACTACATTAATTTAATGTTTTGGAGATCAAAATAGATTATATTAAATTTTCATATTTTAGAGAGATCAAAATACCAAATGTATATAGTCGTATTTCCTTATTTTAGATGTACACATTATATATTATTCTTTAAAAAATTATCAATAATGAAATATATGAATTTTGCTATTTATAAACGTAAAGAGTTTTTTTCTTTTACTCGTTCCATAATTACGATAAACCTATTCCCTATGAATCAAATTTCTATTTAACACATACCTTATACCCGTATCATGTACCAAAGCATACTGCAAATTAAATAACACTCATTTTATTGAAAGATATTTTTTATTAAAATATCTCTTTTACTTGAATTTGTCACTTTTTTTAAAATTTAAAATTACTTTCTAAATTATTCATTGATTACAGACAATATAGTCACTAACAAATTAATTATAAAATACTTAAAACTTCATGGAAACTCAATTAACTTGTTATTAAAGTTGCTTGTTATATTTAAAATATAATTACATCATACAAGAAAATTTTCTATTGTTCGCCGAAACATGTCATTCTTTATTAATTGATCAAATTATATTGTGAGAATTTGTCACAATAAAATAGTTATCATTCAATAATATATGTGTTAAATTGGTCTAAACATGAGATAGGTAATAAAATTATGAAAATGCTCTATGCAAATCTGATACGAAATTGAGTTTTAATTTTTTTATATCCTCTAAATTAAATTTTATAAATTTCTCTCACTATTTTATATTCAATTAACAACTCTTAATTTATATTTAGAATTAAATTTTAAATTTTAGTTTTGGCGCATATATCATTATTGATAAAATTATGGTGCATCATCAAATTTTACTATTAATCATGCTTGTTCTTGTAAATCAATGAGAGCTCTATATCAATTGAGTCAACTTATCTAAAACGTTGGTTTATATCAAAAAGTGGTCCCATAGTACATAGAGAATTAGAAAGTAATAAATACATTTTTATTAATTAAATTGAAAATCAAAAGATAAGAAAAATAATTTTTTCTTATATATTATATTTATCAAAATTAAATAAATTTCTCATACTTTTTTATTTACTAAGTCAATTAAATTTGTATTAATTATTTAACTTCTATTATTAAGTGGACCTAACTTAATTAGTTATCATATAATTATATATATATATATATACTATTTATTTATATATTATTGTTATTTAAGGAATACTTATGAATTTATACATACTTCTTTTAGAACTACCCAATCAAATCGAATATATAGCAATATGCGTTAAGGCTAGTCAACCATGAATACGTACATGTATGTAATAAGTCTCTTTGATCCAAATGCCCACAATTAGGTTTAGGGGTCAGTTTCTTCTTTCAAACTACAAATTTTTAAAATACAAAATTTGTTCCCAACAGTTTATGAGTGCCAAATCCTGGCCTTCCATTTTGGTCAACTAAATTAATATACAATCTAAATGGTTTATATTGTATCACATAATATTGCAGATTTACACCACCTTCTTGGTGGGAGTGGGGGGTTTACAAATCCCTTATCCTTTCTAAATGTTCTTCTCCTCAGTCAAAAATTTCATTTCATTCAGTTCTTCCGTAAGAAAGCTAACACTAACCTTGGCTGTTGCTTTTGGAGACAATATATATAAAATTGGCTGCTGCCCATATTGTGTAGAACAAAAGTTTTAAATTTAGGAGATTAGTATAAATATGTTAAGTTTCACAACGCTTAATTTGTGTAAACGATTTTCTTGGGATTAATATATATAGAGAGCTCATTTGTGTCAAATACATCAACAAATTATCAAAAGAAGAAATGTAGAGCTCTCCCAAAACTCTACTAACAAAGATCAAGCCATTTGAAGTCTCCAATTTCTATCAAAAGTATCTATTCCGAGTTGAAGATTTCAATATATAAGCCCCCCTGATTCTTTCCAAATGTGAAACATTTAATCTTTGATTGGAGATTAAGCTTTTTCAAGCTTTTTATCAAAGTTTAGCATTCAATCTTCAAGCCTTCATGTAAAGTCATCAAATTCAACCTATTCAACCATTCAAACTGAGATCAGGCTTTTTCAAACCTTCTATTGAAGTCAATTGTTTAACGTTCAAGCCCTCATCCAAAGTCATTAATTTAACCATTTAAGTTGAGATCAAACTTCTTCAAGCCCTCATTTGAAGTCATCAAATTCAACCATTTTAATCAAGATAAAGCTTCTTTAAGCCCTCATTCAAAATCCATTGAAAAAAAAAGAATTAGAGGATCATCTTGTATTTTTTTTAAGAAATGAAAGATTGTACTCACATCTTCAAATCAATAAAATTATTTATTCTACATAAATTTCTTTAGTAAAAAATTTTGTATGTATAAATTTCTAGCTCATGCAATGGGACATCTCTACCTTGCATCTCTTTTCTTTAAAATTAAGTTCAATTGATGTTTTCAAGAAAATGAGTCTTCAACAACTTACTATTCAAATTTAGAGCAAATCTACCAATCAACTTAATAAGTTTTGATCCTCAAGGTTCGATGACTCAAAGCAAAGTAAAAAATTCTTGCAAATTTGTATACTTGAAAGATTACAACACGAAATCCTGCTCTTATTTTTACGAATTCATTGTCATAAAGATCATATTCGCTTATACAAGTGGTGGGGGCAAAGTCAAACATAGCTAACATTCTCAATGTGTCTTAGCTTAACCTATTTTATCTGAAAGTTCTAAATTATTAATAAAACTATAATTGTTGAATGAGCTAGCAAAGCTAATAGTATCCATTCTACTTTAAAGACCCTAATGTTCCAATTGAAGAGACACTCTTTAAAAGATTGCTTCCCTAACTCTTCTAAATCCTTAATTTCAATTACATTATTTGTCATGATAACAAGTGTAACTTTTCTAGAAAAGTAAGTTTCAAGTATTGGAAAGACACTTGAGACATTGATGAAGTCCATCCAAGAAAGAGAAGCTTTGAGACAAAAAATAAATCTTTAACATCTTATAGAAGGTTAGTGAATCTCCCAAATCGCATAATGATTTAATTGAAGTATTTGAAGATAAGTCATGTCAAAAAGATCAAGATGAAGTTGTATAAGAACAAAATGGCTCTAAGAATGAAAGTTTTATCTAAATGGCATTGTTTCTACTTGTCAATTGAAAGAATTCATCAAAGAAACCATTAAAGATCAGGAAAAATAGGGCATATAGTCTTCTTTTTCCTATGTCAAGCCATGCAATTGAAGGGTTAATTTTTTGAAAATGCATCATAATTATCAACCACCTAAGTTTCAACAATTACATAGGAAAGGAATCATAAGTAGCATATTGCTCACTTCATTCAAATTTGTAATAATGCTAGAATGGATAGAGATTTGTGTGCTCCTTTAAAGAAAATGCTTTTGACTAGTATATAGACTTATCACTTAGATCAATTAATAGTGAGGAACAACTTGACTATAAGTTCCTAAAACAATTTTATAGCACTCATCACATTATTAACATGTTTGTGCTTACAAAAACTTAACAATCAAAAGATGAGCCAATGATCAAATATATTCGATGGTCAAGAAATCTAAGTCTTAATTGTAAAGATTAACTTTTAAAATCTTCTACTATTGAAATGTGCATACAAAGGATGAATTAAAGCTTAAGACACATTATTCATGCTATCAAGCCTCTAATATGTGAAAAGTTGACAACAAAGGCACATGACATGGAGCTTAATGTCACTACTAATGCTAATTAAAGGTTAAGGGAGAATAGCATGAATTTTATACAAACAATAAGCCATCATCTTCAAAGTATGAAACTAAGTAATCGATGGTTGTGTCTATTTCAACAATTAAGCTAATTATCAAGTTAAATAGGAAAGATAACAAAATCAATGGTACTTCAAGCAAAAGAAGGAAGGTCGTATTAAAGAAAATGATAAACAAAGAATATCCATTTCTAAATTCTGACATTTCTTCAATATTAGAATCTCTACTTCAAGTTAACTTAACTGAGCTACTGGAGATGAAATGACCTAATGAGGTAAGCAAAATAGATAATCTAGACTTTTATATGTACAATTGACTAATTAGTAACCCAATTAACAAGTGTTTTGTGTTGAAAGACAAAATTATGGAATTAGCTAAAGAAGGAAAAATTACATTTAATGAAGATAATGTAACTTGTAACATGACCACGGTAGCTCTAACTTCACTTAATGTTGATCTTCCTCCTAAAATGATCAATTTGGTTCATTAAAGCTGATAAGGCTTAAAAGAAAAAAAAAAGGATTAAGCTTCCAATAGCTTCCACAACCTATTATGTCACTAAGGGTAAGTACAATAATAAGTCAAAATCCACTTTGAATGATGAAAAAGGATTGACTTCAACCACTAATGAGGGAAATAAGAAAAATAGTCTACTAACATCTTTCAAAACAGTTCCAAGAAAGCAACTTATGAAAATTAAAAATGAAGCTTTTAAAAGTGAGGAGATTATCCTTACTTGCCATGTTACTTCAACAAACTAAAATCAACAAAGTTCTGGAACACTCCTAATGTACAAGTATAAATTGCATGTTATTTATTGTTTGCATGAGTTAAAATTGCAATAACAAATCCAAAAATTTAAATTATCTTAATTGCATGAAGTTAAAATGCATGTTACTCATTATTCATATGAGTTAAAATTGTGACTACAAATTAAATTAACAAAATTCAAACATTTTTTTAATCACATGGTGATAAATTACATGATACTCCTGGTCTACAAGAGTATAAACTATGGAATTTCAAAAAAAATCTCTCATCTAATATTCCTAGCTCACATAAGTATAAATTGTGAATGGCTAAATTATAATTAATATATATATATACTACTCTTAGCTCATATGGGTATAAAGTGTGAATGATTAAATCAAATCAAAATGAAAATTGAACTACCTTTGACTTGATCCCTTATTAGGTACATAGGTAACTCCATAAGTTACTAAATTTAGTCATAAAAATAAATAAACAAGAATGTCCTTACACAATTTAATAAACTAAATATGAAATTACAAACAAGATTTCATATTCAAAGTTCAATACATGCATAAGTTTAATAAGTTACGTATCTTTTCTTTAACTGCCAAGATTTGATGCACATGTTTGTCATGAAGTTCTTTTCACATCTCTAATATGGATGCATGTTCAAGATTACAAAATCCTTAAATTGATGTCATGGATGATGGCACTTCCACTTAGAAGAAGATTTTAGTCCTTTGCTAAAAGGTATGACTTGAGACATATTTGATGATTTATGAAGTATGCAAGGAAGATAAGTGAATTTGATAAGAATGTTGCAAACTAATGCTAAGCCTTTACAATAGATACATAAACTTTTATTTACACTAAGTATAAAATACTTATATGTCATTAAAAGTGTGAATTTCAACTGGATGAATGTATTTAGATGATATGTCTTGAAAGTTTTTAAATACAAAGTCTTGGGCATCTTTAGATGCAAAGTCTTAAACATCTTGAAACTCAAGATCATGAAAGTCTTTAGATGCAAAATATTGAACATTTCTAAAGGTAAAATCATGGATATTTTTAAATTTGATGCATTAAATATCTCCAAAGGTAAGATTATGAATGTTTTCATATTTGAAGTCCTAGATATCTTTAGATACAATGTTCTAAATGTTTTCAAAGGCGAGATCGTAAATGTCTTTAGACGTAAGATGTTAAACATCTTTAGAGGTAAAATCATGATTGTTTTTAGATATAAAGTGTTGTACATCTTTAGAGGCAAGATCATGAATATCTTTAAAAGTGATAGGGATACTTAACGGTACGGACTTAGTGAAGTAGGTCAAGGCTTGTGCAACTCAGGCTTATTTAGGCCCAATCCATAAAGGCCTACATTTAAATAAGCCTATGGGAAGTCGGTTCGGTTTGCAAAAAAAAGCTTGGAAAGCTTGTGGGTTTTGGCTTATAAACAAGCTTGGCTTATAAATCGATCCATGGATTATGTGGATCCAATTTGCACAAGCTAGGCTTATTTAGGCTTGCATTTTGGTGAGCTTATTTTTGGTAAGTCTAGTCTATAAAAAGCTTACAGACTAATTTGCCAAGCCTATCGACACCCGGCTTATTTAGCACCCATAAAATATGAAACCTTAAATGTATTTAAATTTGAAGTTTTAAATGTATTTAAAGACGAGATCATAAATATTTTCAGATGTGAGATGTTGAACATTATTGGTGTGTGTCCTAGGAATCAATCATATAAATGATTGAAATAATGCACAATGTATTATATTTTATTTTAGGCAATACAATTATTATATTACTTTATTTTTATTTTATTAATTTTGCACAATTTATAACTTAATATAATAATTATTCCTGGAATAGTTTTACTATTTCTAAAATGTCCCTAGTCAAGTATTATTACGAAAAAGATAGTAATAGTACATCGAGACTGATATCTATAGTGACTAATAATTATGAGTCATGGATATGTGATATCAAGTCAATACATGAGTACATTATTAGTGAACAGATGTATTGGATTCACCCAATATGAGAATACTGCATAGATAAGACTTATGTCATTAGTAGTTTTCATATAGTCACAATTGCATATAGTCCTTTGACCTGAAGTCACTAGGGTTCCCTACATGAGGGGTAATTCACTTTGATGTCGTCCTATGTCACCTTTAATCAGGATGACGAGTAGAGCATTGATTGGGTGTGTCACAAATCATGCAGAAGGAAGTGAGTAATGTAGATGAGATTTGTTACTCTTATGTAAAAGAGATATATCCTTGGGCCCCTTGATTGAGTGAGACTTAGAAATGTATGACCATGTTTAAATGAATCAATATATGATATTGATCATTTGTTTTGAAGTCTACTTAGTATCAAGAAATATAAATTGAACTTTGACGAGGATGACACTCTCCATGCCTCCAATTCAATTTGGATATTATTACAAAAGGGATTATGATGCAAAATGTTAATTATGTATTAGGTGGATGTCGAATCATAGACATTCTTACTACTTGAATAGCAATGATGTATTGCTAGATACTGCTCACTGTCTATGGCTTAATAATGAGTAATTGTCAACGTAGTAAGAACTTATAGGGTCACACAAAAGGAGTAGGAATAAGATAATAATTAATTGAACTTTAATTATATTAATATCCAATTAATTGGACTTATTTTCGTGCATATATATTATTATTAAGAATAATAATATGTTGTTCACGTAATATATATATATATATATATATATAATATTATGTGATATTAAAGTAATATCAAATAATTATGTTATTAGATATTAGATAAATATATTATGAGATAATATTATTTTGATATTTGATAACTATATGCAATTATCTAAATATTAAGATATTTATATTATGAGATAATATTATCTAATATTAGATAATTAATAGATAAGTCCTATCTCTTCTCGCTCTCTTCTAGGATAAGGATAAAATGAGTTATTAACTGTGATTAGAATTTTGGAAGCATTATCCTAATAGGACTAGGATTATGGCTTGCCCAAGTTCTATAAAAAGGAATTTAAGGGCAGCATTTTTAGACATGCATATAAGCTCCTAAAACCCAAAATCACTTAGAAAACATTCAATCCTAAATCCTAAAGAGAGAAATGCATTCTAGTAGATTCGTAGAGGATGAGAGGTTGTTATTCACTCCATGTAGATACCGTAGAGACACTATACCTTCCAGTTGGTATTTTGATTCATTCGCTTTCAAGTTTTGATAAGTAGAAACATGAGTGCCTAATCGGTAAAACCCTAATAATTGATTTATGCCTTTTTGCATGAATCTTAGGTAGAATTCGGATCAAATTTTGAATTTCTGCTGCATGTGATAATCCGAATTCCTAACAAACATCTCTAAAGGTAAAATCATGAACGTCTGCATATGCAAGATATTAAATGTCATGACCTAAACCCAATCATGATCGATATGGATCACATTATTTAATTTCCACTAGCCTTAACACAATTTACTCAAATTTTATCCAATAGAAATCTTTCTATTTCAGTAGTGACTCAAAATTCACTATAATTTTTGCAGAGAAATGGATAGTTTTCTTTATTTTTAGATACTTTCTACAGGCTAACACCTTAAATCATGAAACTTATGAATTTTTGTAGATATAATAGCATCACAAATTCACATAATACTGCATAACTTTAACATATATATTTATTTATACAAGCCTGCATAAATTAACTTCATTCCTAATTCAAATCTTAATCCAACTGTTAAGTGTTTCAACTAGGTGATCTTTGATTCTCTATGAATATAGCAAAATTTAAGAGCATTTATTTTAATAAAAAAATATTGAAAATAAAATGAAATAAGTTACAAGAACTTGGTGAGAATATATCTATTATAACAACATGTGAAATCAATTATGTGGGGCGGTCATATGCTAATTAAATCTTAAAATGGAAAACTGTTACAAGCAAAATTCTTGGTTCTTGTAACTCGTAGTGCTAATTCGCGAGTTAATCTATTTACTTACCTATAACTCAAACTATATATTTCATATTATAATTTATATTATTCTTAATCATTCAATTTACATGATATCATTATCATATCACACTTATTTTGAATAATCATTAAACATTCAGATGGTTGACAAGCCTAATCATAATCAAATCATCACAGTCATATTAAATAGAGGTATTCAAGGATAACTAGATTTCTATTTTATAATATAATAAAGATTAATACATACACACACACATTAAAAACATGCATTCATATTTTGCTTCTAGGTTAACCTTGTACCTTTGTAATTTTTCATCTCTGTTCCTCGAAGGTTTACCTTATACCCTTTTCACCTTATTATAGGGAATTTTCTATCCAATATTTACAACATTACCCTTGTCACATTTCTCAATTTCAATGGCACTCATGGCATAATTCACAATATACTATACACACTAGAGCTCAGCTTTACACATCATAATTTCAATATAACTTTAATACAAAGCAAGTATTTCATTATCACAGGGTAATGTCAAAGCATATAACAATGTAGTTCTAATCATAACACAAATAATATCATTTACTATTGTAAGTTAATCATGATCAATCCATAGTTAATAATAATGCCATCATGTCTCATAAGCTTATTTAAACAACATCCTCTTAAACAAATAATTACTAACTCATCACTTATATCATTTCTGGCTTACTCATGCATGGTCATAAGGGAAACTTGGTAACAATCCATACCTCATAATTATACCTTTAAGACTTCATTGGTGAATGTAGATGAAATCTATATCATTTATAAGAAATATTATAAAATATGACATTTAATAAAATAATATTAAAATATTAATTTAAAGTGGGATATATACATCTAAGGGTGCTTGTTTACTCTAAGGATTCCTAAGTGTACTACATTTACCTTTCCTTTCTTCCTACTTCATAATTCACAATAATAAATTATAACCATAATTATGATATTTTTGACCTCCTATATTGTAACTCTATTATTTTTCTAGGTTAATCACAAGAAATCAAGAATATGCCATAATATGGAGATTCTTAAACTAGAACCGTACAAATAAAATATTAGAATTTGATGCTATAAAAAGATTCTATTCATATTATTCTATCATCCTTGTATCATTATCATCTTATATTTTTTTTAAAGATTATCGTAAAGAATTTAGATATTCCCATAAATAAAACTTTCTTTGAATTTATCATAAAACAAGTAAAATATTGAAACTTTATACTCTAAACATGCTTTTATCACATCCTTGCATAAAATCATACATTTAGTTTTTAATATTTTTAACTTTATTCCAGGGAAACCTAATTTTGCATTTTAAGGACCTTTTCTTAGATCGAAGCCATTTAAGCATAAATATTAAAACTTGATGATCTAAATATATTTTAAAGATATTATTTTAACACTCAATTACATAAAATTCGTATATTTTCAAGTTATTATCAAGTTTTTTAAAATATGTATAAAAATGCATTTTTCTTAGTTCATATCCAAATCATCTAAAAATATTAAGATTGATAACATAAAATGGTTTTAATCATGCTATTTTAACACTTTATAGTATAAAAATATCTTTTTTTCAAAGCCATCATTATATTTCTGAAAACACATCGAAATGTGTTTTCTTCAAATCGCCCAAACTAGCAAAATTCAAGGACAGTTTGTTGCATACATGATCTCACCATAGTTCAAAAAAGTTATTTACAACTTATCAGTGCTGGAATCAAGCTTCACTATTGATGAAAGGGAATCCTGAATTGCTTTACTATGCATAGAGTAATGCAACTCCAATTGCATTTTTTACAGCCCTCTCACATCGTTCATGATAGGAGTTAGTTGAAGGTAGATAAATGACAACGGTAGGGTGAATTGACACTAGCATAAGGGACCATTATGTTAAAGAATAGAGTGGATTTCAACTCCTTCATACACTATTACCGCTACTTCATTCATTTTTTCATGCTATGGTGGATGATAGCCTAATAAAAAGCCATTTTGGCTAGGTGGCACACAGTGGTATAACATTGGGAATACCATGAATGGAAACTAGTGGAAGGAAAAAGAAAATGGGAAGGCTAGAAATGAGAAAGGGAGAGAAAGAAAAAGAGGATAAAAGGAGAGAAAGTTAGCTAGCTAAAAGAGAGAAAGGGGGAAAAAGAGAAAAAGGGAGCCACGAGCTTTGCTTTGGTACTTCTTACGCATCATAAGCTTAAGTCCTCTTTTGATCTCACCTTTCCATTTTCTACTTCAATGATGCCTAGCCCTTTATTCATCTGAAAATAAAATTTATTTTCACAATACTCTTTCTTGCTTAAATTTAAAAATTCCAATCTCACTTTCTAACAATTTACAAATATTTTGAGATAATATATTTCATATATATTTAAATATTGTTGGGTTTCGGATTAACATACGCACCGAAAATAAAAAAATTTTGATCTGAAACTCACCAAGGATCCATGCAAAAAAGCATAAATCGATGTTAAGGTTTTACCTTTTGTGTACTTGTCTTCTTTCTGAGAAAAACTTTTAGAGATCGAGATGAATCACAAACCCAACACCGGCCAGAAGGTACAGTGTCTTTACGATATTCACGTGGAGTGAATGAAGACTTTTCACCCTCCACGAATCTGTTAGGATATGTTTCTCTCTCTAGGATTAGGATTAATGCATTTTTGAGTGAATTTAAGATTTGATGGTAGCTAATAGGTCGTACAATGTGCTGCCTTCAAGTTCCTTTTTATAGAACTAAGGTAAACTATATTCCTAGTCCTACTAGGATAATACTTCCAAATATCTTAATCACACTTGACAACTATCACTTTATTCTTATCATAGAGAGAGTGAGGAAAGATAGAATTTATCCATTATCTAATATTAGATAACATATCTCATAATATAATTATCTAATATTAAAAGGTATATAGTTATCTTATATTAAAAAATAATGTTATCTCATAATATAATTATCTAATATCTAATAACGTAATTATTTGATATTACTTTAATATCAAATAATATCACATATAATCATATTTATTATGTGAAAAATATATTATTATTTTAATAATATATATGCACAAAAATAAGCTAAATTAATTAGATTTTAATCTATATAGTTATCTTATATTAGAAAATAATATTATCTCATAATATAATTATCTAATATCTAATAATGTAATTATCTGATATTACTTTAATATCAAATAATATTACATATAATCATATTTATTATGTGAAAAATATATTATTATTTTAATAATATATATGCACAAAAATAAGCTAAATTAATTAGATTTTAATCTAACTAAAGTCCAATTAATTATTATCTCACTCTTACTCATTTTATATGACTCTGTAGGTTCTTACTACGTTAGTAATGACCCACTTGTAGACCATAGATAGTGAGCGATATCTAACAATACATCACTGCCATCCAAGTAATAAAAATGTGTGTGACTCAATATTTACTTTATGTGTGAACAATACATTGCAACATAGTCCCTTTTGTAACGATATCCAAATCGAACTTAAGGCATGGAATGCATCATCCTCATTGATATTCAATTTATGTTTCTTGATACGAAGTAGACTAACTTAAGCAAATGATCAATATCTCATATTAATCCATTTGAGCATGGCCATGCATTTCTTAATCTCACTCAATCAAAGGGTCTAAGGATATCACTCTTACTATGTAATAGGAACAAAATTCCCATCTACATCACTTACATCCCTCTGCATGATTCATAATGCACCTAATCAACATCCTACAATACTTCCTGATTAAATGTGATATAGGACGACATCAAAGTGTGTTACTCCTTATGTAGGGAACTATAATTACTTTAGGTCAAAGGACTACGTGCATTGTGATCACATGAGAATAACTAATGACACATGATAATCCATGTAGTTTTCTTATTACGGGCCAGTCCAGTACATTTATTTACTAACAATGTACTCATGTATTGATTTGATATCACATATCCATAATTGATAATCATCAATCACTATACATACTAATCTTGATGTATTATTATTATCCCTTTTGTAATAATACTTAACTAGAGATATTTTAGGAATAGTAAAACTATTTTAGGGATAATTATTATATTAAGTTATAAATTACGCAAAGTAATAAAAAATATGAAACAAAATATAATAATTTGAATTGCCTGAAATAAAATATAATACATTGTGTATTTATTACAATCATCTCTATGATTGGCTCCTAGGATACACACCAACAAATATATATATATATATATATATATATATATATATATGTATGTATGTATGTATGTATATCCTAATTCATCACACCTTAAATTTTAAGAATTTTTTTTTATAAATTTACAAATTTATGCATTTAATTCATCTACCAAAATTAATACATACATTTTCTAACTTCTCACTTTTAACTTCTTAATATTCTAATAATATTTAGATAATATTTTTGTTATATAAAGTTATGCTAATATTATATAGTTAACATTTAAATGTTTATATTTCACTTTGGAATAATTAAATATGATTTAACTATCCTTGTTGATATTAAATATTTTAAAGTATATAAAATTATATAACCTTAAATAGTATTTCATGATATTACATTGAATATCTTTAGAAGCAAAGTCTAGAACATCATTATAGCACATGAAGGAATGCCTTTAAATGTTAGGTCTTCATAATAAAAAGATAAAATTCAATTAGATGATCATCATCAAATGCAAAGTCTTCATGGCATAAGAATTAACTCTTACTTGCATTAAGTATAAAATATATGTATCTTTCTAAAAGTGTGATTCATAAATTAATCAAACACTTTTAAAAGTTAAGTCTTCATTTAAATGGCATTTATGTTAAGAAGGTAGTCATGGAGTCTTTCTCAATTAACATAATTTTGAATTCAATCTTGACATGTAAAGTCATGGAAATCTATCATGATCAGTATAGTAAGGAAAGTAAATCTTAATGGGAAAAGTGATGGAGGTTTATTATGATCAACAGACTAATGAAAGCAAATCTCAATAAGGCTGAGTAACAGAGGCCAATCTCGATATACATAGCTACAAAAGTCTATCATGATTAACAAAGTAATGTAAGTGAATCTCTATAAGGCAAAATGAATAAAGCCAATCTCTACTATTACCAATAGTAGTTGTCTCCAACCATGAATCTTGAAACTTAGACTTTTGATTAAACTCTAAGACCACCTAATATAGACATCTCACAATGATCATTTACTTTTTTATAGTATTGTAGAAAAATAAGGAATAGATATTTGCTACACTACCATAGATAAAGAGGCTTATGCCATAAGCTCTCTATAGTTCAATAGCAGAAGGGATATGTGACCTATTTGTTGCATTACCATAAACAAAAATGCTCACACCATGAGCTCTTTGTGGCTTAATAATAGAAAAGATATATGTCATATTTGTTACACTACCGTAAATAAAAGAATTCATGTTGTGAGCACTTTATAGCTCACTAACAACATAGATGACTTCATTATAGAAAGATTGTTTGTTGAAAAACTCCAGAATTTGCATAAAGCGCAAAAGGAAAACAAATGGCAATGATACATGAATAAAGAGGCAAATAAGGCATTATATACTTTAGCCTTAACAAAAGTGTCTTTTTTGCAACTTAAAATGTCTTCAAATCATTCCTAATAATTGTCAAAGTAGAAAGGTTCACTAAACAACTAGGTTGAATTCTACAAACAACTTCCTTCTAGCAAATTTGGTTAAACAAAAAAAGAATGCTATCATGATGGTTCATCTTTGAATAAAGAGAAAATTGAAGCAAGACTACCATTGAGCGAGAAAATCATATTAGATTCAAACTGCAAAAGTTGTGAAAAGATAAAATACTCCAACAAGTAAGACTTAGTATAGGCATAAGATTTATGGAAGAAAGGCTATGAGGATTGACAACTAGCTGATAAACAAGCAATGTTATCCTATATCCTATAAGATCATGTAGATGAGTCATAATTTTCGTGCAAAGCTTTTTTGCAATGTGAGAAAATATTTTTGAAGTAAACTATCTTTGAATTAATAAAAAAAGCTTCAAAAGATATAATGATAAAACTTAAAAAGTATTTGAAAAATTTTGAAATAAATAAATAAAAAGAATAAAAATAAAAAATGATGATGAAATAATAGCAATCATAGATAATTTATCTTTAAGTTAACAATAATCGTCACTAATTGTGTAGAAATCAGCAAATAAGATTAAAATTGAAAAAAGATATGAACTACAAAGAAAGTAATACGTGCTCAATATATAAACAATGAATTTAAGATAAAGCAAGTAAACTGGAGTTAAGTATTTCAATTTCAATAACATATTACTCTAAAAAAAGACATTTCACCAATATGTGAAACATTTTACAGAGTATCTTTTTCTTTCATGCCAAACAACTTCATAAAAACATTCATGTTAGCTTCACCAATAGGCTTTAACAATGTGTCCTTCTATTTATGAATTAGTTAAAATTACATTAACTTTGAATTCTTATAATTAGTTAAAAGTACATTAACTTTGAATTCTTATACACAAAAAGAAAAATAGATTTTGGCAGTTAGGAAGCCGTTGATCACATACATGTACTAAGGCAAAGTGAGAGAAAGATAGAGTAAAGTTTATTTGGTAGAAGCATCACATCATAAGGGCATGAGAGGAATTATTCTTAAAGCTAAAATTAATGTACAATAAACAAACTACAAGAAAAAATATCTTCTAGGAGAAAGGTATTCCATTTTAACATCAATATAAATGAAAAAAAATAGAAAATACAACAAAGAAGAAATAAAGAGCAATTTTTATAGTTTCAAATAAGCTACTATCAAGGCATGCTACTATTGATTCATAAGAAAAAGTTCAATATCCATAACTTAATTGAAGTTTTTGTAATTAATCATAAAAGCAATGCAAGCACAAAGAGAGAATGTATGAATTAAATCAAGAAACTCATAATATAAACAAAGAAAGAATAAAGAAGTAAGAAGAGTTGAATAACTAATCTTGGATCGCAATGTTTCTATGATATAAAGAAAAAGGAAGAAAGATGCTCCATGTATAATCATGATGATAAGGAATTAGATTTCAAAAGAACTCAAATTTCAATATTTCAAGCATTATCTTAAATCTTTAGTGAATAATATTATTTTTTATAAAGAATAAAAATAATGTAAATGAGTTTGACTCAATCTCAATTATTATTATTGGATGAGGAAAATCTACAAAGGATAAAGTTTTTTTTTTTTTAAAAAAATCATGTCATATACGATGGCTACAAAATATTAAAGGATATGCAGAGAGGCTTTGATGAGGATAAGCATGGAAATCTACATGATATGCATGGAATATGCATGAACAAATGTTTATCAAGAACGCATGAAGGTTGAAATGATATTTATATCCATAATGATTTACATTGGATGACTTTCAATAAAAGCCAAATATTAAATAAATAAATCATATCAATATTCAAAATTTGCTCACTCATATGAAATTATGTTTAAGTTTATGAACAAGTTTTAAGTGTACATTTGTAAACAATTAAAAAATTAGTCCATTTAATTTCCACCTTATAAATTGTAGCTAATAAGAAAAAGATTATTTATTAAAAGTTAAAATCTTAGGTGGAAAATAAGTGGATCCTACAAAAATCTCTTAGGTAACAAATCAAATTAAGCTCGAGAAAAAATTTTAAATTTAGCTATTTTTGTGAAGTCTCGCATTACGTAAAACAAAAGTTTTAAGTGTAAGAGATTAATATAAACATGTCAAGTCCCACATTACTTAATTTATGTGGATGATTTCCCTAAAATTAGTATATATAGCAAGCTTCTTTATGTTAGGGACATTAACAAGTCATTAGAGGAAGAAACATGAAGCTCTCCTAAAATTCTATCAATAAAGATCAAGCCACTTGAAGTTTCAACTTCCATTAAGAAATATCTGCTTCGAGTTAAAGATTTCAACATTCAAACCTTTCTTGAATCTTTCCAAACAGAAGAGCTTTGTGAAGATTTAACCTTTAATTAGATATCAAGCTTTTTCAAGCCCTCCATTAAAGTTAAGTGTTTAACCTTCAAGTTAAGATCAAGCTTCTTCAAGCCTTCATCCAAAGTTATCAAATTCAACCAATTCAATCATTCAAGCTAAGATTAAGCTCCTTCAAACCCTCTATCAAAGTTAATTGTTTAACCTTTGAGCTAAAATTAAACTTCTTCAAGCCCTTATTTGAAGTTATCAAATTCAATTATTTCAATCAAGTTCAAGCTTCTTTAAGTGCTTATTTGAAATCCATTGAAGAAGAGAATCAAAGGATTATCTTGCATTTTCTTTAAACAAATAAAGATTATGCTCACATCTTCAAATTAATAAAATTATTTGTTTTGCATAAATTTCTTTATTGAGAAATTTTGTATGTACAAAATTTGAATTTATAAGTTAAACCAAAAATTATTGATAATTTCTCCAAATTATTTCTTTAGTGTATACTTATCTTTGAATATATAAATACATATTTATTATGAGTTGATATAAGGTAAAATGTTGTACCTATCTTTGGATTAATGCTAGCAAATCCTTTTTTGATCTAAATTAGGTGAACCATGAGAGGTATGATATTATTATCAACTAATAGAAATAATTTTAGTTGAATCCTACTTTATCACATTGATGTTAATTATGAAGTTTGACTTTACTTATTAAAAATCTTATGCATAGGAGTTCAAAAGCAATTTCAATTAAAATTGTCTAAGAAATGTCAACAATGAAGTTACATTTTTAGTGCATTAAATATCTAAGGAGTAATAAAGGTAAACCTATTTTAATCAAAGTCCCATATATAGTTAATGAACTATTATTTCTGCAATGAGAAAGGTTGACCTTTTGTTCTTAGTAGATTTATAGCTTTATATAGGGTGTTAAAGCAATTGTAAAAACTTTTAATAAATTTACCTTTGCAAGTATGAAAGTGAGAGGCTGCTTTTTGAGAATCATTTACTAAGATTCAATATGTACTATGTTAAGCAAAGATGAGAGCATATTATCTTTCTAGAGTCATGAATCATTACATAATGTGAATATATTACCTTTATAGCTCATATTAAATCTAAAGGTTCAAATCATAGTTACCTCTTAGACATGTATTATGCAAAGACCTAGTAGATTCCTACATCATTGTGTTATGTTATTATTATTTTAAAAATTGTGTCTTTTGAAATGTAATGATATGATTTTTTTTATATGTAAAATTATGAGTTTTTAAATGAAAATTTATATCTTCTTAAAATTTGACGGTTGTGTATATTTACATGACTTTTCATGAAAAAATATTTGTAACTTTATAAATGGGAGTTGTTATTTTATCTTCTTTAATAACTAAAATGTGTTTTCCTCTTAAATTCCAATGGGTTGATTTTAGTTATAAATAGAGAAGAATTGCTATCTTTTGTTCTTGGTTATACATTGTATCCTATGGTAGAATTTTTGTGAAAGCATTTATAACTAAATGGAAAAATTGCATACTACCATATCCTACAAATTTTCTCATTTATTAATTTTTTTTACCATTTTATGAATATCCATTGATATAAAAGATTAGACTTGCACTATCAAGATTCTTCATAAAGAAATTTGTAAAGAATCTCAATAAATAAAGCATGAAATATTTTTATAAATTTTATTTCATGAAAATAAAACTCCACGTGAAAGAACAAAATAAAAATTAGAATATAAATTATACAAAGATTCATATTTTTACTTTTCAAACAATGGAAAACCATCATATGTATAGATTTTTTTTCTAGTTAATTGTTTTGAAAATGATGATGATGATGATGATGATTAAGTGTAGATAATTAAAATTTAGTTTATTTAATTTTCACCTAATAAATTGTAGCTAATAAAAAAAGGTTATTTATTAAAATTTAAAATCTCATATGGAAAATAAGTGAGTCCTATAAAAATCTCTTGAGTGAGAAATCAAATTAAGCCTAAAGAGAAGTCCTAGAAATAATTATTTATTTTTCTTATTTTTATAAAGTGCCATATAAGATAGAACAAAAGTTTTAAGTTTAGGCAATTATTATAAATATACTAAGTCCCACATTGCTTAAACCATGTGAATGACCTCCTTAAGATTAATATAAATAGAGAGCTTTTTGGTGCCAAGGATATCAATAAGTTATCATAGGAAAGCATGTGAAGCTCTTTCAAAGCTTTACCATAAAAAATCAAGCCATTTGAAGTCTCTAACTTCCATTAAGAATATCTGCTTTAAATTGAAGATTTCAACACCAACATTCAAGCCTCCAGAATCCTCCATCCTCTTTGGTAGGAAGTTTAATATGGACATTATCTAACTTAAGTTTGATTCTTATAAGTTGAACCAAGAAAAAAAAATCTTATTATGTGATATGCTGCAACAATGAATTATCTTAAACTTCTCTAATCTTAAGTAGGAAATCTTCAATTGTACTTATATTTAGCATTTATATAATTTGGATCACTCTAGTTGCAAGGTAAATTGAAGTTAAATTTAATTTCATATTTTAACACACGTTTTTATTTGCATATAAATGCTTTCATCATTTTATTGCATAAAACTTGTATCTTTTGCCATAAAATAGAGTAGTGCCATCTTATAATAGGTATTTTGGTATCTTTAAATTTTATCCTAAAAGCTCTCTCTCTCTTCTTTTGCATTTTCTAATCCTTAATTCTCTTTTTATTCTTAATTCTTTGCTCCTTCATTATTCAATCTCATTTTCTACTTCAACTTCCAACTAAACTATTTCTAAGGAAATGATAGATAACTAAACATTCTTATTCCAATCATCAAAGGTGCAAATATATATTTCTACACACTACACAATACAGAGGAAGAAAGAATTAACCTTACATTGTTCCCTATTTTCTAACATTGACAAGTTTAATGTGAATAATGGACCCAATCAATAGAAGAAGAACATTCTATATACCACTGGGGAAATGTTGAAGTTAATATCTTTACATCAAAAGTCCTAATAATCCACCTAAAAATAAGCGGTATGAAAAGTACCTTTGCGAGGCATCCATGACTTCCAACCACCATTGTGTCCCACTTTTTAGAAGATCTTTGCTCCAACTTGCAAAGTATTAAATAAAACTAACCAAATCCATTTTGTCTTGTGATTCCCTACTCCATCATGAAATCCAACATTCATGGAAGAAGTTTTCTTAAAGAATGCTCTTAGAAGAGGGTTTGTTTGAAACAATTAAAAACTGGTCAATGCTATGGTAACTTTGGGCTCTTAAGGGGTTTGAAACCTAGGACACATGTCAACTAAAATGCATGACATGTGTAATATATGAAGAAGAAATAATAATTTAAAGTTGTTATGTTAAAAAGGTAAAATTATAATATTTCCCTCCTCCAATTTAAAGAAAATGATGAAAATAGCAATTAGTGGGTGAATTAAAGGAGTTGCCGAGATAGCTTCCCTTTGAAGCTTTAACTATGGCAAATCCAACCCTTTTTGTCAAACAAACATGACTTGGTCCAAAAAACTTAATATTCTATATTTATTTATAATTGCTCACTAATTTAATTTGTATCATTTTATTTTTTAAATATTATTTTAATTATTTAATTATATAAAATAATAATTAGTAACTAGTGTTAGCTATTTCTTGAATAAAATTTTAATTTAATAGATCAATATATCATAATATTAAATATTTGATTAAAAAACCATGTTTATTTACAAAAATTAATTTATGTCGTAAAGGTATTTTTTTAATGAAAAATTTACTTATCCTTTATTTGAAATAACTAAACATAAGATTTCATTTCATTTTCATATATTTTATAAAATAATACTTGATGCAAAAAAATAAGATTTTATTTTATTTCATATTTTAATTTATATTTATATCATTATAAATTCTATCAAATTTATCATGGATTTCATAGAATTATTGCCATTAACCTAAAACACATATTACTTTGAACACATAATTAATTTGATAGCTACAAACTACCTTAATTTATAGGTTGATCTTGAGCCTTAGTAATGAATTGAAGTTTAATTAATTTTCTTAAAGAAATGAATATCCAATAATTACCTATTTTGTTTAACTCAAACAAGAAAATGAATCAAATTCTCTTTATTCACCTTATTAACAATTGATGTAGCAATTGAAATTATCATATTTTTTATTTTTATTAAAATAAATATTGTATTTATTATTATAATTATTATCTTATATTTATTATTATTTTACTAATTATTTGTATTATTAAAATGTATTTTATCATTTATAATTAAATATATTTTATTTATTATTAAATAATATTATTACTTTTATAATTATTTATTATTTTATTACTTTTAACAAGCAGAATTAATGTTAAATAATAATATTTTTTAATTTATTATACTGTTATCAACTATTATTGCATTAATCTTCATCAAAATTTCTCCTTCGATGTTATAAGTGTTTCTTCTGTTTCCATTGCTGCACAATTAGCCTTTGGCTGTAGCCTGAAAATCTATATGAATGCAGTCGCACCAAACTAATATTTATTAACCCCAAGGGTCTTGGCTAAGCAAATAAATAGGAGCACCTCCCGCCATATCAACACCATGCCAACAAACTCCATTTATAATAGTATCTTCTACTTTGGGGCCAATTTCAAATACTTACAACTATATTGTCATTGTTATAATTTTTCCATCCAAAATAAAAGTTTTAGTGGATGGCTTAGATATCCCTTTCCCCTTCCTGAGATTTAGAGCTAGCCGGCTCACCCTCAGTTCCAAACCTGTCAGGTATCATAAAAACGGTCTTAAAAACTTCATTGTTTTGTTTATGGGTAGAGGGCAAAGTGTCTAACATACTTTTGTTTTAGGCAACCGGCTTCAGACAATTATTTGTCTGCTCGTCAGTCTTAAACTACATCTCATGGCTTAAGTACCTAGGAATAGCATAAAGAATAGTATCCAACAAACCTACAAAAAAATTACATAATTTATAGAAGTGTTGCATTTCATATTTAAATGGTGACAACCTTGTATCATAAATTAATTTTTTTTAAATAAAATCATACGACTTAATCCAAAAGTTATAAGAAAAGAAAATTAAATTAGTGTATTTTTTAAAAAATTAAATTTTAAAGAGAGATAGATATAATTTTTTTATTTAGAATTATGAATTTTAATAAAAAATAATGAATTTTAAAATAAAAATGTCTTTAACTTCTTGAAATTGGTAAAAAAGATAAAGAAAATCTGAATCCATTAATAAGAAATTATTAAAATTTATTTATTATATTAAAAAATTTTAATTATTATTTTCAATGATATATTCTCTTCTATTTTACTAATAATATAAAAAGTATATTACAAAAGCAGTAAATGAAATCGAATTTAAAGTCGCAAGTATATATCTTAAACTGCGATGAATGTTTAAACTCAACAAGATGAAGCGACCTCCAGCAAGAAGATGGGAACAAAGTTGATTTAGTCAATGCAGTGGGGAAGACGGAACGCGTACTACAACTCGTGACTTCCCGGTGTCCTCGCTCATACACTGGCAAGTCAACTAATAAATATATGTTATTTAGTCAATGAACCGAGTGGGGGAAACAGATTTGTCAGTGTTCTCGCTAACCTCCGCCAGGAAGATGGGAACAAAGTTAATTTAGTCAATGAACAACGGTGAATTAGTCAATGCAGTGAAACAGATTTGTTGTTCCAAAAATTATTATTTAGATGGTGGCAGATTTTTATTGGATCCTAATCTTTTTGTAAATATTTTTAATATTTTTTTAAAATATTTTAAAAAAATATTATATTCTTATATTTAGTTTAAAGTTTAAAATAAAAAAATATTTAAAAATATTATATTTTTGGAAATATTTTTGATCTAACATTCTTTTGAAATATTTCAATAACAAAAGATAAATATCTCAAATTCTCATAGGATGATAAAAGAATAAAATTATCTTCACATTTAATTTTTTTTCTTATTTATCATATTATCAAATAATTTTTTATTTTATATTAGGAAATAATTATCACTTTATTTTTAAATAATTTTATTATTAAAAAATACAATGATATTAATTTTTTAACTATAATTTATTTTTATCATTATTCCTAATGTTTGAAAGATTATTTTAATATATATATTCTTTGAAAAATAATACAACAGTCTTGCAATTTCTTTTAATAAAGGTATATTTATACATAAAAATATAAAATAATAATATTTTTAATTAGAAAAGAAACTACAATGTAAAATATAATACTAATATAAAATACAATTATGAAAATAAATTTAGTGGTGAAAATTTATAATTTTGTAAAAGGAGAAATGTCAAATATATTTAATATTATAATAATAACTTAAATAAACTATACTTACTTCATTTTGAAAATCAATCTAATAATACTGTATTATATTTTAGTAATTAATATATTCTTTATTATAATACATTTAATATTAAAATATAATAAAGTATAAAATAATTATATATATATATATATTAATAAATTTTTAGATGTTAAATATTAAGATTTAATTTATTACCTATTAAATTTTTTTAATTATTTATATAGTTTTAAATAAAAATATTATTTATTATATTATATTTTATAATAAAAAATTTTAGGGGTGAGCAAAAGGAAAACATCCGATAAAAACTATCCGATTTAATCCAAAAATAACCGAATATTATCTGTTTTATATTTTTCTTGGTTGAAAACGGACGTAAAAATTAGGAATAATTTATTTTACGATCGATTTTAATTATAGAAGAAAAACCCGTACTAATCCAAATGAATCCGATTACTTCTAATCAAATTTTATTTTCTCTGTTTGATGATGTCATAGGCTTTTAGAATGCTGTGCTTTCCAATACCTTGTCCCATCTCTCTCTCTCTATTCTCTGTCCTTTGCCCTCTGTTTCTGTTCTGCACCTTTATTTTTCTTTTTCTTTTTCATTTTCCTTGTTGATAAATTCTTATTTTTATCTTTTTCTCTTTTGATTCTCATTGGTTTATAAATTATTGTAACAAATATGTTTGATTTACAAGTTAAATATAAAATTAATTCGTATGTGTTTTCTGATTTTTATCTGTTTCTGCAACGCAAGATTTTCTTCCATCTGTTTCCTTAAGGATGCACTTGAAAGTAAAATGCAGATTATCAAAATGAGATTTTTAATATACTGATTTTAGTGGGAAGGTGAAGAAACACAACATATTTGCACAATCCATATCAAACCGCGCAACCCAGAACAAACCCCCTTCAACCCGATGTATCGGTTTCAAGCACAAAACAGTCGGCAATGGTTCCACTGTCAACAAATGAAATATTGCTCAGGCGGTTTGGATTTTGTCACAAAATCGATCCGAACCGCCCGATGCTCAAGCCTAAAAAATTTAATAAGGGTGTTTTTGAAATAATTTTAAAATTTTCAAGAATATCAAATATAAACAAAATATAGTAATATAACAAGTATAAGAATTTGGTGAAATATTCTTAAAAAAATTTATAATGAACCAATATAAGAATGTTATATTTCTATTAATTAAAATTTCAAGAATCACACTCTTAAAAATATACACTTTTTGAGAAATATAAGATTTCACTAACCAAACATTACCTCAAAATTAAAGGTTCAGTGAAGTAAAAAAATGCGCACAAGCAAAAGTTAGTTTGATTCTGAATTACTTAAAATAAAAATTTTTAGGAAGTTTATAGAGAAATAAAATTTTTATGAATCTTTTTATATGTATTCAAAATTATTTAATTAAGAATAAGAAATTAATATTTTTAAAGAGTAAGTTTTGGTTAAACTTTAAATTTTTTAGAATATACTATTGAAATAATTATATCTTTCAAAATTATGATAAAAAAGTTAACAATGTCCATAAATTTTAATTATATTTGATTGTTTTTTAGTGCTTGTTACGATATCTTGGAAGGTTTGAAACTCATGGTGATATGACAAAATTCAAGTTATTAGATGAGATGAGATAATTAAGAGACTTGATTTTCTTATTCAATAGCCTAAATTTTACCACATCATCCTAAGTTCCAAACTCCTAAGGCACTTTAGAATTTTCTTGTTTTTCTTTGAAGTTATATCTTTAATTTTTTTTAGAGCAAAAAAAATTTTGAACTTAATAATTTCTCATTTTTCATAAAAAATTCAAATGAACTTTTTGCGTGGAATCAATTTTCTTATAATTGAGCTCAATCCATTAATGTATTATTTTGTTTTAAATATATTGAATAGTGCATATAATTCAATTCAAAAATGAATTTTGATTAGATTATGATCATCCAACGCAATTTTCAATCAAATTTATGACTAACACCCAAAATTTGATTTTTATGTGTCTTTATACGCTCTAATTTAATTTCAAATGTGATTTAACACAAAATTAATGGTGAACTTACAAAATATCACGCTCAAGAAAATCCGTTTGAATTGAAGAATTTTTCTGAAAAAAAATTTATGGCCATTTAATATCTTTAAACGGCCAAAACTTGATTTTTGCGTCCTTTTATATTATATTAATTACTAAACATGTTTTGAAAAATCATAAAACATTCCGTTTTTAAATCCGCAGTTTTTCTCGGAAAATTTTCAACCATTTTTCTTCAACATATCAAACAGCAAAAAACACTTTTCCAGATAACCATCAAAATGCTCAAAATTCAAAACATGTTTCTAAATAAACGTGCTTACCGTATTCAAAATGCAACCTCATACAAATTCCAGGCACACGGGACTGCACAGTACAAGGCATACATTCGGAACAATACTGCTAAAATTTCGGAAAACATGGACATCAAAGTGGCAACAAGTGAAGAATTATAGAGGAGGCTTGCAGTGAATAGAGCTGGTGACTGGACTGGCCAGTAGACTAGCCTATGTGAGCTGGTCGTTAAATAGGTTAGGCCGAACCCATCCTATTTTTTAATAGCCCTCTATATTGGAAGCTTCTAATCAAATCTTTTGTGAATCTAGATTAGTCTGCAAATTTTTTACTTTTAATTTTTTTAAATAAAAATTTTAACTTCTAAATAATAAAAAAATTAAAATCATTCAAAAATATTACATATTTATTTATAAATCAATTATGATACATTTTAAATTTATATATAACTAAAAAAAATATTATATATAATATAAGTTATATAATATCTATAAAATAAAAATATTATCTATAAATTATTCATAATATAAACCTATACAATTACAAATAAAATATAGGAGTGTAAATTTGTATATATTGAAAATATAAGCCTACATAAAATTTAAAAATATTAAAAAAAATTCCTTGGAAGCTAATCCACATGGATTGCAAGCTTTCATAGATTGAACCGATTGCGGCTCGTGAGACTTAAGGCCTCCAAATTGAAGGCCTGAATCCTTCAAAACTTATGAGCTAATGGACTAGCTTGCTAGCTTTGCCTAATTTCAATGGCTTTAGCAATGAATGTCTTTGATTACTTTGTGCACAAGATGTATCAAAGGTTATTAATCACTTACAAATATTGCCTCACAATTATATTACAAACATGAATTTTATCATTGTATGCATTCTAATTGTTAGAATGCATAAATTTTGATCCCAATTGACTCAATTTTTTTTAAACAAACACAAAATTCACAACAAATTTGTACAAATTACATGTAAGAATTTCATAGAATAATATTCAAACATTTAATATATAAATTAATAAAGAGCTAAGAAAAAATTTTAAAATTCATAACAATTTTTTTATTCAACAAATTTATCGTTGCAAATCATAAAATTATCATTTCACTATGCTTTTCTTAATTCCATATATAATCCAATCATAATTAGATATTTTGTTGCTCTAATATCAATTGTTAAATTTTTATATGAAATAATTTGATCAAACATTTTAATTAAGTATGAACTATATGCAAATAAACTAAACAATAATATATATAATACAGAGCTTTATTGGTTATATTATTCATAAGTAGAAATTGACAAGATCTCCCAAACTAAATAGGTCAAGAGCAAAGCTTCTAAAAATGAATGATCTACAATGATCTACACACAGATCAATCAAAATCCCACATTCCTGCATATATGTTCTTTTCTTATATTGAAACCTAACTTTTATAGAATTGAAAAATTGCAATCTAAGCACTATATGAGATAATATTTAATTGCTTCATTGACTTAGAATTTTAAGAGTAAAGACCCTATAATAAAATATTTTAACTGGGTTGTGAATTGATTTATAACTAGAACTAACCTAATAATCACATCAAGCTTAAGCATCACTATAAAGCCTAATTTTATTATCACAAATAAGCTACTATAACACTTTAATTAGTTTTTGAATGAGTTGATCTATTATTATTAAAATTCTAACATTATATATTTTTTTTAAAAAATGTGAATGAAATGAAATGATGGCACAAATGCAATCTCTCTTGGCTTAATTCAAACACCATTTAAAAAAATTATTTCAAAATGAAATGAAGTATTATTTTTAACTATTTTCAAACATGGGTTAATGAATTATATTCAAAAAATAAAATAAAATGATTCATATGTTGTATCTTTCTTTCAAAATTCATGGCAATTATGTAAAACACATAATTATAAAAACATCTTGTACATAAACATCTTAAATATTATTACATACATAAAATTTCTTAGTAAAAAAATTATGAGACAAGAAAATTATGGAACAAATAGATTTTACTTATTTTTTATGATGTAAAGTACAATCTTTAGCTTTTGTAATTCTTGAAAAAAGAATACAAGAAATTCTCTAATTTTTTTGTTTGATTGAAGGTTTATCTCAAATCAATTAATGCATGCTTTATTTCAATTGAGGACTTCAAGGAAGCTTAATTTATGGTTGAATAATGATTTTAGCTTTAAAGGAAGGCTAGGCTTTGCACTTGAAAAGATTCACAAATTTGAATATGAATATGGTTGAAATCTTGAACTCAATCTAAATGTTCTTGATTGCAATTGAAGATTTTGAATGCTTGCATTTTCATTAGCAGAGCTTTAGGAGAGTTTCACTTCTCTTTCTCTAATAACTTATTGTTGTTAAATGATACAAATGAACTCTCTATTTGTTTATGTCTTTTAAAAAGGTAATTTTCTTATTGGTTGAGATGATTCACCATAACACATGACAACTTTAATGATGCAAAAAATATATAAGGTTTATTTGATTAGTTCATCTATATTGTTATGCCTATCTTGCATATATAATTTAATTTATTATCAAAGATCATTTTTGGTGGGTTTGTCTATTTTCCATTAGGTTTTTATTTTTTAATAGATAACTTTTTTCTTATTAGTTATAATTTATGAGGTGGACACAAAATAGATTAATTTTAATTATCTATTATTAAACATCATGTAATATTAGACATTTTCAAATTATAAAAATATCACATGATATTATAATGTAAACCCATTATTTCACCTAATTTTAAAATTCTTTAGGCAAGAATTTTATTCCGTAAATTCCATTTTAAATAAATTTTATGTATTATAAGTACACAAGAATTACAATTTCATCAATAAATATTGCAATCCAAAAGTTTTCTAAAAAATTAAGAATTATAGCTTTATAAAAAAAATATAAGTAGTATAATTAAACTTCACAAACATTATAAAAATACATATTGAGTGTAAATTTTTTTTATAACCTAGAATTTGAAAGAAAAGAGCTTCAAAACATGTTATAACTTAACTTCTTATAAAAATAACAAAATGATAAAAGGCCAATGTTGTAATTAGTCAAATTTAATAAGGATAATTTTATATTTCTATCTCATAAAAAAATAGAAAATTCAACTTATTAAAATGTAATGAACAATATACTTCCTATATTTTGTTGTATATTTGTTGGAAGTAGAACTACATTCCTACTTGGTCGGTTACTTCCCTCCCTTTGCTAAATAGTAACTAATTAAAGACCTTTGCTATACTAATTTCTTAATTTATGAGAGGTTGCATTTTTTTTATGTAATTTTCTATTAGTCAAACATTATTTTTATACTAATGCTATATGTATTGAAAATAAGATTTAAAATTAGGTTTCAAATGTAAATCAAGAATTGTTATTAAATATGGGATGATAGATGAAATTCATAAAAGTCAACCTAATGAATATAAAAGATTTGAAACTTAATTTTATATTTCATTTTCAATACCTATAGTATTTTTAATATTTTTATTGTTATGTAAGAGTTTGCATAATTTGACTATTTGGATCCTCTTAAATTTTAAAATTAATTAAGTATGAATTTAGCAAAAAGATAAATATAAAAACATATTTTTATTGAATAGTGAGTTTTAATAAATATTGTAAATTTAAGATTATGTCTTCACCTTTCCTAAATTAAAAAAAATGAAAAGATGTCTTATGTCTTGTGCATTGATGTAGTGTGTGATAATAGTTTAATATAATGGGCTTTGTACCAATTAGTATCAATCAACCAAAAGAAGGCCACTTTTGTGGCAGGGCCAATCCAATGATTTGAATAAGCATGTATTGATCAACCAATCATGATGTGTCTCAATCAATTATAGCCAAAATGACTATAACTAACTTACATGAGTTGGTATCTAACAGATTTTGAAACAATCTCTGTATATCTAATGACTATTGTACCTTATGTAAAATGACTAGTCTTACTTCCAATGATTGCTATATAAAGCACTAGGTATGTTTTTTAAACTCTAATTACTTTTTAACACTACTTTACTCTACTATTAACTCTCTCACTTGGGCATTCGAAGGCCTTTCTAGTATCCACCACCTTTACATCATATTATAATTCTGCCTCTCATTACAAACCTCATTATGACTCAATAAAATCTTAACATCATTGGTGCCATCTATGGTTCTTATTTGTTACTTTAGCTTTTTTTTCTATCTTAATTTTAGAACTTGTTGGTGAGACTATTCTAAATCTTTAACAATTTTCAATCGTTTTCTCAAAAAGATTGATCATCATTTTCCAAGAAAATACATTGATCATCTTTAATTTCTTTTTTTATGAAACTTATTCTTTAATATCACTATTATTGGTGAGATCACTTGGAACTTTTTGAAGATCTTCATTTATTTTCTTAGGTAATTTTCACTTGCTTGGAAAATATAATGGTTGCTTTACAATTTTTTTATTTTAAAGCCAATCAATATGAAACATTCTTCATCATTTTCTCTAGAAAATTGATTGCATACTCATTTTTTGAGAAAATTGATTGACAATCGCTTCTAACTCATTTTCCAAGAAAATTGACTAATAAAATTTCTTAAGAGATTTTTTGAGAAAATAGACGGATTTTGTGAATTCAAAACTAATCTAATGAAGATCTATATCAACAATTTTCAAATAATTCTATGAAAAAAATATGTTTTATATATTTTTTTCTTGATAAAGTGATTTATTGATTAATTCTAAAAAAATTAATTGATTAAATTAATTTTTCTCTAAAAAGTCCATTTTTAGGCAAGCATTTTTGTGAGAAAGTGGTCATAAAAATACTTTTAACATAACCATTATTATAAATTAGATTTGTTTATCTCTTCGGAAAATCGATAAAAAAGGAACTAGACATCTTTATATGATTAATTCCTATTATATTAACATTAGTCACTTCTTTAACAGAATAAACTAGTTTCTTTTTGTTGGTGTGTGTCCTAAAATCAATCATATAAGATGATTGAAGTTATACACAATGTATTATATTTTATTTTAGGTAATTTAATTATTATATTTTATTTTTATTATTATGCGTAATTTATAACTTAATATAATAATTATCCTTGGAATAGCTTTGCTATTCCTAAAATGCCCCTAGTCAAGTATTATTACGAAAAGGATAGTAATAATACATCGAAACTAGCATGTATAGTGACTGATGATTACAAATCATGGATATGTGATATCAAGTCAATACATGAGTACATTGCTATTGAACAATATACTGGACTGACCTACTATGAGAATATTGCATGGATAAACGTGTCATAAGTTATTCTCATATGATCATAAATACACATAAACCTTTGACTTGAAGTCACTACGATTCCCTACATGAGGAATTACTCACTTTAATATTGTCCTATGTCACCTTTAATCAGGATGACAAGTAGGGCATTGATTGGGTGTGTCATAAATCGTGCAGAGGGAAGTGAGTGATGTAAATGGGATTTTGTTACTCTTGTATAAAAGAGAAATATCCTTGGGCCCTTTGATTGAGTGAGACTTAGAAATGCATGGTCATGCTCAGTTGAATTAATATGTGATATTAATTATTTATTTTAAGTCTACTCAGAATCAAGAAATATAAATTGAACATTGACGAGAATGACACATTCCATGCCTCCAGTTCAATTTGGATATTATTACAAAAGGGTTATGATGCAAAACGTTAATCATATGTTAGGTGGATGTCGAATCACAGACATTCTTACTACTTGAGTGGCAGTGATGTATTGCTAGATACCGCTTACTATCTATGACTCAATAAATGAGTCATTGTCAACGTAGTAAGAACCTATAGGGTCACACAAAAGGAGTAGAAATAAGATAATAATTAATTGGACTTTAATTATATTAATATCCAATTAATTGGACTTATTTTTGTGCATATATATATTATTAAGAATAATAATTCACGTTATATATATATATTATGTGATATTATTTGATATTAAAGAAATATCAAATAATTATCTTATCAGATATTAGATAAATATATTATAAGATAATATTATTTTGATATTTGATAACTATATGCAATTATCTAATAATTAAGATAATTATATTATGAGATAATATTATTATCTAATATTAGATAATTAATAGATAAGTCTTATCTCTCCTCATTATCTCTAGGATAAGGATAAGATGAGTTGTTAAGTGTGATTAAGATTTTGGAAGCATTATCCTAGTTGGACTAGGATTATGGCTTGCCTAAGTTCTATAAAAGGGGACTTGAGGGCAGCACTTTAATCATACGTTTTAAGCTTCCATATAAACCCTAAATCACTCAGAAAATATCTAATCCTAATTCTTAGAGAGAAAAACGCATCCTAGCAGACGCGTGGAGGGTGAGAGGTCGTTGTTCACTCCGTGTGGATACCGTAGAGACGTTGTACCTTCCGGCCGGCATTTGATTCATCCGCTCTCAAGTTTTGATCAGTAGAAACATGAGTGCCCAATAGGTAAAACCCTAATCATTGACTTATGCTTTTTGCATGGATCCTAGGTAGAATTCAGATCAAAATTTTAAAATTCTGCTACATGTGATAATCCGAATTCCCAACACTTTTAAATGAGTTGCATTCCAAGTGTTCATTCTACAAGCAACCACATACTTTTTGTTTGGTAGCTAAATATGGAAAGACCTCCCCAAGGACCTTTTTGTAATCGATATCCAAGGAAACCAACTTAAAATATTGAAAAAAAAGGTATTAAAGGGAGAAAACTAACACCTCTAAGACCAATTGGAGCTCATGAGGTAAAAGTTCTAAAAAAACATGGATCATCAATGATTATTACATGACAAACTCAATTACATTGAGCAATGAAAATAATGCCATCACATTCTCTACAATGGAAATAGCCAATAATATAATGAGAGATCACTTCAGAATAGTAGAGAAAGAGCAAGAAACTTCTGGTATAGCTATATGCAATTTAGAGATGATCAATATCATTACAAGAATTATAGTCAATTTGTTGAAAGTTCTAATGGTTGTAGACGAGATAATCACAAGTATTATTTTCGACGCCATAATCAATAGAACAACAATCCTAACAATGAATATTACTCCTTCATGCCTATTGTAATGCAAGTCCTAGTTTCATAAAACTTTGAATTACCCTTCAACCTTGAATCCTATAATAAGATAACTGATCTACAAGAATATGTTGAAGCTTTCAAGGCTGTTATATTGCTTTTAGGTGCCCCTAATGCAATCATGTGTTGTGCTTTTTTTACTAAACTGAAGAAAGACAACCTTTATTAGTTCATGAGCTCAAAACTAAACATAATGGCTAACTTTAGAGATCTAACTAATTAGTTTTTAGCTCATGTTGCAACCTGTTGAACCTTAAAATAAATCACAGCTTCTCTTATGAGTGTTTGATAAGGAAAGTTCGAACCTTTAAAAGACTTTTTGAAGTAATTCAACTAGACTTATCTAAAGATCAAAGACCTAAAAAAAGAGGTTGTAATACTTATCTTACTGGTTGGATTTTGGAATGAAGACTTCTTAAAATCTTTAGTTAAAAATTTGAATGGAAATATGGTTAAATAGTTAAGAAAGCAACTAAATTTATAATTATAGAAGATCTTGAGGCTTATAAGAGACAAAATGAGAATTGTTTTGATGAATCTACAAGGAAAGAACTTGGAAAGCCACCAAGGCCTTGATTCACACCTTTGAACGCTACTTTGAAGAAAATAATTGTTGATATAAAAGCTATAAAATTAATGGATAATAAGCTAACAAAGAAATTGAAAAAAGCATACACCATCCCTAAAGGCCACATATAGTGTAAATATCACAAATACTAGTCTTATGATACCAAAGACTATATAATTTTAAAGAATAAGATTGAAAAATTAATCTACAAGGGCCACCTAAATAGTATGTCAAGAATGATCAATTCAAAGATGGTCAAAATAGGCAAAAATGAAAAATTGGGAAATTGCAATGAAAGAAAAAGTGATCGATCACCTTCTTTTACAAACTCCACCTTAAAAAAACCATCAAACAAGGGCAAGGAGATTGAAAAGTTACATGAACCTTTCAGGGTGGTTAATATCATTGCAAGAGGGTTCACTAGAGGAGGACCATCAAAGAGTGCATGGAAACACTATATAAGATTAATCATGAATGTTGAATCCAAAAATCCAAAACTCTTTAATTTCATATTAATCACTTTTTTTGATAAAGATTACCCTCCTAGCTTTGATGAAAACCATAATGATCCAATGGTTATTATGACTATGGTTCATAATTATGTAGTAAAAAGAATACTAGTTGATCAAGGTAGCTCAATTGACATCCTATACTTGTATACATTAAGATGCCTTTACATTTCTTCTAGAGATATAACACCTCATTAAGGAAACTTAATTGGTTTCTCTGGAAAATAAGTATTTGTACAAGGCTCAATTATGTTAAGAATCACTTGTTAGTGTATGTCTTAAGAATCAATCATAGAGATGATTGTAATAAATACACAATATATTATATTTTATTTTAGGTAATTCAAATTATTATATTTTGTTTCATATTTTTTATTACTTTGCGCAATTATAACTTAAATATAATAATTATCCTTGGAACAGTTTTACTATTCCTAAAATATTCCTAATTAAGTATTATTATGAAAAGAATAGTAATAATATATTGAGATTAGCATGTATAGTGATTGATGATTATAAATCATAGATATGTGATATCAAGTCAATATATTAGTACATTATTAGTGAACAATGTACTGGACTGACCTACTATGAGAATACTACATGGATAGATGTGTCATTAGTTATTCTCATATGATCACAAATGCACATAGTTCTTTAACTTGAAGTTACTATAATTCCCTACATGAGGAGTTACTCACTTTGATGTTGTTCTATGTCACATTTAATCAGGATAATGAGTAAGATATTGATTGGATGTGTCACGAATCATGCAGAGGAAAGTGAGTAATGTAGATGGGATTTTGTTACTTTTGTATAAAAGAAAAATATCCTTGGGTCCCTTGATTGAGTGAGATTTAGAAATGTATGGCCATGCTCAATTAGATCAATGTATGATATTGATAATTTATTTTAAGTCTATTTAGTATCAAGAAATATAAATTGAATATTGACAAAGATGACACACTCCATGCCTCTATTTCAATTTAGATATTATTACAAAAGGAATTATGTTGCACAGTGTTGTTCACACATTAAATGGATATTGAGTCACATATAATTTTTACTACTTGGGTGGCAGTGATGTATTACTAGATGCTACTCACTGTCTATGATCTACTGGTGGGTCATTACCAATGTAGTAAAAATCTGTAGAGTCACACAAAAGGAATAAGAATGAGACAATAATTAATTGGATTAATTGGACTAAAATTTAATTAATTGAATTTATTTTCGTGCATATATATTATTATTAAGATAATAATATATTTTTTCGTGTAATATATATATAATATTATGTGATATTATTTGATATTAAAATAATATTAGATAATTACGTATTAGATATTAGATAATTATATTATAAGATAATATTATTATCTAATATAAGATAATTATATGTCAATTTAATATTCGATAATTATATTATGAGATAATGCTATTATCTAATATTAGATAATTAATAGATAAGTCCTATCTCTCCTCACTCTCTCTATGATAAGGATAAGGTAATAGTTATTAAGTGTGATTAGGATTCTTTTAAAGCATTATCCTAGTAGGACTAGGATTGTGATATGCCTTAATTCTATAAAAGGGACTTGAAGCCAGCACTGGCAAAAATGAACATAAACTTCCATCAAACCTTAAATTACTAAAAAATGCCCAATCCTAATCCTAGTGGGAGAGACGAATCCTAGCAGCTTCATAGATGGGAGAAGTCGTCATTCATTCCGTGTGGATACTATAAAGATGCTGTACTTTCCGGTTGGCATTTGATTCATCTTGATCTATCAAGGATTTATTTAGAAAGAACATGAGCACAAATAAGATAAAATCTTAATACTGATTTATGCCCTTTTGCATGGATCTTAGGTAGGATTTGGATCAAAATTTTAAAAATTTTATTGCATATGTTAATTCAAAACCTAACATCATTCTTGGAGAATAGCCTAATCTCACAAATATCATGGTGAACTTCTTATTAGTTGCAACAACAACTTCTTACAATGCTATTCTTGGAAGAACCTCTTTGAACTAAGCTAAAGCAATTATCTCGACATGCTATCTTTTAATGAAGTTTTCAAAAAAGAATAGCATTAAGCAAGTCGAGGCTGACTAGAAGATCACTAAAAGGTATTACATGATTAGTTTAAGCAAATAAGAAAGCCTTTGAATCCAAGTATGAGTAGGGACAAAAGATATCACATCAAAGGAATGTGGAGTGCAAGTTAATAATAACTAATTTCCTAGATCCCTTAAAAGATAAAAAGGGAAAAAGTCCTTAACTAGAGTTTGAGATTCAGGAGATAAAGATCTTAGTCCAGAAAATCCCATAATAGTAAAAATAAGAAAGATTTTTCCTAAATACTATAAAGAAAAATTGATTAATCTTTTAAACAAGAATGTAGGAGTCTTCACTTGGACCACTACTAACATACTCAATATAAACATGAAAGTCATTTGCCATAAATTAGCCATCAACCTAATAATAAAATTAGTTCAATAGAAGAAAAGAAAGCATGGTGTTGATTGATTAGAGGCAATCAAAGTAAAAGTAAATAAACTATTGCAAGCCAATTCCATCAAGAAATGCCCCATATCACTTGGCTTTCAAATGTTGTTATGGTAAAAAAAAGTTAATGGCTTTTGGAGGATGTATATTGACTTTGTAGATTTAAACAAGGCTTGCCCTAAAGACTTATATCCTTTTATCAATATTAATCATCTAGTTGATGGGCCTTTTGGTTTTATGATCTTGAGATTTTGTGATGCCTTTTCAGGTTATCACCAAATACTAATGTGGTTAAAAGATCAAGATAAAATTGCTTTCATCACAAATGAAGGTATATATTGTTACAAAATTATGCCCTTTGGTTCAAAGAATGTTGAAGCAATCTACTAGTGCACAATGAACAAAATTTTTAAAGACTAGATTAACCAAAATTTAGAGGTCTATATGGATGATATGTTGATTAAATCCAAAGATCACTTATCACATTTGGAATTACTTGTTTCCACTTCATCTTCAGTATTTACTTCATCCTTTTCTACATTTTTGACAACTTGTCTAATAGATTTGAACTTGTTCATTTAAGCAAAATTGACAGAGGAGTAAAAGGCTTTAGCCTAGCTTTTAGCAAAGTTCCACTCCATCATAAAGGTGTGAGCCACAAGCCCTTTAAATCGATCGACCTCATTGGTTAGTTCCTTTCTCAATTTAGCTAATTCTTCGAATTTGTTCTTTAAGTAGTCCTTTTCTCTTCCAAGAGTTCAAACTCTTCTTCTCTCAAGGTGATTAGTTCTTTGTTGGACTTATTTGCTTCTTCTTTTTTTAGCTTCAAAGATTCCATTGCCTTCCTGACCAATTACTCCATTTTAGCATTTTTCTTCTCAACATTGCTTATATATGTTTGTCTTCATCAATCAATTGATCCTCGTGAAGAATATCACCCTGAAATCAAGCAATCTTTGAGGTCGAAACCTCATTTTTATTTTCAAATCATTGAAAGCCTTTAATAGGTCAACAATTCATTTTTCATGCAATCAAATTGTTCCTTGTGACTATAATAAAATTTTTCATTATTAATATTATTATTTTTAAAATTTTTATTATAATTATTCATTTTTAACTCATAACATTAGAATAAATAACAAGAAATATTATTAAAAAACAAGAATGTATTTAATATGATTAAGGTAAAATTTAATAATTTATTTCAATATTTTTTAAAATTTTAGCATTACAAAGAATGAAGAAATCAATAATTATAATAAAAATAAAAATAAAGACTAATAACCCTAATTATGAAATTTAAAAAAAATATAATAATTGCTAGATGAAAAACTAAATATTACATTTGTTCCATTTTAAAAACAATAGCACATCAATATTGTTTTAAAAACTTTCTTCTTTAAATATTTCAAATTAAATTTTACAGTACCACGTATGCTCTAATGATTTGTCGGTTTTATTATTTAAAAGGAAATATCTAGCCTCATGTAGAAATAGATTTAAATGGGGCCTTGCTCGGACTAACTTTTCAAGAATGTTAGCTAGGATTTTTCGTTCATACCCTAGGTCAAAGCAGGGATTAGATGGTTCAGATTCGTTCGGAAAAGTAAAATAATTGAATTATTCACCTTTTAAGTTTAGAATTATAAAATATTAAAATAAAAAATTCATTGACACAAAATTGAAGGTAAAAAATTTGATAAAATATAGTACTTTCAATTTTCAAGAAGAAATTATCTTTTCACTGCTATTAATTGTATATTACTTTTTAATTACAAAATATATAAATAATATAAAATTCTTTACTTTTATAATTTTTTACATAATCAATCTCACTTAATGGGATAAAATTTTATCATTATTATTATTATTATTGGATATCTTCCAAGAAATTATAATTTTTTACATAATTAATCTCACTTAATGGGATAAAATTTTGTCATTATTATTATTATTATTGGATATCTTCCAAGAAAATAAACAAAATACCAAGTTGAATTTTAAAAGAGAGGTATCTTACCCTTAAAAAAATATTTAAATTTTATTAACAATTAGTATAAATTAATTTTACATCATTATTATTTATTTATACACCGTAAAATTAACAAAAATTGTTAAAATATTTTTTGATAAAAATTATTGTTTTTTAATAATGTATCGTTTGTTTTTTCATTAAAAATATAAAAATAAAAATTTTATACTAATTAACAATCTATCAAATTTAAAATCTAAAAATAATATAGGTACAACTTTTGTGCATATCTACGATTACTTTCTATTTCTATATAGTTTTATTTTGATTTTCTGTCAAAATAATTGAATATATCTGGTCCCAGAAAGAAACAGAATACAACCATATGTTGAGCACTTCTTCTCCCTTGAATTATTGCAGTGGTCCTTTTGAAGACTTGATAGAACCGTTAAAATGGATTAAAATTCCCGAATTTACTCATTAATTCACGAAATTTGAAAAATTCAAACTTTTATTTTGGAGTTCCTAAGTTTCGTGGGCTACACTCAATCTAATTTGCGAAAACTAGCATTCCATGCGAGCCATCTAACCAGGCCGGTTTGTGGCCGAACAACTCACAAAATTTTTTATTTTTTTATATTTTTAAATTTTATATAAATTTATATTTTCAATTCATATCAAATTACACTCTTATTTTTCATTTATAATTATATAGAGTTGTATTATAAATAATTTATAAATAATATTTTTATTATATATATAAATTTAAAATATATTATAATTAATTTATAAATAAATATGTGATACTTTTAAATGATTTTAATTTTTTTGTTTAAAACTTGAAATTTTTATTTTAAAAAATTGAAAATTAAAAAAATTCGTCAATTAGTTCGTATCCGTAAAAAACCGATCTAGATCCTTGAATATGAAGATCCGTAAAAACATTGCACAAATATGACTCGACTTGTTTAAGTGTTGGTTTACGCAGGCCGGTCTGACCCGCTCGGCTCCCCGCTATAGCAATAAAGCGTTCCATCAAAATGCGTGGACCATGTTGCAATGAAAGCTCCTTTCCAACCGACTTTCTACGTTTTGCCAAATTCAAAGCTTTAAATCTTAGTTGGGTGGTTGGAGAAATGATTAAACTTTAAATCTTACTTTAAAAGACATCATGTGAGAGAAGACCACTTGTGAGAAAACTTCAAATCGGACTTGAAAATTATGTCAGAAATATTCATGGTAACGTCAATTAATTAATATTATAAAATTAATATATTTAGAAGACTTTAATTACATATAACTTCAAATCCGATTAAATTTTATCATAATTCTTGCATTCCCGTCGCATCAAAATTCTTATTCAGCGTGAATATATATACCATTACCCATGAAATAACAAAAAAATTTAATTCGAATATGAAGATAATTTAATAAAAAACATTAAAAATATCTTACAAATTAAACTTTGAGTAAATCAATAATAAAAGGTTTAATGAATATTATTATTATTATTATTATTATTATGTGAACTGTTTGGTGTATCTCTCATTATTTATTAAGGAAAGGACCCAACGCCGTTGACTAGCGGCCACCTAGTGCATTTGAAGGCGGCAAGCCTTAGTGCGAGATCATGACATTGACGATCCCTGCTACATAAAAGTAAATATACAACGAATATTTAATAAACATAATATCAATTTTCAATTGATATCTAAACAAACGTTTTTGTTTATTAGTATCCACATCAGTTAGATAATTGAAATGAAAAAGATTATCATATCAAATTTTTTTATTAAAAACGTAAAATTTTAGAAATCATTTTAATATTTTTATATTTTATGTCAATTTTGCCATTAAAAAATAGATGTGAAATATTTTTACAATACTTTTTTTAATGTCAATTTTTTATTTTTTTAATAGAATATTTACTATAAAAATTGAATAAATTCAATATCCGATTAAAAACTATAATTTGATTTAAAAATTGTGAATGACCACAATTATGAGCTTGATTTTTCATTTGGGAAAATTTTTTTTACCTTATATAATTTTTCAAGATCTACCTATTTGCAAATAAAAGTAGCTTGCCCTCTTAGAATCACAAAATATGATTATTTTGATGGACTTTTTTTCACTTTTCCACTATCTCATCATTATTTGCACTAAAAAAAAAGCTATAACAACTACTTTTATCATCGATATAGGTTGAAAAGTCATCAATATAAGTTCTTCCTAATGACAAGTGGTTGGTGTAAGGGTCATTAGTACAAAGTGTTAGGTTTGAGATCAACATATGCAGCGAAAAATTAAAATTTTTTATCCAAATCCAAAAAAAAATCCATGCAAAAGGGCATATATCAATGTTAGAGTTTTACCTTTTGTATGCTCGTATTCTTTTTGAACAAAACTTTGAGAGACCAAAATGAATCATGAATCAAACACTGGCCAAAAGATATAACGTCTCTACGGTATCCACATGGAGTGAACAATGACTTCTCACCCCCTATGAATCTGCTAGGACACGTCTCTCTTATTAGGATTAAGATTAGTGTATTTTCTTGAGTAATTTAGGATTTAATGACAGTTAATATATCTTTAAAAAGTGCTACCTTTAAGTTCCTTTTATAGAACTAAGGCATATCACATTCCTAATCCTACTAGGATAATGCTTCCAAATCCTAATCTCACTTAACAATTATCACCTTATCCTTATCATAGAGAGAGTGAGAAGAGATATGACTTATTCATTAATTATTTAATATTATATAATAACATTATTTTATAATTTATCTAATATTAAAATGGCATATAGTTATCTTATATTAGAAAATAATATTATCTCATAATATAATTTTCTAATATCTAATAACGTAATTATCTGATATTAATTTAATATCAAATAATATCACATAATATACATATATATTATGTGAAAATATATTATTATTTTAATAATATATATGCACAAAAATAAGCCTAATTAATTATTATCTCATTCTTACTCCTTTTGTAAGACCCTATAGGTTCTTATTACGTTAATAATAGCCCAATTGTGGACTGTAGACAGTAAGTGATATCTAGTAATATGTTATTGTCACCTCAGTAGTAAAAATATTTGTGACTCGATGTTCACTTAATGTGTGAATAACACTTTGCAATATAGTCCTTTTTATAATGATATCCAAATCGAACTAGAGGCATGAACGCGTCATTTTCGTTAATGTTCAATTTATGTTTCTTGATACTGAGTAAACTAACTTAAACAAATTATCAATATCTCATATTAATCCTATTTGAGTATGACCATACATTTCTTAATCTCACTCAATTAATGGGCCCAAGAATATCACTCTTGCTATGTAATAGGAACAAAATTCTTATCTATATCACTCACATCCCTTTGTATCATGACACACCCAATCAACATCCTACAACACATTCCGGTTAAAGGTAATACAGGACAACATCAAAGTGTGTGACTCCTCATGTAGGGCACTATAGTGATTTCAGATCAAAGGATTATGTGCATTGTGGTCACATGAGAATAACTAATGATATTTGACAATCCATGTAGTTTTCTCATTGCGAGCTAGTCCAGTATATCTGTTCACTAATAGTATACTTATGTATTGACTTGATATCACATATCCATGATTCATAATTATTAGTCACTATACATGCTAGTCTCAATGCATTATTACTATCTTTTTTATAATAATACTTAATAAGGAGCATTTTAGAAATAATAAAACTATTCTAGGGATAATTATTAGGGACAATTATTATATTAAGTTATAAATTATATAGATATATACATAAAAAATGAAAATAAAATATAATAGTTGCATTGTCTAAAATAAAACATAATACATTATGCATTATTATAATCATCTTTGTGATTGACTCCTAGGACACATACCAATACAAAGTTGAGCTTTACACTGAGGACAAGTCATGTCATGTAATAAATAAGAGCTATATTAATGACAATGTTATCAGTATATATTCTAACACTAGTCATCTGATACAAATTTATAGTGGATATAACTTTTATCATATCTCAATGACATTATAGCTTGTATAGGGTAATTTGTTTTTAATTTTATAAATAACATCTACATAAATGATAATGTTATTAGTAAGGGAAGATATAATTTTTTTTATTTTTTAAAGAATACCTACACAAACAACAAGTCATTGGTGTAATTTTTTTAGAATAATTTTATTTAAATTTTATGTATAATTGTTTATAATTATTTTAAATAGTAATATTATCCAATAAATAAGATGCACCCTCCAATTTATTTACAATTTATAATAAATTAAAAATTTATTATAGTAAATATAATAACAAATCAAACAAAGAAAAATATATAATGTAAAATCATGAATGATACATAATAAAGTATCATTGTAACATCCATAAATAACACAATAAAGTGTATGTACAATAAAAAATGCATAAATAATAAAAAAGGTCTATGGGGCAAAATAATCATTAATGTTCTCAGTGTCATCATCTAAGTCATGATAAAACTGGGATAGGGGAGGAGTTTGGGGTTGGGCTTGGGGTAATGAAGAAACAAATTAACTAACTATAGGCGATGTAGTCACATGCAGCTAAGGATGAGCTAGTATAGGAGGCAAAGGCATATAAATCTTATGCTGGGAGTGAAGAACCTAAGAAACTGCATCCATATAAGTCCTCCACTACTCCTACATCTGCTACTAAAGAGTGAGCTGCTCTTACAATGCTTGAATCATCATCAATTTAAAGTAATAAATATATCACCTTTTACAAAGTAACAATTTCATCAAATTACAACAATGCACTGTATATTTACTATTTCATAAATTGTATATTCAAGCAAAATATTATAAGTTTTTTTTACCTATTTCAATGGAATAATAAACTCAACAAACACCGACATCAACCAAGCAATAGTAACAAAATATAATCATTTCACCGAACACAATTAAGAAAACATCCAAAAAAATGTAGTAAGAATAGCAAACAAAAATGAAAAAAAGAAAAAACTTACCTAGAATGCCTTAGGAACTCTTTATTGGCTCTTAGCAACTCTCACATGTGAAAGAGGCAGAAAGGCACTACACACAAATTTAAGGTTAGAACCCTATATCGACAACATAGAAACTTAGTTGTTGGTATAAGTATTTTTTAACATTAACGTACATTTAATGAAGGGAGTATGCATTTTTTATTCTACTTAGGTTTACATCGACCACAAAGTCATTGATGTAGTTTTTTTTTCAAATTTTGAAAAGCGTATCTCAAAATTTATGAATAGTTAAATTTTGAATGAGATATATCAACAACAAAATTATTAGTGTAGGCCTTTTGAATTTTTTTAAATTTTTTAAAAAGCCTATACCCATGACTAATATTGTCAATATAGCCTTTATAGAAAAATGCTCACCAGCTTATTAGCTGTCAAATTTCTAAAGGCCTTTATAGATGAGTTGTTATTAGTGTAGGATTTTTTTTAAAAAAAAAGACTATGCTAACAACTAAAGTTTTGTCATGGTATAGATGTCATTAGTATAAGGTATTATTATAGGGTTGATCGACTTAGGTCTTTGCTGCAATATAATAGGCATATAAAGATCAAATACAACCTCAAAGTTATATAAATAAAACACAAATAAATATTTCTTAAAAGTACATATGCAAAAAATAAAAAATAGAAAAGGTGGAGATATGAAAGTAACTTTCATATATGGGATTAGTGGCTTGAACATAATATTTACTTCATGCTCAATACTATTTGAAAAAGTATTGCTAACTCACTAATATGTGATGGGAGATGGAGTAAAATCTAGGGTTTTTTACAAAGAGAGGTGGATGAAAAGAGAGATTAAGTTTGGAAACAAATAAGAGGAAGAGTAAGAATGGTAATGAAAAACAGAGCAAGAATTACTTTATTTATAATGTAAAACTTTAGATGTTAATTTATTTATAGGAATTGATATATAATATTTGAGCTTCAAATGTTGGTTCACCTATAAAAATCGATGTAAAAAATATAATTATTAATTTTTTGTTTAAGAATTGAAATTTAAAATTTCCTTATATTTTTAAAATTGTTTCAATCCTATGACTTTAGACATCGATTAATCTCAAAATTGACATGTAAAGTAAAATACATTATTTTTTTTATAAAAATATAAAAAATTAACATATAAAATTTTCTCATATTTTTAAAATACACCATTAGTTCCATGATTTTAAAAGTCAATTATTTTAAAAATTGATGTAAAAAATTTACCTTTAGATATCAATTCTATTCAAAACCAACATATTAACTTCTCATATTTTTCAATCAGATGTTTGAATATCTTTAAATGATAGTTACTTTCACAATTGACATCTTGAGTTTTGACTATCATTTCTTTGGATATTAATGATTTTGGAAATTAATGTCTAAATTTTTTGCAAGAATGAAAACATCAATTATTTATAAAAATTGATGTCTTAAAACTCATCATGATTTGAAAAATATCACCATTTTATAATATACATTAATTTTGTTTTTAGTTAACGTCAATTTGCATTTTTGTAATAGTGAATTCTATTGTGATTTTGTCTCGTCCAACCTAATCCCTGTCCTTGTCAAACTAGTTAACAATCCTCACCCATATAATTATCAAGCAAACACGCCTTCGTAAAGTAGATAACTCTTTGGTAGCCATATAGTGCCAAATATTGCTTGCACCACTACTCTTCCTTGCTTTGTATTACTCTACAAGGTGTCAGTGCTTGTACGCTAATCGCGTAGATTCTTCACTCATGGACATAGATACACTTGATTACATGGCTGCATATAAGAACATTAGGTATGCACCAACAACCTAAGTTGCTCATACCCATAGTAGTCTTTATATACTTTGACTTAGGCATTAGAGATTTTTTCAGAAGGACACTTCTCCATCATCACCGATATCTACTTATTATGCAAGTTTTGGCACTACCCTTAAAAGCAAATTACTTGTCAATTAGTATTATTATTGTTTTTACTCTTGGGTTATAAATGCTTTAGGTGTATCTATCACCATACTATTAAATTTAAGGGATTTAAACTTGATTATTATTAGTGTAGTTTTTTTTACATTATCAAGAATACAACACATTATTAAAAAAATAATTAATATTTTTGATTGGAAAAAGTATTTTAATAATATTATTAATGTATCAATATGTAAATAAATAATTGTATAAAATTGATTCACATTAATTGTAAATTAAATTTAAATTGCAAAGAAATTTTTACATATATGAAATCATATTTGTCATGGTGGGAGAGCTCACCAGTGAGGAAGCTGATCAACTGATCTGAAGTACTAAAAAAGCAAAACCAGATGAGGAAGATACAATTATGTTTACCTAAGAGAAAGAAAAAAGAGTGACAAGAGACAAGTCCAATAGTGAAGTATCCAAATCCGAAGCCCAAAAAATTATTTCATATAGAGATAAACTCCTCCACATTAATGGAGCCCATAATGAATTGTATGAAGAAGGAGTGAATTTTATGGAGGAAGAGTTGAAGTTTGAGGATGATAATGAAGAGCATATTGATAATATATTAGAGGAACAAGATCCTCTATGCTTGATTGTTACTATCTTACGAGAAGAATGTAAAGAATGGTGTAAACCCTAGAAGAGTTCTTTAATCATCAATTTATTAGGTAGGTCAATTACTTTTATATTCTTGAAGGCAAGGTTAGAGAAGATTTAGATGTTGAAAAGGATGATTCAAATGATTGATATCAGGAATAACTATTATGTGGTTTGTTTTAATGAAAAGAAGAGTATTTGAATGCTCTAGAGAATGGCCCTTAGATGATTTATGACCATTACCTAGTGGTACAAAATTGGTGTTTTGAATTTGAATCTTTTATACGATGACTTTAAGAAATTAGCTATTTAGATATATGTACCAGGATTACATCTTGAATATTACAATAAGCATTTTTTATGGCATTTGGGGAATAAGGTGGGAAGAACTCTCAAGGTGGATATACATACTTTGAGAGATCAAGAACAAGAATATGTTATTGAATGTGGTCATTTTGCTTGAATTTGTGTGGAAATAAATCTTCGAAAGAAATTGGTTTCTAAAGTTTTAGTTTGTAAGAAGGTTCTTCCTATTCAATATGAAAGCCTCCACCTTATTTTCTTTGCATGCAGTCATTTTAAGCATAGAAATAAGGTATGTCCTTCACTTAAAATAGATCCAATTGATTCCACCACTAAGTAGTCAACAACAAATGTAACGAATTATCAGATTGTGTAAAGGAGTTGGAAACATTTGCCAAATCATCTTTATGGGAGTAGCAATCACACCGGTAGAATAATCACCAGTGAGGAAGACTTTGGGGGATGGATGATACCTTACAAATAGATCTAGGAAAGCAAAGAATTAGGCAAAAAAAGTAGGTGCCTATTATGGAAGCTATGTTAAAAGGGAAGGCAGTCATAGTTAACCTAGACCTTAACTATAGTAGTGGAATGTCAACTTTAAGATTTAGTGCTTCAATGGAAATTAATGAAGATACAAATCAGAATATCTCCTCAATTAGAAAAAATGCAATCATTGAGTTTACATTTAGTGAGGCCGATAATGACGAAAATCGTAATCATCCCTTAACGATTATTAAGCCTTCCAAGTTAGTGCATGTTAAAAAGAATAAAAAGAACGTCGGGGACCCAACAAATAGCACCATCCAAGTAAGCCAGTCTAATAACTCATATTACAAAGCCTATATTATCTTTGGGCTAATTAGCAGAGAAACCAAGCATTAGATCATCTCAACTAAAAAAAGTCCCACCTCAGCCCCCATTAATTATTAATGTAATTGGAGATAACCTCTTTACCTAAACATGAGCCTCCCTAATGCAAATTGAGAATGACCCTGTAGTTAACCAACCTAACCTCATATTTATACAAAATATGGCCTCTCATCCCTTTAAACCACTAGACTCGTCTGAAGCAATAAGGCTAATGAAAATGTACACATCCTCATTATTGAAGGAAGATAGAGAATGGCTGGTAGGCCAGAGGAAAATACTTACCATATGGTTTAAATGTCCGCATGCATAGGCTTTTTTTTGAACTCCTTTTATAAATATCATTAGTTGGAATTATCAAAAGGTTGGAGCCTTATCTTTTATTTCACAGGCACGAGATTTAATTTCTTCCCATAACTTAAGCATCCTCGTTATCTTAAAACCTTGCATTTGAGATGATAAAGTTGTTAGGTTTATAAGGAAGATTGGTATGAATGACGTCTTTCCAAAGGATCTAATAGGATTATCAAGTGGAATTTGGCTACTATGGAATTCCCCCTATTATAATATAACAGTTGTCAACTTTCATTATTAGTATATTCATGTCAAGTATAAGGTTGTTGCTTCATCCTTTTCTGATTTCCTAACAGTTGTTTATGCTTGTCCAAAGGAAAACTTACATTTAGAACTCTAGAGTGAACTTTATTAGCTTGCATCACATATTCAATCCTTTTGGATTCTTCTAGGGGATTGGAACCCTTATCTTTCAGCAGATAAAAAACAAGGAGGGAGTCACCCCAACTTTGGAAATATGAGTAACTTTGTAAAATGTATGAATGATTGTCATCTTATGGATTTAGGATTGAGGGGACGTAAATATACGTAGGAGAGAAAAAACCTAAAAGAAAGAACTAATAGAGTTATGGCCAATATAGATTAGAGATTATCTCATCCAAAGGTTTCAATTGTTCATTTATTCTTTATGAGATCAGATCATAGACCTATTCTTGTTAGATTGCAGCATTGTATTCCAAGTAAAGCTCCAACAAGGCTATTCCATTTTCATGCTGCATAGCTCTTAGATGATTCTTTTTTTAATGTTATAAAGAATGCTTAGTGTAGTAACGATGATTGGTTCTAAGTAGTTAAGCAATTTAAGGCGAATGTCTAATTATGGAACCATAACACATTTCCGAATATATTTCATAAAAAAAGAAATATCATGCAAAGACTAGAAGGTATTGATAAAGCACTAGAAAAGACCTTTAATTCTTACCTGATGAAGCTTCGAAGCAAACTATGGCAGGAATATGAACTGATTATTCTACAAGAGGAAGTTACTTGGTTCCAAAAATCTCACTGCAATTGGATGCTTTTTGAGGATTGTAACATGTCCTTTTTTCACATATCCACAATAGTGCGATGGAAGAAGAATAAAATTGAATATCTTAAGGATGAATTAGGGAATTAGCATGCGGATCTTGATCACTTAAAAAGTATGGCTATATAGTTTTACTCCTCCTTTTTCTCCAAGGAAGTTACTGATAGTCCACGTTTTCTTTTAATTGGATTTTTCCCAAGACTGCAAGATGAATGCCTTTCATTTGTTCAAAAAAATTTTGCCAAAGAGGAGATAAAGGATGTCGTCTTTAATATAGGTGCTTTTAAAGCCCCCGAAAGTGATGGATTACAAGCAATCTTTTTTCAGAGTCATTGGAGTTTGATGGAAGACTTAGTTTGTAATCTAGTCCTACAAGCTTTTGATTTCTTGAAAACTATAGAAAAGATTAATAAAGCTCTATTGGTTCTTATTCCAAAGACTAATAATCCATAAACTTTGAAGGAATTTCATCCTATAAGCTTATGCAATGTCATCTATAAGATAATTACCAAGATTATTGCAAATCGCTTGAAGCTAATCATGTGAAATTTAGTTTCTCCAAATCAAAGTAGCTTTGTACCCAGGAAACATAGTTCTAATAACATCATTATAACTCAAGAAATCATTCACTTAATGAAGAATAAGAAAGGAAAAACCAGTTATATGGCTATTAAAGTAGATTTGGAGAAAGCTTATGACATGTTGGATTGGGAGTTTCTTATCTCCACACTAGAAGATATTGGCTTTAATGATCATTTTATCAAACTAATTAGAGCCTGCATATCTACTACAATTATGAGAATAGTTTGGAATGTTAGCATCACTGATAGTTTTAAGCCTTTGAAAGGCTTATGCCAAGGGGATCCTTTGTCACCTTACCTGTTTATCCTCAACATGGAAAGATTAGCATATGCAATTAATCTGCTAATAAATAATAAGCTATGGAAATTGGTTCATCTGGGATGAGATGGAATTTCAATATCTCATTTATTCTTTGTAAATGATCTAATTCTTTTTGTCGAGGCTTCCCTGGAGCGAGCGAAAATTATTAATCTTTGCCTTTTTACTTTTTACAATAGTTCGGGACAAAAGGTCAATTAAGAAAAAACTAGAGTACTTCTCAAGATATGTCAATCATACAAGGGCAAAGGAAATAAGTGACAAGTTTTCATACTACTGCAAATCTTAGAAAATATTTAGGAGTACCCCTTCACCATAATCGGGTATCGAAATAGTCTTTTAATTTTATTATTGATAAAGTAAATCAAGGATTGTCAGCTTGGAAGTCGAAGACACTTTCTCTGGCTGGTAGAATAACTTTGTATACAGTGGTTCTATTGGCTATTCCACAATATAGTATGCAAACAAGTCTTTTTCCATCTTCTATTTGTTCACAACTAGATCTCTTAAACAGAAATTTTATATAGGGATCTCAAGCTAATAAGAAATCTTTTCATCTTATAGCTTGGGATAAAATTTGTACTCCAAAGGATAGGGAAGTTTGGGCTTGAGGAAGATGAAGCTATGTAATGAAGCATATCTTATGACAATAGCTTAGGGAATGATACAATATCTTGAGGCATTATGGGTGTAATCAAAATATGGCTGTGGATCATCCTATATACCAGAGGTTAATCAAAGAACTTCTCAATCCAATTTTATGGCAAAGGGTCTATAAAATTTGGAAGAAATTTACCTAAGGATTATGTTGGAATATTGGAAATGGACTTTCCACTAAATTCTAAATAGATGAATGGATTCTAGAATGTATGCTCATCTGTAGTCTTTCCTCGGTTGTCATACCAAATGGTGAAGATGAATTACCAGTGGCAAACTATATTACTGATGTAGGAGACTGGAACTTGGTCAGACTGTCTACGCTACTCCCTTTTGATGTTGTAACTAAAACCCAAAGTGTTGTCCTTCCAATTTCAACTAACGACCTAGACCAACTCTCTTGGAAGTATACTCCAGATGGATAGTTCTCAATTTGTTCTACATACTAATTGGTATCTCAAAGGGACAATAGGGAGAAACACCGCATTTGGAAGAAAATTTGGAAATGGCTAGGACTAGAAAGAATTAGAACTTTCCTTTAGCTACTAGCTAAGGATAGGGTGCTAACAAACATTCAAAGGAAACTGAGAAATGTGCCATGCTTTGACTTGTGTCCTAGGTGCAACCGAACATGTGAAACTAATTTGCACATGATTTGGGACTGCCCAGAGGTCTAACACCTATAGATGACAGTAATAAAAATGAATAATTGGTCTCATTTCTTCTCCAGCTCACTTTAAGATTGGATAGAGTGGAATCTGACGTCACACATAGGAAATAATAAAAATATTTCCTAGCAGGTTCTATATGGATTCATTATATGGCTAATTTGGCTGAACAAGAATAAACTGGTGTTTCAAGGAAAAACAGAGAATATTTAGGACATTGCTTTCCTTGCTACGTTGCGACATTGCTTTCCTTGCTACGTTGCAGACTACCCAACTCCATAGTGTTATATCCTTACATAAACATACTGAAAAGGAGATCAAAAGAGTGGAAAGCTAGATTAGCTAGAATCCACCTGATACTGGCTGGATCAAATGTAATTCAGATGGTTCAATTTAGAATGATATTGCTAGCTATAGAGGATGCTTTTGAGACAATGTAGGTTCTTGGATATTGGAATTCTATAAATGGACAAGACAATCAAACATCCTAATAATCGAACTTTGGGGTGTTCATACAAGTTTACAACTAGCTTGGAAACATGGGTGGTCGAGAGTTCATTTTAAGTTAGATTCTGCTACAGTAGTTTCTCTTATATTCAACACGGTTGCAGCATGGTTCATCCCTGTAGTCCAATAGTTTCTGCTATTAGATCTTTTATGCTAAGGAAGTGGAGTATAAGATTTTCTCACTGTTACCGGTAAGCTAATAAGGTGGCAGACTGTATGGCTAGCCTTTCCTTTTCCACTTGCTTGATGCAACCACCAGCGGATATTTTCCAATTGGCTCCCTCTTTTGTTTTATGTTATTGCTAGTAGATATGATAGGATCTTCTTCTTCTCATCTAGTTTTAGCTTAGTTTTGGCTTCTCTTTATGTACAAAAAAAAAAATCATATTTGTCCATAATTTTTTATATGAAAAATTATATTTTTATAATATCTTCATATAAGTTTGCTATTTCTTTAAAAACTGTGTACTTATGACTTTAGTTTTTCTTTTCGTAGTAAATATATTTTAATTTTAATTTTGGAAAAGTGGCAAAATGAGCACTCCCCCCCCCCCCCCCCCGGGGATCTCCTTAGCCTATTTGTCTTTCTTCTGACCAAGTCAAGTCTCATGTTCCCTGCGTCAAGTCTTTTGTTACCCTGCGTCAACTCTGCTGTCTCCCTGCGTTAGCCTCCTCTCTCTGTCTCACATCGAAGACTTCCAGATCTCCTCGACAAGACACTTAAAACGCGCACTCGTCTCTCATGCAGTCACATCCACCTAATCAACTTTTGTACATATATCCAGCCCATAAATCAACACATAATCTCACAAAATCCATCGTTATATTCTGCAATTTCGCCACATCCGACCACATCAATAACCAGAAATGACACTTCCAAAAATGACCACCAAAGTTGAAGAGAGAACTCTGCAGAAAACCCCAACTTGGGCTGTTGCAGTTGTTTGCTTCGTTTTGCTTTCTATTTCAATTGCCATCGAACACATTATTCATGCCCTAGGACATGTAAGCTATCTTTCATCATAATCACCATTGCTTTATAGTTTATATGTATATATCTTGATGGTTATAAATTGTGGTTTTGTTCATGACTGCGGTTATAATGTCAATGAGCAAAATTATGAATAGATACAGTTATTGTTATGTAAAAATCTAAAAAATTGTTGTTGTGATACTCTGTATAGGCAATATTATGTGTAATATGGTTGTTGTAGAGCTCAATTAGAAACCTCGGCTTGTACCATTGCTGTTTGTTCTTATATTCTGCGACTTCTAATTGTAGTGGCTAAAGAGAAGGGACAAAAGAGCTCTTTATGAAGCTCTTGAGAAGGTCAAAGGAGGTACCTAAATCCTGGGAATCTAAATTTCTTTACTATTTTCTTGTTGCTATTATTATTTTATCTATTTATTTTTTAAGTCTGATTAATTGCATCTGTTTCTTTGGGATGGTGTTCTGCTTAGAGCTTATGCTGCTGGGATTCATATCGTTGCTGCTAACAGTGTTTCAAGAGCCCATTTCCGATATCTGCATATCTAAAGAAGTTGCATCTACTTGGCATCCTTGTCATAATCAGAACAAGTGTAAAATGGCTAAGACAGGGTATGCAGAATCCGGCGACAATCGCCGGGGACTTCTCGAATTCTCGGATTCCGGCCCGAGCCTGCGGCGAATTCTTGCTACTAAAGGATATGACAAATGTGCAGAGAAGGTATATCAGCTCAAGAACCCCATTGTGATAGATTTTTGGTAGCGTAGGAACTAAAAATCGTTTTTGCTATGTTACTCACCGTTGGTTGAAATAGATTTTCGGTAGCGTAGGAACTAAAAATCGTTTTTGCTATGTTAATTTTTGGTAGCGTAGGAACTAAAAATCGTTTTTGCTATGTTACTCACCGTTGGTTGAAATATAATTTACTAAGAATTTTAATAAAAATATTAATTTTTGGGGATTATAATATATAAGAATTTTTAAAAGTAACTTGAAAATGTAGGGATAGTTTTTTAATTTTCCCAATTTTGGAGTGCGAAATTCCCGTCAAAATACGATGACGCCCAACTTCGGAGGACTAAATCCCAGCCCAAAAAGTGCAATCATCTTATTTGATTATTAATTTATTACATTAATAATTAATTAATTTAATTAACTAATGATTGATTCAACTAGTTGATTGTATTCACTATTTGAGTAAAAATATTTTGTAAATTTAACAGTTTATAATTAATTGTTTATATATAAAATGACATATAAGAATATAAATATATTTTATAAGTTATTTGAAAATTATTTTATTTTAATAATATTTTAATATTTTAAATTTTTTTATAAATAATATATTATTGTTATTTATTATATATAAAAATATTTTTTAAAACTAAATTAATATAATTTTTATAGTTATTAAATTTCTTTTAAGAAATCAATAATTATAATTATTTAATTTTCATATAAGCATAAATATTATAATTTTTTTTAAATTGATATAGGGAGAAATGAGAAAATTGATTAGTAGATTTTTTTAGAAGAACAAAATGAAAATATGAAAATTTAATTTTTATGCAAAAATAAATATTATATATTACTAATTTTTTTTAAAGGATAAAATGAAAAATAATAATTTAATATTCTTTTAATCAGTTAATTTCAAAAAGTTACTCCTTCCAACTTTTTGAAATGATAATTTGGAAGGTAATCAACTGTTCTAATCAGTTAATTGTTAAACATCAAAACTAGTTGATTTAATGAATCAATCAAATTTTAGTCAAATTAACTAAAATTTACTTAAATAGTCAACCCCTAAACATCTTCAATGACCCCTGCCCAACATCATGTGGATGAATTATTACATTTTTTTTGCACTATTATTTAAAAACAAATATTTCAAATAGTAAAATAAATATGTAAGATATTAGTACCAAAAATTAATTACTTCATTTTATAAAAAGAATAAATACTCATTTTCGTTCCTATCTTATTTAATTTGTATAAATTTTTCTTTTTGAAATATATTTATCAATTTTATTCCTCAATTATTAAAATTTGTTCAATTCATCCTTTAGAAATATTCTTCTCTATTCTATCCCTTATATAAACTTGTCCGATTTCATCCATTATCAATTGAAGTACACATTAATGATGAAATTAGATAAATTTGAGTAAGTGAAAAGGTAAAATTGATAAAAAAAATTATTTTTGAGAATCAATTAAAACAAATTATATTTTATAGAAAATAAAATAAGCTTTCTCTAAAAAATATCTAATACAAGAGAAAGCAAATATCTTCTAATGTTATGCACGAGTCAGTATTTAATAAAAATAATAATTTTTTAAAAAAACATAGTAATTTTTTTATATATTAAAATATATTATTTGGTTATATAAAATTAAAATTTAAAAAATAAATTATATTGTTTATTATTTTAAATTCTATTATAAATAAATTAATTATATAAATATATAATAAAAAAGATAAAAAATAAATAAGAATGAGAAAGAAAATAAAATTAAAATAAAAAAATTATCCATAAATTTATAGAGAATCAAATATTTAATAATATAATAATATTTTTAATAAAGAGTATGATTTTTATTTAAAAATATAACTTTGATACTAGAGGTGTACATGAGCCGGGTAACCTGCCCGACCAGGAAAAAAAGAATATTTGAGTTCTTTTTTTTGATTCGATAAGTTCGATGGGACTTTTTTTTATGACCCGATTAATAATTTGGTCGACTTGGGCTATAGCAAAAAAATCGATAGGCTCGGCCTAACCTGATTATAATAATTTATTTTTAATAATATAATTATATATTAGAAAGTATAATTATATTTAATATAAAAATATTAATTTAACATAATTAAATATTTTATATATTTAAATATCATATTATCTTTTTATATATATATATATTTTATTAAAAAATAAAAAAAATTTATATTTTCGAGCTTTCAAGTCGGGTTTCGAGCTTTTTAATTTAAAATTCGAGTCGGGTTGGGCCAAAATTTTTTAAAATATAAACAGGTCGGGCCGGGTTCGATCCTTCAATTTTATATGATTTAGCCTGGATGGCTCGGCTCAAAACCCGCTTGACCCGACCCATATACATCATTATTTGATACCTAACAAATAACACCATTTTTTTAATTTAATATCAACTAAATTCATTGAACATAGTTTTAATAATTCTTACTGCAAAATAAAAAATAAATTATTAATATTACTCTATTTTCACATAATTTATTTAAAATATTTTATAATAAAAATAAGATATATCATGTTATATTTATTCTATTTAGCAATCTTAATATTTAAGTTATAAATAAAATCAATGAACATAGAAAATAAAAAAATGAAACAAAAAATTAAAAAAAAGGAAATAATCTATGTGCTATAGAATAATAAGAGTTAAAAATGAAATATATAGCAAATTAATTCATTTATATAAAATGAATGACTTAGTAAAAATTTCATAATAAAAAGAAATTAAACTATATAATATCTATATTATTTAATTCAATATATTATATTTGAACTTTAAATAGTAAAAGTGAATATAAAAAGGAAGAAATACATATGATTGAATAGATTAAATGAAGAAATACATTGTGTAGACTAAAAACCCTTGACAAAATTTAAATTAATGTATTTTTTTATTTGAAATATAATACTTAAAAATTATTATCAAGAAAAATATCAAAATTAAAATAAATATAATTTAATTTAATTTTTAAATATTATTTTTGAAAATAAAATGTAGAATTAATTAATTTTGGTAATAATTCTAATATTAAATTTTTAATTCATTTATAATATTCTTATAAGGTAAGAATAAATTATATTATATTAATACAATTTAATAATATTAATTTATAAATTGTAAATAATAAGACTGTACTAAAAAAGGAGAAAAATATATAGTTGAGCAAATAAAAAGAGAAGAAAAAAATTAATTAAATACCTAACTAACTTACTAAATAAATAAATAATTTAATTTATTTAAAATAATTTACAATAAAAAATTAAAAAAGTTCATTCTAATATTACAATTTATTATTAAAAATATATATCCAATTAAATGACTCAATTAGTAATTTTTATACTAAAATTTTAATTTATTTAAAATATTTATAAAATAAAAATATAAAATATGTAATATTATATTTATATTATTCAATGACATTAATATCTAAATTATGAGCAATACAAGTAGATATGAAAAATGTAATCAACGCAAAATGAAGCAAATAAAAAGAAGAGAAACAATGTCTAAGTTATAAAATAATTAGAGTTAAAAATAAGATATATAAATAAATTAATTTAATTAAACAAAAAATTTAACATAATTAAAATATTTTTATCAGAAAAATAAATTTTATTGTATTCAATTTATATTATTTAATAATATTTGAGTTATAAATAATATAAGTGAAAAAAATAAACAAACCATGTGAAATAGTATATGAAATATAAAGCCTTAATAAAATTTTATTTGATGTATATTAGTTTGACATATAAATTATATATTTTAATAAGCAACTTTCACTCAAAGTAAAAATTATTATATAATATTCTATCATTAGAAAAATTTTACACAAATCACTCCAAATTAAATCTATTTTATAATGCAATAGATAAAACAAAGAGAAATAGTATGTGTATTATAAAATATAGATAAAATTTCATTGACATTTATTTAATTTGAAACATAATATTTGAAATTTAATATGAAGAAAATATTAATAAAATTTAATTAAATAAAATTGATTTTCAAATGCCTTTATTAAGAATAGGATGTGTAAATAATTAATTCAATTAATACTTTTTATAAACTTAACTCATTAAAAATATTTTATAATAAAAATAAAATATATAATATTATATTTATATTATTTAGCAATTTTAATATTTGAACTGTAAATAATATGAGTGAACATAAAAAAGAAAGAAAAATGTATGACGAAATAAATTAAAGTAAGAGAAATAATGCATAAAGAGTAAAATAAAAATAGTTAAAAAGAAAATATACAATAGATAAAATGAGGAGAAATAATACATGATATACAGAGTCTTTCCAGAATCCTTCCAATTGATATATATTTATTTTTATATATATTATTTCAAAATTGATATAAAAAAATGTTGACATAATTTAATAAATAAATTTGACTCTAATATTCAAATATTTTTACTAAAAATTATAATATACAATTAATTGATTCAATTAATAATTTTTATACTAAAAAATTAATTTATTTCAAAATATTTATAAAATTTAAAAATAAATTATATAATATTATATCTATACTACTCAATGATATTAGTGTCTGAATTATAAGTAATATAAGTAGACATAAAAAATATAAAAATGAATAAAGCAAATAAAAAGAAAAGGAATGATGTATAAACTAATAAATGATAAGAGTTAAAAATAAAATATACAATAAAATAAATTAATTTAATTAAATAAAATTCATAAAATATTTAAAATATTTTTACCATTAAAAAGTATACTATAATAAATTTATATTATTTAATAGTATATGAGTTATAAATAATATAATTGGAAAGAAAAAAATTTGAAAAATAGTACATGAAATATAAAATCTTGGTAAAATCTGAATTAATATATATTTAATTTAACACATAGTACCAAAAAAATGTTGACATAATTTAATAATAAAATATTATTACTAAAAAATATAATATGTAATTAATTGGTTCAATTAATAATTTTATATTAAAATTTTAATTTATTTAAAATATTTATAAAATTTAAAAATAAAATGTACAATATTAGATTGATGTTACTTAAGAATATTGTGTCTCAATTAGTAATATAAGTAGATATTAAAAATAAAAAATATAAATAACACAAATAAAAAGGAGAGAAATAATGTTTGAACTACTAAATAATAAGAGTTAAAAATAAAATATTTAATAAAATAAATTAATTTAATTAAATAAAGTTTTAAAATACTTATAATATTTTTGTTGCAAAAAAAGTTCTACAATAAATTTATATTATTCAATAGTATTTGAGTTATAAATAATATAATTGAAAAAATATGTAAAATAGTACATGAAATATAAAACTTTAATAAAATCACAATAATATATATTTAATTTAATATATAGTACTTAAAATTTGATATTAAAAATGTTAATGAAATTTAAATAAATAAAAATAATTTTAGTATTCAAGTATTATTTTTAAAATATAAAATATATAACTAATTAATTTCTTTAATAATTCATATAATAAAATTTTAATTTATTTAAAATATTTATAAAAATTTAAATATTAAATATATAATATTATATCAATGTTACTACATGTTATTAATATTTTAGTTATAAGTAATATAAGTGAATGTGAAAAATTTTAAAAAATGTACAGGGCAAATAAAAAGAAAAGAAATAATATTTAAGCTAACAAATGAAAATAGATAATAGTAAAAAATAAAATATATATTAAAATTAATTAGTTTAATTAAATAAAAAATTTAAATTATTTAAATATTTTACTAGTAAAAAATTGTATTATAATGAATTTATATTATTCAATAATATTTGAGTCGTAAATAATATAAGTAAAAAAAGTATGAGAAATAGTACATGTTAGCAAAATCTTAGTTGATATATATTTAATTTAATATATAGTACTTAAAACTTCATATTAAGAAAATGTTAACAAATTTAAATAAATAAATATATTTTTAATCTTCATATATTGTATTTAAAAATATAATATTTATATGCTAAAATTTTAATTTATTTAAAATATTTATAAAAATTTAAATATAAAATATATAATATTATATATACACTAATTAGTGATATCAATATTCAAATTATAAATCATAAAAATAAATATAAAAAATAAAAAAATATGAAACCAAATAAATAAAAAGCAAATAAGCATTACCTGGGTTATAAAATAATAAGAATTAATAATAAAATATATAAAAATATAAATTATTTTATTAAATAAAAATTTTAGATAATTTATTATTTAAAATATTTATTCTAAAAATTATATTATATTAAATTTAAAAATTTATTAATATTTGAATTATAAATAATAAAAATGAAAAAAAAGGGATAGTGTTGGGCTGGAAAAATTTCCCATAGCCCAACACGTGTCCCGAAGAAAATCACCAAAAAACCTTATTTTCATGGACCTTTCCATGGTACGAATTGGATTTTGTTGTACCTGATACAACGCGCAAATTAGCCAATCAAAATTTGACACATCTCAGGTAAAGAGAAGGGGGTCCGATTGTTTTCCTATAATGGAACCCAATGCCTAGGTTGCATTCTAGTCGGAGGATAAGTATTAAAATTATAAAATATCCCCCTTAACTTTATAATAGTTAAATTTTATTCTTTTTAATTTTAAAAAAATAAAAAATTACATTATTAAATTATATAAAATTTAAAATTAATAGTTATCATCTATTTAATCAATTACTTTATTAAATTATTTATTTTTTTATAAATTTTTAATAATAATCTCAAAATAATTATATGTTGATTCATCACATCATTTTTTTATATAATTTTGTAATTTATTTTTAAATATTTAATTAAAATTTATATATCTAATTCAATTTTTATTAATTATATAATATAAAATTTATCTAAAAAATGAGATAAAATATTCTGTTATAATATTGTGATTGTTAATTGATGTTTGAAGTAACTGATGTCTAATGAAGTATCTTATATTTTTTTAAAAATATATTAATTAAAATTAAGAATAAAACATATAAGAAATATTTACATAACCGTTAGCTATTATATTATATTGTATTTAGGCGTTATCATTCATTTATTGCCGATTAATAAAGACTCCTTTTTGTATAATAAATAAGTTAACTTATAACTTATTCACCTAATCAATAAGTTATAAGTTAGCCTCTAGAGACATTTTTCGCACTAACTTATACATTACTCTAGGTAGTTTATAAGTTTTGATTTAATAAGTTACTCAGAGTAGTTCATAACTTATAAGTTACTATTTTTTTAAATTATTTTCAAATTTATCCTTATTCTTTTCATTAATTTACAACTTATATCTTTTGTAATATAAATTTAAATAATTTTTATAAAATATAATTAATTATATTTTAAGTAATTATAGTTTTATAATAAATAATAAAATAAAAATTATATAAGTAAATAAATATATAAGTTTATAAAATATAATTAATTAAACATTAAAAATTATATTTTTATTTTAAAATTTTTAATTACATTAGTATAATTTAATTTTTAAATAAATATAAATTATTTTAATTATATATGTATTTATATTAATATGTCATTTTATGTCATTTTATAATTTTAGTTAGTTCAATAACTAATTTTACGAAATACTTTGGTTAACTTATCAGCTATCAGTTATCAGTTATAAGTTATTAGTTATTTGTGCGAAACAGAGTCAAAATGTTGGAGGGTCATTTTATCTTATTAAAATAAAAAATAATCTAACTTGTATTTAAGTGAAAATTTACAACTCATTAACTTCTTTCCCATCACTTCCATTTTTAATTTATTCCATTTTAATCTAATATTTGACTCTTATCAAAACTAATTATTACATATGAAGCATCGTGATTTTTATACAAGTAGTTTTCATGTAAAATTACAAATTTCTAATTTTTTTATACCTTTATTTGATACAATTGTAATTTGTATATATTTATCATGCACATGCTTCAAAAAAAATTATAATAGTTAAAGAACACAAAAAAAATTATAAAATTACATATCTTATCAAATTACTTAGTTTTTATATAATTGTTAATGTAAAGATAAAAAACGTATATATGAATATTATATTTTTAATTTATTTATGAAAAATGTGGACGAATAATTTTTTCTTAAATTAAACGGGTGATATTTTCTCAAAATTGCCTTTAACGAGTTCTTATCAACTCTTCTCTTAGCCCTTGCTAAAATTGTCCTTGAATGACATCAATTATAATTTTTTTAATAATTGCAGGAATGAATATTTATTAATTATAATTTTTAAGTAACAAAATTATGAAAAATTGACTAGGATTTAAGCATGTATTGTTTTTTTGTTTAATGCAATTTTAAGTACCTCAATATCTAATTGATGAATTTTTGTTCCTCCACGTGATTTTCATCAAATTGTGTAATTTAGGGCTTGTTGGGTATATCAATAAAAATAATTAATTATTAAAATAATTTATTATAATAATTAATTTTAACATAATTAATTTTTTATTTGGGTGATGTACAAAATAATTACTTTTTAATGTGAAATTACTTAAAAATAATAAAAGATACATGATTATGTCAAAATTACTAATTTTCTAATCTTTGCAATATTATTGTTTGTAAGAGAAAATATACACAATATATATTTAATTTATGTATATTCTTATTTAATATATGTATTCACATTTATTTAAATTATTTTTTCATAAATAAAAATGTTTGATTTTTTATAATTGAAATAGTATTTGCATTCATTTTGACGTTTATTGAATTAAAAAAATTACAAGTAATTAAATTATAAAATATTGAAAGTCATTCATAATTTTAAAATAAAATAAAAATTGTGTGAGTAGAAAATTTAAAAATTTTACTATTAGAAGAAGGGCAACGAAGGTGAAGGAATAAAAAAAATAAGATTAGTCTAGATATAAAATTTGAAAATCTTATTTTTATAATCATAATTAATAGTTTATTTTCTAATTGTAATTACTGCATATAATTGATCATTGAAAACTTTTAAAAGTGTAACAAAACATTCTTGAAAATGTAACAATCAATTATTTAACTTATAATTGCTAATCGTTATTTTTAATTGCTATAATAAATACTCCCTCTATTCCTTTTTATTTGTCATATTTTGAAAAAAAAATTTATTTCTTTTTATCTGTCACTTTAGAATTCTAATAGAGTATTAAATATTCTTTTTTCAAATTTATCCTTCTTTTTTATTAATAAATATTTTATTATTTTACAGTATTAACTTACTTGCATTTATTTCTTTACATTTCTTTCTCTATTTTCAAATATCTTGAATTTTATACATAAAACATAATTTTGTAAAGTTTACTAATAATAAACAAATTAAATTACTTTCTTAATATGTGTGAAGTTAGTTAATGACGATAGATAAATAGGAATGGAAGGAGTAAGTACTTACTTAATGTAATTACATTAGTAGGTTTAATGAATCAACTTGCAATGCTAGAAACACTTCTATAATAAAATAAAATAAAATAAGGTGAAGACTTTTACACCCAGACAATTTACTTGGACATAGACACCTATGAAGATTGATAGGTAAGATTTTGACATATGGGTAAAGTAGTTAGATTATATTACTTGATTTAAATGAATGCAAAAGTTTTGTATACTCACTTCTCTATAAATCTTAATTATGAACTTGCCACTACTTAAAATAAAATAAAATAAAAATTTATTATTATTTATTATATTAAAATTATTCTACTCATAAAAGATTTTCATAACTAAACACTATTGAAGCAAATAAATTATTTTATTATTATAAAATTTATAAATTATGGTGATTTGTTAGTTGACCCAAGGCTATTATCTTTGATAATAGTATCCACAAAATGAAATTTATTATTTAATAGAGCTATTAAGGAAATAATTTGTTATATTATTGATTTTTTATTTATTATCATTTTATTTATTTTATCAATTAGCACACATGAAGATATTTTTAAAAATAATAGAGGAAAAATTAGAAAAAAGTAATAAATAGATTTTTTTAGTAGTGCAAAGAAACAAATAAAAATGGAGAAAAAATTCTTAAAACCATGATTAAAAAAGAAATAGAGGGAATTTATGCTATTTTTATTTTAAATTTATTGTATATAATATCTTATTATTAAATATTTGTTTAATAATGTAAGATATATAGTTAAAAATGTTATTTATTAAATAATTTATATTATTTTTTATTTTTTAATATTTTTATTGATAGCTCAAGCTCAAAATCCATGGTTTGTAATATACCACTTTTTTTTTACTTTATCATCACTACTAGATTCTTATTTGTAAAAGAAAAACACACGTAATTTTTATTCTATTTAAACTAGTAGGAAATTCATAATTAGAATTTATATAAGGATCAGTTTATAAAATCTTTTACATTCATTCAAGAAAAATAAATGATGATCCAACTACTTTATTCACATATCAATATCTTGTTCATTAATTTTTATGAGCATTTGTACCTAGATAAAAATTTTACCTATATGTAGAAGTCTTCACCTAAAAATAAAAGAAGAAAATGAAATAAAAAAATAAAAATAAAAATAAAAAGAAATAAAATAAAAATTTATAGAATACTATTGTAATTGATTATAACTCCTAAAATAGAGAAAGTTATAGTGCACATCAACACTTGTTAATAAAGTTGAGATGATTAAAATTATACTAATTAAACATTCAAGAAAATTAAATAGATTATTTTAAGTTAAAAATAAAAATTGTATAATTTATATTCTTTAAGAATCAATAAAAAATGTATAATTTATATTCTTTAAGAATCAAAGTCACATTTTAAGTTTCTTATTTTTTATCTTGTTTAATTCTCTTAACGTGAGATTAAAAGTCAAATCTATAAATAAGGAGGATTAAATGTTTAATTTATTAACTAGGAGGTATGTAAACAAAATAACAAAAACAAAGCGGCCAAAAACAAAAGGTTACTTTATCAGGTTGCAACGTGCAAGTTGCCATCAATAAAGGCCCAAATTTTATAGACCTTGTTGTATAGCATACAACAAACTTCCTATTTGTACTATCGAATTATCCTACTTTCATAATATAGAATAGATTCTATTAATCATATCTAACATGACTATAGTATGAGTACAGAAATCACACTATTTTCTTATATTTTCTTTAAAATTAAATGTTTTATGTATGGTAATAGACGTAATATGCTAATGCAAATAATTTTTCGGTAATTATTATACTATAATATCCTAATGTACTTTAGAAGTGGCTTGATGGGTGTATTTTTATTGGATTTCAGGATAAAGTTGCTTTTGTTTCTGCATATGGAATTCACCAGCTCCACATCTTCATCTTTGTGCTAGCAATATTTCATGTTCTAGGCTGTCTCATAATCCTAGCTTTGGGAAGGACCAAGGTACAAACTTATTTCGTGATTTATTTAATTTGCTTCCTTAACCAATCCCTAGTTGAAAGGCATGGGTAGCAATTTATGTCCTTTGTTTATTAAATATATCAAAATAATTTATTTATTTAATAATTTTAATTTATAAAATTTATATTATAATTTTTTTAAATTTAATTATTTATTATTTTTTAAATAATATTTTTTTAAAATTTAATACAAATTCTCAAATAAATTAATATGACAATGCAAATTTATAGTATTCATGTCAAATTATTATATTAGTCAGAAATTATTATTGTAGTGATAGGCCATTAAATATTTTTTCAATTATTTATATTTTAAGAATATAGATTTCAATAACTTATGTTACCAGTGCTAATGATCCTTAAACCACACATTTAAATGGATCTCATCATAGGCAATCCATATAAATGGCTAGCCTCAAATTTAGAGATATCGATAGTTTGATATTGAAGTCTTCATCGTGATTTAAGTTTGAATACAGCAATCGGTAATTTTTTAAATTTTTTTGAAGGCTAATTATTATTATTATTATTATTATTATTATTATGTCTCTGCTTTTTGAATGCTTTGCTTGCTTCCATGTATATGCAGATGAGACAATGGAGGACATGGGAGGACGAGACAAAGACTGTTGAACATCAGTTTTCTAATGGTAAGATAGCGTTTGCGTCTACAAGTCAATAAAGCGTATCCGCTAAAAATATCGTACTCTCGTGCGTTTACTTTGGAAGCTATTGAACAAAAGCAAGACCAACTCGTGCTGTACAAAACCAAGGTTTGGGTTGTCCCAGGAATAAATAAATAACCTCAACGGCAATTAGGTTGACATCTGGCTGGATGTACGGGAATAAAATATACATTTTTTTTTGCAAATAAACAATTCTGTTCATAAATTGTTACTATTTTGTCCTTGATTAATAATTCATATATATATAATTTTGTTCCTTTATATAATCTATAAACAATTTTATTTTTGAATAATATGATTAGAGGATGAAATTATATGTATAAATTATAATTTTATTTAATTGATGAATTTTTTATTAGCCTCTTATAATAAACACAATTTATTACATTTTTTTTTCGTTGTGAGCCGGTTGTGTAATTTATTTTTTATATATGAAAAAAAAATGTTTGTTTTTGGCATCATAATTTTGCAATTGTAGTACAGGGACAATCTTTGATAGTGCTTTTTGTGTATGTGTGTTTCAGATCCTCAGAGGTTCAGGTTCACAAGGGATACGACATTTGGAAGAAGGCATTTGCAGGCATGGAGTCAGTCATCAATTTCCCTATGGATAGTAAGTTAAAATATGTGACACATATGTAATTTTTGTTTTGCATAACCTCAAAATGAAACTAATGCATTCCATATATTTTTTTATATATGAATAGTTTGTTGTAATTAAATCATCTATAGTTAATTTAACTATATTTCCAATTCTCCTTTTTTTTAAAAAAACAAATGCATTCACCTTCCTTTTCTAGAGGAGGATGGATGTGTGTATGTTTAAAATAAAATAAAAAAAGAGATGTCAGTATATATTTATGAAAATATAAGACGTATGAATGAAATTATACTAAACATCAAGGAAGTTAGCGTAATTCCCCTAATTTGTAATATTCTGAGGCCTTTTTCTCCCTATTTTTATCAGGTTAGCTTCTTCAGACAATTCTTTGGTTCAGTTACCAAAGTTGACTATATGGCACTAAGACATGGATTTATCATGGTGAGTTTGTGACAAAAAAATATAAAAAAAATTTGGCTAATTTTGATTATAATTTTTTATTTTTGGAGAGATATCCCAAATGAAAAATTAAAATGTGAAATTTCAGGCACATTTGGCGCCAGGAAGTGAATCACAATTTGATTTTCATAATTATATCAACAGATCGCTTGAAGAGGATTTCAAGGTTGTGGTAGGAATAAGGTAAGTTTGTTGTGAACTAACCTTTACTCCTTGTTTAAAATCTATTAAAAAAATTTATTTGGAATTGAATTTATGAACAATTTTACATGTAAATTTAATTCAAAAGGAATTTCATTTGATTTTTTTTAAGGTTCTAAAGGAAGTTTATTTTGTTTAAATTACTAAGTTCTCAATCTAAGCTTAATTTCTTGGCAATTGCAGCCCAGTTATATGGTTCTCTGCTGTGCTATTGCTGCTGACTAATACTGATGGTGTGCCACATTCAAGCTTTTCAAAACCAACTTCATCACATATGAGTGACAATCCTGCTCTATTAGTATTGTTAAAAAGTTGAATTATGTCAAAGTAAAGCAAAAAATAAAAAAGAAAAGAGAAAGGAAAAAAAAAACTTAGATAGGCTGTTAATTTCTTATATGCCAACTTTCTTCAATTTTGAAAGGAAGAAGAACTATTATTGGAACCCACAACATTTTATACAGAATTTATCGATAAATTTTTGTGTCATTCTCTCGTACACATACACTCTTAACTAAATTAAATTTATTTTAAAATTTAATTTAATTATACTTTCAATTCTTCTATTATCTTATTTATACACTCACCTTTATTATTCTCAAATAGGACAGGTAAATATAAATTTAAAATAGTAAAAAATGGAGATAGGAAAGAATATTATTATATATTTATGAAAATATCAGAAATGTAAGTATAATTACACTGAATTTTATAAGAAGTAAATGTAATTTATCCTAAATTTTAAATTTAAATTTAAATTTCTATAAAAAAATTGTGGGTATGTATAATTGAGAAAAACAATCTTGCATGGATCCTCAATTATGTCAAAGTCAAATTTCACTTGAATATGTTTTCTTTTTGTGTTTCTTGAATTTTTGTGTAAATTCAATATACGAATCTTATCAATGTTGTTTGATTTAATTGAATTTCTCATTTTGCCAGGTCCATTCTTGTTATATTGTCATCTTCATAAAACTTGTTAGTGTACTTTTCCGCTTTTGCAACCGTAAGTGTAATGTAATGTATTGTTCTCTATTTGTACAGGATGGCATTCTTCTTATTGGCTCCCATTTATCCCGCTAATTGTAAGTAATACAGAACTTTCAACTTTTTTAAAAAAATTTATGGTGCAATATTAATATTGTTGTATATTAATATACTATCAAATTATCAGATGATATATCCTGAAAATTTATCAATTTGATAATAAATCTGGTAATGCATCAACGTATTTTTCTCATTCTTTGTACACAACTTCTTTTACATTCTATGGTAGAGTTAGTTTCGAATTGCGGGCTGCATTGCCGTTCGGAAGAGAACTGCAGCTACAATTTTCTGGGATTTTACCATGCAATAGTTAACTTTCAATAAAATTAGTAGTTTTACCACTAAATTATGAGACAGCAGTGAAATAATTATAAATTATATAAAATTATAGTTCCATTTACAAATAATAAGTTATATAAAATTTTGTTCATTGATCGTATTGTTCAAGAATAAAATTATTTATATAAAAGGATAAAACTATATATATGAATTATTATTTAAAAATGGAATTATAATTTTATGTAAATTATGAAGAAAATTATCAGCACTAACAATTTCAGCGTTTTAAATTTTTTCACATTTTTTAAAAAATTTTATTAATTGTAATACAACCACAAATGTGATGGCACCTGCAATTTAAAAGTAAAACCAGAGCCACTCGCTTATGCTGATAGGGATATTTACTATGGATTTTGCAGATAGCCTTGTTGGTGGGGGCGAAGCTCCAAATGATCATTACACAAATGGGATTAAGAATCCAAGAAAGAGGGGAAGTGGTGAGGGGTGCACCCGTGGTTGAGCCAGGGGATGACCTGTTTTGGTTCCATCACCCTCGCCTTCTTCTCTACCTCATTCATTTTGTTCTCTTTCAGGTGCACTCAGTTTCCTTTCTTCTTTTTTCTTACAATCGTAATATGAGATTGCCAATCTTCGATGAACTCTAAAACCATAAGGATGTGAAGCATTGCTGATTAAAAGATAATAAAATAATAAAAATGTTATAATTAATTTATTATCATAAATAATTTTTTAATTTAATGAGCATAAGAATATAAAAAATGAATAAAATAATTTAAATATTTTTATTATTTTTATTATCATTAAATTAGTATTATAATTTTTTATCTAAATATAAAAAAAATAATACGAAAGTTATCAATTTCCCTTTTATAATTATTCAATTGAAAGCATTTCGTTTTCCTTTTCATCTGACCACAGTTGCCTTCTCTTTTACGTTGCAGAATGCTTTCGAATTGGCCTTTTTTGCTTGGAGCGTGGTAATGTTTCTCATCTTGGTAAAAAGATTTTGTTAAATTTTTGCTTGAATGCCACAATCGCGTGTACGTGGGGTGAATACTTCTGCACGTACTCGAAAAATACGTATGAATACGTACTTTTGTAATGTCATTAATTTGCAACTTCTTAATCGGAAGTTGTAATTTCTGTATGAAAATAACAAAAATTTTGAAAATGGCATGCAGTTTCTGATAATAGAGTTGTAACTCCTCTGTGTACTTATTACAAGTAAAATCATACACGCTTACATGAAAAAAATTACAAAATTTTATATAAAAATTATAATTTTTATGTTAAAGTTCTATGAGACTCAAAGTACATATGTAACAGTCAATTATGTTCTTATTGATTCGCTGACATGAAAGAATAGGTTCAAATTAAAACTCAATATTTAACCATATAATTTTGACCTTCAATGTAGCATATCACACACTTAAACATACAGTATTACACACCACATTTCAATGATCCTAACTTTCTTAAGATATGTCGATAATTTTCTTGAAATTCGACGATAAATTAATGATAACTTTCTTAATAAATAATTTATAATATTAACATTTATGAATAAGATAATTACATTTCTTAAAATTAAGTATAGTAAATGAAGACAGTGATGTGTGTGTTTAAGTATATGATTGTAATTTTCTTATGTATTCGGCAAAGTGTGATCACGACAAATAGAAGGATTTCTCTAACTTTGCTATCTCTCTCTTTTCAGTATGATGAAAAATGCATTCACACTTGCTTCTATCCAGAAACAGTGGACATTGTCATTAGAATTACAATGGGGTAAGTTCACTTTAGTTACATGATACAAAATGCAAACACCATGATATGATTAGCTTCTAAAAATCATTTTGAGGAAGCACTAACGGGGATTTGGCAATTTTTGCAGGGTTATCATCCAAATTTTATGCAGTTATGTCACATTACCTCTTTACGCTCTAGTTATACAGGTTAAATTTACAACTGATTAATTAGTGTTGTGCTGGATTTCACAACTTTTGCACTAGTTTACAATTAGAAGAGAATTTTTTTGATTAAATTATGCCAACCTAAGTTTTGTAGATTGAACTAGTCATCCAATAAGACATAATTATGACTAACAGAAAATTACATTGCTTTATATATTTTCACAAATTTATCACATTATGTGTTTTTTCATAATCAGTCCACTTTACACAAGTGCGTAGACCAAATCCAGTTAAGAATTTCTTCAAAATTGTAGAAGGTGAATGCACTTCAAATTACGAAATTTTTGCATGGATCTGATTCACCATGGAATAGAGATAAAAATAATAATAAATGTGAATCTCATGTATTTCAATATGTTCTAAAAGTATTGTGCTTCTCTCTCTTCGCAAGTTTATAATGAGTCTTAAATTCTTGTATAGACTTGATTCACCATGAATATGAAAAAAAATAGATAAACACAGCAGCATATGTGAATCTTATGTATGTATTTATCTTCCTTCTCAAATGTATAGTGGATTTTAAATTCTTGCATGGACTTGATTCATCATGAACATAAAGAAAGAGATAAATACAACAATATGTAAGTGCATCCTAAATGCGTTTTGTTTATCTGTCTTCTCAAGTTTATAATGAATCAGGTTTCTTTCATTTTACCCTCTAGTTGCATGCCAATTGGTTAAGAAGGAATTGTACATCTATCGTTAGCCTGATTTCATAGTGTTTTTGGTGATAAAACTAGATGGGCTCAACCATGAAACCCACCATTTTCAAAGAGAGCGTTGCAGCAGCTCTAAAGAAATGGCATCGCACTGCAAGAAAGCACGTGAAGCACAGCAAGCACTCAGAGTCAAACACGCCATTCTCAAGCGGCCCAGCCACTCCAACAAATGGCATGTCTCCAGTGCACCTGCTGTACAGGCACCCCGGCCACAGCGACAGCGCGCAAGCTTCTCCGAGGACATCCAACAACGAAAATAAGCATTGGGACGCCGAAGGATCACCTTCTCCAAGCAGCCAGATTCGAGGTAATGAAACTCAAATGCAAGTTATAGCCTCAAGCTCGACCCCGACGATGACGACAACAACAGAATTGCCTCGGGGACCTCGTCCCATTCGAACTCAACGCGAAATCAGCATCAGTATGTCTGATTTTTCATTTAGGAAGCCACAAAATAGTAGGGAGTGAATCGGTTGATATCAATGCTGCTAATTAAACTGTCCAAGTGTACAGGTTGTGCACATCATAAGTGGAAGCAGGGTGTAGTTCAAGAATGATTCTTGATGATATGTAACATGGCATATATGTTTGTTTTGAGCATCCGTTAGTTTGTTTATGAAGTTCTGTTGCGTCTGAACTGGTTGTTTATGACACATAAGATACGAAAATTTTGTTTTCGACTTTCAAATGGTTAATGGTTAGTATAATTCTATGAATTGTTGAGATCAACATGGCAAAGTAGCCAAGCGTAATGGACCTATTATTCACCTTCTATGAATTGTGTTTTATCTTTTCTGTGTGAATTTGAGCCATTTGACCATGGATAAGATTTTTTAGGTTAGTATTTTGTTAGGCGTGATCATTCTACTTAACCATGATTAGGAAAGTCTGCGAGTTGAATATCATGCTATACATACCCTAAAAAATCCCAGGTCAAATTTGAAGGTGGGTTGGTCATATCCTCTAATACAAGGTGCTGAGACTAAAGTGAAGTTTGGTTTTTTCTGATGTTAAGATGTGAGTGAAGGTAACAATATTGTACATATCATGACTTAATTTGCTCTAGGAAAATAGTTGACACACTCCTTTTTTGAGAGAGTATATTACAAGCCTCAAACAAATAATAAGGTCACATTAAAAAAAAAAATTGGGCTATAGAAACAATAAGAAGTTATTTGTATAAGGTTGTTTGGTCGTTTGTGTATATATTTTAGATGACATTATCATATAAAATGAGTCATTTATATAAATTCGTATGTATTGTCATCTAAACACAATTTTTTATGTCATTTGAATTTGTTACACTTACACAGGTGATAAAATCGTCCATGTAGGGAGTAAAATTAGTCAAATAAAAGCCCTTTGTATAGATGATTTTCTCATTTGTATAAAAGTTATTTTATTTTTTTTTAAATTAAAAATTAAAAACATCATATAGAGGTTTTTTGAAAAAAAATTAAAATTGAAGCATCTATACAAGTAACAATGTCATCTATGTAGATTTTATTATTTTTTTAAAAAAAAATTAAAATTCAATACAAAATAAAAATTTTACCACCAAACATAATAAAGAATTAATATAAATTTATATTCTAATGTTATATTAATGTTATCAAATATTTAAACCAATAAATATATTAAAATATACAAAATAATAATTTTATCATATTGAATATTATATAAAATTATACAAAATAATAATTCATATTCAAAATTTATATCATTATCATCAGGTGTTTAAAGTAATATATATTTCAACGTACACTAAATAATAATTTGATCACATTTATTAATGAAGCAAAAACTCATTTTCATATTTTATATTAATATACCATTACAAAAAAAATGTATGAGTTTTTTTTAACCTATCTCAATAGAATAGCAAAGCAATAATTTGAAATATTAATGATCATGAAGCAACATAAACTAATCATTTAATAAAATAAATGTAAGAATAAATCAAAATTAAAGCATAATTTTTTTAAAAAAAAATAATAAAAAGGAAGAAGACAACTCTCTAAGTTTTTCTAGGAAGGTGAGGCAAAAGAAATAGTGCGTGAAGTGCTTTTGTCTGGGCACTAGTGGGAATCTATAGGTCTTAGGTTATATAGATGACAAAATTTTGATCATCTATATAGGCTCATTTCTCAAAATAGATAAAAATAAAGGCGTTATTTTAAAATTTTAAAAATCTTTTTTAGCTATATAGATGATATTTATCTTCTGTATATAGCCTTTTTTTTTTTTGAAAATTCTTAAACTATTTAAACGACATGTATCATTTATATAGCTTTTTGTAATTTTCCAAAAAAAAAGTTACACAAATGACAATTTCATCTATATAGCCCATGTGACTTTGATCGCCAAAATATTCCCACATATGAAAATTTAAACTTTAGATGACTTTTTGTCATTTGCGTAGAATTTGGTATTTGTATAAAGTTTTTTAATTTTTAAAAAAAATTTTTTAAAAAAATTAACTCTATACACATGATTTTGGTTTGTGTAGAGTTAATTTTTTTTCGTAATTGTAAAAAATCTATATAAATGACATTTGTCATTTGTATAATATTTTATTTTTTATTTTAATTTTTTAAAATTTTTATTCTCTACAAAGTTTTTTATTGTTCATTTTTTTAACAAATTAAAAAAATATATGAATGGCAAAAGTTATCTATGTAATTTTTTTATTGTTTAAGAAAATTTTAAAAAAATTAACTCCATATACATGACTTTATTATCTGCATAAAGTTAAATTTTTTTTATTTGAAATTATAAGAAGCCTATACGATGACTTGTCTCATTTGTATAGAGTCTTTATTTTTTTATTTTTTAGAAAAATTTAAGAAAACCTATACAAACCATAAAAGTTATTTGTATGGAGTCTTTTTATTTTTATTTTTTAAATTTAGCTCTGTACAGATATTATTTGTCATCTATGTAGACTTAAAAAATTTTTATTTAAAATTATAGAAAACTTATAATTTTCTTGTCTATACAAAGTCTTTTATTTTTTTTAAAAAAATTTAACTCTACATAGACAATTTTTGTCCTCTGTGTATAATTAAAATTTTTTTATTTAAAATTATAAAAAAACTCATATAGATGACTTTTCTTTTTTGTATAGAGTTTTTTATATTTTAAAAAATTAAAAAAATCATACAAACAATTTTTTTTTTATTTTTTTTAAATTTAACAAACCTATATAAACGACTTAAATTTTATCATCTGTATATGTATTGTCTTAATATTTTATAATTATTGTAATGTCAACAGAATAGCGAATTTTACAATTTATGAGGTGGTATGAATAAGAAAAGAGTTTAGATTAGTAAGGATAATATTACTCTTTATTTGTTATGCACAAATGTTGGGAATAAAAACATTTGATGATTAGTCCAGATTTCAATACCCTGCTGGTTTACTAGGGCATGAAACCTTGCTCGTGTGGCAAGTTGGCAGCTACATATATGCCAGTGCTGACGTAAGCACTTAAGGGACCTAGCCAAAATTATTTTTGCAGTTTGGTCCCATCCTTTCTGCTAAGAAATTTGTACAATGGCCCCTGCACCTCGCGCACACATACTGTGCTCTAAAAGTGTAGAACAATTGGAAGATATGGGAAACCCTAGCCCGAGGACACCCACGGCCGTTAATCATCGAGCGAAGAGGGTGCTAAACTTGCCAAAGCCACCTTACCATCCTTCTGAGGTTTGTATTGTTCGGTTCTTTGGATTTAGCACAATTTAGGTTATTTGTTAGTTGTCTACTCTTTAAGGTGACTTCCAGGGTATTTGTGAGAATCACGGTATCTAATTCATCTTTAGGTTTCGATTAAACATTGAATGATTATAGTCTTCGGGCATTAATATCCCCGTCTCGGCTAGTGAAGTCTTTGCTGGGATTGTTCCAATGGTCTCAAGGTGAATACTTGCATGATTTAGGTGTTTCAAAGATTTGTTATCTAGACTAATTTGCAGAATTGATCAACTTTTTGTCTAGTTTATTAGCACCATGGTGTTAATCCATGATTGCACCCTTCAGGTGACTAATGTAATGGTATTGCCTCGTGCTCTGTACACTCGAGTAGCTATGAGGGTACACTCGCGTGCTCGCGCACACACACACACGAAATTGGTCACTTGTTCTCCTTGTCTAAAATCTGGCTTGATTTGCAATTTAGCATTCCCTGTCATTCTTTAAATCCTAACTTAAGCTTCGTAGCTTATGTAGCAATCATAGAATACATGTAAAACTGACAAGCTAGTATGGTCCTTCTTCCAATTGAAACCATTGCCTAGCTCAACACTCTTTATGATAAATGATCTGGCCATCTATTAATCCGCCATCCCACTGAACTTGATCATGGTAGGTGTAGATTAGATGTAAAGACTATTTGCCCAACCATAAAGCAGTAACTCTACCTAGAATCTCGAGCTACTTGTTTCAAAAGCAAAATCACATTGCTTTGTTATCAGTTTTGTTATTGACAAAGCTTGTGCTGTCAATTAATCTTGTTCCTGGCCATGTCACTACTTCCTCATTGTATCGTGGGGTGTCAGACGAAGTAAACAATGTCTTGTTGTCTGGCCCAGGAACAGTAACTCATGGTCTCTTTAGTCGGTCTTGGGTCCGATGATGCTAGATTTGTCAGTCGGTGTAATTTCTGTTCATATAGAGCTTATGTTAATGTCTAACCTTCTGTTTCATTTACGAATTTGGAATGACATGTTAGATTAATCAAGCACTTTGTTTGTATGCAGGAACTGACTCGAACCACTGAGTAGCTCGATGGATATCAGTGGACATCAGGAACAACGAAAGATGCATGGCCACGCAAGTTGATTTGTCATCGGGTGTCAACTGCACTAGTGTTAGCTGGGATCAAGTCTTCTATAGTAAGTCGTCATCCCTGCGATGCATATTTGCATTCCTGTCACCTATCGTAAGTTTAGGGAATAATTGTTGAATAGTCAGGAGCAAGCATGGATTTTGGAATCAAGTTTTAGTTTGTATCTTATTGGTGTTAGTTTTCCAAGTTAGGCCCTCTTTGACAAGCTTTGCAATAACTCAGTTGAACACTTGGGAAGGATGTTGCTTAGCACGATGTTACGAAGCAATTCCAGTTTACATATCCTATTATTGTATTGACAAGTTTTATTATTTATTGCAAAGGTTTTCCTGACCTTTATCGAAGTCAATCTTCTTCTGGATTGGCTGGGGTTACTTCTTAGATAAAAAAATGTAACATGCGACTCCTTTAGTTCTTAAGTTATTCATTCTTGATTTTCCTAACTATTTCGTGGGTGTCATCAGATCAAGACAACTTATTGCTATCGTTTGCAAAGCATGAACTAACACTTTGTGTGTTCGCTTCCTCATTGATAACGGCAGTTAATGTGAACGTTTGCGCATCTTCTGGTCTAAATAGCAATGCCTAAAATGTAGGACCAATATGTTTCTGTCTTCCACAGAAACAGTAACACACCATGCTCCAGCATATATGTTACCCATCTCACCTGATTTATTTGTTTGCGCTTACTAGTGTTTTCTTTTCCCTTATTTATTCCTTTAACTTTCTATGTCAATGCTATTGTACCCCAAGCGCCCCATTAGTATGACGAACCAAGAGAGCAACACACTAAATTGTGTTAAATAGTAACACCATATGTGCTTTTCTTCACATCGATAATGGCAGTAGATGTGGAACGTTTGCGCATCTTCTGGTCCAAGCAACAACGCCCAAACCCCAGAACCATCGTGTTACTATCTTTCGATGAAATAGTAACACGATGTGTTCTCTTATTTGTATCGCCCAACACATCTAATTCATGGGTTTGTTCTAGCTAGTTCTCTCTCATCCTTAAATTTTCTTTAAATTTTAGGGTCGATGCTTCTTGCCCTATGCGAAATATTGAGAGGGCAGACTAAGAAAGCAACACGCTACTATCACATTATTATTTGGGTCTCAAATAGTAACACGTTATGTGTTCTACTCTACATTAACAATGGAAGTGGATATAGAACGTTCACTCATCTACTGGTCAAAACAGCAAAGCCCAGACTGCATGTCCAACATGTTATTATCCAAGACCGAAACAGTAACCTATCGTGTGCTTTACTTCACATCGACAATGCAGTTGATGTGGAACGTTTGCGCATCCTCTGGTCCAAACAACGATGCCCAGACCCCAGGACCATCGTGTTACTATGTTTAATGAAAATAGTAACACGACGTGTTCCCGCATTTACGTCGCCCATGACATCTGATTCATGGCTCTTCCCTGGCTAGTTCTCTATCTTCCCCTAAATTTTTTTTAACTTTCAGGATCGATGCCTTTATCCCCAAGAAAAACATTAAGAGGGCAGACCAAGAGAGCAATACGCTAATTTTGTTATCCCAAATAGTAACATGAAGTGTGCTCTACTCCATATTGATAATGGCAGTGGATGTGGAACGTGTGTGCATCTTCTAGTTCAAACAACAATGCCCAAAATGTATGACCAACTTGTTACTTCCTAAGACGAAAACAATACCATGACGTGTGCTCTGCTCTACTTCAACAGTGGCAGTTGATGTGGAATGTTTGTGCATCCTCTAGTCCAAACAGCGATACCCAGACCACAGGTCCAATGTGTTACTGTCTTTAGCCAAACACTAACACGATCTGTTCCTAAATTTTTTCCACCTGTCACACCTGATTCATGGGTCAGCTTTGCCTAGTGCTTTGTCTTCTCCTAATTTTACTCTAACTTGCTGCTGTCCCCAAGCATTGAGAGTGGGGACCAAGTGAGCAACATTGTAAATTGAGGCGCAAATAGTAACACCATGTGTGCTCGACACCACATAAATAATTGCATTTGATGTGGAATGTTCACACATCTAAATAGCGACAACCATTCTATGGTTTCCATCGTGTTACTATCCGCAATGGAAACAGTAACATGATAGTGGTCTACTCCATCTTGACAATGGCGGATGATGTGGAACGTTCAGCAACATTTGGTCCAAACAGCCATGCCTAGATCGTAGGTCCACTGTGTTACTGTTTTGCACAAAAAAAGTGTCACAATTTTTTTCCTGAATTTTTTTCCATCATATCCAATTCATTGATTTGCTATGCCTAGTGCTCTATCTTCCCTTAATTTTCCTCCAGCATTTAGGGGCGATGCTGCTGTCCCCTTGTGGATCATTTAGAGGGCGAACTAAGAGACAACACATAAGTGTTTGTATCATTTAAAGCGAAAAGTTGTGTGGTCTGCTCCTCATCGATAGTGGTAATGGATGGGTAACGTTCGCCCATCGCCTAGACCTCGTATCCAATGTGTTACTATCATTCATGGGAATAGTAATACACCGTGTTCTCTACTCCACATTGACAATGATAGTTGATGTGGAACCTTTGCACATATTCCGGTCAAAACGCATGCGCCCAGACAGAAGGTCCAATGTGTTACTGTTTTTGAAGAAAATAGTAACACAACTTGTTCCTGCATCTTTCTTGCCTATGATATCTTATTCATAAGTCTATTATTCCTAGTGTTCTCTCTTCCTCTAACTTTGCTTTAACTTACAGGTGTGACGATTTTGTCCCCAAGCGAAACATTGAGAGGGCAGACCAAGAAAGCAATACGGTAACTTTTACATCACAGCAGTAGCACGTTGGGTGCTCTACGCCACATCGACAATGGCAATTGATGTTCAACATCCGAGCATCTTCTTGTCCAAACAACAATGCCTAGTCGGCGAGTCTAACGTGTTACTATTCGAGAAAGAAACAATAACATGATGTGTGATCTACTCTAACTCGACAATGGCAGATGATGTGAAACATTCAACATCTTCTAGTCTAAACAACCATGGCCAGACCGCAGATCCAACATGTTACTATCTTTCACGAAAATAGTAATACAATTTTTTACAGAATTTTTTCGATCATCATATCTCATTCATGTGTCTACTATATCTGTTGCTCTATTTTCCACCTATGCTTTTATGAAATTTTCAAGGGCGACACTCTGATCCCCAAGCGAATCATTACCATGGCAGACCAAGAACACAACACGAAAGTGTTTGTATCATAGAGAGCAGTTGTGTGCTCCGCTCCTCGTCAATAATGGAACTTCATGGGCTTAGGGTGGGTATCTTCTGGTCTAAATAGGAATGCCCAGACCTTGTATGCAATGTGTTACTATTTGGATCGAAAATAGTAACACATCGTGTGCTCTTCTTCACATCGACAATTGCAGTGGATGTGGAATGTTCGCGCATCTTTTGGACCAAGAAGCAATGCCTAGTCCCCAAGTCATCGTTTCCTTTACAGAAATAGTAACATGACGTGTTACCGAATTTGTTTCATGGGTTTACTCTCGCTAGTTCTCTCCTTTCCCCAAATTTTCTTTAACTTTTGAGGTTAGCGCTGCTATCCCCAAGCGAAACACTAAGAGGATGGACCAAGTGAGCATCGTGTTACTATCACGCTACTATTTAGGTCTTAAATTGTAACATGTGTACTATACTCCACATCGATAATTGCAGTGGATGTGGAATGTTCGTGCATCTTTTGATCCAAACAGCAACGCCCGGACTGCATGTCCAACATGTTACTGTCTAGGACGAAAATAGTAACACATCGTGTTCTCCATTCACACTGATAATGGCAATTTATGTGGAGTGTTTGCGCATCCTTTGGTCTAAATGCATACACCTAGATAGAAGTTCCAAGGTGTTACTATTTTTTTATCGAAACAGTAACATGACTATTTTCACGTCAGATTTGTGGCCCTACTTTGCCTAGTGCTCTCTTTTCCACCTACTTCTCTCTTAACTTTCGACAACAACGCTTTCGGCCTCAAGCGAATCATTGCCATGGCGAACTAGGAGCATAACACGGTAATTTTAGTGTTATAAGAGTAACACGCATTGTGCTTTACTCCACGTCATTCTTGTTAATTGATGTGGAATATTATTGCATCTTCTAGGCCAAACAACAACACCCAGACCGTACTTCTGACGTGATACTATCTGGTATGGGAACAGTAAGACGACCTATTTTTGTTTTTGTTTTGCTATTATATCTGATACATATGTCTGCTCTGCCTAATGTTATCTATTCCCCCAATTTCTCTTTAACCTTATGTGGCAACTCTACTATCCACAAATGATACAATGAGGGTCTGGACTAATTGAGCAACATGCTCTCTTATTATCCCATAGTAGCATGCTGTGTGTTTTGCTCCAGAACGATAATGGCGGTGGATGTGGAACTTTTGAGCATCTTTTGGTCCAAACAGTAACTCTCACTCCACATGTCTAATGTGTTACTATCTTCCATGGAAACAGTAACACAACTTGTTCCCTTATGTGTTTCGCCCATCGCACCTGATCTTCCTAAGGAAAAGCTTTGTCCTTTCACTTTCCTCAATTTTTTCTTCCTAATCTTCCTAAGGAAAAGCTACTGTCCCACGTTGATATAATAAGATGATGAACTAAGATAGCAACACGCTTCTGTTATATGTCCATCTATTTTCTCGAGGTCTTGTTAATACATTACAACATTTGATGTCATGTCAAGCGATTATATCATGTGTTTCTATTTCTTCATTAGACAGTAACATGGTCATTTTTCTTGTCCATTTTGGGGCTAACGATGTTTGTGTCTCAATTATTGAAGGAGTCAGTCTACTACATTATGATTTACTCCCAATTATTCATATAGATTATGTTTTGGGGGGGGTTAAGGAAGGGATGCAAATGGGCCGGGCGGACTATCAAGGACCTATGACCCGGCTTAATTAAGGCCTAATTCGGTTCGACCTATTTAACTAAATGAGCCAGGCTAAGGCCAGTATAAAAATCTTTTTAATTAAACAGGCTAGACTTTTTTATTTTAAGCCTATCCTACAGGCCTATCAGGCCGGCTTATTTAATATTTTTTATTTAAATTTATTTATTATAAAGGTAATGACATATAGGTTTTTTTTCAAGTCCATTATATAGATTAAATATTTTGAATGTTTGTTGTATAATTTATGGTGAACTAATTTGCCTTTGTTGTTAATCTTTGATGTTATAACAACTTCATATTATTTTACTTTTAATTAAATATTGAATATTTAAATTAGTAATCTTCTGTTATGAATATATGAATTTATTTCTTTATTAATTAGTTCTTATATAAAATTTTATATTAAATTTAGTATTATTAAGAGCATTTTAAGAATATATTGATATAAGTTTATATAAGTTATTGGCTTATTTAAGGCTTTTTTATAATAAGCCTTTTAAGTCTTAAGTTGTTAACTTATTTAAAAGTATGTATTTAAAGTAGGCTTTTAAATAGGCTAATAGGTCAAGTCAGGCTTTTAAAATAAGTTAGGCTTGTACCTGAAATAAAGCCTTATATAGGCTAATAGGCTAGGCTCGGGTCAATATTTTGTAATACAAGCTCGACTTATTTAAGGCAAAGCCTACCTCGGCTTAGCCCATTTGCACCCCTAGTTAAGGATATTGATGATGCATGTAGGCTACAGACTTAGAATCTAGTCCACGACAAATGAACCTAATTTTTAGTAGTATTTGTTATTAACCTAAACCATTCTACCCTGTGGGCTTAGTACCTTACTTCAACCACATTGCAAGACAGAATCACATTGACCATTTGATCCAACAGTTATCATATATCTGAATAACACAATGGTGTCAATCCTTGTATTGATATGTATTTCTTATGAGAATTTACAGGTTAACCAATGATGTCTACACTTGCATTGTTTGGAAAGTAGGGGTGTTATTGCTATAGACTTTTACAAACAGATGATGTCCTCATGCTTGGTCCAAAAATCCTTTGCAGATGCCACTACCTAGTCTTTGTTAGTATTATTTTCAGCCAGCATCAGGTCCAGAGCAAGCTAGATGCATCCATAAGCACCCCTTGGCTGCACATTTCCCATTAAGGTTATTACCAAGCACCGTTTTCTAGTGAGATAATAAGGAACATAAAAAATATTGACATAAAGTGTTACCACTATTCTGTAGTCTTCCTATATGGCATCAAGAGTCATCCAGCTAGCCACCCAAACTCCACAATCATAGCTACATAGAATGTTTGGTTATCAAATTGTATATAACGTTAGAATAAACTGGAGTGGTACTGTGTAAGGGAATAGTTCACCTACAAGTTATTTTGCTGTGGAACTCCAGGGGGTACCACAATTGGCCACCTTAATATTTCAGGGGGAGGGCTGAGGATAGCATTATGTATCCTACTGTCTTTTAGTAGTGTCTCCATAAACTTTGCCTATAAAATAGAATTAACGGACCAGCACTTTAGTGGTTAACAGTAAGATTTTTAAATGTATGATTAACGTTAATGTATAACAAAGCCACCGTGTGATGAATTTTCTCGTGTCTAGAGGCTTCCGCTGCAGGATTAGGGGCAAAATTGAGGTACAATAGTTTCCTTTCTTTTATTAAGATCATTAGCAAGAACCAATGTACATTCCCATCATTGATGGGAATGTATACCTTCTGCAAGCTGCTCACAGTGGGGGACATGTATAACATGAAATATCCCCTCAAAGTGCGGTTAGGTGTGAGGGTGTTTTCCAAAATTTGTTGCTGCATAGAAGAAAATTTCATATCGTTATGCCAACCAAGAACGTAAACATAATGGGAAATAAACCACTAACGTAGCAGAGACCAACTCTCTTTTTATATTGCACAATCTTACCGAGAAGGTAGGTGTAAGGTACCAATGGTGGATAATATCATTCTTCCTCTCTTCAAACGTCATCCTACAAGCAACCATAGACAACACCTGTGGACGATAACAGCGAAAAACATCAGCTATTCATATATATTTCAAGTTACGCGATAGAGGACTCTAAGTAGAAAACTTGGGAGCACTTACTTGTCCACAAACCCAAAACTCTGGCCAAGGAATGCAACTCCTTCCTGTGCAAGAACCCAGTTGCATAGTCCACAAGCACCTCACTATATGTAATGATTACAATAAGGTGTGTGAAAAAATTGATTTCTACAATAAGTCTGATATGTGTGCAAAATAGTATTGTGTGCTGCTTACTCTAATGACTTATTCACGGAGAATATATAGGCAGCCACCTGAAGCTCCAATGATGTCAACAACATTGACCTGAGTGGGTGGAACACTACCTCCAAGCCTTCTGATATGTGCACCTTATCATCCTCAGTTAGACAACTGTCATCCCCTTATTCAAGCGGGGGCTGAGTGGACTCTTCCTCTATTAAATCATTAAAGAACAGCTTGTGACTTAGCATATCAAGATGCTCGATGCACGTCCCCTTCACCGTCTCTCTTGCCCTGGCATGTGAAGGTGTTGCGAACAAGTACGGTGGCTGTAACTTTGAGTAAAACTGTTAAAATATGGAAAATGAACAATTTATACATCGTTAGTAAGTGGTGTGATATGTTAATTTTAATACATGCATGAGTTGCTTCACCTCAACTTCTAAAAGAGCAAGGTCAATCGTGGACTTCCCCTTGTCTAGAAAGCACTGTATTGTAGACTTGTGTTGGGATAGTAAGGTGTCCACAAGATGTGGCTTTGTTTCACTGAGGGTGGATTTCTTGCCTTTGTCACTAAGCATGCTGTCCAACTAACACTCTATCCTCGTGCAAGAATCCCGCAGCGTGTGAAGCGTTTGGTGGATATAACCTTTTAACGATTGATTACTAGCATTCTTATTGCTATCCTGTCTTGTAATTCTAGTAACGTCGGCCGCCAAAGTCACGACGATTTTTTCCATTATATCCACCCTATCACCCAGTGTCTGTATAAACATTAAACTGTATAGTGAGGTTCAATTCGAATAAACATATGTAGACATGATGAGGGCTATTTTACCTTTCTCCTGGCATGCTTGGGCACCTTCTACTCTGATGCATCATTCCGTGGCAAATGCTCCATGGTAGAAAATGTTTCACAAGTATTAATGGCATTTCAACTTTGTTCACAAAGGTACTTTAAAGCTGCTTAACCTAACTTTGCTTGCATCCTTATATAGACATAGGGTTACCCGTTTCGAGATCTGCTTCACCCCCGCCCTCGAGTCTATGATAACTTATGCAAATTAATCCTGTGAAGTGTGTTCTTTAGGCACTTATCCACACGAGAGGAGAGACATGCGTGATTTGTTGATGTGCAGAAAGTAATGTGAGTCTATGAGATCTGTCAATGGCTCATGATGTTGGGCTTTAAGTGGTAGCCATGTACCAGTTTAATCAGTTGACTCCTCACATCTGATGCTTGCTACCACCAAGTTACTCGCATCGAGCTTGCTGAATGTGCATATTAAGGAATGCAACTAGCAACAAGACCCAATTTCCTTCCAGTGTAACCAGGGTCTAATGATAACTTGAGTGTAATCGTATTAGACAATAAGGCCCTGGATGGCTTCTAGCTTATATATATTTCACCAGGGTCTCACGATCTACAAATATTATATTATAATATTAGACTTAGAATAACCTAAAATATGACTATGTAGACCAACGTTTATTAGATGGAAAACATGTCCAGTATCGGCGCATTACTATCTTCGGACTAAACAGTAACATGCTACTATTTTTAGTGTTGGCGATGGTAAACGCACACTAGGCTATCAAGACAGATGCCATTGTTAGCACCTAAAGCGTCGTGGACTAACCCATTGCCCTTTTCGAACCATCAAAAAACTCGACGCTACCTTGTCACCAGACAACATTGTCAACCAACACCACGATTAGAAAGACGATACAAGTCTCGTTGGCAGGTTCGCTGCCAAACTCTACTCGTATTAGCATTGTAACAATGAAGTCGATGGTCCAATTATGCAGGCATTGCATTATGAGTAAAACATTGAGTTAGTGAGAATAGTGCGATGAATCTTTATTGAAGGGTCCAAATGAACATCTTATTTAATCGAATTTTACTTACAGCTATTTTTAATGCGTTGCATATAGTTTATTGTTACATATAGGTCAATGCAACATATAAGGTGATCGGACTGTACAAATGAATCATATAAATCATTAATTCTTCACGGCACTTGCAAGAATGCTACGCTCATGTCAACTAGACGTTCTATAATGGTTGAGGAAATTATAGACTAACTTTGCCCTGTATTCCCTCACATATTCCAATAGAAATTGGTCTCCTGGTTCCTTATCATCGAATATATCCTCAATATGTTTGCATATAAAAATGCCGTAATCTTGCCTAAAATTGAGTAGTTACGATTTAATTTAGCAAGACAGTCTAACAAGTATGGTGATCGCGTATTGGCATAGATGATGTTACTTAAAATGACCTCTCACATGATATGATCTCGGAATATGGCTTTTCACCCGTATCGTTACTGCTTCTATGGACGAGTTATTTCCTCTTCTCCTTATAATAGTCCTTCTGTTGTTCAACCAATAAGGTTAGATATTAATTATACTGGATATCATGTTACTATCTGTTCAGAAGAAAGTAACTTAGACCAGATAACATGATATATTGACAATTATGGTTCAATCGAATAAGAATCAAATTTGATCTAATGTTACTATATGATAATCATGTAGTAACATCTAAATTTTTGGCCTCACACATTCATGTCTGGGCTTAAGACATTAACATCGAAGCAGGGTAGCATCGGGCAATGTCAAATGAGGTACAACGGACAGTGAGAATGACGGATGATAATATGTTACTGTTTTACCATGACTAAGTACCAGACAGTAACACCAATGTATCTTATCTAGACAAGACATAGTCTAATATGGAAACAGTAACATGCTACACCTAGGCCGTGAGGGTGAAGGAAAACAATGTCACTATTTTCACCCAAGATAGTAACACATTGCAATCTCGACCCCACTATTGCTATAATGTCTGTAGACAAAATTACTCGCTAGAAAACAAGAGATGCGAGGAGATCTCTTGCGATCAATAGTGTAATCGCTATTTGCCATCGTGTTAGTGTTTACCGAAACTTGCTAGGGTAGGCTGACTAGTCTGGTAGCAGTTCCCTCAATCAAACCTAGTGTCTTTGCAAGCCAAGTAAGTAGAAAGTAGTATACTATAATCCAATCAACACTCATCACCATTTGGGCATCACAGAAGAATGCATTCGCATTCCCCGCCACTCTGGGCCTCAATGAATTGTAATGCATCCACTTGCACTCTCTGTTGTTGAGCATGAGTAGTGTGAAGTGGTTAGAGTTCATGCAATCATTCACGCCTATGGGAAAAGCACAATGTCCACAGTTATTGCCTCCTCCACCTTTGGGTCAAACCTCGATGCCTTTATGTCTTGGAAGATTCTAATAGGGTTGACCAGACACGACTGTTAATAAAATGCAATCACGAGTTAGTGCTAAAACACCATGATTGTAGTCAATGCCAAAATGTGGATTTAATGCCCTACCCAACACATGCTGTCGAATACAACTATCTTTTTGCTATTGGACCTTGTTACCCTGCTCACCATCAAAACATGGGTATCTATAATTTGTCATTGGAGATTCATTTTCGTTAAATATAATTATTGTGGAGGAGTAAAGCCCCAGGAAGGGGCTGAGAATGGCAACATATGAGTAAGCAACAAACTCAAAGACAAAGAATTAAAAGTAACAAGACCACACTAATTTTGCAAGATTTGAGGAAGCATACATTTGAGGTTAGCGACTTTTCTGCGATAACATCCACCAAGTCCTTGAATGTTCTGTACGGCTACTGCTCCACATGTGCCCAGATAAACGACCTGCAAACAATAATGTGGTTCAGAAACATATGGAGGGTCCAAACAAGAGCAATGACTTTATATAGGAAAATTAGCAAATAGCAACCCAGGGCTTACATTATATTCCCTTTATCATACACTTGGACTAGCTGGTCCTTAGCATTATCTCAGAGGTACTTGGTTGTTGGCCATTTGGAACTTATAACTTTCTTCATTTTTTTCTTCTCCTTAGCCACTTCTGTAATTGTATCATCCAAGAGGTAAACAGTAACCTCCTTGTCCTTACCGAGCTGCTCCTCTGTGGCCATTGCTTGTTACCGTGTACGTTGATGTTTGCCTTTTTTTCTATGGGGTCCTAGGTAGGTATAATCTATGTCGCACTTTATTTTTCTTATCTTTACTTTTAATCGAGTGATCATCGAACTTTGCTCACGGGCAACCGGGGTTTGGTATCCTTCCTGTCCCTTGCCCGTGCTCTCGTGGGCGACTAGTTGCACGTCAAGGCTTGTAAGTTGGGATATCGGCTAGCTCTCTTAGATCTCCTAATTGGCCTCATCCCTCTTTAAGATGCCAATGGTAGCTTGGAGTTTCTCCATCTTTTTTTTTTGCATCGGAGAGCTGTATTTGGAGGTTTTTATTTTCCTCCTTTAGGGATGTGATTATTTGCATGCTTTCTTGCAGTTATTGCTCTGACCTCTAAAGTTGATCATCCATTATCTTAATTTCGTCGGCCAGTTGATTAACTCGATTGTTTATGGAGAGGAGCTGATCCCTGAGCTATTGCATGTCGTCGCATACTTCTTCTTCCTAGGATAGTGCAATATCTGCGAATTATTCTAAAGCGGTTGTTCATGGCTACATTATGTGATGTGCCGCCCTTGTGTTATCATCAGGTCCAGATTCATCCGATGTGCAAGGTGTGGCATGTAGGTTAAGTCATTCTTGGCACTCGATCAAAGGAGCACCTTCGGTTGATTGCACGTGGGCGTTGTAAAAGGAGGCTCATTTCTTCGATTGTCAAATGGAGTTCTCTGTTGACAACTTGCAGCATTAGATCGAAGGCTCGTTATCACAATACATTGACATGTTACTATCTAGGTGAGGAATAGTCATATTTAAAGGCTGAATAAGCCTTAGGAGGCTAGGTGTCCAAAAGGTTACCTAGAGCTGGCTGGTCCTTTTGTCCTTCAGTTGATGTGTGAGGAGCCTAAGGTCCTAGTTGAAAAATCTGGGTATTCTTCAAGCAGAGGGCCGATTAACCATGTCAGTGGTCTCAAATAGCCAATATTGCATAAAATACAAAACACATCTAGTTAGAGAGTAATCAACAAAGATTGAATTTAGATATAGGAATAAATAGGTTGCCATTCGATATCAACAACAGGATATTTGAAAAATCATAGTGTGTTATTGTCTTATTGTTAAACAATAACATATGGCTCCTAGACACCCGACAGTGCCAGGGAGCAAATCTCAAACTGAATTGACCATTCTTGTGTCACAGGCAATCAAAAACCCAAATGGACGAGACCCCTGAATCCTTAATACTAATGACACTGCATTGAAAAGTGTTTTACTGTATGCTACATAAATAGTAACATGGTGCATCGTGGTTTAAAGACGGTTGCATGTTCCCCAGTATCAATGGCTAAAAGAGAAATCAAAAGTCATTGGCAATTTGTATAATGAGGTGGATGTATACAAGTTGGCTACAGAGAAGGCGAGCAACATGTTATTATCTAGAAAATGCAATCAATTGCATGATGCAGGGTTGAAGCAAAGCAGTAACCCGACGGAAGATAGATATTAAATTAGATGAATTAAGTCACACTAGAAATCAAAGAGCTAAGAAGACCTTGTTTAGCAAGGAAGGTTGTATACGGGCGACTTACCGGCAATAGCATGACACAGCTGGTGATGTTTTGTGGCCTATCCATTCTAATGGAATCCATTAGTTACTGATGTATGTATTCAGACCACCCAAACTCTGTCATGTCACCTACGCTATCTATGTATTTCAGGTAGGACCACACTAGTGACTGGGCCTTGTTTGGCACAAATAGTGTCACCAGGAGCATAAGTGTGCACAAGCGTGAGACGTCCTTAACATCGATCTGCGATGTTCCCTCCATTGCTCGCTTTAGTGTCGTGGCTATATTTAGTTTATTGAGGCGTCTTTGGCTATGAAAATGTCGGGTGACAAAGTTAGACACTGGCCTCTTGCTTAGTGTTGTGTCGATGGGGCAATCTCCATCCTTGATTCCAAATATGAGCTTCACTGATGTAGGTGTGATGCTCAAACCTTTGCCTCTAATCACGAAGCCGTCGTGTTCTGATGAGTATGTGTAAATTACCGACTGGATCTCTTAATCGCTCTTACGACACATACTGCGATCAAGTACCCCCGTCAATATGGCATCGAGTAGCAGCCAGAAAGGGTTTTGCCGCAGTAGCACTATGTGACTTTCGTTGAAGTAGAAATCCTCAAGCTGCCTTATACATGCTATCAAATTTGACCTATATTACTAAAATTTTCCCGTCAGCTTGTCAGCTTCTTCTGCTTATTTTAATGTCAGGCAGCCTTTCTATATGAGAAAAAAATAGGACAAAAGATACATAAAAAAAATGCTTGGTTAGATCTGTTAAAAATTGGAATACAAAAACATGCTACTCTTGCACGTGTGTGGTACAAGACAGTAACATCAACGATGAATCAGTGTTACTGATGACAAGCGTACATAAACACCTTGCAGAAGATGATAACGAGTTATGCCATTTGCCCTCCCACAACATGCATAATGCTAATTGATCATGTTACTATCTCCTAACAGAAACAGCTACTTTAGAGTGCTTGGAACTAATCAATGTATGCTACAGGTTTCCACTTTAATGTGATGAAGTGATATCAGTTCATACGGTGTGCTACAGCACCTAGCAATATCCTCAAAAAATAAACTTACAAGTAGAAGCAATGGTAATGTCTAATAAAAAATCCATAATGAACTTATAGGTATTGGATGTTATTGTATGCAACCAAATAGTAACACCACACAGGCAAACAAAACACGACCTAGTGATAATGGCTGCATGGTAACAACCATGCATCCAAGTTAATTTCTATCACGTAAAAAGATACAAAGCAAGAGTGACCTTCTACTATGGTGTTTGGGCTGAAAATAAGTTGGTGAATATGTGTCTAGATCGTGTCAAGGGATACATACTGCACACCTCATGTTGGGTTCCATGTTTTATGTTATCATACAAGGAACAACATGTTCCCGTTATATGTTTTTAGGTGGACATTACAGTGAAGATTGTCTACTAAGTGGGGCAAATACTTATTATCTGGGTTTAGCCAAGCTTACATGCAATGAGATTGAAATATGTGTTTGTCGATCTAACTCCTAGGGCTACGTCTTAAGACCGATGCCATACATATATTTTTCTACATATATGTGCACAACCATACACACGTAAACAGCAATAGTGACATTTTCATCGACATACATGATAGGGTATTACACATGCACATAAACTATCTAAGGAGGTTAAGCGTTTACTGATTGATGACCCATTTTGCTTTGCTTAGAGGGGAGTCATTGTCTGCGCAGTAGTGGAGAGTGGCTGTTAGGCGAGTGCTGATATTTACTTGCCTATCGTTGCCTACTTACGTTTAGGGTAGCAAATGATAGTCTATGCGATGAATTCTTCTGACCTGTGTGGTTGCTTTGGATAGGACTCTCTGGTGACAAGAAATGAATAGTGAGTTACTATATAAGGTGCATAAATTACAAAGTAACCCGCAGTAAGGGTGAGTCGATTCGGATTTCGCGTTGTGATGGTACCTGACTCTGTTGTGGCCTACCACGATGGGCCCCAGAAAATACATCTTTCCTACTTGTCTATATGTGAACAGTAACATCCTCTAAACCGACCTTGTCAAAACAACACACATCGAGACTGTTTCATCTGCACCCGCGCTAGTCCTTGTTTCAAATAAATTATATTTGAGCCCGTGCTATGCACGGGATTGCTAAATAACCCAATAACACGATTCAATATATCTATTACAAGTTATAAGAAAAACATATTTAACAAATGATATTTTACTACTATGCACCATGAAAAAGAAATATCACACTCTAATAGGTAAAAAGCTTATTTCCTAAGTGGGTACTACTTAGCCGGAGTAAATATAAAGTTTTGAAACTTATAGAGGTAAGAAACACTAAAAAATGCATCTATTAAATAACATTTTAATCATCAATTCACTATGTATCGATCTTATCTCCTAGGAACCAAGTGCAAATTAATACCCATCACAACAATATGTACTTACACACTCTAAAATAAGCATGTTAGTACCTTTATACACTCGCAACATCTACAAACACATATTAGTACTTAAAAGTAGTCAAAAGGGCAATATAGTAGTCTAAAGGAAATGAACAAAATAGAGACACATTTAGCAATCAACACATAGAAGTAAACTTTCACACTTCACTGATCACAACTTCCTTATGTCACAAACTATAAGAGTGGCATCCACATAACATGAAATAGAAAGGGTAGTCGTGAAATAATTGATACAATGAAAATTAAAATTTATGTAAAAATAAAAATAAAAATTCATCCTATATAATAAAAAAATTTTCTCATAATAATATAATGTAAGTGTATCTACAATAAAAATAGGGGGAAAAGGAAAAAATGATAATGAAACACTAATGAATTAATTAGAGAATTCGAGCTTCACCCTAATCAAATAAAATGCTTCAACCCAATTAACCAATCAAAGAGACATTCCATATTTTGCTTGAATTTTGTTCATACTTATTTGTTGATACTTTGAGGTTCTTATCATGAAATGAAAGATCACTGATTTAAGCAAACATGCAGAAATTTTGAGAGAAAAAAAATTGAGTACAAAATACAAAAGCTGCACATCAAAATGTTAGAAATAAAGCTTGGAAATCACAAATTAGACAAACCTCCATCGGCTTGCAATGGCAGATGTAAAACACATATCTTAATGTAATAAAAAAACAAAACCCTTCCATTTTGTTATCACTCCAAGTTGGCACGTTAGCAGAATCTTTCTTGTAATTGTTCCAAGAAATGGAAGATGTTGTTCATCAGAATAAGCAACTTAAATGATAAAAGTGGAGTAAAGGGTGTATCAACCTCTATTTTTCAGTTAGGGGCAAATGTCTTTAGACATCTATTAAGTGAAAAAATTTTAACACATTAATGACATCATAAAATGAGATCGAACATCTATTTAGAACATTTTAATTGCCTAAAAAAGTAGCTATCTTAGAAGAAGAAACACTGCTGTAGCTAGCCTTTTTCTTTTTCTCCTTAACTTAGCTTGTGTGAAAATAAGACTAACAAATTGGGCCATTAATTTTTGCAAAAGTTGGCACGTTTTTTGTGGTAGGAAAAAGCACATTATCAATGTCAACAAACTAGCATCCAATATTACATACAGCCTAGGCAGGAAATAAAAAAATTGCAAGGCCTAATAGCTTAATATATAACAGGAAATAATAATATAAAATAGAGAAGAGAAAGGTTGTTTTAGATATATAATTAAGATATGGTTTCTAAAGAGAAAAAAAAATTGAAATGTGACAAATAAATAAAAGAGAAATAATTAATGAATTGTAAAGTAATAAAAAAGAGTTAAAATAGAATATATAATTTAATTAGATTAAATTTTTATACTATTTAAAATAATATTATAATAAAAATAAAATATATCCTATTGTATGTATCCTTGTTTGTGAAATTAAAGTGTGAGTTAAACACAATAGGAATAAATTTGAAAAAAAAAACAAGAAGAAAAACATGTTGCAAACCAAATAAAAAGAAAAGAAACAAATAGTAAGGTATAAAAAATAGAATGTCTACTTAAATAATTATGTTGGAAAATAAATCTATAAGTTAAAAAAAATACATAATCATGTATGAGTTGCAAATAGCATGAGTGAACATGAAAGAGTTCAGTAAATTAGATTAGAAAATAAGACGCACATAATTTAATGGGTAATAGAGCAAATAATATAAAAATTAAAATTATAAAAAATTAAATTAAATCAAGTCTTGTACTTGTTTAAATATTTTTATAATAAAAAAATAAATTATGCTATATATAACTATTTGGAAGTATCGACGTATGAAATATAATTACTAAAAAGTTGTATAAAAAATATGCAATAAGATAATATACATATATGAGTAAATATTAAAGAAGGAAAAATATTCAATAGAATAGATAAAAAGATGTACAACGCTATGATATTTTTAAAGCATAAAAAGTTTTAATTAATACATATATAATTCAAAATATAATTTTAAAAAATTAAAATTAAGAACCCGTTGAAAAAAGTTTAAAAATAACTTTCTTTTAATTTTCAAACATCCTGAATACAAAATTTGTAGTTTATTGTTTCAATTACTATCTTGTACACTAATTCTTTAACATATTTAAAATATTTTTAGGATAAAATTAAAAATATAATATTATATTTCTACACTTAGTGATATTAGCATCTGAATTGTAAAAGAGAAAAAATTAGAGTGTTGGAAGAGAACTAACTAGTGAGTTGCAAAGTAATAAAAAAGAATTAAAATAGAACATATAATTTAATTAAACTATATTTTTAATTTATTTAGAATAACTTTATAATAATAAAAAAATATACATCTTTTGAGGTACAACTTTTTCTTAGATTAGCTTTTAAATTATGGATAAAAAGTAGATGTGAAAAAGGAACAAATATGCCATGGATCAAATAAAAAGAAGTGACACAAATAGTAAGTTGTAAAATAATTTTAAAAAAAATAAAAAATCAAACATCTACTTAAACAATTCAACCACAACTAAATAAATAACTTAAAAAAATACAGGATTCAAAATGAGTTACAAATAAGATGGGTGAACATATAAAAAATAAAAAATTAAATTAAAAATAAGACAGACATAATTTAATAAGTAATGGAGCAAATAAAAAAGAAAAAATTTGTAATAATTTAAAAGTAATAAAAATAGAAAAGAGAATTTGTGTATGAAATAAAGGTTTGCAAGTGATAAAATGACACAAAAATAATGGCTTTGATTTGAGCGGGAAAATGAAATAACAAAGAAAGGAGAGCATGACATGTGTCATGTGTCATGTGCATTAGAGAAACAAAAGGTTATTTTTGTAGTAAGGATATTAATACTAATGTAGAAGTGAGAAATATGATAAAATAAATTTGTTGAAATATTTTAAGATAATGCATAAAATAATGAAGTATTTTTCTAGTGAAAAAGAAGTGTAAAGTTAGAAAAAAATAATGCTTCATTAAATTTTGAAAATGACAAAAAAAAAGGAGGATAACTTTATTTTCAAAATTTGAAAAATATTATTAAATGACAAAAAAGTAATATAAGAGTTAAAAATAAAATATATAGTTAAAATTTTAGATAGTGTTTAAAAATTTAAATTGTTTAAAATATTTTTATAATACAAATAACATATATTATATTATATCTATATTGCCTTATGCACCTAAACTATAACTAATGGAAGTAAATGTCAAAAAAGAATAGTATACAATAAAATAAATAAAAAATAAAAAGTTACACAATTTATAAAGGTTTGAAAAATTTTCAATTAATATACATTTAATTTAGAAAATAGTACTAAAAATTGGCCATTAAAGATTATTGACAAAATTTAAATAAAAAGGTTTGATTTTAATTTTTAGATTTCTATTAAATAGTAGACTAAGTAAATAACTATTTCAATTAATGCTTTGTATTCATGTTTTAACTTATTTAGAATATTTTTTTGATAAAATTATATGTATAGTATCTATATTACTTAATAATGAGTTTCACCTATATTGTAAAAGAAAAAAGTCAAAAAATATGTAATGGATCAAAGAAAAAGGAAGAATACTAATTGGTGAATCATAAAGTAATATAAGAGTAAAAAATAAAAAGCAATTGAATTACATCTTTAACTTATTTAAAATAAATTTATAAAAAAAATAAAATGTAGTTTATTGTATGTATACTTGTTTGTTAAATTAGTATATGATTTATAAACAATGAAAGGGAAACAAAGAAGAAAAAAAGATAAATAGGCAATGATTGATTTAATAAAGGATAATTAGTAAATAGTAAAATAATATAGAAGTAAAAAATAAAATATGAATTTAAATAGTCTAAATAAAATTGTATCTTCTATGATATATTTTTATAATAAAAAATATGTTATCTTATATCTATACTACTAAATAATATTAGCATATGAGTGATATATAATAATAGTAGTAAATATGAAAAAATATTTGTAATGAAGTAAATAAAACATAAAACAATGCATAAGTTATAAGCTTTGACAAAATCTCAATTCATTTATAGGTTATAAATAATTGATAGATCGTATAATTAATAGGTTATAAATAATAGGAGTGAACATACATATAAAAAAAATGCAATGAAGTGAATATTAACATCTAAACTATATACAATTAAGTAGGTAAAAAAAGTGTTTAAACACTAAAATAATAAAATGATAGATTAAATGAAGAGAAAAGAACTCAAAATTTAGAAATAGAATATATAATTTGAAAATACAATTGAATTATATTTGAATATATGCAATATATTTTTATTATAAAAATATAGTTTTATATCTATATTATTTAATGATATTAATGTATCATATTTACATTATTTAGTAGTATTACTGTCTAAATTGTCAATAACAAAAGCGAGTATAAAAGACATATAATGAAATTTATAAAAGAGAGTGAAGTAATGCATGAATTATAAAGTATTGTTAAAATTTTAATTAAAATATATTTAATTTGAAATAATATATTCAGAAATTAACATCGAGATAGTATTTTCAAAATTTAAACAAATAAAATTAGTTTTATATTTTAGATAGTTTGACTAAAATATTTAGTACAAAATTAATTATTTTAATTAATACCCTTTGTATCAAAATTTTAACTTATTTAAAATATAACTATAATAAAATTAAAAATATCATGATATAAATAAAAATAATAACAGACATAAAAAATAAAAAAGAAGAAAAACATATGGTAGTGTAAATTAAAAATAATGAATTTGTTACAAAATAATATAAAAGTAAAAGTAAAATATATAATTAAGTAATTTGATTCAGTTAAATTTTTTGACTTAGTTCAAATATTTTTTATAATAAAATATATATATATATATTCCATTGATGTTTGTTTCCAAGTTTTAAACAATAACTTTTAACTACAAATTGAAAGAGAAAAAAGGAAAGACATGTAACAAAATAAATAAATAAAAGAAATAGAAAATGAGTTGTACAATATTATAAAAAATAAAAAAAATAGAACATGCCATTAGGCAATTCAAATAAATTAAATATTTGTTTTATATAAAATATTTTCATAATAAAAATAAAATATATTATAGTACATTTATTTTACTTAATGATATTAGTATTAGAATTATAAGTAATAGCAATATGCATAAAAATATATAGTAAAATATTTTTAAAATAGTATATATAATTTCATGAAATAATAGAATGAGTTGAAGAAGAAGTTGTGCAAAGAGAAACAAATATATAAATAATAGATAAATAAATAAAAGAAAAAGAATAAATAAATGTATAAAATGTAGAAAGAGAAGTTTTGGAGGGAAAATGAAATTCAGGATGGCTTGAGGAAGTGACACCTCATTGAAAAAATTAATGAAAAAAGGAAAACCAAAACCTTGTTCTCTATACATTTTCTAGATCTATATACATATAGGTGTACAGTATACAACTATTACCATTGCACACCAAAAAACTCCATTCTATTCCGTAAAAGAAATGCATAGCTCCGAAGTGGCATCCGTGACTAGTAACCCAATATCCTGGCTTGCGACACATTTTTGTCCCTCTTACTCTGACACTTCAACAATAAATAGGCAAATTTGACTTCTACTTGATCCACCCGACCTTGGTGTCATTTTTCTCCATTCTAAATCTAGGCAGACCTGACATTATTCATTGGAATTTAAGCTCACCCTAAGCCCACCTTCCCTATAATCTTAGTATGTGGTCGTGCCATGAACACCCCACCAGTCATTGTGGTTCATGTTTTGGCTCCAAAAAGTGCCTCGACCAAGTGCCCTTGAGTAGATGGATAAACCAAGTCTCATTGTCAACATGCTACTGGGTATTATCCTATCCATGGTTTGTTTTCGTTCATCAACACATTACTGTTTCCCCTTGACAAGGCCACATCGACGGAACACTTTATTTGCATGGAAAAACCCTGTGACACTATCATTCAGACTCCCTCAGCACAGGACGTTACTGTAACACCAGCAGACAGCAACATAGAGTAGAATCCACTACTCACCAGACAAATGCATCCTCACTATCAACTAATCCACCTCAAACAACTTGTGAATGATTCGACCCCAGATTGTAACATGTTACCATGGACCTCCTGATAGTAATGCATCCTAGTAATCCCAAAGAAATGTGAAGTATCAAGTTTCACAAACCCCATTGAATTGCATGTTTCTATACTGTCACAGAATCGTCCGCCAGCACTAAATCAGGCCTCATCACCGATCAAACTAAGAGTGAATGTTACTATATGCATGTGACTATTTGGACGACGGTCAGCAACATTGGTAGAAAAATCCACCTCGCATAGAATACATAACATTCCATTAACGGCTAGTTTTCGGGACTAAGACCAAGTTACTATTTTGGCCCAAATAGCAACATCATGAGCAGAACAAAGAAAAACACAAACACACTCACAGATGAGGTCTACTCTCTCCAACTATGGTTTCAACGGCTTTATGCACTTCCTTTATATGTTCCTAAGTAGACACCCTTTGTTATCGAGTGTATTTTCAAGTTGACAATAGGCCACCTAATATGATAATCACTCTATACAAGAGAGGGAAAATGGTAGGATACTATTTCATGAATCGAGACAAGTTTCTATGGAGTAATACAGTCTGTACCAACTGCTGCAATTTGTTAAACCGAGGTACCTTAAAAACACTCTTTTTCATTTAAGCGCAGCAGCTAAGGTCTAATCACCACTGATAAATGCACAAATGCACCTAAATTCTATGTGTTTCATCACTCATTTACTTAGTATTTTGTGCAAATTGATTGAAAAGGATACTTAGATGCTTTATATTTTCTTTTCAGGTCTTGAAATGACACATATGAGCATTAGAAAAGGATTCGGAAGCAAAACCATTCAAATTGTGAAGAATTGAAGCAAATTTGTTCACTCAGAAAAGAACACGGGGTATTGGAACCCCGTGTTCATGGCCGTGTTTCATTCTGGACTGCTTCGAGACTTCACTGAGCTGCCTAGAGAAGACTACCCCGTGTATATTACTGCCATTCGCTTCTAAGGTAAACACGGGGAGTGTCACACCCCGTGTAACTTGCTGATCAGTCTTCGTTGAAGAACACGGGGTAAAACATGGGCCGTGTACCACCCTGTGTACATTACTGCTTGCACTTTGCTGAAGAACACGGGGCATGTCGCACAACGTGTTTCGTGCTGCTCAACTTTCACTGAGAAACACGGGGTACAACACGGGCCATGTTGACCCTCGTGTACATCACAAATATAAGTTTTGCGCGAAATTTTGAAAGGGGAGACGAAGGAGAGGAGGAAAAACTGAGAATTAACAAGGAGAGCTGCTGGGAGAAACCCTAGGGGAGATCCAAATCAACCAAGGACACCATCTAGCGTGGATTCAAGCAAGAAATTGAAGAATCAAGCAAGAAATTTGTAGATCTTCATGGACTGTTTGACTTCCCTCTCTGTTTTCTTGTTTTCTTTTGATCTTGTAATGTTTTCACACTAAACCTTTGTGCTTAGCTTGGGTAAACTTGTTCATGGATTTATGGATTTGAATTTTATATAATCTAGCTTAATTTACTGTTGATTTATGATTTGATTATGCTGATTTGACTGGAACAAGCCAATATATCCGGAATATTGGATTTGTGTTTTGGATTAATTGATTCTAGGTTGAAATGACCAATTGATTAATCAGATCTTGCATGATCATTGGGAATATCAATTAGACTTAGGAATTAAGCTAATTGGATTCTTTTGCACAGGATGAAATGTCTAAGAATGGATTCTAAGCAAAGTTAATGCAACCTAGATGAGTGATTACTAGAGTAATTCTGGGCACTTGATCTCTTGGTTAGTAGCTAGTAGCCTTGCAATGAGGTATAGCTTAATTTTGGTAATCCAGCAATCTTAATTAACAGTAAACCAAGTTAGAGAAGTAAATTCATTCCATAATGAAGTGTACAAGGGATCCTTAAGCTGAGTACGCTTTCATATATTGAATCAAACCTTATTTTTTATAGCTAAGCTCTGTTTTACATTTCACTCTTGATTCTCAAAATCAATTGATCAGCCTAGATAATTTTACTTGAGATTTAGTTAGTACTCAACTTACAATCCCTGTGAAGAACGATAATCTTTTATACTATAACTCGACTTAACCTGTGCACTTGCGGGTTTCTAAGGTCAACCACAATGCCCAGAACATGAGGTGATGTAATCTTTTTGCTTCCCGCCAAGTATAAAAGGCACGAAGCAGAGATGACCATCCGTATTCCATCAAAGTGTGACACTAGTAGAGAAACTCTATGCACAAGATGAAGCCATCGTGCACGATGCTGCGAGATTGCACCAAACAAGGTCGGATAACACTAAGCTATCAAAAAATTTGCATTTCGAGACCTTGGAATATCAAACCCAATAGCCAACATCAATGGCGCACAGATCAGAATCGTAAGGATGGGCCATCGATAGGTAAACCTATATCTTCTTGATCATGTTTAAAGTGTAGGGACTATCCTGCAATTAACTTGACGGATAATATTCATGTTTGTTGGGGTTGGTGTACATACGTAAGTTGAAATGAACCCATACAAGTTAGAGTGATGCATAATCTCCCATGATGTTTCTTTGTATGTTACTGTCACCACTCTCACATAACATCTGGGTGCATGCCGGGTAGAAACTTGGCACATTACAAATCTATTACCTTTTCCATAATCTATTTCACAATGACACAAATAGAAACACATTAACCATGTGATACTGAATCGTAACGTATTCCTCTATAGGCTCCACAGTTGATAATGATTGATTTGCTTGTTTAGACCTAGTTTGTCTCACTCATCCATGTTTCACTATCAAACAGTAATATCTCGCCTGATGTCACTATTTCTACTCGAACCTGTGACACGTTCTACATTCGAATATTCATTATTGAACCTATATATTTTGCTCAATACCTGGTGTTCACTTGGTTCGTGTTACTGCATCGGACCAAGTAGAAGCATATCACCTCATTGAAACGTCAAGTGATTATTTGCACTTTGTGTTTACAATTATCTTTTCTTTGTGCGTTACATCGTTAATCATGTCTCTACTGGTCAATTTGTAATCGGTTTGCGATTGAGGTTATTGTTTCCAAAATAGACAGTAACACATCAATTGATGTTGTTGTAAACAATAACAGTTTCTTTCCTCGAGGTTCAATTATTAATCATAAATCACCTTTGAAGCGTTGTGACATTTTTTAACTTAGTGTTGCTATTTCAATCAAAACAGAAGCATGACACTATGACAAAATTGTAACTGCTAGTTATGAAGAGAGTTGCAATTCTTTTCCACTTGCAGATGATAGTAACCTAGTGAATTGTGGATTTATTTGAATAGATTGGCTGTGAAGCATCCAAACAAATAGAAGCAGCAGAGGAAGAATCTCAAGCCTTCCAATAATACACGTCCGATCTGCTGGAATGTATAAGGTTGGTTAATGATCTTCAATTCAGTGAGAGACATAGGAGGGTGCTGCAACAAAACCCCTTCTGGATTCTAATTAATGTAATCATGACAAAAGAACTTAATTGCGGAATGTGCCGGAAGAGTGATCAAGACTTGTAGTTTGTGATTGCCATGTTTTCACACAAGAGTGAATGATTCCTAATTGGGAGTGAACATCTCACCATAACACCTACAACTGTAAAGCTAATATTTAGGATAAGAGATGGAGCATGGCTTATCATAATAATAGCTAGCACAAGGCCACACTCGGACTTAAACATAAGATGATTCCTTAGCCAAGGACGACTGACAAAACTAACGATATTCAATGCACTCTAGAGGGCAGTGTGCAAAATAACGAATACTGATGTGCAGGATGTCTCGCGCCTTACAACGTTAATGCTACTGGTGAGCTTGTTTGTACCTAGCAAGGCTTAGACACTGTCCTGGTTATACCTAAAATATATGGAGCAAATAGAAAACATGTTCGAATATGGGTGGTCTGAACACATACACAAGAAACTAATGAGGTCAATTAGGAAGGATAACCCGACAAACGTCACCGGCCATGTCATGCTGCTGCTAGTAAGTTACGATTGCCATAACTGGTTTTCCTTGTTCATATGTTATTTGATTCTGCATTCATTCATTTCTAATCATTGAATTGGATGTTCACGCTACTGTCCACCCATGTGTCTCAAATACTAGGTTGATGTTACTGTCTGGACACCAAACAATAACACATAATTATTTGGTGTGCGCTATGGAACACTACAAATTTTGACAATCTATTTTTTAGTGTGGATTCATTTTCCATCTAACTTTAGTCTGCCATGAGTTGCGTTACTGTCATGATACCAAACAGTGACATATCACAATTGCTAATGCAGTCATTAACTTGTTGTCTGACTTGGCACTTATTTTGTAAGTGACGTTTGATTCATCTATTTCACTAGAGTTTAGGGTGCTCCCCATTGCCTTTAAACTTGATTCAATTATTTACTTTGATCTCGTTGTGGAGCATGTTACTGTACAAAAACCAATTAGTAACATGATACTGCATGCTACAGAGAGAGTAACATGACCTATTTTAGACTATTTTTAGTTAGTGGCAACAAAAGTGTCCTTATACACCAATTTTTATATGCGTCTTCATTTAAAAACTAATAAGACAGAATGTACAATTTATTATTGTCAATATTGGCTTTGTGACACAATAAATGTGCTGGATGAGCATCGCTGCCAAAGAGTGCCAAGGTACCTCAAATGAGACCTGCTTCTCTTCATGCACCAACTAGGGGATCAACTTATTAACCAGCTTGAGGCAACCCTTGATTAAAATTAAAATTTACTATGGAATGAAAACATGTCAGTACAAGATCTTAAGACCAATAAAATTTATGTTTAATAGGTTTTGCTATTAAGCATGATTGATATATCAGTTTAATCATAATTTTTATTAAATCCCTAAACTGCATACATTTTGCGTCCTTATTATTTATTTATTCTGATGTTACTGCTTTGGACCAAGAAGAAGCTAGCAACCAAATGAGAATGACGCATTACAATTTGTTGTGAAATAGTAACCTGGTATTCGAGACTATTTTTTTATTGGCAATCATGTTAGAAAATCAATTTATTTCGAGTTTACTTGAGGTTACTGTTTACTCCTAAAACAATAACACATTGTTTATCCGAAGTTTTTTTTGCTTAACCAAATTCCAAGATATGATTTTATTGTGTTTGTTTGCTCATGCAACCATTATAATACCAATGAGTGTGTTGTCTCTAGGTGACTATTTCTCGACAAAGTAGACATATTTTGTAATTACATTGACTGGGAACCACTCATTTGTTTTAGGTCTTAAATAGAAAACTCGAGCCAACAAGTGAAGAAGTCCGCATCCTTTACAATAGTTATAAATAACCACAACTAGTAGAACACCATAGGCAAACCAAAACACCAACCACACCCTTCTAACCAACCATTTCGGGAAGTGATAAGGAAGAAGGACTGGTCCAATCCAAGTTCCAATAACGAACAACAAGCCAAAGAAAGTACACAAATATCGCATTGTCCCACCGAGCACACCCACAAGAAAACCATAATGAAGTACAACGACTAAGGGACCAACTTTTCAAAGCAAACAATAGGATAGACAAACTCACCGATGAATTGAAGTCTCTCAAGGAGAAACTTCGGATGTTAGAGCAACAGTCACAACAAATCAAAGAAACAATCTTAAACCTCAAACATAAAAACTCACGGCTCCAAGCGTAACTATCCAGCGCAAGAAAGCATACACAAAACCTTAAAATGCACATCAATGAATTGGAAAATGCTAATGCAAGACTTGAAACTCAAAACAAACTGCTAAAAGCACAACTTACACATGCTACTATGTAGGTGGTTGAATGTGAAAACGTAGCTTCCATAGAAGTATTACAACAAATTAAGGTTAAGAGGAAGCAGTGGTCGATGATCACGGGGAGCGAACTAAAAACAAGAAAAATAAAACATGGAGAAGATCTGACGTACTCAGGCTAACAGAAAAAAACTAGAAAATAACAACAAACACTTGCACAAGAGACATGTGCTAGTTATGACATTGGGATGAGCATGGAGGCTCCTTGATGTGAAATTGTTGGATCTTTCCCAAATCAAATGCAATCAAAGTAAAAAAAAAGAATGATATTCCTGCCATGCTTCAGAAAAGAGGAAGAATTGGAAGTAATAAGAGATATATTTGACGCCACAAAGGTTAAATGCTATTTGATAAGTCTTCAAGTTCATACAAGAACCTAGAGAGAAAACCCTCATAAGCAATCAATTTTTTCTCAAAATGTCTGAATGGTAATGGAATAAGGAACAAGCCTCCTTATTAACTTTCTAAAACCCTAATTGACAAATAGGCTCAAATAAAGCCTAAAATAGGTCCAAAGTAATGCAGCACAAAATAATTACAAATTAAGAGCCCAAGTGCTATAATAAAGCCTAAAATACCAAATAATAGAAAATGAGATGAGGTGACGCCAATTATGACTATGGCTGATGTGGCAGTGACATAGATTGTGGCTGATGTGGCGGTGATGTGGCTCCACCTTTGATGATGTGGCAATGACATGGATTATGACAATGATGTGGCTTCACCTCCTTGATATGGCACCAATTTGATGATGATGTGGCAAAATTCAAATGCACTTGATTAAGCTCTCCTCCTATCTTACTTCCTTATGATTGACTCCCTTTAAATTCACATCATTCCCCCTCTCTTCAAAAAGATTCATCCTCGAATCTTCAAAACCTACATCAAAGGGAGAAAGATTAGAATCACTAAATGAAATATTCACATCCAACTCACCATGAGAATTCAAATTAAGAAAACAACTATTGTCTTTTTCATGACTTGGTGTGAACCACTTCCACATAGATGTAGCTAGGATTCCTTTGGATTGGAAACACTTCCTTTTCCACTCATACCATCAACAAGCAACTACCCAGATCAAATACAAAATAAGAGTCAATAATCTCATGCAAGCATACAAAATTAACAATAGTGAGAAGTTTATCATTGGAAGCACATCAAACATGATTCTTTATAAGCTTCCCACAGAAGTTAATCAAACCATGAAAGCTCTCAATTTCACTAACAAACATAGGTGGCAACCATTGTTTAAGTGCTTTTTCTTTGATCACTTCCATTGCATTGTCACACATAACATATTTCAAATATTTAACACAATTCATGCATAATAAACATTCTTCAAAATTATCGTGCAACTTTTCATTTCTTAAAATTTTGCAAATAGATTTCAAAGATTCAAAATGCTCCTCCACAACTTTGTCATACACAAGAATTTCAACAAGAGATGGCACACAATCTTTCCAATGCTTTAAATTCTCAAGTCCTAGTAATGTCCAACCTTTCAGCACATAAAAATGATTTAAATGAGTAACAGCAAATTTATTCTTGGAAATGCACAAAACATGAAGATAATAGGCACTTACAAAAAACTTGCAACTAAAAACATGCAAACTTATTACAAGAATTTTATCTAAATTGACCTTAACAAATTTATTAAAAGAAGTATTCAAAATATGATTCATTAAGCTCACAAAAATACTTAATGCATTAGACAAACTAAAAAGCAAAGACAACCATTCAATGAAACCATGCTTTGTTTTGAAGATATGTTTCCATGCATTCCTTACTTCAAAGCAAAGTGGATGAAATCCTCCTATCAAACCATGCTTGGAAAACACATAAGGATCCAGCAACATATAAAGCATGTTATCTAAACTCTTTTTAAATTCAAAATGTCTAATCAAATCAATTTTTTTGGTGAGAAAACTTCTAAAAAACATAAAAGACATATCATGCAAATCTCTTCGAGTCTTCTTAATGTCAAAATGTATTATCAAATCACAATCATAAGTTTTTCCAACAAACAAATCATCTATAGAACTTTTAGGCAGAAACAATTCATTCCTTTTACACAAAATCTTATCATGCCTAAACATTTCCCCAAAAATCATTTCTTCACAAACATCAACTTTGGAAACAAACTCAACTTGTAAAGGAATTACAAAATCATGTGAAGAGGCATCACTCTCAAAATCAACTACATACAAATTGTCAAGCTACTCAAAACTCATCAATTCTGTATGCAAATAATCCTTAGGCCTAAAATTTAATGATCTATCATGGAAAGTCAGGAAAAGAGTATACCTTTGAGCATTATCTACCACACTACTTTTACCTTGCCTGCATTGCATTACACATGGATATGCTTCATGAAGTTCTTCCTTCTTACTATATTTTTCTATCACATGATCTTCATAAGTTTGAGTTGAATTTCCAAGGATGAAATTTATATGATGTTCTCCTTTCTTCAAAGGTTATACTTCTTTGGAGCTTTCTCTTGAAGGTGCATCTTGATGTTTCTATAAAAGAAAATTAAAAGTATTTAGGAAAACAATTGGTCTAGAAACATATAAAGCATTCCTCACAATACTTGTTTTTGTAAACACACTTAACTTTTCTTTTCTTTGTTTTGATGACTCTTCTCTCTCATGTTTTCTCTCTTCTTTTTCACAAGTACTCTTTTTTTTTTCATTCACACTCTTGTTCTTTTTATCTTTCTCATTATGGTCTAAACACTTTTTCCTTTTTTCTTCCTCTTCTCTCTGTTTTTGCATTATCATTTGATCTTCATAAACCTGTTTTGGAGTTAAAGGCCTAAGGGAGAACTTCTTTCCATCTTTGACAAGCTTGTATTTATTGAGAACACTATCATGAGTAACTTGTCTATCAAATTGTCATGGCCTCCCAAGCAAAAGATGGCAAGCATGCATAGGAACCACATCACAAAGAATCTCATCATGGTACCTCCCAATAGAGAAAGAGACCAGCACTTGTTTATTCACTTTCAACTCCCCATTTTCATTCAACCATTGAAGTTTGTAAGGGGTAGGGTGCTGTAAAGTGGGTAAACTCAACTTTTCAACTAATGTAGTGCTAGCCACATTAGCACAACTCCCACTATCAATGATAACTTGACAAGCCTTTCCTTGGATGTTGCATCTTGTATGAAAAAGGTTTTCTCTTTGATTCTCACTCTCCTCCTTGATTTGCACATTTAAAGCTCTCCTACTCACTAATGCACCTCCATCAAAAGGATCCTCACTACTCATACTATCTTCATCGGATGAAGTACGTTGTTTTTTTCTCACTTGTAGAATCCCATTCCCCATTGTCTTTAATCACTATAAGCCTTTTGTTTGGACAATTACTAGCAATATGTCCTCTTCCCAAGCATTTAAAACACTTCATGTTGGAATGTTTCTGATTCTCCTCCACTTTGTTTTTGCCTTTAGAAGATTCATCTTTTGATTTTGAAGAGAATTTAGATTTGAACTTGCTTCCTCTTTCCTCTTTCTTGTCACTCTTCTTATCCTAAGACTTCCATGGAGAGCTTGATTGTGAATTATATTTAAATGAACTTCTTTTTTTGAGTTGCCTTTCTACTTTCATAGCCAAGTGTACCAACTCCTCCAAGGATGCATAGTGTTGTAACTCCACCATATTTGCAATGTCTTTATTCAATCCATGGAGAAATCTAGCCATAGTTTCTTCTTCACTTTCTTCCACATTGGCTCTTGTCATAATGATTTCCATTTCCTTGTGATAATCCTCAACACTTTTATCTCCTTGAATCAGACTTTGCAATTTTTGATGCAAATCCCTTTGGTAATAGCTAGGGACAAATCTTCTTTTCATGACAAACTTCAAGTCTTCCTAAGTTGTAATGGGTCTTTCTTTCTCTCTCCTTACATCTATCATCAATTTATCCCACCAAACAATGGCATAATCAAACAATTCTATAACAGTAAGCTTTACCTTCTTTTCCTCTGAATAGTTATGGCAATCAAATATCAATTCCATCTTCTTTTCCCATTCAAAATAAGCTTCTGGATCATTTCTTCCTTGGAATGATGGGATTTTCATCTTAATGCTGTCAAGATTGGTATCTACCCTTGCTCTTCTAACATGTCTCCTTTCACCTTTTCTTCTCTCACTCTCATTTGAACTATCTGACCTCTCACTTCTACCCTCAAAATTTTCAACTCCTTCATCTCCCACATGCCTATTATTTTGTCTTCTTTCTCCTTTAATCCCTCTTATCCTCTCATTCATTCCAGCAATTTGTTCATTCAATCTCTTAAATTGTTGAAACATAGCCCTCATAGTGAAATCTAGATTCTCAGATTGGAAAGTATTGTTATCACTTCCTCCCGACATTGTTAATGATTAAACTTGCAAGAAAAGGTTAGATAAAAAAAAAGGGCCTCACAAAACCACAGTTCTCACTTGATATAAGGGCACTCACACTCTTGTTTGTACTGTAATTTAGGCTTTTATCCTCAAATGATCTCACACACTCTTGCCTTTTCCCACTCCTTTTTTTCTCTCTCTTGTAGTTCTTTTGGAACTAAAATGACACAACCAGTAGAAATCCAACAATTGTGGCTATCACTATCTCAAATTGAATGCCAACAAAAGGTGACAACACAATAACAACATGGCAGCATGGAATTAATACAATTGAACTCTAGGAAGAAAGGAAAAATAAAAACAAAGACAATGAACAAAGAGAAGCAATAACTCAGAATAACAAGAGGTGCTGATTTAAGAATTCAAGTAATTGAAAGAGACAATGAACATTTAATGTCAAAATGAAAAGTTCAAGTGTAATTAGAGCATGTCAAGAATCAACAATAACTACAAGCAAACAACTTCTTTTCTTTTGAATGTATTCCAATTTGTTTTCAACAATTCAGCACTTTATTTTTCTTGCCTTTTCTTTGTAAGTTGCCTTTTGATTCACTAACTTGGCTTTTCTCCTTTGTTTCTTGCTATTTTTATTCTTTTGATTCACATGTTTTTCCCTTTGTAACTTAATACAAACGGTACCAATTTAGCACTAGTTTTTACTGATTGCAAGGATATCACACAATTCAAAGTTAGTGCTCTTTGCTTTACTTTAATCAATTACTATATTCAATTATAGCACCTTGATGTTATGCTATTAGAATATGGTAATTGGTTATTGCAAGCTGAACTTCTTCACTTTGAACTTTTAACAAACATGTTTAATGCACCTTTCATTCACTAGACTAGCACAAATATTTGGAGCAAATTTTAAGCTAAACAACAAGAAATAACACAAAACAAAGAAGGTGATCAAGTATCAAAGTAAATTCAAACCTACAATTGACTTGGACAACTTATCAAACACATGGAAGGAAGAAATGAAGAACAACACAAATTTGACATAATGGTGAATTAAAACACAAAAATTTGACACAAACCAAATCAGAAATGAAATGGATACAAAAACCAAATCAAAACAAGATAGAAAAGAGAAGAATTAGGATATAAAAAGCATGAACAGTGCGATGAATAGTGATGCAACAGTACAGAATTAAAGAGAAATAAAACCTGAATTGGGAACCTTGCTTTGAATACCAAATGATGTGAAATTGTTGGATCTTTCCCAAATCAGATGCAATCAAAGTTAAAAAAAAAGAATGATATTTCCGCCATGCTTCAGAAAAGAGGAAGAATTGAAAACAATAAGAGATATATTTGATGCCACAAAGGTTGAATGCTCTTTGATAAGTCTTCAAGTTCATACAAGAACCTAGAGAGAAAACCCTCATAAGCAATCAGCTTTTTCTCAAAATGTCTGAATGGTAATGGAATAAGGAACAAGCCTCCTTATTAACTTTCTAAAATCCTAATTGACAAATGGGCTCAAATAAAGCCCAAAATAGGCCCAAAGTGATGCAACACAAAATAATTACAAATTAAGAGCCCAAGTGCTATAATAAAGCCCAAAACACTAAATAATAGAAAATGAGATGAGGTGGCGCCAATTATGACTATGGCTGATGTGGCAATGATGTGGCACCATCTCCAAAATGATGTGGCAGTGACATAGATTGTGGTTGATGTGGCGGTGATATGGCTCCACCTTTAATGATGTGGCAATGACATGGATTGTGACAGTGATGTAGCTTCACCTCCTTGATGTGGCACCAATTTGATGATGATATGGCATAATTCAAATGCACTTAATTAAGCTCTCCTCCTATCTTACTTCCTTATGATTGACCTTAGAATCCCGCAAGTGCACAGGTTAAGTCGAGTTATAGTATAAAAGATTATCGTTCTCCACAGGGATTGTAGGTTGAGTACTAATTAAATCTCAAGTAAAATTATCTAGGCAGATCAATTTAGAGTGAGAATCAAGATCAAATGTAAGACAGAGCTTAGCTATAAAAAATAAAGTCTAATTTAGTGGAATAAAAGCGTACTCAGCTTAAGGATCCCTTGTACATTTCATTATGGAATGAATATAATTCTCTAACTTGGTTTAATGTTAATTAAGATTGCTGGATTACCAAAACTAAGCTATACCTCATTGCAAGGCTACTAGCTACTAACCAAAAGATTAAGTGTCCCGAATTACTCTAGTAATCACTCATCTAAGTTGCATTAACTTTGCTTAGAATCCATTTTTGGACATTTCATCATGTGCAAAAGAATCCAATTTTCCTAAGTCTAATTGATATTCCCAATGATAATGCAAGATCCGATTAATCAATTGGTCATTTCAACCTAGAATCAATTAATCCATAACACAAATCCAATATTCCGGATATATTGGTTTGCTCCAGCACAAAACAGCATAATCAAATCATAATTCAACAGTAAATCAAGCTAGATTATATAAAATTCAGTTCCATAACTCCATGAACAAGTTCACAAAAGCTAAGCACAAGGATTTAGTGTGAAAACATTACAAAATCAGAAGAAAACCAAAAAACAGAGAGGGAAGTCAAACAATTTATGAAGATCTACAAATTTCTTGCTTGATTCTTCAATTCCTTGCTTGAATCCGCGTTAGAAGGCGCCTTTGGTGAGTTTGGGTCTCTCCTAGGGCTTCTCCTAGCAGCTCTCCTTGTTAATTCTCAGTTTCTCCTCCTCTCATTGTTTCCCCTTTTCAAAATTTCGTGCAAAACTTATATTGGTGATGTACACGGGGGTCAACACATCCCGTGTTGTACCCTGTGTTTCTCAGTGAAAGTTGAGCAGCACGAAACATGTTATGCGACACATCCCGTGTTCTTCAGCGAAGTGCCAAGCAGTAATGTACACGGGGTAGTACATGGCCCATGTTGTACCCCGTGTTCTTTAAGGAAGATTGATCAACATGTTACACGGGGTGTGACACTCCCCGCATTTACTTTAGAAGCGAATGGCAGTAAGATACACAGGGTAATACACGTCCCGTGTTTAACCTCGTGTTGTTCTCTGAGCAACCCAGTGAAGCCTCGAAGCAATCCAGAATGAAACACGGCCCTAAACACGAGGTTCCCATACCCCGTGTTCTTTGTCAAGTGAACAAACTCACTTCAATTCTTCACAATTTGAATGATTTTGCTTCTGAATCCTTTTCTAATGCTCATATGTGTCATTTAAAGACCTGAAAACAAAATATAGAGCATCTAAGTATCCTTTTTAATCAATTTGCACAAAATACTAAGTAAATGAGTGATGAACCACATAGAATTTAGGTGCATTTGTGCATTTATCAATTCCCCCACACTTGAATCTTGCTCGTCCTCGAGCAAGGAAATAAGAGAACAAGAAAATTCACTCCAATTTTTATTCTCTTCTTTCTTTCTTTCTTTTTTTTTTATAATTAGGCAATCATTCAACAAATCAAAGATTAGGATCAAGTCATGCCAAGCAACTAAATGAAAATAGAGCAACTAAACAAGTCAATCCTCAGCATAGAAGCAAAAGAGAATAGCCTCACAGGTAAAGTGTTTACTCTCGCTCTCAAAACAAGGCTTGTGTTTACTCTCAAGTCAATCAACTCATGACTTAATGCTACCATATGCTTGTACAAACTCTAATCTCCACTACTATAATGTAAAATGCATGCAAATCAGATGACTTTATTAGGGAAAAAGGTGAGGATAGGGGATAGGAACAACAAAGGGTGAAAAGTGATAGAACCCCTGAGTTTGAAGGAAAAAGACACATTGGTCATGAATTTGACCATTGTCGAGTTCCAATACTCAGCTTAACATAATTCCTTGCATCAACCCTTGCTTCAACCTCCATTCTTCTCCTTTTGATTTTCATCATCATTTTTTTTATACAAATTAATCAGCAGATACAACACATTTTCATCTTTTTTTTTTTATTCCCAACAAGCTTTTCTTCCTTTTCTTCTTCCCCAAATCATTTATTTTACACAATTTATTTTATGGTGCTTTGTTGCTTTTTTTTTTCAAATTAACAAAAGTTATAAATTAACTTATCCAACTAGCAGCACTAAGTAAGGACCTCTAAGATAGCCAAACTCATATAATGTGTTTAAGTTCTCTTAAACTCTAAGGTTCAAGTTCACTTGGGCAGTGGCTTTAGATGTACATGGTATGGCTAGGCTAGAAATGAGGGTCCAAGGCTCAAGGTGGCTAACTAGGGAAAAAGCTGAAAAGTTTAGGGTAAATTAAAGAAGAGGATTCAAATAAGCCAAAGCAAATAAAAAGGTAAAGAAACATGGCCTTATCATTTTTGACATGCAAAATACATAAAATGTAGCCTCAAAAAGAGTAAATGCAAGTTCTAGAGCACAAAGACAAGAGTGATGACATAATCCCTCAAGAAGAAAAATGAGCTTTAATTTCTAATGAGAAAATAGCTCAATAGGCTCAAATCTCACAATGATCAATTGTGCTCATTACTCTTAGCTTCAAGCTTTAGATTTTCCTTATTAAGTTGTCAAATATTCATTAAAGAAACAAGGCATGAATCAATCACTTTATTCAATAGATTTGCCTAAAATTAATTTTTTTTAATTAATTTTTTTTTCTTTTTAATTTAAATATTTTTTATATCATATATTTTTTTATATCATTGAAATTGGAGCAAATTTCAGTACTCTAAATCAATCAAGCAAGTTCAAGTGCAAAGGATTGCAAAACACTGCTCCCCCACACTTAAAATTGGACATTGTCCTCAATGTACAAAATAGTAAATGGGAAAAGAGACAGAGAATAGTTGGGGGACTGAAACTTCCCTGACATGTGGAGTATGGTGGCCCAGTATACCGCAGGGAGATCGAGAAGCAAAGACAGATTAGGAGAGAGAGAAAGGAGACTGGCAATCTAAAAGAAAGAAAATGCAATACTAGAAAAGAAATGCTGTTAGTTACTACAGATATTAATATCAAAAGTGCAAGAAAATAAAAGAGAAATAGGTAATATAATAAAAAGTAAATGAAAGTGCATAGTCAATAGGTAATACAGACCAATAGGAGTAGAAATAGAGAGGAAAATCACAAGGCTTTTATACAAACCAGACAGTGAGGAACACGGGGTTGTACACGGTACGTGTTGTTACCCGAGTTTCTCACTGGAAGGCTCATGTTCAAAAGTTCTCATAATTGGTTCAACAGTGAGGTACACAAGGTAGGACACTACCCGTGTTCAACACCTGTGTATCTCTCTGGACTTCTATGAAAATCACAAAATTTTTTACGCGAACAAGACAGTGAGGAACACGGGGTTGTACACAGTCCGTGTTGTATACCGTGTTTCTCACTAGTTTGCGATGAAAATTACAAGTTCTTTAAAATTGGCCAGATAGTGAGATACACAGTGCAGTACACGACCCGTGTTTCACACCATGTATCTCATTGGACTGCGTTTTGAGCCCTCTGTGCAAGAAAACAGACAACTAACATGCATTAATACCTAATTTACCTCAAAGACAGAGTCCACATGCAAAAATGAACATCCTACATCAACACCTCATGACTTAAATGCCTCAACTACTCAGAAACTCAGATTGAAAAGTATAAGACTAAGAATTAAAAGTAATAAAACAAAAAAATAAGCTTGGGTTGCCTCCCAAGAAGCGCTTGTTTAAAGTCATAAGCTCGACCCCTGTTTTTATTAGTCTGGTGCTTCCATCATTGGTGGTCCAGCAACATAATTCTTCAATTTTTGGCCATCAAGTGGTGGGCTTGCCCCCAAAAATTCTGCATATTCAGCAACCTTCTCATTTTCAGCAATTTCATCTTTTACTAGACATGCTTCAAGTGGATCTTGAAGATTTCCCATTAGAAGGCTGTCTTCTACAACTTTGTCTAGCACATCTATTCTACATATTGAAGCTTTACAAGCAGGTAACTTAATTGAGTCATTCAAATTAAATTCAACCTTTTCATCCTCAATACATAATGAAAGTTTTCCATGTTTGACATCAATTAAAGCACCTGCAGTTGCTAAAAATGGTCTACCTAGAATGATAGGGACTTGAGAATCCTCCTCCATTTCAAGCACAACAAAATCAACTGGTATGAAAAACTTACTAACTTTAATAGTTATATCCTCAAGAATACCTACTGGATATTTTACTGAACGGTCAGCTAATTGGAGATAAACTGTGGTGGGCTTCATCTCCTTAATGTTTAACCTCCTTGCAACCGACAGTGGCATAAGGCTCACACTTGCTCCCAAGTCACACAATGCATGATCAATAGGAACATTTCCTATCACACAAGGAATGGAGAAGCCGCCTGAGTCCTTTAGCTTAGGAGGTAGCTTATTTTGGATAATGACACTACACTCCTCAATTAAAGCTACAGTTTCATGCTCCTCTAGCTTCCTCTTGTTTAAGAGAATGTCCTTCAAAAATTTAGCATATGATGGCATTTGGGAAAGAGCATCAGTAAAGGGGATATTGATGTACAGCTTCTTCAAAACTTCCAAGAACTTTCCAAACTGCTTATCAAGTTTAGCCTTGGCTAATCTTTGAGGATAAGGGATAGGTGGTTTGTATGGTTCCAGAGGGACATATTTGGATTTGTCTAATAATTCCCCTTCAGCTTCAATAGGAATTGAGGCCTTGTTGCCTTCTTTTGGCTTCTCCCCCACACTTATCTCTTTTTCACTTCCTTGAGTGGCAATTGGATCATTCAATAATTTTCCACTCCTAAGAATTATTGCGTTGCAATGCTCCCTAGGATTTGATTCAGGTTGAGAAGGGAGTTGGCCAAAAGCTCTTGAAGAAGATGCAGAAGCTTGTTGAGCAATTTGATTTTCCAGCATTTTTCCATGAGTGGCTAATGAATCTACTTTAGAGGATAGTTGCCTTATGGAGTCTTCCATTGCTCTTCCATGCTGTCTAAACTCCTCATTAGTCTTCTCTTGGGAAATGAGAAATTTCTCCAAGAGGCCTTCTAATTTGGTAGTAGAAGAGGGTTGGGCTGGTGGGTTGTATGGCCTTTGGCTTTGGAAACTTGGTGGTGGTGGTCTAGTTTGAGTATTTTGTGTGTTATATGGCTGGGTGGGCTTGTAGGAGAAATTTAGGTGGTTTCTCCATGATGGATTGTAAGTGTTTCCAAATGGTTCACTTGAATTTTTCTGTCCAAACCCACTGTTATTCACATAGTTCATTTGCTCAGTAAAATCTTGTCCCAATGTACACTCAGCTCCCATATGCCCTGTAATACCACAAATCTCACAAGGAATGTCAGTAGCACCTGTTGAATTTACATTGTTAACATGAAATTTATCAAACTTAGCCATAAGTGCATCTACCTTGCTATCTAAACTTCCTAGTGCATCTACTTTAGCTGACAAGTGATTAAAAGCATCTAATTCATATATCCCTGCTGCTTTCCTTGAAGGTCCCCTCTCATTTGACCATTGATAATGGTTCAAAGCCATATCTTCAATCAGCTCATAAGCTTCATCCAATCTTTTATTCATCAAGGCACCTCCAGCTGCAGCATCCACAGTAAGCTTAGTGTTGCAATTCAAACCATTGTAAAAGGTATGAAGAACTAGCCATTTCTCTAAATCATGATGTGGACACAGCCTCAACAGTTCCTTGTATCTATCCTAAGCATCAAACAGTGATTCTCCTTCTCTTTGAGAAAATGTAGTGATTTCATTCCTCAATTGGGCAGTCTTGCTAGGAGGAAAGTATATTGATAGGAAAGCCCTCAGTAGCTCTTCCCATATTGTGATTGATCCAGCTGGTAAAGAATGTAACCAAGCTCTTGCTCTATCCCTTAAGGAGAATGGGAAGAGTCTAAGCTTGATGGCATCCACTTGTACACCATTGATCTTTATTGTATCACAGTATTCTAGGAAAATCTGGATGTGGAGGTTGGGATCCTCCATTGGTGATCCACCGAACTGGTTTTGCTACACCATAGACAACAAAGCTGGCTTCAATTCAAAGTTGTTTGCCTCAACAGCGGGCCTTCGTATACTGGATTGAAGACCAGTGGCATCGGGTGCTGCAAACTCTCTAAGTGATCTATTGTCCATGTCTTGAATTACTGGTTCAGTATAGATTTCTTCTTGGATGTGAACTGACTGCTGCTCTCTTCTTCTCCTATGCAGAGTTCTTTCAATTTCTGGATCTAAGTCAAGAATTCCTTCAAGACTTCTTCTTCGCATATAATAGATTTTCTGCAAAATGATTAAGTAGCACTCTAACAGAACAAGGTGAGAAAGAAATGTTATAAAAGTAAGAAAAATCAAAACAAGATGAATTATGAACTAAAAGAAAAAGAATTGCCTAGTCTAATTCACTCAAAATTTACTGTTAATATCAACTAGATACAATCCCCGGCAACGGCGCCAAAAACTTGACCTTAGAATCCCGCAAGTGCACGGGTTAAGTCAAATTATAGTATAAAAGATTATCGTTCTCCACAGGGATTGTAGGTTGAGTACTAACTAAATCTCAAGTAAAATTATTTAGGCGGATCAATTTAGAGTGAGAATCAAGATCAAATGTAAGACAGAGCTTAGCTATAAAAAATAAAGTCTAATTCAGTGGAATAAAAGCGTACTTAACTTAAGGATCCCTTGTACATTTCATTATGAAATGAATATAATTCTCTAACTTGGTTTAATGTTAATTAAGATTGCTGGATTACTAAAACTAAGCTATACCTCATTGCAAGGCTACTAGCTACTAACCAAAAGATTAAGTGCCCAGAATTACTTTAGTAATCACTCATCTAGGTTGCATTAACTTTGCTTAGAATCCATTTTTGGACATTTCATTCTGTGCAAAAGAATCCAATTAGCTTAATTCCTAAGTCTAATTGATATTCCCAATGATAATGCAAGATCCGATTAATCAATTGGTCATTTCAACCTAAAATTAATTAATCCATAACACAAATCCAATATTCTAGATATATTGGTTTGCTCCAGCACAAAATAGCATAATCAAATCATAATTCAACAGTAAATTAAGCTAGATTATATAAAATTCAGTTCCATAACTCCATGAACAAGTTCACCCAAGCTAAGCACAAGGGTTTAGTGTGAAAACATTACAAAATCAGAAGAAAACCAGAAAACAGAGAGGGAAGTCAAACAATTCATGAAGATCTACAAATTTCTTGCTTGATTCTTCAATTCTTTGCTTGAATCCGCGTTAGAAGGCGCCTTTGGTGAGTTTGGGTCTCTCCTAGGGCTTCTCCCAGCAGCTCTCCTTGTTAATTCTCAGTTTCTCCTCCTCTCCTTGTCTCCCCTTTTCAAAATTTTGCGCAAAATTTATATTGGTGATGTACACGGGGGTCAACACGTCCCGTGTTGTACCCCGTGTTTCTCAACGAAAGTTGAGCAGCACGAAACACATTGTGCGACACGCCCTGTGTTCTTCAGCGAAGTGCCAAGCAGTAATGTACACGGGGTAGTACACGGTCCATGTTGTACCCTGTGTTCTTTAACGAAGACTGATCAGCATGTTACACGGGGTGTGACACTCCCCGTGTTTACTTCAGAAGCGAATGGCAGTAAGATGCACGGGGTAGTACACGTCCCGTATTTAACCCCGTGTTCTTCTCTGAGCAGCCTAGTGAAGCCTTGAAGCAATCCAGAATGAAACACGGCCCTAAACACGGGGTTCCCATACCCCATGTTCTTTGTCAAGTGAACAAACTCGCTTCAATTCTTCACAATTTGAATGATTTTGCTTCTGAATCCTTTTCTAATGCTCATATGTGTCATTTAAAGACCTGAAAACAAAATATAGAGCATATAAGTATCCTTTTCAATCAATTTGCATAAAATACTAAGTAAATGAGTGATGAAACACATAGAATTTAGGTGCATTTGTGCATTTATCAATGATTGACTCCCTTTAAATTCACATCACTCCTGCATATATCTCGGAGGAAAAAGCAGCAGAATTGCCAATAGAGATGCAAACTCAAAAGGCCTTAAAAAGTACAAAGTGACCATGTGCAAGATATCTCACCCAAGATGTGCAAAACAAAATAGTCCAAACAAAAAGGAGAAGAGGCATATTGTAAGTCACGTCCCATTTCCTTACTGAATTATTTGACTACACTAGTACAGGCTGCATAAACTCATTTCTGCGCCACGTCACGAATTATAGGACCTTTGTGTGGTCATCGTCTCGTGACGACATGTTCATAACATTACAGGAGTTGATGGATATGCTGGTAGACAAGGCAATAACAAACAATGTGTGTATACTCTAAACCTTTACGCTAATTCTCATTTGTCTTGTTCATTAGTAAAAATAAGTGGTTGTTCTTGGCCTATACAATAACATGGCATCACTGAGTCTGCCTAGGCATAAGAACATATGTTACTCTTTAGGGCCCGGGTAGTAACACGCTACCACTCGTGCTGATAAAGCATGGGGACATGATACTATTGGTGTTTGTCTTCATGATCAATTTATCTGACAAGAACTAATCCTTCAACTCCAGATCATTGATATCCATGTGTGCACTCTCAGCTTGACTAACGCATCTAGAGAAAATAAGATTTTTGCACTCGATAGCCTCTACTGGGTTAGACGCTAAATCCATTCCCTTGAATGTATATCCCCTGAATGTATAACACATAAAATACTTCGGTACTGACTCCTCTTCATGCTATTATGACAGTAGTATGTTGTAAGCCCTCTTCGAATATACCAAGAAGCAAGGCAGGACAAGTTTAATGCAAAGATGGAGGAAGCAATGACTACACAACTTGTTCTATTCCTTCAAACTCATTGGGCGTCAAAGATTGTAACAACCCTAACCACTACACGTTGCTAGTCCTCAATAATAGAGAGTGCAAATGGACTCATTACAACTTATTGAGGTTGAAAAGAGAGAGGGTTGTAAATCAATACTTCCGTGATGCAAAAATAATGGTAAGTGACATGCATACCATGACCATTTACCAAGTATTGCTACTGTCAGGTGACTTCTTGAAGTTTTGATGCTAATCGTGAATCATTTACGATAAGATGTTGTTGTGTGGTTAATGTTTTTGTTTCCGAGCTAAATAGTAACATGGTCATTCTAGCGGAAAACATCTACTCTTGGCTATGCGAATAGTAACACCCTTTTCCATACTTGGAAACATGTCAATTGTCTTATGTTTATAGGGCACGTTGTTATTGGCTGGTGTGATTGTTTTGTGAGAGATAGTAACACGCTTATTTTGTCACAATTTTATTGTTCATCAAACTTCATTTGTCTAATTTCTTTGTCTTTGAACAACGTACTACTGTCACTGGTGCAAATAGTAACATATCAGGACAATGAAAAATTTATTACTGCCAGAACTGAAGACCATAGTATATCGATATCCTATTGATTTGCTTCTTCTAGCCACATGTTTGCTAACGTGGTTCTCATTTATTGTTTTGATATAATTGTATGCATACCAGATATTACATATTCAATGTTTTATTTAATACCTTACCTAATTCCTTACTTAACAATATAAGGACTACTACAAGAAGAAGAAAGATGAAATCTGCTGGAGGAATGAAATGGATATAGGAGTAAAACCAATAACTGTAGAGCAGCCTTTCGAAATCATATCATATGAAAGGTCACCACAATAAGAACCTGCCTCATAAGTATCAGCACCTTATTTCTAATCCGAAAGAACCATTACTGGGAAGTACCAAACTAACTAAACCCTTGACTCTACAATTACAAGCAAGACTACGAGATTTTTATCTGCAAACAAATAGAGGATATATTCAACAACAAAGAGATTGAAGAGTAATTTTTGCTAGAATTTGTGAGGAATACATGCTAGAATTGGTGACAAAATTCCTCAAGGACTACAACCCTTCCAGATGAAGTTGATTATTATGCACATACGTAACACTCAACCATGTGTGACACCATAGACTCAGATGTACATAACCCTCAACTATGTGTAACATTGAATTGTAAATATTAATAAAAATGAAGCATATTATTCTTTATAGTTTATATTAGCGTTTAGAATTCATTACTGCCCTATGACTTATGAACTTCTATTGTGGTGTTAAAGTTGTTGATCAAAACAATTACAACCAATAAATGTTTATAAAAGAATGAGGCATTTTAAATTTTCCATCCACCTTAAACATTCAGAATTCACATACTTTGAACTAGAACTCCTACCCTGATGCAAGTACTTATAAAGCAAGCAATAAAATGATCGCACTAGTGTTAACTACCCATTGATATTGTTGATAAACTAGCAAAAACACAGATCATTTTTCTTTCCAAACCCTTTCAACAACTAGAATTCACGTAACCTATGCTCCTAAACTTCGATCTTGATGTTTCTGTTCTCCATCAAAATAGTAACATCCAGCATGTTTGACTTTTTCTTGCTCATCTGTACTGAGCCTAATAATTGCTCATCACTTCCACTTAACGCTCATAAGTTAATTAATATCAAGCATAATTGATATTATTGTTTCAATGCCTAACAGAAATGTGCAGTTATATGAGTAAAATTTCCTCGATGTCACAGATAATATTACAAAAAACTCAACACTTTCATCATTCAACGACCGAAGTTCACTAACCCTATGTTTCATGGATTTCATCCTTAGTGTTTCTATTTTCAATGAACAGTAACAACTACATTTATGTATGACTGTTAATTCATGTTACTACTAAATCTAATAAAATTTTGCCACATTGTTCTTGCCACGTCCATTCAAAGCTCAGGAATCAATTAATATCAAGTTTCGTTGACCCTGATGATTAAAATAAAAAATAGTAACGTGCATTCGAAAGGCTCTATTTTTTGTTGAGGTCACTTCTAAGAATAATAGAAGCTCAGCACGTTCTTTTACCATCATTCAGAGTTCACCTACCTTAAGTTTATGGACATCCACAGTAATGTAATTGTTATCCACCAAAATAGTAACACCTAAGCAATTATGTAGACTCACGCATTCAGACCAAACAGGGACTTTTTAAGTACTAGTATTAACTAACCATCACTTGCGATAACTACTAATGATGTCCCTTGATAATTTTTCATCATCTGTGTCAAGACCATCATCTGCGTAATTCATTTCCCAAATTGAATGATGGTGTTTGAATGGATAGCACGATTCAAAAAATCCCAATTCTCCATCCATGGATGCTACACCCCATATCTCATTAAAGGCGAAACCTTCCAGTATCCTAGCAAACATTATCATGCAATGGTCAGACTACTTGGAAGGAGACATTCAGGTCAACGTTTGGCATGATCAAGTACCTAGTCCTCTAGCATTTCACCATCTATAGCCCATAATACCATGTCATCATCGACCTCTAGATAAACAGGGTCCTCACAGTGAAACCAGTCGAGAGAAGCATCACTTGAGTTACCATCCTGTCTACAATGCAAATACACCTGAGGTCAGACAAGCAAAAGCATGAAGAAAATCACAAAGGAAAAATTAGCGACATGACCAAACTCGCCATCATGTTGTTAGTAAAGGTGTAATTGGGGTGGCTCAAGAAAGCATGGTTTATGCCATGTCTTGAAGATATTTCATCCTTTGATATTGAGGTCTACTCTGTTACCTTCTTTCCCTTGCTGCTTTTATCAGCCAGAGTCATAGCTCTGATTGAATGTTTTTCTAGGTTTAGTGGGCATGTCACCCTAGTATGGCCTTCAATGCGGCATAACACACATCACTTCCTCCTGCTCCTCTCCTTCCTCAAATGACCTTTGTGTGTTGATTTTTCTTTGCATTGTACAACAGATGGGTCTAACATTATTTCATTCGTTAGTCGAGAATCTCCCAGGCCTCTCACATATAAGTTCTATTCTTGGAAATCTTTGATAACTTTACGGATATTCTCCCTCACCTGTTAAAAGGTGTTTATAGATATTGAGGCTAGCTTGCATATTATTCGGCAATCTTGAATGAAGGACCTAAACTAAAAATTTGCTAATAAGTAAGCATCATCCTCACTATGCATCAACAATCCACCCACATCTTTTGCATTCTTTGTCCATCTACGAATGATCAAGCAAGCTGACAAACTACTAATTCCTATTGAACTAACATAAAAATAATATGCTAGCAAGGAATACCAAACGATTGAAGCTTCCCATATTCACATGTAATCCACACATCTTGTTGTTTATCAATGTGCACAGACCAAACAGTATTTGGATCCTTGAATCTCTTAACTTTATATGTCTTTGTTGTAATGTGTTGTTTGCACTCACCAGCCAGAACACAGGTAGCAGACATAATAATCTCCCTTCAAAATATCCAGAAAGCCTCTCGTGTGTACATTTGTGCGCCACTCCACTCTATTGACTCCAAGCTTGTTGTTAGCACAAGATCCCCACGTATGGTGTTGAAGTCAGCAATTGTCTCATCGTACCTAAAGTAGTCTAACCATAACTGGAAGTGGTGTGTGAACTCCAGTAAATTATGACTGCTCTTGACAAATTGTTTAATGTACGAATTCATACCTTCACACTATGATGTCATCCACAGTCCCACGAATAACTTTCCTCAGAGAAATGCAGCTGCCCACATCGTTCTCTTTTTATACATTTTCTTAACCCATTCGTGCTCGCCAACCTCAAATTGTTCAATCATTGCCTTCATTTCAAATCAAACTGTGCCATGGTCATGTCACTAAACAAGAAATCTTAGAAGGCCTTGGTGAATTGTGGATCGGCAATGTTGGTGGTTGCATTCCTCTTTAAATGCCATGCACATAGACAGTGGCTGTAGTCAGGAAGAACAGATTTGATTGCATTTCTCATTGCCTTATCACTATTCGTGATAACTGAAACGAGCACCGTATCATTCATTGCTTCCAGCAAAGCTATCAACAGCCACCTGTAAGTATGCTTAGTCTTATTGGCAATAATGGCACAACCAAACACAACAGTCTTTTTGTGGTGATTTACTTCTGAGAATATTACTCGAGGCTTATTATATTTGTTTTTCTTGTATGTGGTATCAAATGCTAGAACATCACCAAAGCACTTATAATCAATTCTACTATTTCTATCTACCTAGAACAAGTGTTCCAATCTGCCATCCCTGTCAACGTTGTATTTCATGAAAAATATTAGGTCACTATCAAATTTTCCTTACAAGTAGTGCAAAGCTGTCATTGCATCACCATCGCTTGTTTGGAGATTGCACTCTCGGTTCATATAGTTGTACATATCTTTCTTGGCAAAACCCAATTTTTTGCATCCACCAGACTACCTTGTAATGTATCCATATATCTGCGAACCCTTGATACCATACGACTGCATTGTATAAACTTGAGCAATATCTACATCTATCATGTTCCGGTAACATTTATGCAATGGTATGTATTTAGGTCCAAGTGTTGGATGGTTATGTTGGTTATCAAAACAGAAGACTTCCCACTTCGTCATTCCCCTTTTCTTTCTAACTTACATCCCAACTAGGCATCCAAACCTTGTCAGAGGCCTGTACTCTCTTTGGCATCTAGGGTCTTCAATGTACTTCTTATCCTGTTTACCCTCGGCACTGCACACCATTCTTCTTGTATATGGTTCACCATATTTATTTCGATATATGTCATCCAACCTCATTCCAAAACCTTTCAGACAACCATATACCCTGTAGAATTCCTGTGCATCTTCCATTGTTTCAAATTCCATTCCAAGAATGGTGTCCATCATCGCATTTAATATATTCTCACCCTTTTCAACCATTGTATTACCCTGTTGACCCTGCATGCTTGAACCTTCAGGGTTGGCATCAGCCATGCAAATGTAGTTCGTGAGTAAGTCAACTTGCATTGCCATTTGTCTTTCACCCTTTACTTTGTCCATTGATTTTACGAAGCAACTTAGCACCTCAAGTAAGTCCTTGCACACAGTTAGAATGCTTTATTAGTCCCACACTCATTCTCAAACTTATATTATATGACTTTAAATACGTGTGGTCAAAAAAAAAAATAACACAGTTAGAAGTGAACAAAATGTCTAGTATGAATAGGAATTGGACTAATTCATAAATCCTACAACATTAACAACAAAGCCCGACTAACTAAACATTATTGGTTTAGGACCAACAGTGATGTGTTTTCTTGGTCATGCAGACTACTATTTGTCCTGGAAACAGTAATGTCCCCAAGAATTAAAATTAAATCAAAAAATCAGTCAACATTATTAACAAAACAGATACAAAACGGAACGACATGTTAATGCTTTCACCCAAAACAGCATCATGACCAATAAAACAATATTATATCCAAACAAATTTGTAATCAAACAGGGTGCGGCACGTAGCATAATTGCAAGATGCCAATACGTTATTGTCTCCTAATCAAACAATAACATGTTGGTTCCATGTCCTGTGTGTTATGGCTTGGTCTTGAATTGGTAACAATGGCATAAAATTAGCCTATACAAATTTATCAAGAATAGTTAACAATGAATCTACGAGGAAATGACACGTTATTGTTTGCATAACAAATAGAAACGTTAGTCAAGAAAGCATGTCGTGATGTAACCACGGAGTTTCACGATTGACAGAGACCATATTGTATTAATAAGTCAAACCAGAGACCATAACATGCTAGCAGAAATAGCTGGTTTACGAGGATGTGTTGCTATTATTCGACTAAACAGTGACACAAGGTTTTCTCACCTTGGCGTGGCACTGGTGAGTCTAGATCGTAAAAATAGGCAAAACAAGAATGATTACTAAATAAATTGCAAGAAAAAGTATATGTTACTGTTGACACACCAAATAGTAACATTGCCCCGAGCCAACGCCTATGCAATTCAGCTTTGGGGTTGCACCGTACGACGTATGACATTTTAGTTTCTTGAGCTAGTATAGCATCCGGGATACTATATTGTCATGGTGGGTTTTGTGTTTACAAAGCACAAGAGGTCAACTGAGAAAATTGATTTATACTGACTGTTATATCATTTTCAGCTAATCTACGCCAACCGTGATAATAATCAATAAATTGGTGGATTAACGAATGGCTGGGACGTTTATCACCCAAAGTATAAAAATAAACTTGTAGTTTAAATTAAGGGTAGGAGCATGCATAGTTTTCAGTGTTGCCGATCTCCGACAGACAATTGCCAAATAAGTTACACGGCTTAGGTTGGGATATAGGGGAACACAACGAATACTAAGTTACCTATTCTGGAGGGACAAGATTCTAACCTAAATGGTCATAGTGCCGTGTTCAGAGACCTCTTGCGGTTCAAGTCTAATATCAAATAGAAATTGCGGCCGGTCAATAATTTTTTGAGTTTGCCCGCACGTGCATGTGTAGCTTCATAACTACCATCTCACCGATACCCATGGAAGTCACCTTAAAGAGTCGACAGCTAAAAAATAACCTAAACCGTGCTAAATTTAGAGAACTAAATGGTACAAACCTCGAAAGGATGGTAAAGCGACGCTCGACAATTGACGGCCGCCAATGTCCTTGGGCTAGGGTTTCCCAAATCCTTTAATTGTTCTGCACTTTTAGAGCATCGCATGTGCGCACGAGGTGCAGGGGCCATTGTGCAAGTTTCTTGACAGAAAGGATGGGACCAAACTACAAAAATAATTTTGGTCAGGTCCCTCAAGTGCTCACGTCAGCACTGGCATATATGTCACTGCTAGCTTGCCATGCAAGCAAGGCTTCATGCCCTAGTAAACTAGTAAGGTATTGAAGTCTAGACCTTGATGATTTTGTGTGTGACAAAGTGAGCATACATGCTTGTTTAAAATCAACCTAGTCTATAATAAGAGCTATCAAAATGGGTTAACTAGGTCAACTTAATTGGCAAAAATTGTATGTCACCAGTCTTAAACCAATTACTTTTTCACTAAATTAGGACATGTTGAGTTGTTATAGTACTTGTCCTAATCTTAATCCTAAGTTGACTTTTATTAAGCAGTCCTAAGTAGATTTTACAATCCATTATTATTATTATTATTATTATTATTATTATTATTATTATTACTACTATTACTACTACTACTATTACTATTATTACCATCACCACCACTATTTATTTGTTTATTATAAATTTTATATTATTAGTTAATTAAATTAATATTACTATTATCACTATTGTGGTTATTATTATTATTATTATTATTATTATTATTATTATTATTATTGGATATAACCAAAATAGTAAGAAAATAAATCAAAGCATAATATTTTTTACCTAGAAAACAAGTATTATTATTAATGGATATAATTAAAATAGGAAGAAAATGAATCAAAATATAATATTTTTTAATATGAAAAACCTCTAATTAGAAGAGTGATTAAAAACTACGAGACCTAGATTAAAAAATTCAATATTAATTAAAAAGGATATGAATATTTGGTTAATTAAACTCATAACATATATATGAATATATCATTATTTTACTATATTAATAATAATTTATTACTTTAATTAATATATTTATTTAGTTATAGTAATTATTTTATATGTATTTAGTCACAATAATTGTTTTTATTAATTTTTAAGTTTTATGATGATAAATTGAATTTCTTGGATAATTTTAATTAATTTTTTAATTTTAATGTAATAATTTATTTTGATAAGCTTATATAATATATGTTGATAATATCAAATATATAAATTTATTAATTTTATTACTCATATATAATTTTAATATTATATATATTAAAGTATAATTTTAATATTATTTTAATATATATAAATATCCAATAATAAATTAATCATCTATTATTTACTATAATTACTAGACTAACAAATTAATTCAATAACTTAATGAACTAACATTTATCAGTTTCAATTCTTTATTAGGTCAAATCCCTATTATCCATTTTCATACTAGTATCAAATTAAGTAAAATTATATCAACTTAGACCAATCCGTAAATTCAATTTATTTTAATACCTTTATCACTAGCTTCTCCAATTGGCCTCTCTTCAATTGTCCCTGTAAAGCCATAGAGATCCAATGAGCACACAATATATGTGCCTGGATCGTCAAAAAATTTATACTTCATTATATTAAAAAAAATTAATAAAATAATCAATTCCTCAATTAATCCTTCTTGAATTTTTCTTAATTTTTAGTGATTTAAAGGACACAAATTATATGCTAAGTGGGAAAGAAAGGATCTCTTCTAGGATTGACCTGACAACTCAAACAAGGGTGCGATGCAATCCCTTTTTAAAATCAATTTGACATGAAAATCGGTTTCGTAGTGTCTTTGTAATCCTTTCCTTTCAAAAGCAAATCTCACCACATTTGTGGTTTTTTTTTTTAAAAAAAAAATTCATTAACGCTAAATCTAGTTTCTGTAAAACCATTTTTTCTTAAAACAAATCTCATCATGCATGTGTTTTTTTTTATTTTAATTAATGAAATCTCTCTTTGAAATCTAATGTCTGTAAAACCATTTTTCATAAAACCATTCGAGCAATTAGCCATATAATTATAAATATATACATGGGTTGGGTTATTAGATTTTAGGTATGATTTTTTATAGATAACTGCATGAAATGTAATGGTCCAAACTTAAGCCTAACCTGTTTAATTTTTAAAAAATTAGACCTAACTTGATTAAATTTATGCATAACTAAAACTTGGATTCAAAAATTTGATTACTTTTATTTTCACTATTAATTTATGTAAAAAAATAATTTTTACAAAAAATATACATTTAAAGAGATAATAGTATATTTAAATATATAAAATATTTAATTATATTAAATTAAGTATTCTTTGCATTAAAAATATTTGGATATAATTATTTTTAATATATAATTATATTATTAAAAATAATTTTATATAATCAAACTAAATTGAACTGAACCATTTCCAATTATCATATTTTGAGCTTGGCTCAAATATTAATTAGATCATTAAAAATTTTAATAATTATTTAATTCATAAAAAATTTTAAATTTTATATTTTTTTGAGCCGAGCCTTAGGTACAAATCTACATACAACCTTTATTGTATAAAGGTAGAACCACAACTCTTGTCTATTGAATTTTCTAGGGTTAGATCAAAATGATTATTTTGAGATTTATATAGTCAAAGTTACAATCTAATTTTCCTTTTCTTTTACGATTGTAACCAAAACTTACAGACTTGATAACCAAATTTTTTTTCCATGAAGTAAATAATTCATAATGATAATAAAACCAGAATAATATCAAATTTTATTTTTATATGAGGTAAAAAAATTCATTGAAATAATGAAAGCAGCAAAATTTGTTATCACTGCAAGTCTTAAATCCAAAACTGGCAACTAAGTCAGACTACGAAGTGTGAACCTCCATTTTGGCCGCAGGCATCAAAGTCATTTAGCAATTTTAACCAATTAAATAAGAATTTTTAAAATATGCTTCTTTATGGTCTAATAGTCATATCACAAATACCTTCGACAATGCCTGAACATGATTTTCCATCTACAAAAGTGAAAAATAATTTACCAGTAATATCCACATAAACACAATCTCTTATTAGGCACAGCTTACCGTTTTTCATTTTGCTCTATGTACAACCTTCTTTTTATTAATAACACATGCACAAGATACTCTACTCAAACCCAAGACATAACCAAAGAAAATTTTTTAAAAAAATATTAAATAAATTTTTAAAATAATATCAAATATTATTAATCATTGAAATGCTGCCGGATGCTCTGTATACAATCTAAACAAAACATGAATAAATGCATCAAACACATAAATCTATATATTTAACCTTTGACAGTGATATGCACTGCTGCATTTACACCACACAGGGTACCTTGAGATGTATGCTGTGAAAATGGAGGGGAGGAAATTTATTTATATTGTTTGGAATAGATGAAAATGGAGGGAGTGGAAATAGAAGTAAAATTAATTTTTATTATTTGGAATGGGTGAAATTTGAAGGGGAGGAAATGAGATTGAATTAAATTATTATAATACCTTTATAACTTTTTATTAATTTTTGTAATAATATTAATTCAACAAATTCAATTGACAAAATTTATAATATACTGATAAAATGCTATACATTTGATAATAGGTAATTTTTTCAAATAATTTAAATAATAATAGTATTTTTTATTTTTCATCTACCTCTAATATTAATATTACATATTGTTGAATTTAAATATTTTCAAATATTAATACTTTAATGACACACGTTTGCTTATCATATTTCAACTTTCAAAGTTTGATAAACTTGAAAATTTGTTATTTTATATTTCTATTAATTTTTTTATTTGTCATATTTTAAATAAATTTTTATTATTTATTTTAGATTTTTATTAAAATAGTAAATATGTTTTCTAATTTGATTTTAATTATTATATAATTTATTTTATATTTTCCAACCATGTACATTATTTTTGGGTTATTTTTTTATTTTTTATTATTGTAAATTATATATATATATATATAGAATAATTTTATATTTTAAATCAGTTTTAAAGTAGAAACACAAATTTATTTTGGAAGCCAAATGGACTCTAGAGGGCAGAAACCCACCATGATCAAACTACCTCTGCAGCGATGCAGATGGCGCCACCCCTGTAACAATCAGCCAGTAACGACAAACAAAAGGCAAATATATGCAACAATCAATCATATGCCTATTTTCGGAACTCCAGGGGACACGCCGACACAGAGCTTTGGAACCTGATGGCCGAAGTAGGAGCGGCAGGAGAAGAGCAGAACCTTGCAGGAAGCTAGTGGCTGAAGCAGGAGCGACGCGTGGCAGATCGGACACCGAAGGCTGACTTGCTGTCGAACGCGAGCGGTGTATGAGCAGCGGAGATGACGTCAATTCGGTGGCCTCCTTGGCAGTGGTGTCTGCTTCAGGAAGTTTTTTTCAGCTCAGCAGGTCTTTAGCATAAAGGGGAAAGGGCGGTGACGGAATGAGGCAAAAATCTATCCATTATACCTCATTTTCACCTCAAATTAGGGGGGATATTACTGGTGAATCCCATTGCAGTTTTCACTTCTATTTGCACCCCCCTAAATTTCACCTCTTCTCCAAACAGCTGAAATCGTCTAAACCCCTTCCATTTACGCCCCTTCCTTTATCCCCTCTCCTACTTACGCCTATTCCAAACAATGCGATAATCATAAAATTCTTCGATGTCTATTTTTGCATCCACTGAAATGCATTAATTACAAATATTTACCATTACTAAGTATAAACGAAAGGAGCAAATTACCAATGCACCATTTTATTTTAATAAGATGTATTTAATTATAACTGAATTTTAGCATATATAAAATTCTAATATAGAATATTCTTTAAAATATTTTCCAAGAAAAATTGGATTTCCAAAATATTCAATTTATATAATTTTGAAAATAAAAAATTTTAATTTTGGGTTAATTAGTTATACTTTCAAATTTAAAATTTTGTATTCTAATTTAATATTACACTTAATTGTATTAACGCAGATGATAAATTATATTAATTATTATTAAAGGAAATAGATGTGAAATATTCAACTGTTAATTTTGTCAATACAATAACATATATATCACTTATAAATGATATTTTTACGGTAAGGCTATCTCATTTTTCCACATTAATTACATTTACATTTTTTTTATTGTTCTACTTCATGCAATACAAAATTAAATAATAAATTATAATAATATGTCATTTAAAAAATTGTTTTGATAACTAGTATATTGAATCTGAAATATATTAAATGTAAAATATTATTAAAGTAAAATAATATTTAAATAAATTACAAAATATATTTATATTTTTATATATTATTTTATATATAAATAAATAATTAATTTTATCAAATATTTTTAAATAATTAATATTATTAATTAATTAAATTAATTACTAAGTAATCACGAAACAAGCAGAATTTCTTTCTGCATACACTGAAATGCATTTATTACAAATATTTATCATCACTAAGTATCAATGAAAAGACCAAACTAGTGTTGCACCATTTTTAGTTTCCCTAGGCATTCAGGCAGAAGAGCTGCAATTTACCTTTATCAATTTCCATTTCGTTCTAGCAATCGGGCTTTCCATTTGCATTGGTTGGTGGGGAGGGAGCATTGGCCACAGTATCAAACACTTGTTCAATTTGTCAAATAGATAAATGTTGCATGTAAAATTTTGCCTTCAATTCACAGACATTGCATAGCTGATGGTGTTAGCGTCACTGACTAAAGGAATAGTACTAACCTTCAATATCTTCGGCAAGGGACAACTTATTCTTTCTTGCAGTTAAGTAATCTCACAATATCAAAGCACAAAGTCCATATCCAACAATTAAGAAAAAAAAATTTAAAGAATCAATCCTTCAGCTGCTATTCAGTACAACCAGAAATGATTCAGAGTGATTTACATAAAAAATAACTTTTTATAAAAAATTAAACTTTTAAAAAATAACTTTTTATCTGAGAAGTATACAAAATTATTTAATTGATATATAAGAAGTAATATTTGTTAGAAAATAACTTTTCTATTTTTTATTTGATTCAACTTTAAATATTCTAGATAGTATTAATAAAATAATTATTATACCTTTAATATTATTATAATATAAATTAATAAATTTTAAGTATTATTAATTAAATTTAATGAAAATAATATTATTATATTCATAAATAATATAAAAAATAAAACTTACTTAAGGTTAAATAAGTTATTTCTTACGAGAAGTAGGATTTTCTAAATTCTATTTTCTCTATTTTATTTGATAATGACTAACCAAACAATTCAACTATTTCTTATTTCTTGAAAAATTAAAATTTTCATATTATTGAAGTGAACTAGCTCTTAATAGGTTTCAATAGGTAAACTTTCCCACATTCACTGTGCCAAATCCACACGTTAGAATTGGAATATATGCAATTTAAGAATCAGACTACTAGATTTTTTACAACAATTATGAATAGTCGTAGAACGAAATGCTGTTAGATTTATGCTCCATTTATTTTTTCTGAAAGATAAATTTTATAAAAAAATATATTTTTTATAAAAAATTTCATTTTTAGAATTAGAATATATGCAATTTAAGAATCAGTTTATCAGGGGAATGAAGATTTCAGTGTATGTCCAGCTCACAATTGGTGAACGGTCCTCTTCAAAAAAATTCAACAACTTCGCACAGGACACGACAGGCGATCACAATCTCCTTCACATTCACCAAACCACCTTAAGAAGAGTTCTATCGCCAACAAAATCATAAGCTAGAGGCATGCAAAATCACCAACAAGCCAAAAACAATAGACATCCAACATATGCTATTATTAAATCAGAAATATAAAACTAAACCAACTGGAAAATTTGTCATACCAAAATCTCAGTAAATGGGAACCTAGCATGGACCACTGGTAGAAGGTGATCATTTGACACGCACAGATAATGGAGACACGTGCATCTCATTCAATACGGCAACATCCATGTGGGCTCACATGATCACCCACCACATGGCAACATCCCGAAGACCACAAGTTTACATTTTTCGCTAGTTGAAGGCCACTCGTCAATTCATCAACCAATTTCCCCACAGTTGTTAAAGGAAATGGTTCTCATGGCAATTCCTAGGACTTAAAAATTAAAATTAAAATTAATTTTCATAAGCTAAAATATACTATTTGGTAATAATTAAATAAAACTTATGAATTACTTATATATTGCAAATGAAATTTTTGATATTTTAAATTACATCTTTGTTCTTAAAGAGGTTTGCGGGAAGTAATACAATGATTAGAATGCCCTTTTCGTTGAACATTGATAAGATTGACGAGGGAAGTAATACAGCTGCATCTCTGCTGTTGAAAATGACCTAAAACGAGTTCCATTGGGCTGTGGGAAGTAATATAATGACGAGAATGTCCTTTTCATTGAATGCAAATAAAACCAATGTGTTAGGCATCAAAAGCAAATAGAGCTCACGGCTCCGGTTTTCGATTTTAGCTTGACATAGATTGTAAACAGACTTTGACACTACCTCATTCGCAGTGGCACTATCTACCATTCAGATCAAGACTACAATTTCGGTAAGCATGGATTCCTTAATCATTCCTTCTAGCTTTTAAAGCTTAATGGCATTCATTCCTCAATTCCATCAGTTAGTTATTTAATTGATGAAATTAGAAACATTCAATTCTTAAAGTGATTTGAACCTTCTTATTTGTCTATTTTTAATTCCTTATATTGATTTGCTTGTTGATTCCTAGACTGATCCAACAACTGCAACTCTTGTTTATTGTAAATCTCTAATGAAAAATCCTTTAACATCTAAGCCTTGCTACTAGCACCACTACCTATCCCACTATAATTGATACTTGACGTCATCATAAATGATCAAAACCTTCTTATTTGTCTATCTCTAATTCCTTTTATTGATTTAGTTGTTGATTCCTTGACTAACCCAATAATTACAACTTTTGTTTATTGTAAATCTCTAATGAAAAATCCTTTAACATCTAAGCCTTGCTACTAGCACCACTACATATCCCACTACAACTAACACTTAGTGCCATCGTAAAGTTCTTCACCGTCTATGGCCCAATCGTGCTTGTATTCACCACTGATTCATATCTTTGTTAAATTTTTTATTTTAATGTAGAATTGAAGATGTAGAATTGATCCTTCTAATGACGGATTTTAAATTATCCTATTTTAGGACATGAAAAATTTCTTTCAATAGTCATCTTGGTGAGAACCTTACTTTATTCAATTGACATGGGAAATTGATTATTTTTTCCCTTTAGATTTTTTAAGTTGTTTTAAAGGTCAAATGAAGCTAGTTGTTCCATGTTCTAATGCAGTGGGAAGTTGCAATAGCAATTTTAGCATATAGTCTACTAGGTATTAGTTAAGCAGTCTAGTGATTATCATTAAAACATTGTCATACCTATAGAAGTGGAAACTTTTGAAGTCTATATGCTTTGCATGCAATTTTTAGTGAATGCACTTTCACTTGTATTGATGTGTATCTAATGAGTTGAAAGATTGTTTCCTCACTTTCAAGAAATTCATTTTTTCGACTAGATTGTATGCCATATATTATACGTTAGGGACTAATGGATTTTGCAAAAACACAAGTTATAAGTAATTGTAAGGATATATAAGTGAGTAACATGTGAAGATATGGAACTAATTGAAAATTATAGAAGGATCTTTTTTCTGTGTTAGTAAATCTATGGTCATAACATCCCTTCAAACTTATAGTATTTCCTTCTTCTATATTTTTTTTCCTATTTCATACTTGTAAGTAACCATATCCACACCAAAACTCTTTGATTTTGCCATCTCATCAAATATCTTAAGAGTCATCATAATAAACACAAGCCTCTATGATAGTTTTCATGACTATAGAGTTTAGATTCCCATTACACCTCTTAGCAATTTCAATCTTATTAAAAATATGAATACCTAAAGAGGAAATGTCAACTTCATTCAAATGATAATAACCATGACTAAAATTTTCTACATAACCATACTTAAGTGATAATTTAATCCTTCTTTATCATTGCTTTCCCAAGATAATAATGGCTTTTAATTCTTCGAAGATCCACCAACCTTCAAAATACAAAATCTTAATTAGAAACTGAAAATATATCAAATGAAAAAAAAAAAAAAAAGCAAACCTATGGTGGAGAATCATTTGCTTTTGCTAGTCTGGTAACCACAACTGGTCTCTCAATACTCCTTTGCCTTTGCTACTTAAGTTGCTACTACCACCAAAGAATGAAACTTTTGTAAATAGTTAACTAAGTTTTCCCAAACAACTATCATTTTCTTGTCAAAAAAATTGTATTATTTAATTCTTTATGTAAAATATAGGATACAACAAATTTTTTATTAAGGTTCAAAATCAAACTAACTTGCTTTGCATAATCAAGTTTTCTTATTGTTATGCCCCCCTTTCATAGTAGTTTCTTTCCTTCAAGTAAGAATTTTTTTTCTCCAAGTTTGCCTCTTTAAAAATTCTTCTTTCCTCCAACACTAAAACTAACATGAATCATACAATTAAATAAAATTGAAACTATCTTAATGAAAATGAACTAAAAGGAAGAGAAACCTTATACTTAGATTAGTTCTTAGTTTAAAAGGCTTAGGATTTGTAAGGTTTAGTTTTCTATATTTTACAACTTAAAAACCAATAGTAGTAAAGGTCAATTTTTGTTTGAAAGTCATCATTCAAAAGTTAATTAAAAAAAGTATCATTCTTGCCTATCCTTTTGTGCTTACTCAAATTACATGCACCTTATATGAATATATGGTAAAGAGAACTAAGTTCCCTTTGTTACCTATTTTCTTGCCATGGTGCCATGAGCTTCCTTGTAGATTTAATTTTAGTCCTTTTTATTCTTCTACAAATTTTGTAGTTATTAAAATAAAAAAGTGTTATAACTGATGTTCTTACTACCTCACAAATATTGAAGAACCTAGATATTTAATCATTTTTATAAAGGTGTTACCTGTGTGTTCTAATAAGATTTGTCATCTTTGCTTAGCTTTTATAAACAAGGATTTATGAAATATGATATAGAGAAAAGTGTGAATTTATTTTGACATTGGCTTTTATATATCAACTAAGATCTTAAAAAAGAATGTCTTCTTATTATTGCCTAGAGATATCATGTTCCATGATTAGATGTTTAGATTCATTGCCAACTTTGGGTGTTCCTCCCAATAGACATATTAAACTCACAAAACCTTCAACTATTAAGTTGTTCATAACTAGGAATGCCACTTTAACTCACTCATTCTAAATTTTCAATCTTGTTATTTCTTAATAGATAAAGTTAATATTAAATGAAATTTATTGAACTTTTTGGTCCTTAATTTTTTATAAAAGTTTGTTTAGAGTTTCATGTTCTAACAAATATATGGAAAAACATCAGAGTATATTAGATATGAGCTACTTGTATGCAAAAAAATTTATTGACATATGTAATTCCTGTTGATTTTGAGAAAAAATAAAACTAATGACAAGAACATTAGGCATTATTGTGAATTGTTATGAGAAAACCATGTATAACTTTATCATGCTGATTGCAATAGTGATATATATAGTCATAAAATAGAATATTTTCCACATTAATATAAGTCCTTGTAAAAGTTCTTGTTCAACAAACTTAAAGGCTATAAATAGAATATTGCCAAATAGTAATTGACTTATTAAAACTAAGCCTATCAACTTTAGCAAATTTAGTGTAGACTCATAGAACAAAAATGAAAAAACCACCAAGTTAAGAACAATAAGCACATGAACATACAACTTGGTAACTTATGTTGTCTGCTCTGATAGTTTTTTTACATAATTCTTTTATTTTGATTTATAGTTGCTTCTTTTAGTTTTTGGATTAATATTTGCATTTAGAGCATTAAATAAAAATTTGAAAGTCTCCTTAATTAGCCTTTATGACATATGCTGTGAAACTTCGTATAAGTTATGACAAGTATATTTAATCATATTATTGGTTATTCTTGCAAACCCATGCATAGCATAGGCTAAAAACTAGTTATGATTTATTATAAGCATAAAACAATTTATGAAGGCCTCTTTCATTCATTTTTAATTTGTTTTTAGGTAAAATATATCTCCTTTCTTCTCTAGTTATATTTAATTTTTTTATAAGTACTTAAATTGCAATTATTTTCTTTGTATTTTGTTATAACCTATTAATAGCAAGCCATATGTTTTTATATACTTAATAATCTTGAACTTGAAGCAAATACTAAATGAATTTTATTAGAAGCTTATTTCAATGGTAAGCTTAGTAGTGTAAATTTCTTTCTTTTTGCCACATGCATTATGTTTTCAATGGTATGGAAGTTTGCATGCAAGTAATTGAAATTGAAACTTCACTTATTCAACTATAAACACACACCATGCCTATAACACTTATTTTCATATAATGTGTGCTCATGATCTTCTTCTATCTCATTTACTAATAGAAAGAAGATGAATGAATGTGCTAATTCTGATGCACCTATAATGGTTACAAATCTGATTGTGTATTGTTAATCTAATTATATAGGTGTTATTGGAAAGCTAGAGTAGGCATTGGTTATTAATCCTAAGATGCACAATGCTTTTTAGTGCTACCTACATTTATCATACATAATATGTTTTTTTTAAATGGTCTTTGGTGCCAAGGATGCTTTGTTCATTAAGGAGGTTGTTGAATTGGTACGTTTAAGGTGGCATATTCTATTAGTGATAGTGTATCATTAATAAGAAGTAATGTAATGTATTACTTTCAATTTTTATAAGAACTCTTAAATGAACTTTAATAGAAGTCCATTAAAATGTCCTTTAAAGTATGTATGTGTTGTCAATTCTCTTGGCATGATGTGTAAGCAAGAGTCCTATAGAATAGGAGAATATTTTAGTAAAATGCATCTAAAATATGGACCTTTTATGTACTTTAGTGATCCTTGTTCCTCCTTTTCTTATGATGATACTCTTAGTGTTAAATATAACATGTTATATGCTATTAATCAGATGTCTAGGTGACAACTATTCATGATTTAAGTCACTTACCAAACCAAACAATGGGAAATTATATATTCTACAATAGAATGTTCCTTTAATACTTGCAATGTGTGAAATTATGAATTTCTATGATTTCTTTGACCTAAAACAAGTTAATTTAGTATTTGGACTAAGTAACTTGGATGTTAATGCGCCTAAATGATAAAATCCACCCATTGTTGATGTTATGCCCTAAGTAATATTTAAATTTTATTGTAATAAAGTGTCTTGAGATATTTATTTTAAAATTTGATGAGAACAGACAAATCATATTTATCCATGCTAAGGTAAAATATATTTAAATTTTGATTAAATAACTATATTATGATTTTATTCAATGGAAGCGTTATCCAAATTCTTAGGACTTTTAGAAATTAAAGGTGAGAAATGTGTGAATCACTTTGATAAATGGTTTTCTTAATAAATTTGTGAATTGTGAGAATATTCTTAAAACTCCAATTATATTGGAGTATGATATATATATAATAAAAGTGTGTTCATGATTTAATAAAAGGATCTCATGATACTTATTTAAAATGTAAGGTTAAATTTTAAATGAGATTAGGAAGGGATGTTTATTAAAAAAGAGGTTTTAAAAATAGATACATGGCTAGGATTAATTTTAGTTTGAAATGGAAGATTGAGATCTCTTAATGGAGGTCAGCTTAGGTAGCATGAGAAGCACTGAATTGGATCTTATAGCTCTTTTGTATTTTTTTTCCTTCTCTTTTTTTTCTCTTAACTACTATCGATTTTCTCTCTTTCTCTTTCCTTCACTTCCCCTCTCTCTCAACTCTAGCTAGTTAGCTGCCTTGTGCCATCATTAGAGGTTGCTTTTCATAATATGCTTCTTGACTAAAAAGCATCTAGCCGGAATTGCAATGGGAGCTCAATTCGATTAAGCCACCCTACTTCTAGCATCGTTTAGTTGAACTATTGCTAGATATTGAAGCTCATTTCCTAGCTGGTCATGCATTTGTCCGTTGTTAGGAAGTTGCAAATTGTAGCTGGATAGCAATAAGAATGGAGTTCTTTTTCCTCTTTGATCTTTAATACTTCAGCATGGATTCCAACATCGATAAGCCGATGGTAGCCTCGTAGGGCAAAAGTGAGTTAGTTTGACATAAATATTTTTCTATCATAGTTGGAATCAGCTTGAAACAATAAAGCTCCTTTTATATTTATTTAGAAATATATAATAATGGCTTAAAAAAAATAAGAGTTTTATGATATAAATTGCTAGAATAATACAATTAGAGTAAATATAGAGCATTGCATTTCAATATTTTAAAAGATTCCAACTTGATCCAAGAAAACCTATTTTATTCATATTATGAATTCTTAATAATGCTTTTGAAAAATAATATTTTTATGCCACAAAGTGATAGGATAATATGATTGAAGCCTTTTTAAAGGGTTATATTTTTATATCATGGAAAGTTTGAGCTTGATTCAGAAAACCTTGCTATATCATCTTATTTTGGATACTTGATATAATATTAATAAAATAAAAATTTTATGTTCAAGAATATTAGACTAGTATATTTAAAGTATATTCCTATTGTTAAAATATAATATTTTGATGTTTGGAGTTTGATTCAAAAAGTTCCTAATAAATGTGATTTTCTTGTTTTGTAAGGAAAAGTTTAAAAGTAAGGAAATTACTGTATAATTTCATATAGTGATCTGAGCAGAACCCTTCTAAAGCTTACGATCTCAATATTTTGATTGCCTTTTACTTTAATTTGGAAATCCATTATTTTCAAGAATCTATGATTTTTTTATTATAAATTTAAAAATAAAGACAATGATAATACATAATGATAAAATGATATAAATTGAGTATTTTTATAGCATCAAGTTTTAACATTTTTATTTGTATAATTTTGATTTAAGAATCTCCATATTATAATGTATTTTTAGGTCCTTGTGATTAGCTCAAGAAAAAGATAATAGAACTTTGAAATAGGAAGTTAGAATATTATGATTAGATCCCAAAATAATAATTTAGGAAAGAAATGAGTAAATTTGATGTATTTATATATTTTTATATTATAATTAGCTGTGATATTTTTTATCTCTTATTATGGTAAGTATTATTTTCATAATTCATCATATATCAATTTGTTATTTTTTTTCAATGAAAAGTCAATTTGTCATTTTTTTTCCATCTAAAAGATAAATTACAAAATGAAAAAATATTTTCCTTACATTTATCAGCCACCAATAATCAGTAATAAATGTAAAGCCATTAATTACTACTTTCATTTATCTTTCTAATATGAAATCAATTCCTAATTAGAATTTGAATTTGAATCTTTAGCATCATCTTACTTTAAAATAGTTTTATTTTGAATTTTAAATTGATGAATTATCTTAGAAAAGGATGTATTTAAAATCAATATCTAAATTCAAAATTAATTACTAATATAAAAAAAATTATCTAATGAAATCATAAAAGTCATCTTTCAATTCAAATTCAAAATTAATTACTAATCTAGATTGATAGAGTGATGATTTGTTTCCTTCCTTAAGTTTCTCCTTATGATATTACCTTTTATACATTTTATTTCTTTATTGCTTAATAGTTTCAAAAATTTTTTTATTGTTTTCTTCCTTTTCCTTGTCTTTTTTTTTGAAGTATAATCTTATTTTTTTTCCTTTATCTTCTCTCATGAAATTTGTCTAGAGATTCTCACTTTATCTTTCTTTTCTTTTCTTTCAGTTTTGTTTCATGATTTCTTACTATTTTGTTATAGAAAGTTGAATGGATTTTTTATTTTTCCTTTTTTCTTCTTTAATAAATTTTTTTAAAGATTCTTAATTTATCTTTCTCTTCTTCTCTTTTATTATTGCTTCAAGATTCCTTACAAAGCTTGGCTATAAAAGACTAAATAGATTTTTTTGTCTTATATCTTTGTTTTTAGAATCATGCATAGGTGAGCATTGGTTTTAATTTTTTAAATATTTTTATCTTTCATAGTTAATACTTAATTTTTTCCTTTTAGGAAAACTTGTTTTTTTGGCCTTGTAGCATTTAAAGTTAATTTTCTTAATGCCTCTCTTACCTTAATTTTTTGCTTTGTTAACAAATCTGTATATTTTCATTTAGAGGATTCCTTTGTGACTCTTGATGGTAGAAATTAAGAGATTTTGCTACAATAGAATATTTTAAGGTATGCAAAATCAATTCTTATGTAAATGTAGTATGATTTTTAGAAAAATTCAATCTTTCTTTTTTTTTTCTTTAGGTTGTCTCTCTATCTGGGATATTTTTTCTTGAAAAGCAATTATATCATATAAGATATTAACTTAACTTCACTTCACTTAACTATATTGAATTTATAATTTTGATGTGTAATTTTTATAAATTTACTAATTTATAAAATTCAATTTCTATAAATTTTCAAAGGTATATTACTGATGATTTTCTACCAATAGCAAATAAATTATATTTTTTGTCATTAACTAAAAATATCTTTTATTTGCTAGAAATTTGAAAGGTAAAAATATCAAAATAATGCTACTTAAACAATAAGTATTTTGTTCAAATATATATTAAAGTCAGAGATTAATATTTTGAGCAATTTTAGATAATTAAAACTAATTAGTATTTTAATTTTAGGATAATTAGAAGATATTGAGATGGTTGATAAGAATTAAAAGATTTATTTGCTATAAATAATTATTATAGTTTTTATCATTTAGACTTATAATCAAAGTTATATTTAAGGTACTTATCATATATTTTCTTATAGCCTATATTATTATTTTATTATTTTCCGTTCTCACTAAAGAGCATTATAGGAAATTTAATAGTTAAAACTATATATAATTTTATTATAATATCTACTTTATTAAAAGCTTAGCAAATTTTGAATTTGTTGATATTATTTTAGGAAATATAATTTTCTTTTTACATTTAGAGATTGTACTTGATTCTTATATAGATAAATAAATGTATATTTTTTTAAAGTTACAACTCAATATAATATGTACAACTAAAACATAATAATCATCTATACAAAATTATATTATAATGATTATTGTATGAAAACTATATCTTCTCAAATAATAAATTATGATTTATTAATCATATTGTATTTTTTTTATTTTTCTTTGTTGAATTATGGATCTGGGTTATCCAAAATGAATTCATAACCTAATCCATATCTCAACCCAAGAAATACATATAAATAAGTAAAAGAAAGAAGTTAGGAGATTGGTTAACATTATTATTTATTAGAATCCTTTAGAAACTCTCTCTCTCTTTTCTCTTAACACACAAAAAAGAGATTTAGGTCATAAACAAAATTATTTTTTTAAGTAATTGTCAATACGACTAGTAAAAATAAACATCAAATTTAGAATTTTTTGCCGCATAGTTCTGATATTCTAGTATACATGAATTCGATTCATATCCTTTTAAATTTTCCAACATTGGTATAAGAGCATTTAATTATTTATTTTTTTGGTCTCTCCTATATATATATATATATATATATATGTACCATTTTTTTAATGATAATTCATTTAATGTAATATGATGTGGATTTCTTCTTCTAATATTTCGTTATTTATTATTGATAATTTTTTTATTTATTTTTGGATGGCAATATTTCAGTCTGCCCATAAAATAATAATTTTCATACCATCAGCAGACATGTTCTGATAACATTCCTACCACGCTATTAGATTTGTGTATATATTAGAATTTGACAATTTCCCCATTTAATGAGAGAAAAGAGACAAGAGACGCATTAGAATCCATGTGAATTTCTCTTCGCAGGGCTATCCATAGTCATGGTCACAATCATAAGTCTGCATGTTATACGTTGGTCCACTTGCGTGTAAATTCGTAATCGTAGATCTATTGATTTGTCGCAGCAACGCACACGTAAGCATCTTTGCATGTTATCCATTTATGAACGTGTACTGCTTGGTTGACATTAGATCTCACCGCCACACTCACATGCTTTCTCTATTCAAAGATTTGCAGCCGTTTGTTCAGCGTAACGGTATGTAACCATTGGGAAACGCACACATGAGGTACAACATCACACGGTTAACTTTGTCCTCTTCTTTTGATATTCTGAATGACTTGGTTTATAGGGAAGGGACCTTTGATAACAATTGGATGAAGCCTTTCAATGTTGGGTTATTATATATTATCCTTTTTTAATTTATTTATGAAAAATGTGGACAAATAATTTTTTTTTTTTAAATTAAACGGGTGATATTTTCTCAAAATTGCCTTTAACGAGTTATTATCAACGCTTCTCTTAGCCCTTGCTAAAATTGTCCTTGAATGACATCAATTATAATTTTTTTTTAAATAATTGCAGGAATGAAAATTTATTAATTATAATTTTTAAGTAACAAATATGAAAAATTAACTAGGATTTAAGCATGTATTTTTTTTTGTTTAAATGCAATTTTAAGTACCTCAATATTTAATTGATGAATTTTTGTTCCTCCACGTGATTTTCATCAAATTGTGTAATTTAGGGCTTGTTGGGTATATCAATGAAAATAATTAATTATTAAAATAATTTAGTATAATAATTAATTTTAACATAATTAATTTTATATTTGGTAATGTTAGTTAATAATTAATTATTCATAATTTATTTTTGTTTGGGTGATGTATAAAATAATTATTTTTTAATGTGAAATTACTTAAAAATAATAAAAGATACATGATTATGTCAAAATTACTAATTTTCTAATCTTTGCAATATTATTGTTTGTAAGAGAAAATATACACAATATATATTTAATTTCTGTATATTCTTATTTAATATATGTATTCACATTTATTTAAATTATTTTTTCATAAATAGGAATGTTTGATTTTTTATAATTGAAATAGTATTTGTATTCATTTTGACGTTCATTAAATTAAAAAAATTACAAGTAATTAAATTATAAAATATTGAAAGTCATTCATAATTTTAAAATAAAAATAAAAATAGTATGAGTTGAAAATTTAAAATTTTTACTATTAGAAGAAGGACAATAAAGGTGAAGGAAAAAAATAAGATTAATATAGATATAAAATTTGAAAATCTTATTTTTATAATCATAATTAGTAGTTTATTTTCTAATTGTAATATTCCATATAATTGATCATTGAAAACATTTAAGAGTGCAACAAAACATTCCTGAAAATGTCACAATCAATTCTTTAACTTATAATTGCTAATTGCAATTTTTAATCGCTATACTAAATAAGTACTTACTTAATGTAATTAGTAGGTTTACAAATTTGTTAAAAACACTTCTATAATAAAATAAGGTGAATACTTTTACACCCAAACAATTTACTTAGACATAGGTGCCTACGAAGATTGATAGGTAAGATTTTGATATATGGATATGGATAAAGTAGCTAGATTATATTACTTTATTTAAATGAATGCAAAAATTTTGTATACTCACTTGTCTATAAATCTTAATTATGAACTTGCCACTACTTAAAATAAAATAAAAGAATTTTATTATTTATTATATTAGAATTAATTTGCCCATAAAAAATTTTCATAACTAAACACTATTGACGCAAATTAATTATTTTATTATTTATTATTATAAAATTCATAAATTATGGTGATTTGTTAGTTAACCCAAGGCTATTATCTTTACTAATAGTATCCACAAAATGAAATTTATTATTTAATAGAGTTATTAAGGAAATAATTTGTTATATTATTAAGTTTTTTTTTATTATCATTTTTGTTTATTTTATCAATTAGTGCACATGAAGATATTTTTGAAAATAATAGAGGAAAAATTAGAAAAAAAGGTAATAAATACATTTTTTAGTAGTGTAAAGAAACAAATAAAAATGGAGAAAAAATTCTTAAAACCATGATTAAAAAGAAATAGAGAGAATTTATGCTATTTTTATTTTAAATTTATTATATATAATATCTTATTATTAAATATTTGTTTAATAATGTAAGATATATAGTTAAAAATGCTATTGTTTGTAGAATAAATAGTAACATATTGCTGTTTGATACATAGACAATAACATAAACTAAAAACTCAAAGTAAATAGATGAATTAAGTGTCATTAATAAAAAAATTATCAAAAAATAACATATTACTATTTACAGAACAAACAGTAATATGTTATTATTTAGTATCAGATAGTAACACTAATAAAAAAATTCAAAATAAATCAACAAATCAAGTGATACTAACAGCCAAACTGTTAAAAAATATAAGGTTAATGTTTACACACCAAACAGTTATTATTTGGCCCCCAAACAATAACATTAATAAAAAAATTGTTAAAAATATGCAAGAAAGGAATAAATGAAGGCAATATTGAAGAAAATGATATAAAACAATACAAGTTTAACAACGACAACTTACTAGCAATAGCATGACACAGCCGGTGATATTTGGTGGGTTATCATTTGTGATGGAACTCATTAGTTACTCATGTATGTATCCATACCACCAACATTTTGCTATGTCATCAATATCCTCAATGTATTTAAGATAGGACTAAGCCAGTGTCTAAGCCCTCTTTGGTATAAATAGGGTCACCAACAATTTCAGTATCACAAGGCGTGAGACATCCTAAACATCGGAGTCTAATGTTCTTGCCACTGCCTATTGGAGTGCATTGAATATTATGAGTTTTGTAAGGCATCCTTGGCCATGGAATCATCTAGTGTCTAATTCCAATTGCGGCTTCTTGCTAGGTGTTGTGTTGATAGGGCGGTCTCCTTCTATTATTTTGAAAATGAGCTTAATCGACATAGGTGTGATGGTTAGACGTTCACCCCCAATTATGAATTTATTGTACTTCATTAAGAAGGTTGCAATTACTACTTGTATTTCTTGGTGACTTTTCCAGCATATACTACAATCAAGCTCCTTTTGTCATTATGGCATAATGAGAAGCCAAAGGGGATTTTGTTGCAGCACCTTTTATGGCTCTCATTGAATTAAAGATTATCAATTTACCTTATACATACCAACAGATTTGATCTATATTACTAGAATCTTACAGGTAATTCTTCAGGATTTTCTGCTTATTTTTATGTTTTCCTACCTTTCTGTTTAAATAAATCGGCAAATTAAGTATGATTAAGAACAAAAGCAATAAAACTATAAATATATTAACAAATCAAGCATGTAATAACAAAATTGATAAAACAATAATACGTTACTATTTTTATACTAAATAATAACATATTTTCTTGTAGTGACATGTTTCTATTTGATCTATAAATAGTAACATCAACCGAAAAATGTAATAAATAGATAAATGAAGTATGATTAACAATGAAATTAGAAGAAAAAATATGTTATTATTTGCACACAAAATAATAATATCAAAGAACATATTACTATTTTATTTAACAAATCGAGCATGATTAACAACAAATTAATAAAATAATAATATATTACTATTTTCAAACCAAATAGTAACATATTATTTTCTTGTGGTGACATATTTTTGTTTAGTCTGGAGATAACAACATCAAATAAAAAACGTAACAAGTAGACAAATAAAGTATGATTAACAATGAAACTAAGAAAAAAATATGTTACTATTTATGCATGAAACAGTAACATCAAAGAACATGTTACCGTTTTGCTTGGAAATAATAACATTAAACAAAAATTAGGAATATATTAACAAATCAAGTATGATTAATAACAAATGAATAAAAAAATAACATATTACTATTTTCAAACTAAATAGTAACATTGACAAAAAATAACATATCAGTCAATGAAACACTAGTATTGCACAATTTCTTATGCGTTACTGTTTAGTGTGTAAACAGTAACTTAATGTTAAATAATATAAAACATGCACATTTTGAACATGTAATGCTTCCATTTTTCTCTTTATCACATAAAAAGTAATATGGTTAAAATAATATATTATTATGAATTTTATTATGATGAAGAGTTCATTATCCACAAAACAGTGTTAAATTGCATGTTTTTATTTGGTATTGGAAGAGTAAGGTGTTTTTAGTTGCTTCCATGCAAACAAGATGCCAAAAAACAAAACAACATGTACGCTGCCATGTTTTTGTTTACCATACAAGCAGTTATTTTATGGGATTAATGATAATAACATGTAATAAAATAATGTAATGCATGTTTATCGTTCTAACTTCTAAGGTTTTGATTCAGTATACATATATATATATATATATATATATATATATATATATATATATATATATATATATATATATATATATATATATATATATATATATATATATATAGACAGACAGACAGACACACACACACATGCAAATAGTAATATTTTTCGTCAAGTTAATTTCAAGATAATCCCTATACTCAAATCTTTTAAGAAGATATAGGTTTATCTGTTGATGACCTATCCTCACATGTCTGATTTATGGAAAGTTACTGTTTGCAACTGCTTTAAAGTTTCCAAAGGTTGGAAATGGTGATTTCTGATTGTACAATGTTATCTGAGTTTGTCTAGTACAATTTTTTGGTAATTTCTATGGTATTTTCGTTTGATTTGTTGAGTTTCTTCAGTGGTATTGTGCTTTGATGGAATGCAATTCGTTGATTTCTGTTTCATGATTTTTGTTCTTCTCAGGACACGCTATGAGTGTATCATTTTGTTTTCTAGACATTGTGATAAATTGTCATTTATGGTTACATTTAAATGAAAGAAAATGTATTTTGAGTATCTCACTGTAATAAATTATAATAAATGATATTGTCTTAATTTTTTTTCAAAAATATAAGTTCAAAGAAGTACTTGTCAAAAAGGAGAGATTTGGACTAAACTAATTAAAAATAAATTATTTTTTAATAATCATCCATTAACAATTTAAAATTAATTAATTTTATATTTAAAATATTATTTTAAATCACTTAACTTAATGTGCTATATTAGATGTACATAGATGATTTCTCGACTAAATCCAAGTTTGAAATCCGACGTAAGTACATGTAATTTGGTGAGTTCGGACACGATTAAATTTTTGTCCCAAAAAAAAAAGAAAAGAAACATCTTGAGAGAATAAATTTTTCTTGATTATTAGGGTTCCTAGCACTAATTATTATATTTATTAAAATTTATTATCAATATTACTATTTTTAAAAATTTTATCATAATTATTTATTTTTAATTCATAATATTAGTATAATAATAAAAATATTATTAAAGAATAAGAATATATTTAATATGATTAAGGTAAAATTTAATAACTTATTTCAATAATTTTCAAAAATTTTAAGATTATGAAGGAATAAGTCAACAAATAATTTTAATAAAATAAAAATAAAGACTAATAATAACTCTAATTATAAAATTTAAAAAAATAAAAATTACCGTCTCTAAGTGAAAAACTAAATACTGCGTTTCCTCCCTTTTAAAAATAATAGTACATCGATATTGTTATAAAAACTTTCTTCTTTAAATATTTCGAATTAAATTTTACAATGTCACGTGTGTTCTAATGAATTGTCAGTTTTATTATTGAAAAGGAAATAATTGACCTCATGAAGAATAGATCTGAATGAGGCCTTGCTCGGACTAACTTTTCAAAAATGTTAATAGGATTTGTCGCTAATATCCTAGGTCAAGATTGGATTAGATGGCTTAAATTCGTTACGAAAAGTAAAATAATTGAACTACTCAACATTTAGGTTAATAATTATAAAATATTTAAATAAAACTTTCATTAATATAAAATTAAAAATGAAAAGTGTAAAAAAAATTATAGTACCTTCAATATTAAAGAAGAAATTATTTTTCACTATTATTATATTTTGTATTATTTTTTAATCATAATATATACAAATAGTATGAAAATTTTTATTTTTGTAAACATGAATGAAATTTCCCTCCGTTAGGTATCTTCCGAGAAAATAAATAAAATACCGAGTTGAGGTTTACAAGAGAGGTATCACACCCTTAAAACTTAATATTTAAATTTTATTCATAATTAGTGTAAATTAATTTTATATTATTATTCATTTATATAATTTATATACTAACAAGTTAATAAAATTATTTAATTTTTTTTAAAATTATTATTTTTTAATAACATGTCATTTACTATTTTATTGATAATATAAAAAAATTTATACTAATATTCCTTCAAATTTAAAATCTAAAAATGATATAAATACTTATGTTGTGGACTTCTTCCCTTTTGAATATTGAAGAGTCGCAGTGTAGCGTTCCATCAAAATGCGTGGACAATCTTCCATCCGACTTTCTTTGTTTTGCGCAGGTCCAAAGCAGAATTCATGCCGTAGGAGAAAAGACCACATGTGAGAAAACTTCCGATCTTGCTTAAAAATTATGTCATAAATATTCATGGTGACGTCAATTAATAAATAAATTAATTAATTATATATAGCTTTAAATAACTTTAATGAATGTTGAGAACCATATTGATAATGGAAGGCTCATCAATCCATGTTAGAGTTAACAATGAGCCAGTAAACAATACATCAGATTGCACTCGTTAAGTGACTAGCTTTGTCATCCTTATCTTGATATATTTAAATAAAAATTAGATAGAATGAGTAAAAAAATTTTTTTTTCTAAAATTTCTATAATTAAGAAATAAGAATAAATCTGTGGCAATTTGATATGCCCACTTTCCTAACTAGTACATATAATGGTCCTTAAAATTCTCTATTACTGATTGCAACTTACCTATGTCCTTATTTCTCTATGCTTATTTTACTAAAAAATAAAGTATATCATATTAGTGAGATGTTGGAGGGTTTACAAATATTATGAATGCAACATTTAACATATATTGTATCAATGCATTGCAATGATCTTTGATCCATGGCAATTATTATACATCTTCTTCGCCCTATTATCCTTGTTTCTCTTGGACAACTTCTGTAAATTCAAAACAAAGCAAAATATTTACAATAATACTAGTGAAATATAACTAAAATTTTAAATGATGACATTCATTTATAACTTTATATTTACCTTATACTTTTAACTATGAAAGTAGTTACAATATCTTTCCCAATGCTCAATTAGGATATCATGAGGGGCTACTCGCTTTGTACACTATAAGCCAAGATCCTCCTAGTCTTCCATCCCTTAACAATCAATTATTGATGTTTAACTTGTGATCTTGGTAACTATCTGCTATAGTCTACATGACATCCCATATTATGGTCTCTAATTCCTTTATTGATAAGCTTACAAACTCAAAGTAAGGTTGCATTGGATGACATGTAACAAGCATGCAATTAATATGTAAAATAATTTTAATATCAAGTATTAAATAATAAGGACCATCTAATGAATGATACTTAAATAAATTTCCTAGACAGATGTGCCTTCTACTTTTGAAGCACTTTACTTTAACTCTTGTGGAAAGGCTTACAATGCTTTCTTGCTAGCACACCTACATCACAAGGTAAAATGGATAAAGTTTTCACCCATTATATGCCATGTACCATCATCCTTATCAAAGCTAACTTGTAATGGTTTAAAACCCTACTTTTGATTTTTTTTTGTGTTTAGGGGCTTACCTAGGCCATACTTTTTCATGAAGGTAGTTTTCAAATATAACACAATGTTAGTATTATGGATTTATAAGAAATAAATGCTAAAATCAATAATATACTATAATGAATTTTACCTAACTAGCACTGCAAAGGAATATGAGTTAGCTAATGTGATAACTTTCCTCTATTATCTTCTCCATGATAGCATGATATCAGTCATGGCTATCAAGTAATATAAATGATAAACATTATTAAAGACATGTAATTTAAATAGTTATAACAACACAATGTAAAAAAAAATTCTCTAACATATCATATTTATACCCTTAAACAATTATCATGTCAATCATATCAAAGTTTAAACCTTAATCTAAGTCACTATTAGTAAAAATAGTAGGTTTATCCTCCTTATAATTAGTTTAACCATCATCATTAAACTCTAGAAGCCTTTCTGCCACATGATTAGCAATCATTTTATCTTCTAAATTATAAGTGGTCATTACCATTGGCCATATGCTGTAGGATAGATTTACATCACTAAAAGTATTGTATCTGTTTGCACTTAAACCTAATCTAGTATTCTTTAGTTTTGTAGCCAAATCAAGATGCCTTTTATCAAAATCTTGCTAAACTTATCCATTGACAAGATGTTGCATGACCCCATCCTTCATTAATCATCCTATATGATGTCATATTATATCCTTTGCAATATGCATTGATACATATAATCACTTTAACTAGGGGTTCAGTGGAAAATATTACAATGTTTTATGAGGTATTTGTTCTTATTTGGTGTTTTTATTGATTTAATGGCTCTTTCCATAAATTGGAAAATTTTTATTTACAGTTTGTTCTTTCAAAAAAAGAGCATAATCATATTTGCAGGCATGAATTGACTCATACCTCAACCCTAATTTGTTGGACCATTTCTTTGTACTATAATGTGATTCTAGAAATTTTATTCCTTTGAAAGTGTTGCCTTGAACAACTTTAAATAAAAATCAAATGATTTATTAGTCTACTTATATAGCATTTTTAGATGTATAAGCTTTATTAAAAAGTTCAAGATTGAAAAAGTTGTGCAATTAGATACAATTCTATTTTAACTTATGCAAAAAGGTCATCAAATCTATCATTATGACATATATCCCCCCTAAAGCATCCTCATTCCCATCTCTATCATTCTTAATTGTTTGATCAATACCATAAAGGTTAACAAAATCATATATAATGTCAACTCTCTTATTTGACTTATTGGAAAATGCCTACTAATGCATCCTCTTCACCATGATAGACCTGGTTCCTATATAACAAATGAAATCCATTGTTTAGTAGGTAATACCTCCAAGATTATCAATTTCTAAAACAACAAATTTATGCACTTCTTATATGGACATTTCACTAATCTCCTTTCATCAACAAAGTTGTTAACTCTCTTAATGACTGTCAATTCTAATACTTATAGGTGTTCTTGCAAAACTATCTAACTTTTGTCAACAAGCATGGTATAACTGACTAATAATATTACAAGTTATTATAGGCTTCAATCTTATGTACGTTACACCCTCCGTATCACTCTAACTTTAAAAAGTAAAGGCCTATCCCATTCGAAATATTCTTCTAGTTATTATGTTAACTTATCCATAATATATTTCTTAAATGTAGAAATTTTGATTACATCTCTTCATACTTTTCCAAGCATATAAATTATACATTGATATAATACATATTTAGATAATAATGAAGATGCCGAGAAATTTTTACAAAATGAAACGATGAGTAAATTAGTTAGCAATAATAATGAGAGGATCTATTCTAAATTGTCCAGATTTGTAGAATAATTCAAGAGTTAGTTGGTCTTCATAGACCAACTAACCCTTAAATGGATTTAAGATTATAGTAAAAGTGTATTTCTATTTCAAATTATTATAATTTAACCATTATAATAATTTTAAATGTAAAATAAAATCCCTTTTCATACTCATTTATATAATATAAATTTTGCTATCCCACATAACTCTTAATATCCTCTACTTTACTTAATACTAATAAATGCTCATTGTCAATAATGACTAAATTTTTACACTAATTAGTTCTAATCCAATCTCTTAGATAACATTTAATTTTTTAAAAGTAAATTTTTTTATAAATTGCATCATTCTTTTCAAATTTTAATTTTAATATAATTTAACTATTTAATAAAATTACTCAAAGTACTACACATTTAGTTAATATTTTTATTTATTTTTTAAGTATTAACATAACTTATTTTGTTAGGATTCTAAATTACCACCTTTGATTATTATATATTTTACACCATAAAAAAGTTTTCACTTTTCTTACATCAATTTTCAAAATTTATGTGCCATCGTTGTTTGATTATTATTATTATTATTATTATTATTATTATTATTATTATTATTATTATGTTTTAATAAAAGTATTTAAATTACTTACAATATTACAATATTATGAATTTTTTTCTTCTTTAATTTTAACTAATGCACATTTACAACATTAAATTAATTTATTTAATTTTTCAAATAATGACAGAAAATAATTTGTTATGATTTAAAATTATTATCTTAAATTACTATATATTTGACATCACCAAAAAAGTTTACAATTTAATTATCATATTTTAAAATTTTATGTGTCATCATTTTTTATTATTTTCATTTTATACCTATTTTAGCAACTTAATAAAAAGTAAAATTTTAATTTCTTTTAATTTTAATTTACTTTTAATCGGCGTCAATGAAATGACGTTTATTTGCATTTATGTAATAATGAATTCTATTATCATTTTGTTTCGCCCTACATAGTCCCTGTCCTCGCCAAGCCAGCCAACAATTACCTTGCCCACGGTCTAACTTCATACTCATTCACATAATTATGATAATATTTAAATAAATAATTATATAAAATTGATTTATATTATTCGTGAATTAAATTTGAATTGCAAAGAAATTTCTTTGTATGCAAAATCATATTTGTCCATGGTTTTCTATATAAAAAATTATATTTTTATAATATCTTCATATAAATTTGCTATTTTTATATATCCTCTTAAAAAGTGTGTGTACTTGCGACTTTGACTTTTCTCCTTGTAGTAAATATATTTTAACACTAATTTCGGAAAAGGGGCAAATTGGGCACTCCACCCAACAATCTTCCTAGCCTTAATTGCCTTTCTTTGACCGACTTAATCTTCTGACCAAGTCAAACCTTTTGTTTCACTGGGTTGCCTCCTCTCTCTCTCATATTGAAGACCTTCAAGTCTCCTCGACAGGACACTCAAACACGCACTCTTCTCTCATCATCTCCACCTTGTGTATATATATCCAACCCATAATCTCACAAAATCCATCGTTACATTCTGCAATTTCCCCACATCCAACTACATCAATAACCAGAAAAGACACTTCCAAAAATGGCCTCCCAAGTTAAAGAAAAAACTTTGCAGGAAACCCCAACTTGGGCTGTTGCAGCTGTTTGCTTCGTTTTGCTTTTTATTTCAATTGCCATTGAACACATTATTCATGCCCTAGGACATGTAAGCTATCTTTCACCATAATCACCATCACTTTATATGTATATATCTTGATGGTTATAAATTGTGGTTCTCTTCATGATTGCGGTTATAACGTCAATTAGCAAAGTTATGAATAGATACAGTTATTGTTATGTAAAAATGGGAAAAATTGTTGTTGTGATGCTCTGTCTAGGCAATATTATGTGTAATATGGTTGTTGTAAAGCGCAATTTAGAAACCTCGGCTTCTACCATCGCTGTTCGTTCTTATATTCTGCAACTTCTAATTACAGTGGTTAAAAAGAAGGAACAAAAGAGCTCTTTATGAAGCTCTTGAGAAGGTGAAAGGAGGTACCTACATCCTGGGAATCTAAATTTCTTTCTTATTTTCTTCTTGCTATTATGATTTTATTTGTTTATTTCTTAAGTCTGATCAATTGCCTTTGTTTCTTTCGGATTGCGTTCTGTCTAGAGCTTATGCTGCTGGGATTTATATCGCTGCTGCTAACAGTGTTTCAAGATCACATTTCCAATATCTGCATATCTGAAAAAGTTGCATCCACTTGGCATCCTTGTCATAATCAGAAGACAAGTAAAGTGGCTAAGACAGGGGATACAGAATCCGGCGACAATCGCCGGAGACTTCTGGAATTCTCGGATTCCGGCCCGGTCCTCCGGCGAATTCTTGCTACTAAAGGATATGACAAATGTGCAGAGAAGGTATATGAGCTCAAGAACTCCATCTTGTGATAGATTTTTGATAGCGTAGGAACTGAAAATCGTTTTTGCCATGTTACTCAGTGTTGGTTGAAATATGATTTGCTAAGAATTTTAATAAAATATTAATTTTGGGGGATTATAAAATATATAGGAATTTTAAAAAATGCAGGGACAGTTTTTCAATTTTCCCAATTTTCGGGGGCCAAATAGTCAAATATCTCTCAAAATATGATGACGCCCGACTTTGGAGGGCTAAATCCCTCACAAACTATAATGACCCTTGCCCAACATCTCCTGGATGAAATATACTGATTTTTTTTTTGGTTAAACGGATATGCAAAATATTAGTACCAAAAATCAGTTATTTCATTTTATAAAAAGAATAAATACTTGTTTTCGTCCCTATCACATGTAATTTGTATTAAATTTATATTTTTGAAGTATTATTTATCAATTTTATTCTTCACTTATTAAAACTTGTCCAATTTATCCTTTAGAAATATTTTTCTCGATTCTATCCCTTATATTAATTTATCAATTTCATCCTCATTATCAATTGAAGTGCACACTAATAAAGGGATGAAATTAGATAAATTTGAATAAGTGAAAGGACAAAATTGATAAAAGATTATTTCTAATAACAAATTGAAACAAATTATATTTGCAAAAAAAAAAATTTCTTCTAAAGATTTTTTGATAAGAGAGGAAGCAAATATCTTCTAAACTTTATGTTAATCATATCTATCATGATCATAGTATGAGTACGGAAATCATATACACTATTTTCTTATATTTTCTTTAAAATTAAATGTTTTATGTAGTGGTAATAGACGTAATGTGCTAATGTAAATAATTTTTCGATAATTATTACACTATCAAATGGTACTTTAGAAGTGGCTCGATGGGTGTATTTTTATTGGATTTCAGGGTAAAGTTGCTTTTGTTTCTGCATATGGAATTCACCAGCTCCACATCTTCATCTTTGTGCTAGCAATATTTCATGTTCTAGGCTGTCTCATAGTCCTAGCTTTCGGAAGAACTAAGGTACAAACTTATTTCGTGTTTTATTTAATTTGCCTCCTTAACCAATCCCTAGCTGAAAGGCCACTAAAGTTCTTTATTTTGAAATATTTATATTTTAAGAATACAAATTTTAGTAACTTACGTTATTAGTGCGAATAATATTTGAACCATACATTTAAATGGATCTCATCATAAAAGATGTGGGATCCATATAAATGTTTAGCCCCGGATTTAAAGATATCGATGACGGCTTCATCATGATTTAAGTTTGAATACAGTAATCGGTAATTTTTTAATTTTTTTGAAGGCTAATTATTATTATTATTATTATTATTATTATTATTATTATTATTATTATTATTATTATTATGTCTCTGCTTTTTGAATGCTTTGCTTGCTTCCACGGATATGCAGATGAGGAAATGGAGGACATGGGAAGATGAGACAAAGACTCTTGAACATCAGTTTTACAATGGTAAGACTTGCGTCCACTAGAGCCTAACTGCTAAAAATATCATACTCTCGTGCGTTTACTTTGGAATCTATTGGACAAATGCAAGAGCAACTCGTGACATACAAAGTCAAGGATTAGGTTTGTCCTCGCAATAAATAAATAACCCCAATGACAATCAGGAAAACTTCTAGGTGGATGTACGGGAATAAGATATACATCATTGTCTTTTTTTCACAAAATAAACAATTCTGCTCGTTAATTGTTAGTATTTTGTTCTTACTAATAATATATATATATATGTAATTTCTTGTATATGTAATTTCCTGTATGTACAATTCTGCTCGTTAATTTCTTGTATATGTAATTTCCTTCTTTCATATAATTTATGTACAATTTTATTTCTAAATAATATGATTGAGGAATGAAATTTTATATATAAATTATAATTTAAAAATAAAATCATAATTTTATTTAATTCATAAATTATTTTATAAGCCCTTATAATTTCAACTTTGAAATTATTAATTTATTTATCTTTTTACTTAATTTCTTCGAAAACAAGCATTTGAACTTATAGGGATAAAGGTGAGTACTGAAATGTGATATATTAATCATGACAAAAGTTTCAATAATTGTAATTCTACCGGTCACGTTTGATTCACGCTGGCATGAGACAAATGTTAGGAAAAAAATGAGTACTCCTCCTTTAAACACAAAATTTAGCACATTTTTTTAGTTGTGAGTCGGTTGTGTAATCTATACTTTGTATATAAAAAATTGTTGGTATTTGGCATCATAGTTTTGCCATTGTAGTAGATGGACAATCTTTGATAGTGCCTTTTGTGTATGCGCATTTCAGATCCTGAGAGGTTCAGGTTCACAAGGGATACAACATTTGGAAGAAGGCATTTGCAGGCATGGAGTCGGTCATCAATTTCCCTATGGATAGTAAGTTAAAATATGTGACACATATTTAATTTTTGCTTTGCATAACCTCAGAATGAAACTAATGCACTCCATATTTTTTTAATATATGAATAGTTTGTTGTAATTGTATCATTTGAAGTTTAATTTAATTATATTTACAATTCTTTTTTTAAAAAATGCATTCGCCTTCCTTTCTTTTTTAGAGAAGGAAGGATGCGCGTCCGTTTAAAATTAAAAAAAAAAAAGGGAAATGTCAGTATATATTTATGAAAATATAAGAGGCATGAATGAAATTATACTAAAGGTCAAGGAAGTTAGCATAATTCTCCCTAATTTGTAATATTCTGAAGCCTTTTCTCCCTATTTTGTTCAGGTTAGCTTCTTCAGGCAATTCTTTGGATCAGTTACCAAAGTTGACTATATGGCACTAAGGCATGGATTTATCACGGTGAGTTTGTGATAGAAAAAAAAAATTGGCTAATTTTGATTTTGATTTTTTTTTTTGGAGATATCCCAAATGCAAAATTAAAATGTGAAATTTCAGGCACATTTGGCGCCAGGAAGTGAATCACAATTTGATTTTCAGAGTTATATCAACAGATCACTTGAAGAGGATTTCAAGGTTGTGGTAGAAATAAGGTATGTTTATTATGAACTAGCTTTTACCCCTTACTTAAAATCTTAAAAAAAAAAAAAGAAATCATTTCATTTGGAATTGAATTTACGAACAATTTTAAATCTAAATTTAATTCGAAAGGATTCTAATTTTAATTTGTTTTTTGGGTTCCAAAGGAAGTTTATTTTGTTTAAATTGCTAAATTGTCAATCTAAGCTTAACTCCCTGGTAATTGCAGCCCAGTTATATGGTTCACTGCTGTGCTATTCCTGCTGGCCAATACTGATGGTGAGTCATATTCAAGCTTTTCTAAATCGACTTCATCACGTATGAGTGACAATTGTGCTCTATTAGTATTGTTAAAAAGTTGAATTATGACAAAGTAAAGAAAAAAAAAAAAGGCTTAGGTAGGCTGTTAATTTCTTGTATTGCCAACTTTCTTTAATTTTGGAAGGAAGAACTACTACTATATATTGGTACCCGCAACATTTTATACAAGATTTATCAATAAATTTTTGTGTCATTCTCTCGTGCACTTACACAATTAAATTTTGTGCAAATTACATTCATTTTAAAATTTAATTTAATTATACTCATAATTCTTCAATTATCATATTTATACACTCATTTTTATTATTTTGAAGTATGACGCGTAAATATGTGTTTAAAATAGTGAAATATGGAAACCGGAAAGAATACTATTATATATTTATGAAAATATCTTCAATATGTTTTCTTTTTGTGTTTCTTGAATTTTTGAGTAAATTTAAAATACAAATCTTATCAATGTATTTTGATTTAATCGAACTTCTCATTTCGCCAGGTCCATTCTTCTTTATATTGCCATCTTCATAAAATTTGTTAGTGTACTATGTACTTTTCCGCTTTTGCATCCGTAAGTGTAATGTGATGTACTGTTCTCTATTTGTGCAGGATGGTATTCTTCTTTTTGGCTCCCATTTATCCCACTAATTGTAAGTAATAAAGAACTTTCAACTTTTTTTTAATTTTTTTAAAAAATTATGATGCAATATTAATATAATTATATATCAATATACTATTAAATATAATTATTAGTATGTTATTATGTGATATATTCTGAAAATTTATCTGTTTAATATATAATTAAATTTGACAATACATTAATATATAAATATAAACTTTTTTTTTCTCGTTCTTGGTACCCAATTTGTTTTACATTCTATGGTAGGGGTATTTTGAATTGCGGGCTGCATTTGACTACGGCGGCTGCATATGCAGTCTGCAATTTTGCGGTTCGGAAGAGAATTGCAACTACAATTTTCTGGGATTTTACTATGCAATACTTAACTTTTAATAAAATTAATAGTTTTAGCACTAAATTATAAGACAGCAGTGAAATAATTCTAAATCATATAAATTATAATTCTATTCATAAATAATAGTTTGTATATAAAATTTTATTCATTAACCATATTATTCAAAAATAAAATTATTTGTACAAAAGGATAAAATTATATATGTGAATTATTCTTTAAAGATAAAATTACAATTTTATATCAATTATAAACAAAATTATCAATAATTATAATTTCAGCATTTTAATTTTTTTCAAAATTTTCAAAAACGTTGTTGATCGTAAGATGACCACAAATGTGATGGCACCAGTAATTTAAAAGTAAAAACAGAGCCACTTGTATATGCTGATAAGGAGATTTAATATGGATTTTGCAGATAACGTTGCTGGTGGGTGCAAAGCTGCAGATGATCATTACCCAAATGGGATTAAGAATCCAACAAAGAGGGGAAGTGGTAAAGGGTGCACCAGTGGTGGAGCCAGGGGATGACCTGTTTTGGTTCAATCACCCTCGCCTTCTTCTCTACCTAATTCATTTTGTTCTCTTTCAGGTGCACTTATTTTCCTTTCCATTTTTCTTACAATTGTAATACGAGATTGCTAACCTTCGTTAAACTTTAGACCATGACGGGGTATAATAAAATAATAAAAAATATTATAATTAATTTAATTATAAATAAATTTTTAATTTAATAAATATATTTATTATAAATATGAAAAATAAATAAAATTAATTTAGATATTTTAAATTAATATTTTTATTAAAATTATTTAAATATTTTTATTTTTTTTATTATCATATCATAATAAAAAAAATGGAGGATACCAACGTGCAGGGACATGGAAGTTATCGATGTACTTTTTATATTTATTCAATTGAGAGCATTCCATTTTCTCCTTTTTCATCTGATTACGATTGCCTTTTCTTTTACATTGCAGAATGCTTTCCAATTGGCCTTTTTTGCTTGGAGCGTAGTAAGTATCTCATCTTGGTAAAAATTTTCTGTTAAATTTTTGCTTGAATGCCACACTCACATGTACGCGGGGCTAATACTTCTGCACATACTCGAAAAATACGTATGAGTACGCACTTTTATAATGTGATTTGCAACTTCTTAATTGATGAAAGTTGTAATTTTTGTATGAAAGTAAGAAAAATTTTGAAAATGGTATGCAAGTCTAATAATAGAATTATAACTCCTTCGTGTAATTATTACAAGTAAAATCATATATGCTTGCATAAAAAAATTACAAAATTTTATTTAAAAATTAGAATTTTCATGTTAAAGTCCTATAAAGACTCAAAAGTACATATGTAACAAAGCGTTATCAATTATCTTCTTATTGATTCCCCGACGTAAAAGAATAAGTTGAAATCAAAATTCAATATCTAACCATATAATTTTAAGTTTTGATATAGCATATCACACACTTAAACATTACTACACACATTGGATTTCAATGATCCTCTCTCTCTTAAGATTTTTTGATAACTTTCTTAATAAATAATAAATAATTTATAATACTAAGATTTATGAATAAGATAAATACTTTCCTTAAAATTAAGTTTAGCAAATGAAGAAAGTAACGTGTGTATAAGTATATAACTATAATTTTCTTGTGTATTTGGCAAAGGGTGTTCAAGAAAAGTAGAAGGATTTCTCTAACTTTGCTATCTCTTTCTTTTCAGTATGATCAAAAAAGCATTTACACTTGCTTCCATCCAAAAACAGTGGACATTGTCATCAGAATTACAATGGGGTAAGTTCACTTTAGTTACATAATACAAAATGCAAACTCCATGATATGATTAGCTTTTAAGAATCATATTGAGGAAGCACTAAATAGGGATTGGACAATTTTTGCAGGGTTGCCATCCAGATTTTATGCAGCTACATCACGTTACCTCTTTATGCTCTAGTTATACAGGTTAGATATACGACTGTTTATTTAGTGTTGTGCTGGATTTTACAACAATTACACTAGTTCACAATTAAAAGAGAATTTTTTGATTAAATTATGCTAGCATAAGTTGTGTGAATTGAACCAGTCATTTAACAAAATTTTGGTATGTTTCAATTATGTCACATTTTTTCAGTCATAGTAAACAAATAAAGGACATTTGTCAAATTTTATGACTTCTATTACTTTGAAAATTAAAAAATTATTTTTCTAATATGCATGAATCTATATAATAATAAATGTCATTCATTCATTGGTTATGACTAAATACTTATAACATAATTGGAATATATGAAAATTTTTTCGTCTTTCAATAACACATAATTATGACTAATAGAAAATTACATTGCTTTATATATTTTTACAAATTTATCAATTTATATGTTATTTTATAATCAGTCCAATTTATACAAGTTGCATAAACTGAATCTAGTTAACAATTTCTTCATAATTGGAGAAGATGAATGGGCTCGAAATTATGAAATTTTTGCATGGATATAGTTCATCATCATCTTGAAGGGAGACATAAAAACAACAATTTTATGTATGTTAATATTTTCTAAAAGTGTTGTTCTTATCTCTCTTCTAAGTTTATAATGAGTCCTAAATTCTTGTATAGACTTATTCACCATGAACATGAAAAGAGAGATAAACACCATAATATATGTAAATCCTTTGTGTGTAATGATCTCTCTTCTCAAATGTGCACTGAATTTTAAATTCTTTTTCATGGACTTAATTCATCGTGAACATGAAGAAAGAGATAAACACAACAATAATTGTAAATTATATCCGTGTCTTTTGCGTTGTGTTTATCTTTCTTCCCAAGTTTACAATGAATCAGGTTTCTTCCATTTTACCGGCTCTAGTAAGAAAGAATTGTACCTCTATCCGGAGCCTGATTTCATAGTGTTTTTGTGATGAAAACTAGATGGGCTCAACCATGAAACCCACCATTTTCAAAGAGAGAGTTGCAACAGCTATAAAGAACTGGCACCACAATGCAAGAAAGCATGTGAAGCACGGAAAGCATTCAGAGTCCAACACGCCATTCTCGAGCAGGCCAGCCACTCCAACGTATGGTATGTCCCCTGTGCACCTGTTGCACAGGCACCCCAGCCGCAGCGACACCGCGCAAACTTCTCCGAGGACATCCAACTTCGAAAATGAGCATTGGGACGCCGAAGGATCGACTTCTCCAAGCAAATACATTCACGGCAATGAAACTCAAATGCAAGTTTTAGCCTCAAGCCCGACGCTGACGATGACGACAACAACAACAGAATTGCCTCCGGGACCTCGTCCCATTCGAATTCAACACGAAATCAGCATCAGTATGTCTGATTTTTCATTTGAGAAGCCACAAAATAGTGGGGAGTGAATCGGTTGAGATCAGTGCTGATAATTAGACTGTCCAATTGTATTGGTTGTGTACATCACAAAGGGGAAGCAGCGTGTAGTTCAAGAATATATTCTCGATGAGTTGTAACATAGTGTATATGTTTGTTTTGAGCGTAGGTTAGTTTGTTTATGAAGTTCTGTTACGTCTCAGCTGGTTGTTTATAACACACAAAATACGAAAATTTTGTTTTTGACTTGCAAATGATTAATGGTTAGTGTAATTCTATGAATTGTTGAGATCAACATGGCAAATAGCCAAGCGTATTGGACCTATTATATATTCACCTTATATGAATTGTGTTTTATCTTTTCTGCGTGAATTTGAGCTATTTGACCATGGAAAACACTTTTTGGGTTACTATTTTGTTAGGCGTGACCATTCTACTTAACTATGATTGAGAAAGTCTGCAAGTTGAATATCGCCCTATACAAGCCACAAAAAATCCGAGCTCGAATTTGAATGTGGATTTGTCACAACATCTAATAAAAAGTATGAAATTAAAATGTTTTTTCCGTATTAAGATAGGAGTTAAAGTAGCGATATCGTACATACTATAATCTAATTTACTCTAGAAAAATGTCTGATATGTTATTTTTTGAGGGAGTATCATATACATCAAATAGATAATAAGATCAATAAAATTGTGGATTTTATCATCTGAAAGGAAGAGTTAATAAGAAGAGAGTTTAGGCCAGTGAGTATACCATTATTCTTTATCTATTATGCATAAATGCTGGAAATAAAAACATTTGATAGTTTTGTGTGTGACAGAGTGAGGGTATATGCCTGTTTGAAATCATCTTAGTCCGCAACTGCCAACTGCTGGTTCTCTAGTTGGTCTCTCTTCAGTTGTCCCCGTAAAGCCACAGAGACCAATTGAGCACACAATATATGTGCCTGGATCATTAAAAAATATCCACTTCATTGTATTTAAAAAATTAATAAAATAATCAACTCCTCAATTAACCCTTATTGAATTTTTCTTAATTTTCAGTGGTTTAAAGGTCACCAATTATATGCCAAGTGGAAAAGAAAGGATCTCTCCTAGGATTGAGCTAACAACTCAATGAATATAAATACCATCCACTTGAAAACAAGGGTGCAATGCAATCCCTTTTTAAAATCAATTTGACATGAAAATCGGTTTCCTAGTATCTTTGTAATCCTTTCCTTTCAAAAACAAATCCCATCATCATCATCATCATCATAAATATATAAATATATATATAGAGAGTCAGGTCTTTTATACAAATTTAAATATAACTTATAGGGAAGTTTCAACATACTCATTTTAAAACATGAGTACCATAATATAAGCAAGTCTAAACCATTGAAAATAGGAGTTCATATTTAGGTTATTTATTTAGACTTTGTTTGATAAATAACTTATTGCATAACTTTTATTTAGTTTAACTAAATTTAGTTGATTGACTTATGAAATCAGCTAATTTACTTGTTTGATAAACAGCTATTACTTAACTGTTGTCTTTCAAAACATTGCAATTTGCAACATTTTGTTTCAACATTTATCTTATGGACTAAATTGCCCTTCTAATATTGTGGTTCTGCTGCTTTGTTCCTCTGTTGGTTTGCTTGTTTTGCATGCCGTGCTATGAGTTACAAAGCAAAGATGCAAGATTGGAACAACTATTGCATCTGATTTGTGTTTTTATAAGAAATTTATTTCTTATAAAAATTATATTAATTTAATTTTTAAAAAATATTTAATTTATAATAAATTATAATAATATATTATTTATAAGAAATTTAATTTATTAAATAATGTATAAAATTTAAAATATTAAAATAAAAAATATTTAAATAATTTATAAAATATATTGATATTCTTATTTGTTATTTTATATACAAACAGTTAATATAAATAGTTAATTTTATTAAATATTTTTTATTTAAACAATTAATATATCAGTTGATCAAATCAGTTAACAGTTAATTGAATCAGCTAACCGCTATAACTATCAGCTGATTGCTAAACAAGACCTTATACTAACTTGTAACTTGTTGAACTCAGCTTTTAGGAGAGAAAATGTCAAGTTTTCCCCCACTATTGGTGAAGTTCTGCTTGCCGATGCTCCCCTCTCAAACACCTCCTTCAAGGTTTGGAGTAAATTCGAAAATCACAATTCGTTACTCCTCTAATTCCAAACACATCTTCCAATTTTTCTTTTGTAGAAATTTGTGGGATTTTTTTTTAATGAATTTTGGTACTATAGTCTTGTGGGATTTTAAGGTTTCAAGTATCTTGTCCCTTTTTCACTCAATATGGAAATTCTCCCTTCAAAAGCTTCATAACTTTGGTTGTTTGGTATGGAGTATCTTGCTCTTTTTAGTTCATCAACATAGCAAATTCATTGGGCAAAGGGTTTATAAATTATAGCAACAGTGGATAGGTGGGTTCTCAGTATGGCCACAATTATTGACTTTTATATCGCTTTTGAAATTTAGTGTTTCATTAACGATTTAGAGAAATAGAAAAGAAAAAAAATGAGAAATTTTAGCACATTGAGGGAAATTACTTAAAAATTAAAGAACCAATTGAAAATTCTCAACTGAAATAAAATGAAAGACCAACAAAGAAGCATTGGCAGAGGGAAAAAAACAAAGGGAATTGGGAAATAGAAGATGAATTTGAAATTTGATTGCAAGAGATTTTCGAAAAAGAATTTGGAACTTATCAAGACAAATTGTAATTTCTCGACACTGTTATATGTTGTTGGGTAAATTAAATAAAATTAAAATCTTCTTCTGGTTGTGGGATTTCATTGTTGAAAATATGTTTTATAGTGGCCATAACAGTGTCATTGCTAAAGAATCATAAGAAATTGATAGCCCTCTTGTAGTGTTTAACCTTCTACTTCCTTAGACCTTCTTCAGCTCCATTTGTAGTCAAACAGATTTTCTTCTTGAATGGCCTTCTTCCAAACAAATGAAACTCTATCTTTTCTTCCAAGGTAAAGGGTGAGAAGGGCAAAAACTTCACTTGATTTGCCCTTAAGGTCACTGGCACAAGAAGGTGTTCTATCCATATGTAAGCATCGCAATGCTACGAGTAACTAAGTATGAGTAACAATTGTACTAAAGAAATCCCCTAACTTTTATTGTATAAAGGTAGAACCACAAATCTTATCTCTTAAGAAGTTAAATTTTCTACGGCCAATTCAAAATGATTATTTTGAGATTTATATATTGAAACTAACAATATAATTTTCCTATTCTCTTACGATTGAAACCAAAACATACAGACTTGAAAACCAAATTTTATTTTTTTCCATGAAGTAAATAATTCATAATAATAATAAAACCAGAATAATATCAAATTTTATTTTTTTATATGGTAAATAATTCATTGAAATAATGAAAGCAGCAAACTTTGTTATCACTGCAAAACTGAAATCCAAAATTCACAACTAAGTCAGACAATGAAGTGCGAACATCCATTTTAACCGCAAGCATCAAACTCATTTTAGCAATTTTAACCAATTAAATAAAAAATCTTAAAATATGCTTCTTTATGGTCTAACAGACATATCACAAATACCTTCAACAATGCTTGGACAAGATTTTCCATTTACAAAAGTGAAATATAATTTACCAGTAATATCCACGTAAACACAATCTCTCATTAAGCACAGCTTACCGTTTCTCATTTTGCTCTATATACAGCTTTCTTTTTGTTAATGGTATGTGTGCGAGATACTCTCTTCAAACCCTAGACATGATTGAAGAGAACATGAAGATAACCTTTTAAAATAATATTGAATATTACTATACTAATTATTAAATGGTCTATATACAATCTTATCAAGGCGTGAATGAACGCATCAAACACATAAATTTATATATTTAACCTTTGACAATGATGTGCACCGTTACATTTACAATGTAATCATATCATTTGCCAGCACAGATTTTTTAATGAGAGTGTTTAGTAAATGGTATATTTGATTTATTTTACTCGATGGATTTAGTCAATCAATTATTTTAATTATTTGATAAATAATCATTTTGAATAATTAATCAGCCTTCAATCAACCAATTTAAAAATACTGATTTTTCCAGTATTTTTAATCAACAATTATAGTAAATGTTAATAATAAGATAAATTATCCTTAAATAATATTGTTATTTCCCACCTCTCTTCTTTTTAAACAATCCTTTTATAACTAGCAATTTAAACTCACATAATATTAAAATAAAAAATTAATTCCTAAAATAATATTAATTATAAACATTTTTCAAAAACAAAATTTACTTTTCATTTTTTAACAAAAGAAAAGTAAAGGAGAGGTTGTCTCAACCAACTTTTTTTTAAATAAAAAATATTTTTACAAAATTATTATGATGAAGTCTACGGTGCGGTTGATAAAATATTACAATCTAATGTACCAAAACAATAAATATATGATGACATATCACCGACTGGATCATGTGCAGTATTACGGGGCCCATTCAAAATTTGCTTTAAATCTTAACAAAAAAAAAACAATTATTATGATGAAGTTTACGGTGCGATTGATAAAATCAAACGTACCAAAACAATAAATATATGGTGACATATCCTGACTAGATCATGTGCTGTGTGCGCCCATCCAAAATTTGATGTACCAAAACAATAAATATATGGTGACATATCCTGACTAGATCATGTGCTGTGTGCGCCCATCCAAAATTTGATGTAACTCTCCATTAATGGATGCAACCACCCTGGTTGAGGTGCTCTCAAATACGATGTGATAAAATATAAATTATAAAATTATAAAAATTTTAATAATAATTTGATAATATTATTCAATAACATATATTTTATTATATCACTCCACATATCAAATATTTTAAAATACTTTAGAATTCACCTCTATTTAGTTTACATGGAAATTTTTTTAACCTTCGTCTTCATCCATTAATTGATATAACTTTCCACTAATTCCTTCTTTTTCTAAATATATAAGATCAATGATGAGAGTTGTTAAATAATTGTTATCCAATTTTTTATTTAAAAAATTGAATTTCTTATTTCATTTCATCAAATCATAAGATCAAGGATACAAAATTTTAATCATTTTTTAACATGTTATATTAATTTGATAGTTTTAAAATCTAATATTGTTAGAAGCTTTCTATTGTCTTTAAAAAAATTGAAACATTACTTTTTAAATATTACTATTAAATAAAAATATATTTACAATTACGTCCTTTTTTTTAGAAGAGACATGTTTTTAATTTCATCAGAAAATTTTGTTTTGAACTATGTCTCATTTTATTATATTTATTAATAACACAAGTACTTTTTACAAAATTCAATTCCGTATCACTTTATTATTATTGTTCATATTTAAATATTTGTTAGAAAAGTAATTTATTGTCCTAATAATAATAAAATGATCATTATAATTTTTTTAATTTTATACATTATTATTTCTTACAAAGATGCTAATAGTGCAATCATTATGCATGTTTAAAGTCATTATTGATAATACTTTTTTCAATAATTAAATTAAAAATATAATAATAACTCATGACTTAAATGCGAGCTCATACATTTTTTACTTCACCGTGGGCACTATTATTTTAGATAATTATTTATTATTATTGAAATATTCACTATAAAGTATTTGTTATTGAGGAGAGTTTAATTATTTGTTTTAGTTATTTATGCCCACACGGAGATTCTATTCCAAATCAACAATCCGCCGTGGGAATGCAATAGTAGGCGACGCAACTTTTGTAAATTCAGAAAGTTTACTATATGATTAGCTAGATGGAGAACGAGGGAAAAGAAAATTTTAAGAATTAATTAAAAGTGAAAATAAAAAATTTGAGAATTGTGATGTATAATAAAAAATATTTTTTCTTTCCTTCCTTTTTATCTACAAAAAAAGTAAGGAAATAATTTGAATTTTAAAATTTAAAATTCTTATCCCAATTTCCTTCCTTTCCTTACTGCCAAGCACAAGGTTAAGGGTCAAAGCAAATTTTGAGGGAGGCCCGTATTCCGCATATAAACCAATGATACCTTGTCACATGACCATTGTTTTGGTACATTGGATTTCACCCATTGCACAATAGACTTCACCAATTATTATTATTATTATTATTATTATTATTATTATTATTATTATATAACTAATGCAATAATTTAAATGTAATTTTTAAGATTAAAATATATAATCATAACATATTATTATTTATTTGTGTGTGATAAAAATAAATTAACTCTACAAAATTAAGCAAAACTACAACGATATATTAGTATTTTTATTTTACAATAATATTATTTTGTTAATTATAGTGAAAATATTTAATAATTTATAAAATAAATAAGTAATATATGCTAATAAAAATAATAAATTCAGATGGGGTTATTAAATAAATACTCACTTCAATTATTTTTTTTGGCACTCCTCATTCAATTATGTGATATTTGATAAATCAAAATTTAACATTTTTTTTATTCTATAATTAATTGGGTACTTATAATATTTATTTAAATTTTAAATTCATAGTCAATTTATTACTGTAAAACCACCATTTTGGTTGAGTTTAAAACTGAAAAAAAGGAAATTAGTTATTTTTAAATATAGGTTTAATTTGATGTAATAAATTTCATTTTAAAGATAATTTAATTGATAAAAAATTTATCAAAATTAATTGATCATTTAAGAAAGTATTGAAAATAATTAACATGTGTAATTGAAATAATAAATTAATTAATATTTTCATACATTAATTTCAACAATACAAGTAATATGATCAAGGTGGAAGGCATTTTATTTTAATAAGATGTATTTAATTATAGCTTAATTTTAGCATATATAAAATTATAATATAGAATATTCTTTAAAATATTTTATGAGAAGAATTCCAAAACACTCAGTTTATATAATTTTGAAAATAAAAAGAAATGAATTTTGGGGTAATTAATTATACTTCAAATTTAAAATTTTGTATTCTAATTTAATATTACCCACAACTATATCAATGATGATGATAAATTATGTTGATTATTATTAAAGGAAAATACATGTGAAATCTTATATTCCTAATTTTGTTAATACATTGACATATATATCAATTGTAAATAATATCTTTAAGGTAAGACTATCTCATTTTTCCACATTAATTGCATTTAAATATCTTTTTATTATTCTACCTCACACAGTATGCAACAATATAATAAATTATAATGATATACAATTTTTATTTTAATAATTAATGTATTGAATTTAAAATATTATTAAAATAAAATAATATTTAAATAAATCATAAAATATATTCATAATTTTATATATAAGTAATTAGTTAATTTTAATAAATATTTTTTAACAATTAATATTATCAATTATTTAAATCAACTAATATAATTAATTAATAATTAATCAAATTAATTAATGGTTACTATAATCAGCAAACAAGCAAAATTTCTTTCTGCATCCGCCGAAATGCATTTATTTCAAATATTTATCATTACTAAGTATAAATGAAAAGACCAACCTACCATCGCACCATTTTTAGTTTCTCAGGGTATTCAGTCAGAAAAGCTGCAATTCACCTTTATCAATTTCCATTTCGTTCTTCTTGACCAAAAAAATAAAAATAAAAATTTCCCATTTCGTTCTGGCAATCGGCCATTCCACTTACATTAGTTCGTGGGAGGAAGCATAGGCCACAGTATCAAACACTTGTTCAATTTGTCAAATACATGAATGCTGCACGCCGTAGCCGATGGTGTCAGTGTCGCTGAATAAAGGAATAGTACTAACCTTCAATATCTCATGCACGAGACAACCGATCCTTCCGTGCAGGTTAAGTAATCTCACAAAATCAAAGCACAAAACCCAAATCCAACCAAAAAAAAAAAAAAAGTCAAAGAATCCTTCAACTGCCTGTTCAGTACAACCAGAAACTATTAATAAGTTTCAGCAGGTAAATGTCCCCACATTTACTGCTCCAAATCCACACATTAGAATTAGAATATTTGCAATTTAAGTATCTGACTACTAGATGTTTTTACGACTACGAATAGCACTGGAATAGAATATTGTTAAATTTGTTTATTTTTTTGGAAGATAATTTTTATAAAAAAATTATTTTTTATATGATTAAAAGAATATTATATATTTTTATAGTCTTGTAATTTAAAAAAATAATCTTTAAAAATATGATATGATAATAAAAGAAAATAATTTTCTTTTTTGAAAAAAATTATCTTCTATTAAATTTATTACATTTAATATAAACATATCAATTATTTTTTACTATTTTAACAATTTATAATTATATTTCTAAAAAAAAGTTTTTTTTCCCGTCAAAATGGTCTTCAAATGCCATAATTTTCAGATTCACCTGAATTGCATTCCATGAGGTTCCCCTCCAGTCTGTCAGGGGAGTGAAGATTTCCGTATATGTCCAGTTCACAAGTGGAGAATGTTCCTCTCAACTTCGCACAGGACACGACAAGCAATCACAATCTCCTTCGCATTCACCAAACCACCTCAAGAGGAGAGACATCGCCGACAAAATCATACGCAAGAGACATTCAAGTTCTCCTACAAGCCAAAACAATGAACATCTAACATATTCCATTATTAAATCAGAAATATAAAATAACTGAACCAAGTAGAAAGTTTGTCATGCCAAAATATCAGTAATGTGTATCCAACTACGCCCGCCCAACCCGATGGACTAACGCACAGATAATGGAGACACGTGGCATCTCATTTACTATATCCTTTTTTTCTTTTCTTTTTTTTTTCTTTTTTGTAGAAATCTCATTTACTATGTCAATTCGCAGAATTAATCACAGCAACAGGGAAGGCACCGAAAACATCCATGGGGGCTCACATGATCACACGGCACATGGCAACATCCAGAAAAGACCACAAGTTGACATATATCTCAACTCATCAACTCACCAACCAATCTCACCACAGTTGTCAAACGAAAACTTCTCATGGCAATTCTGCACGATGTGTTTGGATAAATTATTTTAAAAATACTAAGGGTTTTTTAAAGTTTTATATTTTAAAAAATAATAATTTTATTTAATTTTTATGAATGAAAAAAATAATTAATATAATATTTTATGAATAAATATAAAATTCGTAAAATAATATATATTAATTAATAGTTTAAATTCTTCATTTAAAATATTTAAATAATTCATTCTAATTAATATTATATAAAATATTGTAACTTATAAAATTTGAATTCCTTGATAATTGAGTTGTCAATTTTAGTATTCAGATCCAAATATAACATTAATATATTTGGAAAAGTAATTATAAACGGATAACTTATCTTGAGCGAGCATTTTAAATTCTCGTTGCCAAAATTCTAATTTGACAAAGCACCTGTGGCATTTATAGATTGCCTTGAAAATTTGAGCAAGTAATCTTAAGTTTTATAATTCGATTTTTCAAATTTCATGAAAATAGGCGTCATTTCAATTAACGCATTCTTTAGCCATCGGAATCACCTTCTTTTGCCTTCTGTATTCGATATCTATACATGAATATATAGTTCTATTTATTGATTATTGATATAATAACTAATATAATATACTTAACTTTAGGATTCAACTTATTTTTATGTTAATAGAAATTATGTTTTAAACAATTTGATAATTTATTAATTCTCATAGCATGTGTTTTTATAATTATAAAATCAATAGAAATAGATTCCAAATTAATTAATTATTGAAATAATAGGAAAATTAAATCAATTTTAATACAGTAAGCCATTTATCTATGTAATACGAATTATAAAATTTGCAATATTAATATTTATTTTGAACTTTTTATTATTTTTTAAAAGATGCTCAATCATATATCATATATTAATACAATTATATCTCTTATTCAAACAAGATATTCTTTAAATGAAGGAAATCCAAATGAAACCAATTAAAATTTTTAGATTTTAAATTCTGTGAAATTTACAAGTATTTCATCCAAATACAACCAAAATATACATAGAAGTAGTTTATAGTTGGGAATCATTACGGATAAACCCCAGATTCCATCCTCCCTAAACAACTTCATGGCGGGAAAAGTACTGTCACAACCCAAACGGCGACGACATTACGTTAAAGAAGGGTCAGATAAAAAGGTTATCATGCAAACTCACAGGATGAAACGATGCAAGAAAATTGCATAACTTGTTTAAAAATGGGATAAATTTCAATCACTCCTCTGAAATCAAGGTATAATTCACTCACCTTTTTTTTTTTTTTTACTTTTTTTTTTAATTTATCAAACCTCCCCAAACAACTGCACCAAAATTAACTCCGTTTGCCTTAAAAATGATACATCCATTTTCCCCTTTTAAGATAGTTTATATTAAAAATATCTCAGTAGTGACAAAACAAAAGTCATTTTGTGTTTTCTTTTCTTCAATCGAACTCTTCTTCTTGCTTAAACCGAGAAAGTCCAGGTCAAGGAAATTTCTGGAAGAGGGTAACACCTGGAGTTGGAGAAAGCGTTATCCCTTCCCACAAACTTAATTAGGCGTTTTGCATTTTACAGAGCACAACTATAGCAGAAATTTTTTTTTTTCAAAATTTATTCAAAATCTTTATAGCAATTATATTAGGAATTCCAAATAAATCTTTTACATAAAAAAATCCAAAGATTCAACTGAATTCAAAAACTCGAAATTATTACAACCAAAAACAAAAAAATCGAGTTGAGATCTGAAATATTGAAAAAGTACAATTAGAAAAAAAGAATCATTAAAAATCATGATAAGAATCCCAATAAATTGAGCTATATTTCTTTTTTCTAGGATTTGGACTTGGGGAAACTAGATTTACATACTGCAAAAAAATAAATTAAAATTATATATAAAAAAAACTATTAATCACGCCTTGAAGAGAACAAGGAAGCACGTAATTTCAAAATTATTTCAATAAAAAAAAGGATCGAGTTTGTGATTCGGAATATTAACAAAAGAACAAAAGCCAAAACTCAAACTTAAAATCCCATTAGTTCAAGCTATTTTTGTCTAGAATTTTAAGTATTAGAAAGTAAGTCTGCACATTCCAAAATAATGAAAAAAAAAAAACAACTACAACCCATTCCTTGAGGCTTCAGAATGAACCATGGAATTTCAATATTATTACAACAAACAAATAATTTGAGATCAGAAATATTTACCAAAAAACTATTTAAAAAAGTCAAAATTCAAATAAAGATTCAATTAATTTAAGTTATTTATTTTAAAATTTAGAGTAAAAGAAAGTAGATGCACACGTTAAAGAATAAGAACACTTTTTGGAAGAAAAGATTTAACCAGAAAACGTTTCTTGATTCTTTAGAACGAGGAGGAAAAATATTTGCTTCCACACCTTCTTTGGATCTTAATAAAAACGAGAGAGAAGCAAAAATTTTTCTCAAAACCTAATCAAATAAGCTAGAGTGAGAATGTGGAACCTTAAATTGCCTTCCACCTTCTTTTAATGTCCGTGTTCTTTTCTTTTTCCCTAATGTTTATAAAGCCAAAGCCAGACATGACTAGGGGGAATCTGTGGAACGAGATGGGGAACCTCTTATTTGGTCAACGTTTTCATTTGATGGTGCCGTTAGTTAGCAAGGGGGGTTTGATGAAATTTTCAAAACAAAATGACGTGAATGAATTACTGTCTTAATTTTAGGGGAGTTCAATGAAATTTACCCTTAAAAATAATGCAAAAGCTCACAATGATTTACCAGTTCAATGTCAGGTAGCACTGACTCGTTAAAAGATTACATTAAAAAAGTGAGATAACTTTGAAGCTTGAAACTTGATGCAACTCTAAAATTTTTAAATTGAAAATGATATGTGGAAGTGCTTTCAAAAGATGGCTCTACTGAGAAGAAAACCACGAGATAAAAAACACACAATCTAGTGAAAGCAATTCAAAAGTTATAAAGACCAGAAGCTTGGGGAGGGGTTTTCTTGTGTACTCATTCTTGAAGAATGAGTATCACAGTCTGATCTGTTGAAAAGGTTTAATTGCATCTCTGCCTTTAATTCAAAATGACCTAAAACAGGTTTCATTAAATTGAGGGAAGTAATACAATAAAGAGAATGCCCTTTTCATAGAATGCAGATAGAATAGATGAGGAAGGCATTAGAAGCAAAGAGACTTCTATCCTACTTCATTCGCGGCGGCGCTATCTAACGTTCAGATCAAGACTACAGCTTCAGTAAGTATGGCTCCTCAATCATCTCCTCCCACTTGCAAAGTTTAACAACATTCATTCTTCAATTCCATCAATTAGTTGTTTAATTGGTGAAATCAAAAGCATTCAATTCTCAAAGTGATATGAACTTTCTTATTTGTCTACATCTAATTCCTTTTATTGATTTGAAGCTTGTGCATGTTGATTCCCAAACTGATCCAATAACTACAATTCTTGTTTATTGTAAATCTCCAATGAAAAATCCCTTAACATTTGAGCCTTGTTACTGCTATCACTACCTGTCTCACTAGAACTAACACTTAGTGCAATCGTAGACTTTTTCGCCACCTTTAACCCAACCATGCTTATACTCACCACTGATTTATATCTTAGTTAAATTTTTAATTTTAGTGATTTTAATGCATAAGATGTAAAGTTAATTCTTCTAATGACAAGTTTTAAATTGTCTTGTTTTGGGACATGAAAATTTTCTTTTGATAGTCATCTTGGTGAAGACCATATTTTATTCAGTTGACTTAGGAAATCAATTATTTTTTCCCTTTCGTTTTTTTTTTAGTTGTTTTCAAGGTTAGATGAAGCTAGTTGTTCCACATTCTAGAGCAGTGGGAAGTTGCAATAGTAGTTTAGCATACAATCTACTGGGTAGTAGTTGAGCAGTATGGTTATTATCATTAAAACATTATCATACTTATAGAAATGGAAACGTTTGAAGTCTTTAAGCTTAACATGCTTTTTTAATATATGAATTATCACTTGTATTGATGTGGGTCTGAAAAGTTGAAATACTAGTGCCTCACTTTTAGGAAATTCATTTTTTGGACTGCATTGTATGTCATATGTTGTCCATTGGGGACTAATGGTTTTCGCATTCATAGAAACACAAGTAGTTATAAGGATATAGGAGCAGTCAACATGTGAAGATATGGAACTAAATGAAAATTATAAAAGGATCTTTTTTTTGTGTTAGTAAATTTGTGGTCACATTATCCCTTCAAACTTGTAGTATTTCCTTCTTCTACGCATTTTTTCCATCTTCAAACTTGTAGATAACCATGTTCACACCACGACTCTTTGATTATACCATCTCATCAAATATCCTAAGAGCAAAATCGATGTCACCACAATGAACACAAGCCTCCATGAGAGCTTTCATGACTATAGAGTTTAGCTTCCCATTACGCCTCTTAGTAAATTTCAATCTCATTAAAAATATAAATAACCAAAGAGGAAATGACAACTTCAATCAAGTGATAATAACCATGACCAAAATTTGTTGCATAACCATATATAAGTGATAATTTGATCCTCCTTCATCATAGCTTTCCTAGGATAATAATGGCTTTTAATTTTTCCAAGACCTATAAATTTTCAAAATACAAAATCTCAATCATAAACTAAAAATATATCAAATGAAAAGAAAACAAAATAAACCCGTGGTGGAGCATGATTTACCTTTTGCCAGTCTGGCATTCACAATTGGTCTTTCAATACTCCTCTACCTTTGCTACTTGAGTCACTATTGTCACCAAAGAATGAAACTTTCATAAATAGTCAACTCACTTTGCCCTAAACAACTGTTATTTTCTTGAAAAAAATTATATTACTTTAATTTTTTATGCAAAATATGGGATACAAGGAATTTTTTGTTAAGGTTCAAATTCAAACTAACTTGCTTTGCATAGTTCTATTTTGTCATTGTCATGCCTCCTTTCCGTTGGTGTGTGTCCTAGAACCAATCATATAAGATGATTAGAGTTATACACAATGTATTATATTTTATTTTAAGCATTTTAATTATTATATTTTGTTTTTATTATTATTATGCGCAATTTATAACTTAATATAATAATTATCCTTGGAATAGCTTTGCTATTCCTAAAATGCCCCTAGTCAAGTATTATTATGAAAATGGATAGTAATAATACATCGAGACTAGCATGTATAGTGACTGATGATTACGAATCATGGATATGTGATATCAAGTCAATACATGAGTACATTGCTAGTGAACAATGTACTGGACTGACCCACTATGAGAATATTGCATGGATAAACGTGTCATAAGTTATTCTCATATGATCACAACTACGCATAAACCTTTGACCTGAAGTCACTACGGTTCCCTACATGAGGAATTACTCACTTTAATATTGTCCTATGTCACCTTTAATCAGGTGACAAGTAAGGCATTGATTAGGTGTGTCATAAATCATGCAGAGGGAAGTGAGTGATGTAAATGGGATTTTGTTACTCTTGTATAAAAGAGAAATATCCTTGGGCCCCTTGATTGAGTGAGACTTAGAAATGCATGGCCATGCTCAGTTGAATTAATATGTGATATTAATTATTTATTTTAATTCTACTCAGTATCAAGAAATATAAATTGAACATTGACGAGGATGACACATTCCATGCCTCCAGTTCAATTTGGATATTATTACAAAAGGGTTATGATGTAAAACGTTGATCATGTATTAGGTGGATGTCGAATCACAGACATTCTTACTACTTGAGTGGCAGTGATGTATTGCTAGATACCGCTCGCTGTCTATGGCTCAATAATAAGTCATTGTCAACGTAGTAAGAACCTACAGGGTCACACAAAAGGAGTAGGAATAAGACAATAATTAATTGAACTTTAATTATATTAATATCCAATTAATTGGACTTATTTTCGTGCATATATATTATTAAGAATAATAAATTCACGTTTTATATATATATATATATATATATATATATATATATTATGTGATATTATTTGATATTAAAGTAATATCAAGTAATTATCTTATCAGATATTAGATAAATATATTATGAGATAATATTATTTTGATATTTGATAACTATATGCAATTATCTAATATTAAGATATTTATATTATGAGATAATATCATTATCTAATATTAGATAATTAATAGATAAGTCTTATCTCTTCTCATTATCTCTAGGATAAGGATAAGATGAGTTGTTAAGTGTAATTAAGATTTTGGAAGCATTATCCTAGTAGGACTAGGATTATGGCTTGCCTAAATTCTATAAAAAGGGACTTGAGGGCAGCACTTAATAATCACATTTTAAGCTTCCATATAAACCCTAAATCACTCAGAAAACATCCAATCCTAATTCTTAGAGAGAAAAACGCATCCTAGCAGACGCGTGAAGGGAGAGAGGTCGTTGTTTACTCCGTGTGGATACCGTAGAGACGCTGTACCTTTTGGCCGGCGTTTGTTTCATCCGCTCTCAAGTTTTGATCAGTAGAAATACGAGTGCCTAATAGGTAAAACCCTAATCATTAACTTATGCTTTTTGCATGGATCCTAGGTAGAATTCGGATCAAAATTTAAAATTCCGCTGCATGTGATAATCCGAATTCCCAACACTTTCATAGTGGTTTCTTTCATTTATGTAACAAGTTTCTTCTCCAAGTTTGCCTCTTTAGGAATTCTTCTTTCCTACAACCCCAAAAATAACATGAATCATACAATTAAATAAAATTGAAACTATTTTAATAAAAATGAACTACATGGAAAAGGACCTCATACTTACATCAATTTTCAGCTTAAAAGGCTTAGGATTTGTAAGGTTTGGTTTTCTATATTTTACAACTTAAGGACCAATAGCCGTAGAGGTTAGTTTTAGTTTAAAAGTCATCACTCCAAAGTCAATATAAAAAGAGAAGTATCATTCTTTTCTATCCTTTTGTACTTAGATTACATACACCTCACATGTATATATGGTAAAAAGTGTTGAGCTCCTTTTATTACGTGTTTCCTTGCTATAGTGCCATGATCTTCCTTATAAATTTAATTTTAGTCCTTTTTATTCTGGTAGTTTTGTAGTTATTAAAATCAATAGTGTTATAACTTATGTTCTTACTGCCTCCATGAATATTAAAGAACTTAGATATTTGATCATTTTTATAAGACTGTTACCTATGCATTCCAATAAGATTTGTTTTCTTTACTTAGCTTTCATTAACAAGGATTTGTGAAATATGATATAGAGAAAATTGTGGATTTATTTTAATGTTAACTATTATTTATTAACTAAGATCTTCAAAAAGAATGTCTTCTCATTACTACCTAGACATATTATATCCTATGATTAGATGTTTAGATTCATTGCCAACTGTAGGTGTTCATTTTTATAGAACTATTAAACTCATAAAACCTTAAACTATTAAGCTATTTATAACCTAGAATGTCATTTCCACTAGCTCATTTTAGATTTTCAATCTTCCTATTTTTGAATAGATAAAACTAATGCTAAATGAAATTCATTGAACTTTTTGGTCTTTAATTTTTATACAGGTTTGTTCAAAGTTTCATGTTCTAACAAATACATGGAAAAACATTAGAGTATATTAGATATGAGCAGCTTGCGCATAGAAAATTTTGTTAACATAGTGTAATTCACATTGATTTTAAGAAAAAACAAAGCTAGCCACAAGAACATTAGGCATTCTTATGAGTTATTTTAAGAAAATCATGTATAACTTTATCATATTGATTGCAATAATGATATTTATAGTCACAATACAAAATATTTTCTACATTAGTATGAATCCTTGTAGAAGCTCCTACTCAATACACTTAAGGGCTATAAACAAAATATTGTCAAATAGTAATTGACTCATTGAAACCAAGCCCATTAACTTTAGCAAATTTAGTGCAGACTCATAATGTAAAGATGAACAAACCACTAGCTTAAGAATAGTTGGCACATTAACATACAACTTGTTAACTTATTCTATTTGCAATGTTAGTTTTTTTACATAATTCTTTTATTTTGATTTATAGTTATTTCTTTTAGTTTCTAGATTAATATTTGCATTTAAAGCATTAAATAAAATTCAAACAACATGAAAGTCTCCTTAATTAGCCTTCATGATATATGGTGCAAAATTTCTTATTGCTTACAACAAGTACATTTAGTCATGTTAGTGGTTATTCTTGTAAACCCATGCATAGCATAGGCTCAAAACTAGTTATGATTTGTTATAAGCATAAAATAATTTGTGAAGGCCTCTTCCCTTTATTTGTACTTTGTTTTCAAGTAAAATCTATCTTCTTTCTTCTCTAACTATATTTAATTTCTTGTTTAATGAGTTAAATTGCCATTATTTTCTTTATATTTTATTCTAACCCATTGATAGCAAGCCATATGTTTTTATATACTCAATAATCTTAAACTTGAATCAAATACCAAATGAATTTGATTAGAAGCTTATTTCAATAGCAAGCTTAGTAATGTAAATGTATTTCTCTTTGCCACATGCATTATGTTTTCAATAGTATGGAAGTTTGCATGCTAGTAATTGAAATTTAAACTTCACTTATTGAACTATAAGCACATACCCTACTAATAGCACTTATTTTCATATAATATGTGTTCATGATATTCTTCCTTCTTATTTGCTAATGGAAAGTGTTAGCCCTAAGGTTTTATATGATAAATTTTGATGATGACAAATAAGTAGTTGCAATAGTATTGTATGTCTTATGTTAAAGTGATATATATTAATAAACATACTATGTTATGGTTAATGTATATATATGATATAATGATTATACTTGCTCTTATATATGCATAATGAAACCTAAGTGTTTGCAATAGCATTACCTATCTTTATACCAAAGTGTTATAAAATTTTTAATAGACATGCTAGATTATGGTTATAATAATAATATTTGATTATGAACCAAAAGAGCTATGTTTTAGACAAGCATCTTTAAGCATATTATTAATCAAGATATATAAAAAAATAATTATGCATATTCTTGTGCTAATTTGTTTTATATATGAATCATGCATATCAATATCTTGATATATTAGATTAAACTTACTATATGGCTTGTAAAGTTTATAATTATTATATAGGAAAGTTCAAAAGAAAAAAGAGTGAGTATTGAAGTAAAGCAACTAAAGATCTTGTCATGTTCAACTTAAGAGTGAACAGGGAAGAAATACAAGAAAGAAGATTTGATCTAAGTATTAAAGGATAAGAAAACTAAAATATTTGAAAGCTTGAAATTATTGAGAAAAGCCTAAAGTCTTAATTGGTATAGTTTTTTCATTTTAGGCTTATGCTTTTTTGTAAAATAGAGTATTTCATAATATAGAGTTCAAATATATTTTTATAATTTTAGCTTGATCAAAATGTTTTAAAAAAATAACCCACAACATGTTTTTACAAGAAAACCTATAAGGACATTTTAAAAATTAATAAAATATGAGATTTTAATATTTTCAATATTAACTTTTAGTAATTATTTTAATTATATCTCATAAAATACTTGTGTTTCAATTGCTAAACTTTTTTCATATGAAAATACACTCAAATAGCTTTCTATGGACATATTATTTACTTAAAATGATCAATGTATGAAAGAGTTGTGATTTTTTCAAGTTAAGTCTAGAAATCAATTTTTTGCATTTTAGTATTTTCTAACCTATGCTTATTATTTTAATCATTTATTAAAAAATACAAATTATATGAGCATAAAATTATTTTTATATAAAAATATACTCAAAGAGCTTTCCATGAATGATCATTTGCTTAAAATGACCAAGATATGAAAGAGTTATAAATTATACAATGTGAGTCTTAAAATCAAATTTTTATAGATTTACTATTTTTGACCTTTGATCATTATTTTAAACATATCTTAAAAATTATATTAAATATAAGCACGAAGCATTTGAAAGTAGACTCAAATAACTTTCCAACAATAGGTCATTTGCTCAAAATATACTTAAAATGAAAGAACTATAATCTTTTAAAGTTGAGTTTGCAATTTTATCTGCGTGAATTAATTCACCAATTGATTTGGGGCATCTAGATGAGACATCTAGAAAGCAAATCGGAATGCCTGAACCAATTTTAACTGTTCTAGTGCACGTATAATGGCTAGTTTTCATTCTTAACAACTCCAAATAGCTATAATACTCCATTGCCTTCCTATATAAGCTAAGAAACATCAAATGCAATTAAGAAAGAGCCTGAACTTCAATTGAAAATATTATTTTACATCTTATTTCATCCAAATCATGATTTGAGCTCTTCTTATGCAATTTCTTCTATTTTAGAGCTTCATTAGTCTTATCTACTCTGTAAGAATGTTTATTTAAGTTAACATTCATCTTGTATCATTTTGTAATTGTAAAAGGTGAGATATCTCTTAGAGTATATTTGAAAGGATAAGGAATCCCTTATAAAGAGTGAATTTACTTAAGGAAGAGTAAGAGCATTGTAAAGAGGTTTCTTCAAGTACCCAGTTGGAACTTGAAACTTGAAACTTGAAGAAATAGTAGATTGAAACACAAACTTGGAAAGTTTGGAAAGTAGATATACACCTTGGTAAAGATATTTAAGAGAGCAACCATTATAAATTCTTGTGTTTAATTTCCCTATCCTATCTCTTTATCTTTCTGTACTTGCTCTATTTTTTCTTACAATACATACTTTGATTTGTTATTATTGTTTATTAATATATTATGCTATATGCTTTGTTTTTATTTTTGTTAATTTTTGAATATACTATGTTTCAATATTTATTTTGATGCTTCGGTGATTGAATGCTTAAAAAGGGATGTATATCTATGCATGTGTTTCTTAATGATTTGTCTATGCATGGTTGATGAACTTATTGGGTACATTGTGCTATAATACTTATGTTATTACTTAAATAATTGAATGATTGGAAGAGAATTACTTTAATATTAATCTTAATGCTTAAATAATTGAATGGTTGAATTAAATAATTGAAAAAGAAATCCATCTATGCATGTGCTTTTCAATTATTCATCTATGCATAGTTAAGTAAGTGGCTTTGCACAAGTGCATTGAATTACTATATGTTGTGTGCTAACATATTCATTGAATTCTCTTCTTAATGCTTTGTTTATAAATAGTTAAATAAGTTAATTTGTACTAATTCCTTGAATTATCATATCTTGAGTATAACAAAAATCTTCATAAAACTTTTTTGAAATTGTTTAAATCAAAATCATTCTTATGCCTTCCAAAAATCAAAGGATTTTGAAAAGGAATTTCAAAAATAATGAAAGTTTTAAAAGCACTCAATTCACTCCCTCTCAAGTGTGGATTGCTAAAGCTTATCGAAAGAAGATGAATGAAGGTGCTAATTTTGATGCACCTATCATGGTTGAGAATTTGATTATGTAATGTTAATTTGATTATGCAGGTGCTATAGAAAAGCTAAAGGAGGCATTGACTGTTAATCTTAAGAAGTATGATGCTCTTTAGTGCCACCCAAATTTGTCATATTTAACATGTGTTTTTTAATGCTCTATAGTGCCAAGGTAGCTATGCTCTTTAAAGAGGTTGTTAAACTAGTATGTTTAAGGTAGCATATTCTATTAGTGATAGTATATCATTAATAGGAAGTAATGTAGTGTACTACTTTCTATTTTTATGGGAACTCTTAAATGAACTTTAATAGAAGTCCATTGAAATGTCCTCCAAGGTATGTTATAGATTGTCAATTCTCTTCGCATGCTGCATTTTGGTGCACTTTGGTGATCCTTGTTCCTTGTTTTCCCATGATGATACTCTTGGTGTTGAACATAATATGTTATATGCCATTTAATAGATAACAGTACTGATATCTATTCATGATTTGCCAAATGATGGGAAATTATCTATGCTGTTGTAGAATGCTCCTTTGATGTTTGTAATGTGTGAAATTCTAAATTTTTGCAATTTCTCTTACCTAAAACAAGTTAAATTCAGTATTTGGACCTAGTTACTTAAATGTTAATACAGCTAAATTATAAGATCCACCTACTGTTGAATTGGGCTAGTTCATGTTACTTATGTCAGCTTCTACGTATAGGAAGCATGGATTAGTTTGTGAGAATCCAATTAATTGCTTAGATTTTCAAGTGCAATGTACAATTAAGAAGCCCTTCAGATGCAACCCAATAGTGGAAAAAAAAGGCCCAAAATCTCTTGTCAGTAAGCCTAATACAATAAATAATCAATCCCTTATAATGTAAGCATTTTTTCATGGAGCACCACTAGATGAGACAAAATTTAGCCCAACTAGTATTAGAGCCCCGACATAGCATGAGTTCATTAATATTTCTAGTTATTTCATAAATTTGTATTTATTGAATTTTCATATTTTTTAGTGAATAAAAAATAAAAATTTGGAATCGCAATTGATACATGGAATAACCTCTAATCTCTAATTTTTGGATACAATTGAGATAGGATGGCCATAAAAGGAGACAATTTTTAAAGGTTTGAACGTGAATTATAAAAAATATTATTTTTAAAAATTAAAAATATAGAAAATTAAAAAATAAAATTGATATTTATTTTAGGAGACTTTTGATAAAATCGTGCAACTTGATTTATTTTGTCAATTAGATAAATTAATAGGTTATGTATTAAAATTTTGATAAATTTTAAATTAATTATAATCAAGTTATTATGAAATATAACACTTAAAAATTAATATCAAGAAAATAATAAGAAATAAATAAGATATTATTATTTGAAATCTTTATAAAAAATATAATATAAAATTAATCAATTTAATTTATGCTCCATATATTAAAATTTTAATTAATTTAAATTATTTTATAATAAATATAAAATATATCATATTACATTTATAATATTTAGTGATATTAATAAGTGAGTTATAAATAATAAAAGTGGATATAAAAAAATACGCAATGAAATAGAAAAAAAAAAGAGAAATAGTGTATGTATTGTAAAATGTTGACAAAATTCTCAGGAATATACTTAAAAATTGATAAAAATTCACAAATATTAAGTAAATAAATTTGATTTTAATTTTTATTTTTAATAAAAATATAGTTAATTCATTTCATTAGTACATTTTGTATTTATTTTTTAAATTATTAAATGCATTTAATAATAAAAATAAAAACATATTAAGTTGTATTCATAAATTTAATAATATTAGAGTATGGATTATTAATTAAAAAAATAAACATGTGAAAAAAAAAACATACAATGAAGTATAGAAAAGAAAGGTAAATAGTATCTTGACTATAAAGTCTTAATAAAATCCTAATTGGTATATTTTTAATTAGAAATATAGAACTTGAAAATTCATATCAAACAAATATTGAAAAATTTTAAATAAATATTTTTAATTTTAATTTGTATATATTTTTATCAAAAATAGAATATATAATTAATTTGTTTGATTAGTATTTTTAAATTAAAATTAAAATTACATGGAATAATTTATAATAAAAATGAACTATATTATATTATATTTACGTTGTAAACAATATGAGTAGACAAGAAACAGAAAAATATGTAGTGAAGTAGATGAAAGATAGAGAAATTATGTGTATATTATAAAATCTTAGTAAAATTTTAACTAATTTATATTTAGTTTAAAATATATCACTTTAAAAATAAAATATATATATATATATATATATATATATATATATATATATATATATATACTACTTAGTGATAATAATGTTTAAGTTATAAAAAACAGAAGTGGACTAAAAAAATAAAAAAATATAATACAAGATAAATAAAGACAAAATAAACAATGCACAAGCTGTAAAATGGTAAGAGTTAGAAATTAAAAAAAATGTAACAGAGTAAATTAATTCAATTAAATATAATATTTAATTTATTTAAAATATTATTATAATAAAAGAAGAATATATAAAAGAGAATAATTATGAGAAAAGAATATGTGGTAAATGAGGGAAAATTTTTCCCTTAGGCTTTAAACAATAAAAAATCCACTATAAGTTTCCTTTTCATAATAGAAATAGATAGATAGATTGCATGGAATCATTGATTACGAAACAAAGTGCACTATCCGCGCAAAGGCTCACAATGCGTTTAGTTATGTTTCACACGACGACTACCAATTATTTTGCCATTCATTTTAAAATGTGTTTGGCCAAGAATCTATATGATGCAACGTGTTTTACTAGGAGTCCATGAAGTTAAATTAGCGTCCTTCTACTTACAACTCCCGTATTTGATTTGCGTCCACATCATCGTAAAATATTCTGGAAATAATTCTAACATATCCAATCCAAAAATTTAGTTACCAAAACCTTGCCTTCGCATCATCACAAATTTTGATAATGTCGAAATTCACAATTACAATGACATAATTGAAACATATTAAATTTCTAAATGGTGATACATAGCTTCTATATTTGCAATATATTGTTAAATTCAACAATATCTTGAAGTCACAAATTTAATATGTTACTCTAATAGGTCAAATGATGATTTTGATAATTTAATGCACAAAGAGAGAATAACGTTGTGAGAATTAATTTCTTATGTCATAAATTAACATATTATTAATTTAAGCAATGCATGTACCAAACAAAACTTGCAATGAATCTTTCATAATTTTCAATGCATTACCATATTTATTTAGGTGATACTTTTAGTAACTTAGCATGTGAATTTACAATAATTTTCTAAAAATTTACTGCATTTACTAACTAGGTAACAATAGATTGCTATTTTTCCCATATATTTACTTAAACGATAATGAAGTAATTTTTTATTAATTTCTCACAATGTGTAATCATATGAATTTACTAATATTTGAGGATAATTAAATCGGTAATGCTTTGTTCCATTTTTTTCCCCCTATTTTCCCTTTCAGCAAGAATGCTAGCAATATTCATCCTTAATTTAATACCACAGTGTAGTCACGATGAGCTGGGGTGTTAAACATAAACTGGAACGATACATAATTAGTGTTAATTACAATTAAATTAATTTAAATATCATATTCATTGCTGCAGCCAGAACTTCAATCAGGCGAGTGAAATGTTATCATTACTACGTTGAAGTTATGTTTTATGGCATCACAGCGAAGGCACGTTATTAGTAGCTAATTCGGAAAATGTTGTTTGTGGGATAATATATACAAAAAAAAAAATCATTATAAAACAAAAACAAATATATGTGAAATAAAAATATCAAAAATAAATACAATATTTAGTTCCTCATTTATAAAGGTGGCAACTATTACATTTCTCAAATTTTATAACTAGCAATACTATTAGTTTTAATTTTTATTTTTGTTATAATTAGTAGTCCCTTCCATTCACTTGTAATATTAAAATAAGTGAAAAATATGGAAGTTCATTATTGAATCTTAGGTTAATAATGTCAAATATATACTTGATTTTTTGTTATATTATTTTTTCACTATTTATTTAAATGTTATACACAAAGAGAAGGATTAATAATTATAACAAAAATAAAAATTAAGAACTAATAATGCTAAGTTATAAAATTTTAAAAATGTAATAATCATTATCTTTATAAATAAAGGATTAAATATTGTGTTTACTTGAATATCAATGTGTTATGAATAATTGTAGTTAATGTTGTTGGATTACAATTTATGTAAATATTTTTATCCTCCTTTTTAGTCAATTATTATTTTCTCAATATAATCAATTATATTTTGATTATCATTGTGAGTCATTGGTATAAAATTGTAACTTATAACCTATGAATATAAGATTACAGAGATCATACCAAATCAAACAATTCTTCTACTCTTCCAATTCTTTTACTTATATTTCTCTTCTGGTGTTGAGTTGTGTGCTTTATATTACAATATTAATTTCTTTTATATTATTTTATTTATAAGTGTTAATATTTATAATAAGTCAAATTTTATTTACTATTGACCCCATCATGATAAAGATTTCTTTAGATGCAAATGAAATGAGATAAGAAAGAAAATGGGTAAAAGGAATTAAAGAGGTAAATGAAATTGAGAAGAGTATGTTTTCCTTTTTTATGTTTGGTCAAGAAGAAAAAAATGAGGTGAAAATTAATTCACCTTACACATTTAAATGGAAAAAAATGAGGAGAGAGAAGTTCTAAATACTCTCCCCTTAATAAAGTCGTTAAGCATAGTTTTCATACAACCACAACATTATGTAATAATTACATTGACAGTATAAAAATTTATATTCATTAAGTTATTATTATATTTAATGAAAGAAGTTGGACAAATTAATAGAGTACCTGATATCTATTGTTGAAAATAAATAATATATATCACAAACAGTAATAACATAAACAAAAACTTCGCATTATTGTTTAACTGAATAGAATCAGGAAGGGTAGTTTTGTCGCAAAGTAATCCTTCGGATCTTTCATTATATTCTAATAGTTAAAATTAACAAATTTCATAATAGAATTTTGAATTCGGGCTAATAGTAGCATATTTATAAATTTGAGGGAGTCTGCGCATAGTTTTCAAATAAAAAGAGATTTATATGATTTTTGCTAAATTTAAGGGAAGTATATGCACTTTGCTCTTAATATTAATAAAAAAAAATCGAATTTGTTATCAAAATCGGCAAAAGCTATACTGAATAGGTAGAAATTATTATCATGAACAAGCGATATTATTACTAAAATAAAAAATAAAGTTTATTAGTATTAGTTATAAAATTTAATAAATGTAATAATCATTATCTTTATAAATGAGGGATTAAATATTGTATTTATTCAAATATTAATATGTTATGAATAATTGTAATTAACATTTGATATATATAATTCATGTAGATATTTTATCCTCCTTTTTGGTCAATTATTATTTTCTCAATATAATCAATCAAATTTTAATTATCATTGTAAGTCATTAATATAAAATTGTAATTTATTACCTACCTAATCTATAAATATAAGATTGTAAAGATCACACTGAATCAAACAATTATCCTTCTCTTCCAATTCTTCTATTTATATTTCTCTAGTGTGGAGTTGAGTGCTTCAAACCGCAATATTAATATTAATTTCTTCTATATTATTTTATTTGTAAGTGCTAATATTTATAATAAGTCAAATTTTATTTACTTTTATATTTGTTTAAAATATAAATTCTCTCTTTTAATTGATTCAACCAATTTATGGAGGCCATTATTACAACTATTACATATGTGTGTAATTTTATTTAGGATAATTCTATAATACCTAGACTAAAAGTCTGGGTATTGATACCCCAATTGACAATAATCATAAATATTTGCCACTTGTATTATTTTGTAAAGCCTACACTATTTATTTCTTAAATAAGACAATAAAATAAAATTTTCTTTTTACCTCACTTACTTTTTATATTTACTAATCACACACATTAACAAATTAGATATAATATTTTTTTTATTTTTACCAAACAGTTTACACAATTTTTTTCTTAATTTACATTTTATAAAACGTTCGTTAGCTTGTGATATAAAATACCATAAAAATATGATTATTTATTAATATTAATATTAGAATTTTATATATTCTAGTATTAATGAAAAAATTTATATAAAAGGTCTCATATTATTAAAAAATAAACATAATCATAATTGTTATTTTTAGTAAAAATAATTTACTAATTTTTAATAATGTAAAATGCATGATAAATAATAATGTAAAATTATTTTATTTATAACATCAATAAATTAGTTTAAATTCTGAAAACTAAAAGTCAATTTATGTAATAAAATTTTTTATTTTAACATTTTAAAATAATATAATAAATTCATTATTTTCTATATTTAATAAATTTTTTGATTATTTTTATTTTTTTTAATGACTTAACTTCTTGTTCATTAATAATGTTAAAAATATATTATATGATTAGTGTAAAATTTTATAAAAATAAACTTAAAAAATAATTAAAATATAGGGCAATAAATGAAAATGAGAGCATAAATTCATTATATCCAATATAATATCTGAAACTCAATTGATAGATATTGATAATATAAAATTTTATAAAATAAATTAATATTAAATTTTACTTAAAATAATTATTAAAAAGTATTCTTATCTTAATATATGACTTTATATAAAATCTATTTAATTAAATTTATTTTTTCTAACATTTATATCTGATTAAAATTTTTATATTTACATTTTTAAATGATTGTGATATTTATTAAATATTTGATTATAGAAAAACTTATTTAGTGAATAAAAAAATTTGAAAATAAATAAAATTAAAAGAAGGTTTAATGATGTCTCATTCATCATTCCATTATGATTAATAAATTATGAAAATATATGTAATGATTTTATTTTTACCTAATTAATACTTTTAATATATTTTCAATTACTTTTATATATCAAATATATATTTGATAAAATAAATCATTCACATTAATATAATATGATAATTATACAATTATTCATGATTATATAATAAAATATAAAATACACATGAATTTTGGTGTTCATAGAAATTGATTAGATTCAATTTTTTTATTAGTATGTTGGATAATTTTTTGTGTATTGAATAAAATTCAAATTATATACTAAAGACTTAAGATAAAAACTTTTTAATGAGATAAAAATAATTACTTCTAATTTCTATTAAAATATTATAAAAATAAAAAACTAATGATTCCATTTATAAAATTTAAAAATATAATAATTATCACTTTTAAAAATAATAATTAATTACTCTGTTCACTATAAATATAATTTAATATTCTTTTTTTTAAGAAGAAATGAAATTTGGAGGAGAGTTCATGTAAGAAAAAGAAGATGTAAAACTCCTTTACCAACTTCACTAATCTTAAAATTATTATAAGAGCTAACTATATTTATAAAAGTAATAAATATTTCATTTAATATTTAATATAATTTTAAGAAATTATATTTATATTTTAAATTATATTAATATTTGATTCAAATATAACAAAAAAAAGTAAAATTTTCCTCTAATGTTAATAAAGGAAGCAAAAATTTGAATAAATAGATAATGTATGCTAAAAGATGGAAAAATTTGTTAATAATAAGATATTATGAGTATTTTTGTAATAAATTTAGTTAACTAGTTAAATAAGTTACCAATTAAATTGTTACAATCCTTGAATTTAATGATAAAAAAATTGAATGGTTCAAAAGTTACTATTTATTCAATGTATTCATACCCTAACTTTTACTTTGGATATAAAAGAACTATCCATTTACTTTTTATGAGGCAATTGATCTCATATTGATAAGACTTTCTTAAATGCAAATCAAACTGGAGAAGAAAGAAAATGGGTAACATAAATTAAAGAGATAAATAAAATTGAGAAAAGCATTTTTTTCTTTCCTTATATTTAGTTAAGAAAAATGAAAATGAGGCAGAAATTAATTTACCTTATACATTTAAATGGAAAAAATGAGGAGAAAGAAATCCTAATAAAATTAAATGACAACAACACTTTCTCCATAATAAAGTTGTTAAGTACAGTTTTCATACAGCCAACATAATGTAATAATTACATTGACAGTACAAAAATTTATATTTCATCCATTAAGTTATTATTATATTTAACAAAGGAAGCTGGACAAATTAATAGAATACTTGATAGTTATTGTTGAAAATAAATAATACATATCACAAACATTAATAACTTGGACGTAAAGTTCCCATTACAATTAAACTGAATAGAATCAGGAAGGGTAGTTTTGTCGCAAAGTAATCCTTCCAACCTTCCATTATATTCTAATAGTTAAAATTAACAATTTTTATAACGAAACTTTTGAATTGGGTCTAGTAACTAGTAATCGCATTTTTATAAATTTGAGATTGGCTGTACATAGTTTTCAATTAAAAGGGAGATTTATAAAATTTTTGCTAAATTCAAGGAAAGTATATGTACTTTACTGTTAATATTAATTAAAAAAAAAACGGATTCCTTTTCAAAATCAATAAAAGTTATTACCAAAAAAAAAATCAATAAAAGTTATATTGAACAAGCAAGAATTATTATTGTGACTAAGCAATGTTATTACTAAAATAAATATAATATAATACGTGTGTATAAATATATATATTTAATTTATTTGTGTGATAAAATATGGAGGAGTGAGTTTGAGATTCAATCAATAAGTAGTCCAACATAAATATACATAACATTTAATTAAACTTACCTATCAAATTATCCTCCTATAAAATTTGACACATAAAAATTTATATTGTTAATTTATTGTCAAGTGGCCTTAAGAGGCTTAATTGTAACCATATTATCATAATTATATCACACAAAATAATCCAATGACAATTACATTTCACATCCAACTCATTATACATAATAATTAATAATATAAAATATACATCCATCTTATAACTCCTAGATTAGCCTTATACTTCCTATAGGCTCTCTATTCTTGTGCCTCTTGAATCCACCCTTTACCTTCAGCAAGCATGTTATTAGGAATTACTCATTTAATATTCTTATAATCCTAACACATTATTGCAAAGTAATGCTTTTGATCTTTCATTATATTCTAATAGTCAAAATTTACAATTTTCATAATGGAACTTTTGAATTGAGCCTTATAGTAGCATTTTACAAATATGGGTTCTGTTTCGCATAATAAATAAGTTAACTTATAATTTATTAACTTGATCAATAAGTTATAAATTAATCTTTAGAGATATTTCTCATACTACTTTATTTAAAAAAATAAGTTTTAATTTAATGAGTTACTTAGAATAATTTATAACTTATAAGTTACTACTTCCTCAAATTTTTTCTAAATCTATGCTTAGTCTTTTTATTAATTTACAACCCATGCTCTTTATAATATAAACCTAAATATTTTTTATAAAATATAATTAACTTAATTTTAACATAATTATATATAAATTTTAAATTATAAATATATAAAAATATATATGTAAATAAATAATATTATAAAATATACTTAATTTATTTTAAGTAATTATAATTTTGTTGAAAATAATAATAAAATAAAAATTATATAAGTAAATTAATATATAAGTTAATAAAATATAATTAATTAAAAATTAAATATTATATTTTTATTTTAAAATTTTTAATTATGTTATTATAATTTAATTTTTAGATAAATATAAATTATTTTAATTATATATCTATTTCTATTAATATATCTTTTCATATCATTTTACAATTTTAGTTAATTCAATAATTAATTTTGTAAAACACTTCTTATTATCTATTAGTTAACTTATTAATTATAAACTATTAATTATCAGTTGGTTTATCAGTTATCAGTTGACTTATCAGTTATTTGCATAAAACGGAGTCTTAAAAGAGTCTATGCATAATTTTTAATTAAAAGGAATATTTATATAGTTTTTTCTAAATTTAAGGCAAAAATATGTACTTTACTCTTAATAAAAAATGAATTTGTTATCAAAATTAATAAAAATTAGACTAAACAAGTAAGAATTATTATCATGAATAAGCGATATTATTACTAAAATAAATATAATGTAATACATATATATATATTTAATTTGCTTTTGCAATAAAATATAAATAAGTGAATTCAGGATTCAATAAGTAAATAGTCCAACATTAATATACATAACACTAAATTAAACTTACCCATCAGATCATTGTCTTATAAAATTTAACACATAAAAATTTGTATTGTTAATTTATTTTTAAGCAGCCTCAAGAGGCTTAACCATAACCATATTATCATAATTATATCACACAAAATGATCCAATGATAATCACATTTCACATCCAACTCATAATACATAATAATTAATAATATAAAGCATACGTCCACCTTATGGCTCCCAAGTTAACCTTATATCCTCTGCAAACTTTCCATTCTTGTGCTTTTTGGATTTGGCTTATATCTTTCATAAGCATATTACTAGGAATTATTCATTTAGTGTTCACATTGTTCTAACACATTTCTTAATTCTCAATTTCACAATTCTTTTGTGTTTCATACCATGGCTTAAGCTACACTTACCACATTAGTCAAAGGACCATGCCTCAATGTATGACCATACAATTACGTTCTGGATACAAGTCATGATGTAATAACCATACATAACCTTGAAAGAGAAGAAAAATCCTTATCAATATGATATTACATCATTCTTAAGCTTAAATATGCTTTAAAAGGTTGATTTTAATTAGATACCATGTTAAAACATGAAACAGGAATGGGTGAATTACTTCACTACTATATATTTACTCCTTAACATTGCATCATTTACATTGATTAAAGTGAAAATCAATGTCTATGCATGATAACATTTTTTACAATAAGTATAACTTACCATGTCAATTATAACAATAAATTGACATTATAAATCCTTATTTTTAGATAGGAGATGGAAGGTCTAGCATTGGAAAACTTAATATGATAGCTATATAATAAATTAATGTGTAAAGAAATGCCAACAATCAATTATTGATTACATTTACAAAGATGGATGTATTAGAATTTGTTTATACTTGAAAATCAATGTGTAAAGGTATTTTACAACTTAATGTTTGTATTTATAATGTTATTAGAAACTATAAACATTATTTATATTTCATTGGATGAATGTTTGTATTTGCAGAATTATTAAAAATTATAAAGATTATTTATATTTTAATAGTCTACCTATTTAAAATGCATTATGACATTAATAAGATGAGCACTTATATCATCACTTCTTACGATAATTGATGTCTAAAAAATATGTTAATGGATTTAGTAAGAAAAAATTCATTTTTAAGAAATTGGTTATCTTTTATTAATTGACATAGAATTTTCTTTTTTTTTTCCTATATATTGTGTCCTCACTTTCTTTTTTCTTTCACTCTATTGTTTATTTAGATGTTCACTCTATAATCTCTCTTTTATTCCATTTTTTATTTAGGTAACATATGATGATGATATACTATTAGGTTTTAGATAAAATAGTGTAACATGAAATATTAAAAATTTTACTCTGACACTTGCCAAGGATCCAAGCAATAGAAGTATAAACCAATGTTAGTGTTTATACATTTGCTATGTGAAACTCATTTGTTTTAGAAAAAATCTCCTTCTACTTCATGATGAACAATCCTATCATTAATATCTGAATAATTCGATCACAATTAGATGTCATCATGAATGTAAGAACTAGATGATCATGAATACATAATCAAAATCATCATGAAAATATGAATGTTGTCCAGAAAGGCAACATCTTTATGTTATCCACACAAGTAGTCAAATACTCCAATCTAATTAGATAGGATCTTTCTTTCTCTTCACGTAGTGCAAACTATAGGAATTTTATTGTTATAGATCAATCTACCTATAAAACTCCTTCTATCTTATAAATGATAATCATAGACTTTTCTAATCTTAGCCAAATATTTATCAAATCATTTGATTAATATTTTTTCTTGATATTTCCTTTTTAAAAGATTAATATTTCAACTAGATATTCCCTTTTAATGGATTTTCCTTATCTTATAAATAAAATTTCTTTGTAATCTTTAATAAGAACTACATTAAAAAAGGAGATATTTAGGCTTTGATTATTAACTAAGCTTAAATATGACTCTAGTTAATTGTGTTAGGAATTCGGATTATTACATGTAGCGAAATTTCAAAATTTTGATTCGAATTCTACCTAGGATCCATGCAAAAAGCATAAATCAATGATTAAGGTTTTACCTATTGGGCACTCGTGTTTCTACTGATCAAAACTTGAGAGTGAATGAATCAAACGCCGGCTAGAAGGTACAGCATCTCTACGGTATCCACACTGGAGTGAACAACGACCTCTCGCCCTCCACGAATCTGCTAAGGATGCAGTTTCTCTCTCTAGGAACTAGGATTTTGATGTTTTATCAGTGATTTAGGGTTTTAGGAAGTCTATGAGTGTGTCTCTAATATGCTGCTCTCAAGTGCCCTTTTATAAAACTTAGGCAAGTCATAATCCTAGTCCTACTAGGATAATACTTTCAAAATCCTAATCACACTTAACAACTCATTTTATCCTTATTCTAGAGATAATGAGGAGAGATATGACTTATCTATTAATTATCTAACATTAGATAATATTATCTCATAATATAGATATCTTAATATTAGATAATTGCATATAGTTATCAAATATTAAAATAATATTATCTCATAATATATTTATCTAATATCTGATAACGTAATTATTTGATATTACTTTAATATCAAATAATATCACATTATATATATTATGTGATATTATTTAATATTACTTATATATATATATTATGTGAATTTATTATTCTTAATAATATATATATGCATGAAAGTAAGTTTAATTAATTGGATATTAATATAATTAAAGTTCAATTAATTATTGTCTTATTCTTACTCATTTTGTGTGATCCTTGTAGATTCTTACTACGTTGACAATGACTCATTATTGAGCCATAGATAGTAAGTGGTATCTAGCAATATATCACTGTCACTCAAGTAGTAAGAATGTATGTGATTCGACATCCACCTAATACATGATCAACGTTTTGTATCATAACCCTTTTGTAATAATATCCAAATTGAACTGGAGGCATGGAATGTGTCATCCTCGTCAATGTTCAATTTATATTTCTTGATACTAAGTAGACTTAAAATAAATTATTAATATCACATATTAATTCAATTGAGCATGAACTAAGTATTTTTAAGTCTCACTCAATCAAGGGGCCCAAGGATATTTCTCTTTTATACAAGAGTAACAAAATTCTATCTACATCACTCATTTCCCTCTGCACGATTTATGACACACTCAATCAATGCCCTACTTGTCATCTTGATTAAAGATGACATAGGATAATATTAAAGTGAGTAATTCCTCATGTAGGGAACCGTAGTGACTTCAGGTTAAAGGTTTATGTGTATTTGTGATTCATATGAGAATAACTTATGACACGTCTATCCATGCAATATTCTCATAATGGGTCAGTCCAGTACATTATTCACTAGCAATGTACTCATGTATTGACTTGATATCACACATCCATGATTCATAATCATCAGTCACTATACATGCTAGTCTCGATGTATTATTACTATCCTTTTTGTAATAATATTTGACTAAGGGCATTTTAGGAATAGCAAAGTTATTCCAAGAATAATTATTATATTAAATTATAAATTGCACATAATAATAATAAAATTATAAAAATAAAATATAATAATTAAATTACTAAAAATAAAATATAATACATTGTGTATAACTTCAATCATCTATATGATTAGTTCTAGGACACACACTAACAATCTCCTACTTGGACTAGAGTCAATCACTCATGTATCTAATACTAAGTGACATAGTATGACCATTATGCTTTTTTTGCGCTAAAGGCTTTATCAGTGGGTTCAGTGATATTATTATCAGTTAGTACTTTGCATATCTTCACATCTCCTCTATCGATGATTTCTCGAATGAGATGGAAGCGCCTAAGTATATGTTTGGATCACTGGTGAGATTTGAGTTCCTTAGCTTGTGCAATGGCTCCATTGTTGTCACAATAGCGATCCACTGGGTTTGCAATACTAAAAATAATGCCAAGTTCAGTAATGAACTTTTTGATCCAAACAGCCTCTTTTGACGCATCAGATACAACAATATACTCAGCCTCTGTAGTAGAGTCGACCACTGTTTCCTGCTTTGAACTCTTCTAGCACACAGCACCACCATTTAGGCTAAATACATAACTTGACTGCGATCTAAAGTCATCCTTGTCAGATTGGAAACTGGCATCAGTGTAACCTTTTACAACAAGTTCTTCCTCTCCTCTATATATTAAGAATGAATCCTTAGTCCTTCTTAAGTACTTAAGGATATTCTTAACAGCAGTCCAGTGAGGTTCACCTAGATTTAACTGGTACCTGCTCGTCATGCTTAAAGCATACAAGACATCAAGACGAGTACATATCATGGCATACATGATGGATCCAATTGCTAATGCATATGGTATCTTATTCATGCGGTCCTTCTCATCTTGTGTCGAAGGACAATGAGCTTTGGATAAATTTATGCCGTGCGACATAGGCAAAAATTCTCTTTTAAATTCTTACATGTTAAACTGTTTTAATACTTTATCTATATATGTACTCTAACTTAGGCCAAGCAATTTTCTTGATCTATCTCTATAGATCTTAATACCTAGTATATAAGCAGCTTTACCTAAGTCTTTCATCAAGAAACAATTCCCTAACCAAGTCTTTACTGTTTGCAGTGTAGGGATATCATTTTCGATAAGTAGTATGTCATCCACATACAATACAAGGAAAATAATTGTGCTCCCACTAACCCTTTTGTAAACACAAGATTCATCTTCATTTTTTATGAAACTAAATTCTTTGATTGCCTCATCAAAACAAAGATTCCAACTCCATGAAGCTTGCTTTAATCCATAAATGGATCATTGTAGCTTACATACCTTTCTAGCAGTTTCAAGAATGACAAAACCCTCGGGCTGTGTCATGTACATATCCTCGAGGAGCTTTCCATTAAGAAAAGCAGTTTTGACATCCATATGCCAGATTTTGTAATCATAAAAAGCTACAATAGCAAGCAAAATCCGGATGAATTTAAGCATGGAAACTAGAGAATAGGTCTCATCATAGTCTATACCATGAACTTGCTTATAACCTTTTGCGACTAATCGTCCCTTAAAGGTTTGCACGTTACCATCCATGTCGATTTTCTTCTTAAAAATCCATTTGCACCCAATGGGTTTTACCCCTTTAGGTGGATTAACCAAAGTCCATACTTGGTTAGTATACATGGAATCCATCTCAGATTTCATGGCCTCAAGCCATTTCTTAGAGTCTGGCCCTTTTATAACTTCTTAATAAGTTGTAGGCTTATCTTGATCCATGAGAAAAACATCACCATTTTGAGTTACAAGAAATCCATATCTATCGGGCTCATGGCGTATCCTACCAGACTTATGTGGGCCTTGTGTTACTTGAGCTAGTTCCTAACCCACAACATCTTATGGTATTTTTCCATACTCTATTATAGGTTCAGTGTTACTTTGTGAGTCTCGCACTTCTTCAGTTTCTACTTTTCTCCCACAGTTTTTTTGAGATAAATTCTCTTTCCAGAAAAATACCAGTTCGTGGGACAAACACTTTGCCTTCATTAAGATTATAGAAATAGTATCCCTTAGTTTCCTTAAGATACCCTACAAAGTAGCACTTGTCTGATTTGGGTCTAAACTTATCAGAAATTTAACGTTTTACATAAGCCTTGCAACCCCAAATCTTCATAAAAGACAAGCTAAGACGTTTCCTAATCCATATCTCATATGGAGTCTTTTGAACTGTTTTAGAAGGAACACGATTGAGTGTAAAAGTAGCTATATCTAGAGAATGCCCCCAAAAGGAAATTGCAAGAACTATATGACTCATCATAGATCGTACCATGTCTAATAAGGTACGATTCCTCCTTTCTGAAACACCATTCTATTGTGGCATTCCAGGTGGAGTGAGTTGTGATACTATACCACACTCCTTTAAATAGTCATCAAATTCTTAGCTTAAGTATTCTTCACCTCGATTTGATCGAAGTGTTTTAATACTTTTACTAAGTTAGTTTTGCACTTCATTCTTGAATTCCTTGAACTTTTCAAAGGATTCTGATTTGTGTTTCATAAGATATACATATTCATATCTACTGAAATCATCAATAAATGTAATGAAGTACTAGAAACCTCCTCTAGTAGGTGAACTAATAGGCCTACATACATCAGTATGTATGAGACTTAATAGATCATTAGCCCTTTCACTGTGTCCAGTGAATGATGTTTTAGTCATTTTTCTTAGCAAACAAGATTCACATATTTCATATGATTCAAAATCAAATGAATCCAAGAATCTATCTTTATGGAGCTTGGATATGCGCTTCTCATTTATATGGCCCAAACAACAATGCCAGAGATAGGTTAGATTTAAATCATTTGATTTAAATCACTTAGTGTTTATGTTATAGACAGACATTTCAAGATCAAGAATATAGAGCCCATTGAACATTTGTGCAATGCAGTAAAACATTTCATTTAAATAAACTGAATAACTTTTGTTCTTTATTATAAATGAAAAACCTTTCTTGTCCAAACAAGAAATAGAAATAATATTCCTACTGATAGCAAGCACAAAATAACAATCCTCTAATTCTATTACTAAATCAGAAGGTAAAGATAGATAATATATCCCTACAGCTAGCGCAACAACTCTTGCTCCATTGCTAACTCGTAGGTCCACTTCGCCTTTAGCTAGAGTCCTACTCCTTTGTAGTTCCTGCATATTTGTACAAATGTGATAATCGCATCCGGTATCTAATACCCAAGATGTAGAAGTTAAAACATTAATTTCTATAACATAGATACCTAAAGCGGAAGTCTCACTTCCCTTCTTTTTTTTCAGATCTTCCAGATAGACCTTACAATTTCTTTTCCAATGTCCGATTTGACCGCAATGGAAGCATGTCCCTTCATTAGCCACACCCCCTTTTAGTTTCAGTGTAGAGGATTTAGACTTGGGCTTGCCTTTGGATTTGGAATCCTTCTTGTTTTTGCCTTTGCCTTTTCCTTTGTCTTTGCCCTTTTGAACCATCATTATGGTATTAGGCTTAGTCTTTTGTAAATTTTGTTCAGCAGTTCTTAACATGCTTAACAATTCTGGCAATGGTTTGTCAATTTCATTCATGTTGTAATTCATGATAAATTGACCATAACTCTGTGGCAATGATTGCAGAATTAAGTCAGTGGTTAACTCTTAACCTAGTGGAGCACCTAATCTCTCAAGGTTCTCAACATACCTAATCATTTTGAGTACATGAGGCCCAACAGGGTTTCCTTCTACCAATTTGCACTGAAACAAGGCTTTTGTCACCTCAAACCTCTCAAGCCGAGCTTGGCCTTCATAAAGCTTCTTAAGATGCTCAAGCATGTCATAAGCTTCCATGTTCTCATGTTGCTTCTGAAGCTCAGAGTCTATAGTAGCCAACATGAGACAACCGACATCTAATGCGTCATCATGATGCTTCTTATAAGCATCCTTTTGAGGTCGAGGGGCAGTAGCTTTAGATTCTTAAGGAACAAGTTCCTCTAGGACATACATTTTATGCTCATGTTTGAGGACTACCCTCAAATTCCTATACCAGTCCAGGAAGTTTATCCCATTCAGTTTGTCCTTCTCAAGGACCGATCACAGTGATAAGTTATTTGATGTATTAGCCATTGGTTATTTACGACAGAAATATGCAAAGTAAGTATTAAATTTAAAATATTTAATAAGGTCTTTTATTAAATGTACCTCCCACTATTTTATTCAAATTAATAGCCCTCACTATTAATTTAGAAAGTCATATTGTCTAAGCTTTCTAGTAGGTCAAGATCCATATTTTACCAAGCCTTGAGTTAGCTTTGGCTAATCACTTAAAACTTAGTTATTTAGGTAAGCAACACTTGCCAATTATATCATATACAACTCTTGGATAGTTAGGTGAACAACACTTGTTCTAGTCCATCTTATGAACTAAAGCCCAACTCTATGCCTCTAGGTTTCAATCCTATTGAGATATCCTAGTTAAGTCGGACCTAATATTTGATATTCGAATATCACTATTATCCAGTCACATCTCACTAAGATAAATGAGGTACCTTGCTTTGGCAAACCTATCTTATGTCGATCGAGGTCTTGATGAGTACCAAACATTGGAAGGTATCATTAATTATTACTGACTTAATATTTTAGATGAGGAATTTTAACTTAATTATTATCAGATCTCACCATAATTAGCCTATTTGTTCATGCAATATATCTAGCGTATCTCATATATCATATAAAGTAAATGAATAAAATAGACTAACATATATCATATATCATGCAATGAATAGAACTATCACATAATAGGAACACATTCTATCACATAATAAATGCATGCTCATCAATATCATCACATAATAAAGAAATCAAAATGTCACATAGTATGGTCCAAAATTCTATTTTCTAATGACATTCCTAACTAACTCCTTAGCTTCTCCTTATTCCAAGCAAAGAATACTCCATTGCAATTACAAATTTACAACAGAAACCCCGAGTTACATTCCGGGGGAATTGAGATAAGAAGAAAATATACATTAGAAAAATAGAGGAAGATACGACACGAAGGTCGTATTTTAAAATCCATCCATAAAAACTCTAAGGGTCATACTATGCAACATATTCATGCATCATATATAATAATTGCTAAGAAATATATGTAACTAAGATAAGCAGGATGATTGACATATATATTTGATAACATTATCATCATAAAATCATGTTTTAAAATAGGGCCTTAAGAATAAAAATGATTTTTTAACGCTACGCAAAGTTAGCACGGCGGTCTGTGGGGGTCAAAGGGGCAGAGCCCCTTGCTGGGGGGTGTGAGGGGCGGAGCCCCCCGGGCCAAAAATTGAATTCATCTGACATTCAGATTTCAATTCATTTTGCCAGCAGTTGACACACCCTAAGTCGAACAATTCGACTATATGATTGACATTCAAATCATAGTTTCAAAATAGGATTTACGTCTGAACACTTTGAATAATTTTTAATCATATCAAAATAGATCCAGCCATGTTCAAATAAATTAAAGCACACATATACCTCATAAACCAAATTCAACTTAATCATATTAAACGAATTTAAACAAGTCTTTGCAGATTCAGAATTAATCACATTAATTCTGTGCTGGCTAGGTTATATGCTTTAAACGCAGAGAACATCACATGTTCAAAACAGATTCAAGAGTTTATCATTTGAAAACTCAGAATTACACATAAATAAATTTTAATATGAAGTAAAAAAAATGCATGATCATATTCATACAATTAATCTCATCAATTAATAATTAGATTTGAAATTCAAATCATATATATCATATATATATCTATGAAATGAAAATCATACATGAGTTTTGTAAATCCTCTTACTTATCAACACCTTAATCCTCGTTAAATAGATGATTAACGCATATTAATTTGCCTGCTATTCTAGGCTAGCTCACAATACCACAAATATTCTGCATCTCAAACAATGCAGGCAAGGGTCATGTCTTTATACAGAAAGTTCAACTTACAAAACATACATCCATTACTTACAATATCACCAACCACATAATCATTTATAATACAACTTCAAATCTCTATTCTCCTTTGTCAAGAGAGTCTCTAGAAGCATCACCTGGAATGGTTAGTATAATACAGAAAACATAAGAAACAGAGTTTCCCAGTAGCTAGCTATTACTATAAAAATATATCAAGTCATTCCAGATCCTTAAGCAAATAAAACGTACATTTCGAAATCAATCAATCATTTATCATCTCATTCCGTACCATTGTAAGAAATGTGCATCACACATAGCAATCATCAAGCCCGTTCAAGGACTTATATAATTATCTAGATGGCCACCACAGATGATCATACCTAGGCCTCATACAGTAATTCACTATCTTCTCGGGGATAACTCGGGCCATAGGCCTTACTCATACAGTATCACACTGTCTTCCCGAGGTGTCTGGCCATAGGTACCGCACACAACAATTTTCATTACCATCCCGGGGATAACTCGGGCCATAGGCCTTACACACACAGTATTTGACTGTCTTCCCGGGGTGTGCACACAGTAATTTCATTACCATCCCGGGGATAACTCAGGCCATAGGCCTTACACACACAGTATTTGACTGTCTTCCCGGGGTGTGCACACAGTAATTTCATTACCATCCTGGGGATAACTCGAGCCATAGGCCTTACACACATAGTATTTAACCGTCTTCCCGGGGTGTGCACATAGCTATTTCATACACATTCCATAAAATGGCAAAGTATACCGAAAATCATGTAGATAGAAAACAGAGCTTAAGGATAAAGCTAGCTACCTTTTATAAGCTTCCAATGTGATGTTTCCTTTGCCCTCACTTAACAACTTCTTTACACTTTCTCTTGCCTTTTCAAGTTGTCACTCTTTAGTCTATACAAATACACATCATAGTTCTTATTAGAACATCATCACTTTCCTTAAATCTCATGTATTCTTTACTTCCTCCACTTAAATAAATGCATACTTAGATGCTCTATATCTTATTTTCAGGCCTTGAAATGACACATATGAACATTAGAAAAGGATCCGGAAGTAAAACCATGCAAAACGTGAAGAGTTAAAGTCAAAATATTCACTTGACAAAGAACACGGGGGTGAACATGGGCCGTGTTCTACCCCGTGTTCAGAACATGGGGTACAACATGGGCCGTGTTCTACCCGGTGTACATTACTGATCTTCCAAAAACACAATTTTACATGGCTAAACCTCCTTCTCCCCTTGGCTTCTCAAAAGGGAAGTTTCATACACACTTTCATAACTCAAAATTTCATCTTCCATAGGCTTCATAACTCATAAGAATCATCCTAATTTTATCAATTTAACTAAATTCCAAACAAATCATGCCAAATCTACACATGCACCATTATGCCTCTAAAATCCTAGACTGTGTACATCATGGTTTCTTGCTATTTTTACACCAAACCAAAGCCATAGATCAACATAACAACATCTAAAACACCATTAAACATGTTCAAATCATCCAAAACTCCATGATCAACCACCTTTGACCACACCAACATCAAAATTTCAAGAAACTAAGAAGAGTACATTAAAGAGCTCTTAGAGGAGAACATTTTTACCTCTTGTTGCAACTTGAAAATCCTCACTTGGGAGCTCACCAAACTTGATCAAACTTGAGCTTTCTTCAATCTAAACACACCAATGGATAGAGCTTGATGAGAATAGCAACTTTCCCTTCTACCCCCAAGCCTAAATCTCACTATTTTTAGGTGAAAAAGCTAAAAGAAACTTTCTCTCTCTTCCCTCTCTCTCCTGCATGTTTTTGGTGCTTTAATGGAGTCTTCCATAGCTTTTGAGAAGAAAGGAGAAGGAAGAAGACTTTTCATGAAGCTTCAAGGGTATTCTTGCCATTTTTTACAATTTCAAGGGTAATTTAGTCCTTTTTTCACCAATAGTAAGGCTATTCTTGCCATTTTCTTCCAACAAGGACACTTGTCATGTGTCTATTGGCCACACTAAATAAAATCACATATTGCACCCCAAAATCTTGGTTATTCATATTAGATCCCAAATCCTTGGTTATTTCCACCTTAACCACACCCGATTCTGCACTTTTGCAATTTAGTCCATAGGGTCTCTGTCTGTTTAAAATTTCTTACACTGTCAGACTTAGACAACTTCCCCTTTTAGGATTTTCTAACTTCCTCTGATCATTTATACTGCTTATGAAAATAAATTCTTTTCCCTACTATCCCTTTTCCTTCAGAATTTCGTTTACACTTACACTTAATTCCTTTCAACTTAAAATTCACCCACCAAGCTAACTCAAACGTGCTCTTCGTTTCTACGACCTTAGAATTTAGAGATTCAGATGATAGAATTAAAAAAATTCGGGACATTACAAGTTTGCATATATCTCATATATATCTAGTTTAAACAGAAACTGATTTGATATTAATTTATCACATAAACATTCATCAAAATGTGTAACTTCTGATTTAAACCAAAACAGATTTGACATGAATTTATCATATAAATATTCATCAAAGACGGTAAAACACATAATCAGAACTATATTTTTGCAAGAAGCTCTGATACCACTGTTAGGAATTCGAATTATTACATGCAACAGAATTTTAAAATTTTGATCCGAATTCTACCTAGGATCCATGCAAAAAGTATAAATCAATGATTAGGTTTTACTTATTGGGCATTCGTATTTCTACTAATTAAAACTTAAGAGCGGATGAATCAAACACCGGCCGGAAGGTACAGTGTCTTTATGATATCCACACGGAGTGAACAACGACCTCTCGCCCTCCACAAATATGCTAGGATGCGTTTTTCTCTTTAGGAACTAGGATTTTGATGTTTTCTGAGTGATTTAGGATTTTAGTAAGTCTATAAGCTTGTCTCTCATATGTTGCCTTCAAGCCCCCTTTTATAGAATTTAGGCAAGTCACAATCCTAGTCCTACTAGGATAATGCTTCCGAAATCCTAATCATACTTAACAACTCATTTTATCCTTATCCTAGAGATAATGAAGAGAGATATGACTTATCTATTAATTATCTAATATTAGATAATATTATCTCATAATATAGATATCTTAATATTAGATAATTGGATATAGTTATTAAATATCAAAATAATATTATCTCATAATATATTTATCTAATATCTAATAACGTAATTATTTGATATTACTTTAATATCAAATAATATCACATAATATATATATATATATATATTGCAGTGAACTTATTATTCTTAATAATATATATATATATGCATGAAAATAAGTCCAATTAATTGGATATTAATATAATTAAAGTCTAATTAATTATTGTCTTATTCCTACTCATTTTGTGTGACCCTGTAGGTTCTTCCTATGTTGACTAATGACTCATTATTAAGCCATAGATAGTAAGCGGTATTTAGCAATACATCACTGCTACTCAAATAGTAAGAATGTCTGTGATTCGACATCCACCTAATACATGATCAACGTTTTGCATCATAAACCTTTTGTCATAATATCCAAATTGAACTGGAGGCATGGAATGTGTCATCCTCGTCAATGTTCAATTTATATTTCTTGATATTGAGTAGACTTAAAATAAATGATTAATATCATATATTAATTCAGTTGAGCATGGCCATGCATTTATAAGTCTCACTCAATCAAGGGGCCCAAGGATATTTCTCTTTTATACAAGAGTAACAAAATTTCATCTACATCACTCACTTCCCTTTGCACGATTTATGACACACTCAATCAATGCCTTACTTATCATCTTGATTAAAGATTATATAGGACAATATTAAAGTGAGTAATTCCTCATGTAGGGAACCATAGTGACTTCAACTTAAAGGTTTATGTGTATTTATGATCATATGAGAATAACTTATGACACATTTATTCATGTAATATTCTCATAGTGGGTCAGTCCAGTATATTGTTCACTAGCAATATACTCATGTGTTGACTTGATATCACAAATCTATGATTTGTAATCATCAGTCACTATACATGCTAATCTCAATGTATCATTACTATCCTTTTCGTAATAATACTTGACTAGGGACATTTTAGGAATAGCGAAGTTATTCCAAGGATAATTATTATATTAAGTTATAAATTGTGCATAATAATAATAAAATTATAAAAATAAAATATAATAATTAAATTACCTAAAATAAAATATAATATATTGTGTATAACTTCAATCATCTATATGATTAGTTCTAGGACACACACTAACAAATTAGCCCACATTTAGTATTCCCTAAGTATAGCTCAATTATGTTGTATTACTTATTTAGTGAAGTTCATTCATATTAGGTCTATTCTAATTAAGAGCTTTTGTCTGACTAAAGTTTCTAATTACATTATGATCTCATTATTTGACATGTTCTTTGTGTGTGATTCTATAGGTTCTTATTACATTGGTAGTGATATTAAAATCTTATTTTAATATCGTAGATAAGAATGGTATCTATCAATACATCACTGCCCCCTAAGTGTTTATAATTTTAGTGATTTAACATGACCTTTCCATGGTCAATATCTTATATAGCTTAGTTCATTTTTGTCTTGGATATCCATATTAAACTTGAGGCATGAAATATGTCATCTTTTTCATAATTCAACCTATATGTTTATTAATTCTTAAGTATATTGATAAATGCACAAATGCACCTAAATTTTATGTGTTTCATCACTCATTTACTTAGTATTTTGTGCAAATTGATTGAAAAGGATACTTAGATGCTCTATATTTTATTTTCAGGTCTTGAAATGACACATATGAGCATTAGAAAAGAATCCAAAAGCAAAACCATTCAAATTGTAAAGAATTGAAGCAAATTTGTTCACTTGACAAAGAACATGGGGTATAAGAACCCCGTGTTTAGGGCCATGTTTCATTTTGGATTGCTTCGAGGCTTCACTGAGCTGCTCAGAGAAGAACACGGGGTTAAACACGGGACGTGTCATACCCCGTGTATCTTACTGCCATTTGCTTCTGAGGTAAACACGGGGAGTATCACACCCTGTGTAACATGCTGATCAGTCTTCGTTGAAGAACACGAGGTACAACATGGGCCGTGTCATACCCCGTGTACATTACTACTTGACACTTTGGAGAAGAACACGGGATGTGTCGCACAACGTGTATCGTGCTGCTCAACTTTCATTGAGAAACACTGGGTACAACACTGGGCCGTGTTAGGACTCCAGTGTACATCACCAATATAAGTTTTGTGCGAAAATTTTGAATAGAAAGGGAGGAGGGGAAACTGAGAATTAATAAGGAGAGCTGCTGGGAGAAACCCTAGGGGAGACCCAAACTCACCAAAGGAATCTTCTAACGTGGATTTGAGCAAGGAATTGAAGAATCAAGCAAGAAATTTGTAAATCTTCATGAATTGTTTGACTTCCCTCTCTGTTTTCTAGTTTTCTTCTGATTTTGTAATGTTTTCACACTAAACCCTTGTGCTCAGCTTGGGTGAACTTGTTCATGGATTTATGGATTTGAATTTTATATAATCTAGCTTGATTTACTGTTGATTTAAGATTTGATTATGCTGTTTAGTGCTGGAACAAACCAATATATCCAGAATATTGGATTTGTGTTATGGATTAATTGATTCTAGGTTGAAATGACTAATTAATTAATCAGACCTTGCATGATTATTGGGAATATCAATTAGACTTAAGAATTAAGCTAATTGGATTCTTTTGCACAGGTGAAATGTCCAAGAATGGATTCTAAACCAAGTTAATGCAACCTAGATGAGTGATTACTTAGAGTAATTTTGGGCACTTAATCTTTTGGTTAGTAGCTAGTAGCCTTGCAATGAGGTATAGCTTAATTTTGGTAATCCAACAATATTAATTAACAGTAAACAAAGCTAGAGAATTATATTCATTCCATAATGAAATATACAAGGGATCCTTAAGCTGAGTACGCTTTTATTACATTGAATCAAACCTTATTTTTGATAGTTAAGCTCTGTTTTACATTTTACTCTTGATTCTCAAAAATCAATTGATCCGCCTAGATAATTTTACTTGAGATTTAGTTAGTACTCAACCTACAATCCCTGTGGAGAACGATAATCTTTTATACTATAACTCGACTTAACCTGTGCACTTGCGGGATTGTAAGGTCATATACTGAGTAAAATAAATAAATTAATATCACATTTTGATCCATTTAAGTATGACCATGCATTTCATAGTCTTATTTAATCAAAAGGCTTACAAATATCACTCTTCCTATATAAGAAGGATAAAATCCCATCTAGGTTACTTATATTTCTTTGCATGATTCATGATATACCTAATCATTACCTATTATGCCAACCTTATTACAAGTGACATTTATTGATATCAAAGTACGCAAATCCTCTTGTGGGAAATCATATAATTTTATATTAAAAGACCATATATATTATTATCATAATAAGAATGGCTTATAACACTCATATAGTAAATCATGTAGCTTTTTCATGGCGAGTCAATCTAGTACATTTGTTTTTTAACATGTACTCATGAATTGACTTGATATCATACATCCATTTTATAGTTATTAGCTAACAAACATATTAGTCTTAATATATTATTATTATCCCTAATTCATAATAATACTTAACGAGGGATATTTTAGAAATCATAGAAATTAGGCCAAGGGAAATTATTATATTTACTTATATTACATAAATATAATATTAAACATAGTAATTGATATGCCTAAATAAAGAAAACATATTAAGAGATAAACAAATATAATCATCCTATAATTGTTTACTAAAGCATACACTAACATACACAATCAATGCTACTTGATTATCTATTACTAAGATGCAAATTGTTGTTCCTGGGTTGTCATCATGTATTGGCCATAATTTGAATCAAGTTTCTACAATCTGTAATGGACATGAAAGCAAAGGATTGATGATAAATTATGCATAATTGCCTTGAATATAAAAGCAAAGAATTGCTTTAAGTAGGATGCCATGGAAACAATTATTGTTATTTTTCTTTAAGCAATGAGATCAAAACTCCTGCCGTTACAGATCATATTTTTGCCTTCTGCCATTAAGACAATTACTATCACTTTCTTCAAAATGGTCTATGTTATAAACATTATGTTTTCCTAAATATCAATGATAAAATGCTCATTCTTCAATATAAGAATATATAGTATAAATGAAAGTGTTGATAATCTAATGTAATTTTTATATAGGTATTTGTTAGAAAAATAGTTAGAATACAAAATTTGTATATTTTCTTAAAAAATTAAAAACAACATCAATTTTTAATTATAACCAACATCTTTGTTAAAAAAGTGTTAGGTTGTGGAAGTTGTAATTTATATTTATCAACCTATAACTTAAAATAATTATCTACCAACTTATAATAAATATTAAGCTATATAAACTAATATTAATTTTTATTTAATAATTGATGTATATTGATTTTTACTCTATATATAAATATCTCTTTCACTCCATCTTTCATTTAGATGGAATAAGATGACAACACACGTATTCTTGCTATACATATAAAAAAGCTTCAATTTTTATATTCATGAGTATTTTATCAAATCATAATTATCTTATATCCTTAATAGTTTAGGTGACAAAAAATATTAGTGGACATGAAAAAGAAAAATATGTATTTTAGTGTATGAGAGATAAAGAAATAACATGTGCACTATAAATTTTTAATAAAATTCCAATTAATTTATATTTAGTTAAAATATATATCTCTTTAAAATTGATATGAAGAAAATATTGACAATTTTTACATAAATCAATTTGATTTTAAACTTCAAATGGTTTTTATTGAAAATAAAATATATAATCAATTCTCTTAATTAATATATTTTGCATTAACATTTTAACTTATTTAAAATATTTTTATAAAAAACTATCATGTAATATTTAGAATATTTAGTGATATTATCATCTGAATTATAAACAAAAAACGTAGATATGCAAAATGAAAAATGGGACATGTAGTAAATAAAAGGAAGAATAATAGTGTTTGAGTTGTAAAGTCTTGATAATATTTCAATTGATATATGTTTATTTTGAAATATAATACTTGAAAATTGGTTGCATGAAAATATTTATAAAATTTAAATAAAAAGGTTTGATTTTAATTCTTATATTTTATATTAAAAATGGATTAATTCAAGTACTACTTTATCTATTAAAATTTTAACATATTTAAAAGTACAATCATTTAAGTTTAAATAATAAAATTAAATATAAAAGAAGGGGAAAAAAAGCAATTCAGCTAATAAAAAAATCAGAAATAGAGCATATCTATAAAGTAAGAAAAATTAAGAATATAATATGTATTTAGTTAATTGAATTAAATCTAACTTATTTCAAATATTTTCATAATAGAAAGAAAATATATCATGTTATATTTAGACTACTCTTTGATGTTAGCATTTAAGTTATAAATAACAGGATAATTAAAAAGAAAGAAAAACATTCAAAGTAGATAAAAAAAGATAAAATCTCATATAATGAATATTTAATATAAAATATCATACTTGAGAATTGATATAAAATATTGACAAAATTAGAATAAATAAATTTGAATTTACTTTTTAAGGTTTTTTATTAAAAATAGAATAATTAATAGTTAATTTAATTACTACTTTTTGTATTAGAGTTTTTATATATTTAAAATATCTATTAATAAAAATAAATATATCATACTATTTCCATACTATTTAATGATATTAATATCTTAGTTATAAATAACATTAGTTTGTATAAAGGAATAAAAAACTTGTATGATAGTAGATAGAAAAAAGAAAAATATTATGTTAGTTGTAAAGTAATGAAAGTTAAAAATAAAATATATAATTAATAAGTTCAATTAAAAATTATTTACTTTTTTAAAATATTTTTGTGATAAATAAAATAAATTATTTATATCAACAAAATTCAAATATGTTTGAACTATAAAAGGAGTGGACAGAAAAAAAGTAAAAAAAAAATGTTAGATAGTGTAGATAAAGGAAAAGAAATAGTATATAAATTTAAAATCACAATAATTTCAATTACTGTATAATATATATAATTTGAAATGTAGCATGAAAAAATTGATGTAAAAATATTGAAAATTTCAAGCAAATAAAATTCATCATCATTTTTAAATATTTTTATAATAAAAATATATAATGTTATATTTATATTAGGATTGAACTTTAGGGTGTGTTTGTATACATTTTTATTTCTGTATTTTTAAAAATTATTTTTAATTTTAAAAACTACTTTTAAGTGGAAGAAAAATAAATAATAAATGGAGGTTAGTATCATAAATATGAAATATTTCATTTAATTACAAATTTTTATATCAAGAATAAATTTAAAAAATAATTAAAAGTTATTTATTTTTTATTTTAAGTTACATATTTGGAGTTACAATTTTTGAAAAATAAATTTTAAAAATAGATTACTATATAGGTTCTTCTATTTTAAAAAAAATAAAAAAACATAAAATAATATAAAAAAATTAAGCATATAATTGATACAAAAGGAAGAGAAACATGCTACATTTTTAAATAATAGGAGTGAAGACAAAAAAAGAAAAATATATAACATAGCTAGTAAAAAAGAAAATAAATAATATTTAAGTACTAAAATAATAAGAATTAAAAATATAATAAGTTGTAAATTAATTTAATTTAAAATATTTAATTTATTAAAAATATTTTTTTAAAAATATTATATTATGTTTATATTATTCTATTATATTACAGCTAAATATTATATATCAAAATTAAATAAAAAATAAAATCATATAATTTCTTTTTGTAAATGAAAGAGCAATTAAACCATTCGATGCGTATAAGTAAAGACTAAAGATTAAACTCTAAATATAATAGAAGATATAAAACTTTTAAAGGATATTAAATGCCACTTGAATTAAAAAAATTTTGAAAAAAACTCTAAATACAAGTAGGGACTAAAGATCGAATTTTAAATATAATAGAAGAGATAAAATCTTTAAAGGATATTAAATACCACTTGAATTAAAAAACTTTTAAAAAAGAAGATTATATAATAGAGTAGTTAAAGAAAGAAAAAGATAATACGTGAGTTGTAAAGTCTTGATAAAATTTTAATTAATGTATTTTGTATAATAAAATATAGAACTTAAATATTGATATAAAAATATTAATAAAATTTAAATAAATTAATTAAATTAAAATTTAAATATTAATTTTAAAAATGAAATTCATAATTAATTAATTTTTTAATAATTTCTATATTTAGGTTTTAATTTATTTTAAATTTTTTAATATGTAAAAAATAAAATATAACATGTTATATTAATATCACTTAGTGATATTAATATTTGAGCTTAAAATAATAGGAGTGCACTTAAAAAAAAGATTATAAATATATACAAACACTCAAAAGAATAAATAAAAAGAATAGAAATAATATATGAAGTGTGAGTAGTAAGGAAAAAAATGTAATAAATTAAAATTATTAAAAATAAAACATATTATATTATATTTATAATATTTGGTAATACTCATGTATAAGTTATGAATAATAGAAGTAGATATGAAAAATATAAAAGTATAAATCGGAAAAATAAAAAGAAAAGAAAGAATAAAATGTATAAAAATATAAAAAAATAAAAAAAGAAAAAGAAAAGTTGAAGGCCGGAAAACACTTCCCGATAATCTGGCGCATAATAAATAAATTTAATATAAAATTTTCAAAATAAATTGATAATTTCTTATTCTTTAAATTACTATAAAAAAAAAGTATAATAGAATTGTATAAAAACTAATATCTCTTATATAAATAGATATCATTAATAAATATTTATTTTAGTTTTAAAATGTGAGGATAAAAAGTTAAAATAGTCCTTATATCAATTAAAGAGGTAATTTTATATTTCTACCTATAAAATATACTAGAAATTTTTCTAACCAAAACGTTGTGGATAAATAATTTGCTGTGATTTATGGTGAAAATTGACATTTCTTTCATTTTTTTCAATTAATAACTAATCAAATAACTTAAGGCTATTTCAATCAAACAGACTTTGATAATAAGTATAAATAATTTTTACATTATTATCTTTAATAGATATTATATATCTCATTTATTATTTTAACAGTAATCAAAAGTAAATTAGTATTTTCAATTCAACAATCGTCACCGAAGTGCATTACCAGAACTTGATTTCCCTTTTTTCTTTGTACCAAACTAAGAAAGTGAAAAATCAGAGTATTCTTATCTTTCTCCTTATTTATTTTTCTTGATTTTTTTCTCTTCTCCCTGTTAGACCATGCAGCTCCAAATTCTTACTAAATTGCTTTATATAGTATGGTTTTTCAAATCTCTTAATAAAATGCAGATCATTATCCTTCTTCAAATATTTATAACGGCTGATCTTGAAGTATACACACCTTACTTACTGATTTTCTCTTCGTGATTTAATGAGATTATAATTAAATTACTCTCATTTAGAACTCATTTAATAGGGCGATGAAATTTATTATTATTAAAATGATTAATAATAATTGATTTTAAAATAATTAATTATATATAATTTATTTTATTGTTAATAAAATCAGTTAATAATTAATCATACGAAATATTAATTTGTTTGGGTAATGTATAAATTAGTTCTTGTAAAATGAAAATATATATTATATATTATTTAATTCATTCATATTCTTTCCTAGTACGTTTATTCTGATCGTTTTAGATTATTTTCCATAGAAAAGGAAGGGTGAATTGTTTAATTATTAAAATAGGATTATATTTATTTTGACATTCATTAACTTAAAAATTACAAATAATTAAATTATAACATTTTGAGTTCTGTTCATTTATCTAAAATAGATCCTGAAAATATATTCTTATCTGAATGATGTTAAAAAAATGAGTCCTTGAAAGTGTTAAATCATTAAAAAGGATAAAAAGATACACATGATCATATCAAAATCAATAATTATATAATATTTTTAAGAATATCATATGTAAAGGAAAATATCATACCATAATATATATTTGTAATTAATATATATATTCTTGTTATATTCTCATTTAATTAAGTTATTTTTCCAAAAAAAGAAACTTTAACTTTTTATAATTAAAATAAGTTTTTTTATTTGTTTTGATATTCATTAATTTAAAAAAATTACAAATAATTAATTTGTTAGATATCGATAGTCATTCTTGAATATAAATTACAAAAATGATGTTAGTATGAATATAAATTTTAAATTTTAAATTGTTAGAAGAAAGGTAGTAAATAGATAAAAAATATTTAAATAAAGTTAGTATGAATATAAACTTTGGAAGTTTTCTTATTATAATCACAATTAAAATTAGAATATAAGGTATTCAAAATAGCTTATTTTTTTAATCAAAATTATTATTTGTAATTAATTATTGAACATTTTCAAAAATATAGTTAAATATATTTAAAAATTAATAAATAATTATTTAATTTTTAATCATTAATCATAATTTTTAATTATTATATCATTAAGCACTTAGTCTTTTTTCAACGCTTGTATTTAATCATGTGGGGACCATGATCCCACAATCAGAGGACAACGAAATTCGTATTTTCATACCTTGTAACGTATACACTGCAGAAACATTTAATCGGGCAACTATGCAAAAAATCTTGTCACCCAATATATCAACAACTAGCTTTTGGAGCATTAATTATTTTATAATATTTAATTTGTTTTATTAAAATTTTATAATTAAAAAAATAATATAAATATTTTATATTAAGTATAGATATAATTAAGATTTAATATATTTTAACATTATTTCTTCCTATAGATAATCATTTATTGATATTAGATTTTGTAATACATAAATTTTTTTGCATTTTTTAACCCCATATACTACACCAAATCAAATTAATACATGTATAACTAAAATATCCTCTTTTTTGTATTAATCAATAATTAATATTTATGACTGATATAAATATTTGTTATTTTGATAGAATATAAGTTTTATGAAAAATGTATTTGTGAAACATTATTATTGAAAATAAAATTGATCTTTTGTCAAAATAAAAAAATTATTATTGAAAAATGCATATGATATTTTAAGCCAACATTAAACATGAATAGTAATTAAAATAAAATTCTGAATGGAAAATAAAATTTTGGTATTGTGTGTTAATGACTCATAAATATTAATAATAATTAAAATAAAATCCTTGATCCCTAATGAAGAATAAAAAAAAATTTCTTTCCATTTTAAAAAGGAAGTCTCTTGATTTATGTCATTATAAAAGTGAACAATTATCTATTAAGCAATAAATATGAATTATAAAAAGAAAATTTCAAAAGATTAAATTTTTTTCAAATTTTGGAAAAAAACCAATACTTCAACTTTTACCTCTATCGGAAATGTTTTGATACTTTAATGAATAGAGTAGTCTTTTGTTTTTTAGGTAAAGTAGTAAAGGCTCATTATTTGATCTTTAGAGAAATTGTTGCATAGATATGTAAAAAAAATAGCAAATTAATAAAGGAAAATGAAGTTTAAAATTAAATAAAAAATTGAATGTATGGAGAAGTAAGGAGATAAAGAATTATGCTGATTTTTGTTATCAAGAAAGCACAAATTTAAAGAAATTTATATTTTACTAGAATAAGAAATTATGAAAATAAGCATCGTAAATCGTAAGTATATTAAATTCTAAATGAAAAAAAAAGAAATATAGAAGGAAGGTAAAGGATTAAGAACGAAATAAAGTTTCAAATTTTAAATTTTGATAGGAAAAATCACAAAATAAAAATTTAACAGATTCATGATTTAATTCAAACAAATTATACAAGCAAAAAAAATGTCACAAAAAGTAAAAGGCACAAAAAATGTCATAAAAAGTGTCACTTACAATATATACCTATAAAAAAAAGTAAAAAGCATTAAAAAAGAAGATAATATCAAATTTAGCAAAATTAAAGTGAAAAAAAATTTCACTCAAGATAAACCTCAATCATGTTAACTTTCCTTGTCAAACAATCTCATATTTGCAAAAAAAAAAGGTGAGTAAAAAATGCAAAGCTCTATCGCCGCCCATCTTTACTTATCACTAAAGATGTTGTTCAAGAATTAGTGATAATATAAGGTGATAAATTTGAAATTCAAAATTTGAAAACTTAATTTTTTGTTTTAGTAAATGTAAAAATGGGTTATGAAAATTTTGAACTAATTTAAGAGATAAAGCAAGATATTCCAAATTTAAGATTAATTTGAAAAAAGATAACAGATAGATTGAGAAGGCAATAAAAGATTATGGATAGATTAGCAAAATGATAGGCACATGGTAAGCTATGAAATGACACTTATCATAATTAGAGGTAAGAAATATTAGAACAAATATATAATATAAAAATTACATTACAACTAAACAAATGAAATATGGCATAATTAGGATTATTGGTTCTGTAATTTCTTCTAATTCCCACCAATCTCATTTGATATCAATAGGGAAACAACAAAGTGTAAGGAGGAAGGAGAGGACACTGCTGCCATTTTGTCTTGACAATTGTCTATTGATGATAAGTGACCAAAGTAGAATAATAATCCTTAATTACTTGGCTTTTCACATCACATTAAATGCTTGATATGGACTTTCAACATCATAATTATTTAAGAGTGTTGCAATGTTATGATGCCTATTGTAAGCACTCGTTAACTTGGCCACTCTTAGGTCAAATTGTTAGGCATTAAACAGTATGTGGCTATGTCATATAGCTAAATGTCAAATTTGAGCCTATAGTTTGCAAGCAATTACTTTATCCATTCTATTAAATCATGTAAATGCAAATCACAAACAATTTGCAATAATCCTATGATTGTAACTCACTAGTTTTTTCTCCAAGCAGCTTTTTTGGATGGAATTATTATCTACTAAATAGATTGACACAATAAGACATAAAACTTCTTATAGGAAATGTGGGGATTAACCCAAATAGCAAAGCACACTTTTGGTAGGCTTTCAACTATAGTAGGTGTTAATGTATATACCTTAAAATTAATCATATTGATGATTGTAATTTTGAATCATGTTATTTTTAATGGCAATTTCAATTATTATATTTATATATATTGTCTGCGTAATATATTTAATTATAATAATAACCTTTACAATAATTATATTCTTAAATGTCCCTAGTCATATATCATTGTGGATTAGATTGCTTTGATATGTTAAGACTAGCATGTGTAGTGACTTATATGAGATATTAAGCTTACACATGAGTACAAGTTAGAGAACTTGTATACTGGACTGACCCATCCTAAGAACACTACATGAATTGTTATATAAGTGTCATAAGTGATTCTTAGTGATCATTATTATTATGGTCCGTTGACCTGAGATCACCAAGGTTCCCTACATGTGAGTTTCATATTTTAATACTATTCTGTCACTCACGCTTGAATGAATACAAGGGTAGTTATTGGATATGTCACATATCATGCGAAGGGGTTTGTATGATCAAAATAGAATTTGTCCCTCCTATATAACAGGAGTAACATTTGTGGGCCCCTTGATTAAGTAAAGTTGAGAAAATGTATGACCATACTTAAATGAATTGACATGGGATGTCAATTACATTTGCTTTCAGTCAGCTTACTTATAGATCAAGAAACCTTGAGATTGGACTATACGGAAATGACACGATCCATATCTCGTGCTCAATCTAGATATTTAGGACAAAAGGATATAGATGATGATCACATATAAAGGTTCAGTCGAATCACTAACTTTCTCATCACTTAGGTAACAATGATGTATTGCTAGATACTGCTCATTATTTATGATCATTAATATGATTAATGATTATTGCCAATGTAATGAGAGCCTAAAGGGTCACACACTTAGAGCCTAGTGGATTTGAAATTAATGAACTAAATTGTTTGGGCCTAATACTTGAGAATTCTATATTATGATTATAAGGCCCAATAATAAGCCTATAATTATACATAAACCAAAGCCCAAATTAGTTAGGGTTTTCTATGCTCTTATTTAGATAGGCTTGTTGGATAATAATTAGGTTGATTCATTATTCACACATCCCATACAACATACAAAAATCCTAACACCTCTCCTTTGACCATAATCCTTGAAGAGACGTAGCTAGCACTACGAGGTTAAGGAGACGAATTCCAACTAGTGATCATGAGAATGTTCATTAGTGATCTACTGGTTCTTGTGGATACCTCGGAGTATTTGACTGAAAGGAAATTGAATAGGTGATCAACGAACAAAATCTGGAATCATATAAAGGTATAACCTAAATCCTACATTCTAATTTAACATTTTGCATGGATCCATTGGCTGAGATCGATTTATTCCGCTACGCTTGTATGGCTCCTGATCCCAACAGTAGGGTTCATCCTCAACATATGCACCATTATTCACAATGCCCAGACAAATATGAAAAATGCTTTCATTTGGTCATGCTTAATAAGGATGGTGAAAAAGATAAACTCTAATGTAAACCTTGAACTAATAAAAGTACATTAACTATATTAGTTATTAGCCTTATTTTTTGTATGATGTTAATCATTAAACCATTTCAATATATTTTTTTCCATTTAGGCTTACAAGTGTCTCTACCTTATGTTATTATGTTGAGCAAACTTTGAATTGCAATTAAATATGTAAGACTATATTCCAATAGTTTTTTATGATCTCAGTTGATTAGGCAAATTGATTTCAACCCTCTGCCGGTAATCAAACATTGATTACAAGGTGGGTTGCATTAAAAAGATTGACTAGGTGCCTTTTTCCACCTCAATTGCTAGTATATTGACCTTTACTCGTACAAGTGGCTCTATTTCAAATTTGATCCTCAATGAAATATGTTGAACATGCATGGAGCTAGAATTTTCTTTAGGGTTGAAAATGTTAAGACTATTATTGGCTTTGCTAATAGAGAGTTGAATTTAGAGGAGCCTCCAACAAACTCACTTAAGAAGTATTGGTATCAATTGGACATAATAAAATTTACACACTTACACATATAGTGAAAAAAACATAAATAAAATAAAAGATATTAATTCTTCATTTACTTTGATTGATTGCATCTTATTACAAGGGAGGCCTTTTATAAGCATAATTTTACAATAAAGAATAACAAACCCATGAGAGAAGGAAATTGAATGAATGGCTACAAATTCTTATTAACTATAGCACATGTAGTTGTAAAAAATTATGCCTTAACAAGCTAGCTTATTGGTTGAAAATTGGTGGTTCTTTGAAAAATATATTGAGCACTTGATTTTAATAGTGAAACACTAAGTTCTAACAGTTTTGCATTGTAACTTATAGGCCTTATGGTGTGGCACCTATAAGCTTGATCTAATTTTTTTTTACATAGCCTTCTTTATGTTAAACTTGTAAAATTTGTCATTCCAAGTAATTTATTCATCTTGTAAATAGTATAACTTTTAATGGCTTTGTAAAAAAATCTATAATTTATTCTTTAATGTAACCGTAATTAATCAACATTTCCTTTTTAGCCACTAACTTTTGAATCTTAAGAAATTGAATATCTATATGCTTGGAATGCCCATGAAATATAGGGTTTTTGCAAAGAATAATAGTAAATTTATTGTCACAAAATATTTTCAATATTTTTTGAAAATATTTTGCTTTTAATGTAACACTTCAAGAATTCTTCTTAGCCATACTACTTGTGTAGCATAATTAGCTACTACTATGTATTCTGCTTCAACCTAATGTGTTTTTCCTTTTTTCTATGTCTTTAGCCCAATAACTATCAATATAGCCAACAAGTTTCACATCATTAGTATTAACATAAAAATTTCCATCACTTAACATACCTTTGATGTATTGAGGAATTCCTTTAACTTCTTATAGATGACAAGGACATGGCTTTTCTATAAACTTATTAAGTAATCTAACTTCAAAGACTACATCTAATCTAATTACAATCAATTATCTCACACTTCTAATTAAACTCTTATAATAAGTTAGAATAACACTTCTACCTTTATCTTCCCTTGTTAATTTTAGTTTTTCTTTAACTAGAATGGAAACTAGTTTTGAATTCTCCATCTTGAATTTCTTCAAAATATCATTAGCATATTTCTTTTGAAAAATGAAAATTCCATTATCTTGCTAAACAACCTTAATGCCTACAAAATAAGATATTAAGCTAAGATCTATCCTTTCAAAAGAACTCATCATAACTTCCCTGAATTTTGCAATCATCTTTGAATTATTTCTAGCAAAGATTAGATTATTAACCTAAAGATATACAATGAGAACATTCCTAGGCTTAACTAATTTAATGTACAAAGTGTTCTTAAAAGGGCATCTTTTAAAACCATGTTCAATAAAGTAGGAATCAATCTTCTTATACCATGCTCTTAGTGCCTACTTCAATCTGTACAATACTTTCTTCAATTTATAGACTTTATTATTTTTTTCTATAATCACATATCATGTAGGTTGCTTAATATTTACTTTTTCTTCTACAATGCCATTTAAAAAAAGTTAATTTAATATCCATTTAATATATTTTCCAATTATTTTAAGTTAAAAGTGAGAAAATCATGTGAACTATGTCTAATCTGGCAACAAGAGCAAATACCTCAAAGTGATTAATACCTAACTTTTACTTGTACCCTTTTGTGACCAATTTTGATTTAAAGTAATCAATTTCAATAATGGTCTTGCATTTTGTTTTATATATCGACTTCACTCTAATTGGCTTTTTATCTACAAGCAAATCTATTAGTACCCATATTTAATTTTTCTCAATTGTGTGAATTTCCTCATCCATGGCTTTTCTCCAATGTAAGTCATTCGATGTGTCTTCAAAATTTATTGGTTCATAATTTGCAAACAAAACAAAATTGATAATCTTTTCATCAGATGGATTATTATTACTCATAATGTAATCTTCTACTGTGGCTAGTAGTTGTCGACATTCCCAAGGTTGACTAGAAGATTTTGGTTTAGACATTGGATTTTCCTATCCATTTTCTTCTTCATAAATATTAAAAAATCACCATCGGCACTTTTTAAAGACTAGTCTCATATTCCTTCTTTATCAAATGTTACATCATGATTGATAATTACCTTCTTTGTTTTTGGATTATACAGTTTATATGCCTTTGAATTCATACTATAGCCAATGAAAATACATTTTTCACCTTTATTATCCAATTTTTTCTTGAGCTAGTTTAGCATATTAGCATATACAATACGCCCAAAAACTCTAAAGTGCTGAAGTAAGGATCTCTTTCTATTCTAAGCTTCTTTAGGTGTTTTGTTACAAACACTCTTTGTTGGACACCTATTCAAAATGTAAATTGCACAAGCAATTATTTTTTCCTAAAAATTCTTTGGGTAGTTGTTTAGATTTTATCATGCATTTGACCATATCCTTAATTATTCTATTCTTCCTCTTAACTAATCCATTTTATTAAAGAGTGTATTTGATAGTTAACTAATATTGAATTCCATGTTGTTCAAAGAAATCTATACAAGCAAGATATTCTTGACCTTTATTTATTCTTAGTGTTTTAATCCTGTAATTGCTTTGTTTCTCTATAAATTCCTTAAATGACTTAAAGGCATTATAAGCTTCTACTTTCTATTTCAAGAAATATACCTATCTTTTTACTAAAATTATCAATGAAAGTAATGGAATACTTATTATCACTATGCATTGGTACATCAACTGTGTATAAATTTGAATGGACAATCTCTAGTGGCTTTTTTATCCATTAAAACTTTCTAATTAGAAATGCCTCTCTATGTTTCTTTCTTAATTCACATTTCTTATATACATCATTAGGAACTTTTACAACAGGCAAACTAGAAACAAGCTATTTCATTGTCAAAATAATTCAATCCAGAAAAATGAAAATGCCTAAAATGCATATACCATAACCAAATATCATCTAGTGTTACTGAACTCAAGCAAGAAAGTTTTTCATGTTGAATTTTCAATGAGAATAGGGGATTCAAAGTTACTTCTACCTTGGCAATAAAGCTTTCATTCTTATTAATAAAAGTGCATTAGCCTTGATGAATCTATATGTTATAACCTTTCTTTGATAGTTATCCTACACTCAACAAATTGTAATGAAAACTAAGAGTAAAGAAAATATTAGAGATAAAGTTTTGGGAGCTATCTTTCAATCTCATAAAGACTCAACCTTTTTCTAAATTGGAATATTTGTATTACTCTTAAATTTTATTGTTGACTTGACAGTTTCATCTAATGAAGAAAATATTTCCTTTTTCCTACAAATATGATTACTACAACCAATATCCAAATACCAGATATTTTGATCTTCTTCAAAAGAATTTCCTGCCAAAAATAAACATTTTGAGTTATAAGAACTCTCATTAATATTTTAGTACTAATTTTCTACAAAATTTTCCTAGTAGTTATTTTGAAATTTGAATGTATAATATGCAACTTTATGTCCAAATTTTCCACAGTGAAAGTAATTAAAATTATTTCTTGCTTCATAATTGTTACCTCTACCTTTTTCCTAATTGGCAAGCCTAAAATTATTTCCACCTTTTTTTTATTGGATGGTTTAAAGTCATTATCTCTTCCTTAATTAAAGTTATTACCATGTCCTCTTCCTCTAAAGTTTCCTTTACCTCCATTATTGAAATCATGACCTCTACCTTCTGCATTTTGGCTAGACTTTACAATGTTGTTGAAATTGGCCTGGCTTTTCAAGACTTCATTTAATTTTTCTATCTTTTTTAAAATTTTGCTCACATGACTTTCCATGCTTCCTTACAACTCTTTAATCATCATCATATCTGTATCATGCGACTTTATGATTGTAATCAAAACATAGTCAAACTTGATAGCATGGTGTGAAGAATTTTCTCAATCTAATATATCTTATCCATATACCCTCATCTTTTTGACAAGGTCAATAAGACGAGAGAAATATTACTTAATATTTTTAAAATTTGACATTTCATGCCTTTTGTACTCTCCTCAAGGATTAAGGTTTGGACTTTTGTACCTTGTTTTTACCTTTGAATGATTACTTTTAGATATCTTATGCTTTAACAGTTTTAGCATTAGTTGTTTTGCCAAACACTGAATAATTAACTCCTTAATGAATTTATGTTAGCACTAACTAGTCTTTCCTTTAAGTAATTGTATCAACTCCTTAAATACCAAGTTCAACAAAACTTTAAATATTGTAAACCTTTAAGTCAATGTATATCAAAATTTCCCATTAGCTATAATTAAGTTTCCCATTTAATTTAGGGCCAAACTAAGCATAATTGTAATTGTTTGCCATATCTTATTTTTGGATAAAGAACACTCTTAACAAAAATATTACAAATGTGAGAACACTCTCATTCCTCACAAACACTCTTAAAATTAGTGCTAGACTTGACTAGCTTTGATACCAATTTGATATCAATTAGATATGATAAAATTCACACACTTACATAAATAACCAAAAAAATGAATAAAAGAAGAGATATTAATTTTTCATTCACCTCAATTGATTGCATCTTGGTATAAAAAGGACCTTTACAAGCATAATTTTACAATAAATAATAACAAACCCATGAGAGAAGAAAGTTAAATAAGTAGTTGCAAATTCTTATTAAGTATAGCATATGCAATTGTTAAAAATTACACCTCAACAAGCTAGTTTGGTGGTTGAAAATTGATAATGCTCTATCTAATATATTGAACACCTAATTTTAATAGTGAAAATTTACATTGCGACTCATAGGCCTTGCAATGTAGCATCTACTTCTTGCAATATGGCACTTACAAGTTTGATTTTTTCTTTTAACAAGTATTAGCCCAAGTAGGCAAGTAAGTCATTCAATATATCTCTAATTAACCTTGAAGCAAATTTTTAATAGGAAGATATTGAAAGGAATGAGTTTAAAGTTTCCCATTTTCTCCACTAGCTACTTTTTATGTCCGTCTAGTAGTGACACTATTTATAATTGAACCTTAAGCTAGCTTGGAAGTGTTAATTCCATGAAACAAAGACAATGAGCCATGGAGCATGAGCCATGAAGTTATTTAAGTTCTTTATTGAATTGGTGAGGTAGCTAATGCTTGGTATGGTGTAGGAAATTTAAGGTTATATGTATGGATCGTCAACTTTAGGTTTTAATTGCAACTATTTTATTGACATCTTCATAATAATTTACATTAGTGTGTAACTATAGATATTATATATAGACAATGTTTAAGTCACTAGAACCTAACCACTACACTTGTACATCGAAGGGCTAAGGACTTTAAAATGGGGAACCAAAGAATTAAGCTAGTTCATGAAAAAACTATATGTTGTAGGGTGCATTAAAAGTTCATGGATGTGTGTTAATGTCATAGAATTATTAGTTATTGGATATTAACATGCATTACTAAGTAGTGCATATGGAAACAAAGGCACAATAATAGTTATTCCTATATTTTAATTAATAATTCAATAACATTGATGTAAATGTTATTGCTATTACAAGATGAAGACCATTTATATGCTATAATGACAACCTAATAGCTAGTAGGATTCTATTCTTATTATAAATTTCCTCAACTTTTGTTATAAGCTTGTCTTCTTTTTAATTAATTTGAATGAAACGCGTAGATTTAACCTATATAGCCATCAAAATGATAAAAGGGCTTAATTATAATTATTGGATTTATTTTTGAAAATTAATAATTTTAATAAGTTTAGATTTAAGTATTACGATTAATTCCATCGAGCTAGCAAAGAATAGCATGTGCCTTAATTCACTGGGTGTAGATAATGTAGGGAAAAGCAAGAAAATGTCTAAAATAAGTTTGTTCTTCTTGGCAATGATAATATTCATGAAATATTGTGATTACTTCACCATGATCATCAATTTCATTTTCTAAGAACCAATGAGAATGAAATGTGATAAGCACATATTGTCCTAAGACTCGAAGGAAATAATTTTGCCATTCCTAGAGTGGCTTAAATAAGGATAACTACCTAAGAAAATATGAATTTTCAGGTGATCTTCCTACTAAGCCAAGATTAGGAATGTTAGAGAGGCATTCTTGTTTAATAGGCAGCCAAAAGTGCAAATGCGTCTCCTAGACTTTATTAAATAATATCCATATTTTGGTGGGGTGGTAAGAGAATGGGTAAGATTAACAATAAAGGTGTTGAATTATTTGCTGTTTGAAATGTAGATGCAACTGTAATTGCTGCCTTAATTTTCAAACCATTTCCTCAGGATTTTTCTTTAAGATGAATATTGCAGATGACGATATGGAAATAGGTTTGAGGATTCTCTGAGAATCATCATGAAGATAGGGAGGATTGTTTGAATATATTTTTGATTAAATTCTATAAGTCTTAAGAGAAAATCAAGAAGGAAGTTTCTTTTTCTTTTGATTTGCCTTACATTAAATTTCCATTGTTCAAACTAGTTTTTCATTTGATCAATACCATTGTTTTTTTAGATTTAGGCATGGTTGGGAATGTTAACATGTCCATTTCAATCAAACTAGTATTTGTCGATGAGATGAAATTTGAATTTTTCAATTACCTTTTTAATAACAAGTATCTCTTTGAAGATCGAGTAGTAATGCCATTTTGTTTTTTTTTTAATTTACCATTTTGATAACCATAGATAGCTTTATTTTTGCTATCATTTAATAAGGTTGCTCTCTAGTTCTAGTCACTTGCATCAGTTTATAGAATTCTTTTTCCTTCAACTATGGGACTTTGCAGAGAAGGTAAATTGGCAGATAACTCCTTTAATCTCTTGACAACTGCACTTGTGAATAGTGAACCACTAAGGTGGATTTTTCTAAAGGAGTTATGTCAATGTGGACTAATATTAGGCTATATGGTGAATAAAGCCTTTCATATAATTAACAAGTCTTAAAAACTATTAAAGTTGTTTAATGGTGAAAAGCTTATCATAAAATTCTTGAATCTTGGTAGAAATATGGGGTTGTAGGCAAATTTGGCCATTTTTAATTACAAGCTTAAGAAAATCAATAGAGGATTGGACTATGATCATTTTCTTTTGCAACAACATGATTCCATATTTTTTGACAAGGTTATGGAATTACTATTGTAATAAAGCCAAATGTTCTTTTGGGATAAAATAGAATAGTAAGATGTCATCAATGTAGACAAGGGTAGTGTGGAGAATAGGCTCAAATATTTTTATCATGGATTTTTGGAATTCAAATAGGGTATTTTTAAGACCAAATAACCTAACTATATATTAGTAATGAAAGTTAGGGATATAAAACAAAATTTTGTATCTCTCTTCTAGATGAATTTAAAGTTACCAAAATTTTTCTTTCAAGTCAAATTTTGAGAATATTTTTTCATCCAAGAGTTTCTACAATAAGACTTCTCTTCTTGGAAAAGAAAATTTAATATCTGCATGAAACAAATTCAAAGGTTTATAGTTAATGACTAGTCTTAGTTTTCTTCGAACTTGTTCAAATCTTTTGTTGACATAGAAGGCTTGACACACCAATAAGGATTTTATTTCTTTAATAATCCCTTGTTGCTTCAATTGCATCAATTCTTGTTTAGCTAATTTTTGGTGGTCTGGATGCATCCTTGAATAAGTAGCTTTGGTAGGATTGATATCTTCATTTTTCTAATTTTAAAAATACTTTTTCAGTTTGAGAGTTTTTGCAACAAGACTTCTCTTCTTGGAAAATAAAATTTAATATCTGCATAAAATAAATTCAAAGGTTTGTAGTTAATGACTAGCCTTAGTTTTCTTTGAACTTGCTTAAATTTTTTGTTGACATAGAAGGCTTGACGCACCAATAGGGATTTTATTTTTTTAATAATCCCTTTGTTGCTTCAATTACATCAGTTCTTCTTTAGCTAATTTCTAGTGGTCTAGATGCATCCTTAAATAAGTAGCCTTGGTAGGATTGATATCTTCATTTTTCTTGAAGGGTAGCTTGAAAAAGAAATTTTGATTAGGTCATAACAAGTTTGGTCATTTCTAAAGAAATTCAGAGTGATTTTTACACAAGAATGTCTAATAATTTCTTCAAAGAATTGAGTAATTTCATTAGTATAAGAAAAGATAGAAAATCAAAACATTAAGCATAAAACTTAAGGTGGGGATGCTTAAATGGATAATGACAATGAATGCTTTGAACACCTTTTTAACATATCATTGTTTGTGTTACTAATGGAACAAATTTAGTGAAAATGTTTAAATAAAAGTTTGAATATTTATAATGGTATGTTGAAATTAAAAGATTATATATACATTCAAAATTTTTCTTTATGTCTTATTTTTGCAAATTTTTAATGTTTTCTTACAATAATAGAAGTAACCTTACAAAAATATATTATTTCTAATTATGGAAATTGAATGCTTAGTACCAAAAAATTAATGATAAGATTTTCTTTAAGACCAAAATCAAGCAATTTTATGTCTTCAAAACCAATTTTATATCCCATTATAAAAAAATGGAGTTCAACTCCAAGATTGATAACTACTATAATGAGTACCACTAAATTACTTACATATATACCTTAGTGCAATTCAATATAATGTTATCATCAAGGCATAATTAATGCTCATCTCTCCTAAACCTTAAATGTAAGATATATATTACCAATACCATTGAATATCACACAAGATTCATGCATATATTGATAACTTGGAAATTACTACTATGGTGGCATTAGATAAATGAAGAAAAAAACACCATTTACGAAAAAAGTTAGTCTAAATGAAAATATTATTACCTGTATTGATATCATCATTACACCATCACACAAGAATTTACCTCATTAACTATAAGCTTTAATGATAAGTATGCCTTAAACAATTATGGGATCAATCATTAATTGTATGTAGGGGTGGTTTTTCTACATACTAACTATTCACATATTCCTTTAGGGTTGCACCATTTTTCTTATATTTAGATAGTAGTTGATCTTGATTGACATAGAATTAAACTAGCCTAATAAATTTAATATTTAAATGTTAATCATGGTAGCATTAAAGTGCATAGTATTCACAAACAATATAATTTAAGAATCTCATGCTTCTTTGATATGTCTTATTGGAAGGCATGTATAAGCTATCATGTGATAATATGTTAAGAAAATTGAAATGTTAATCCATTTGTCTTATATCAGCAAGATATGTGTAAGTGAATCCAAAAGTTGAAGACTATAGTGGACTCCATTATAGGAAACACACAAATGCTGTTAACATTATTAATCACTCATATAATAGGACACTAGTTGATATCCCTACTAGTTGCTAATAGGTACCTATAAGATCTCATATTAGAAAAGTATAAGCTATCACTAAACCAAGCCAATATTAGAAAATAGGTCAATAATATTCGTAGGGCACTATTGAAGGTTAAGAATTAGGATCACTGGTTAAAAGATAATGTATAATATTGAATCATATTTTGTGAATGGAAAAAGCATATAGGGAAGTAAAGGTTTTCCCTAAGAAACAAATTAAGGCAACAAGGGTGCAACAACCTCAACAAAGTAACTACTTTTAGAGGTGGGTTTGGAGCCATCATTATTTGACAAAAAGACAATTTGAGGCATTAGGAAAGGTGGTATGCTCATCCTTATTTATAGACATGGTCTTCAAGGTGACATTATATACTATATGCCATTCAATTGTCACTAGACCAATGAATGAATTATCCTGACTTACTTTAGAGGGATGCATTTGTATTATGTCAATAGCTTAATGTAATGCCTTGTAAGCTAGTTTTAGGAAAGAAATGGAAAATTCTTTATGAAAGACTAGGGATGGAGATGACCTTTGATGGCCTAAAGAAATCCTCAGAGCATGTGTATACCGATAGAATTACATTTCATCAAGCATGCATTAAGGTTGTTAACTAATTTCATGAAATTTCTTTTTGTGATGGCATGTTATTTGTTATAAGGTGTTTGAATTAATATATTAAATGGTTTACCATTATAGGCCATGCACACTATATTTATATGTTTTTATGGTTAGGGAGAAGCTAGTCAATGACATATACATAGAGCTACTTAGAAGATATTTGTTATCTTTATACCCAGACACCTACATCAATGGAGAGGCAAACCATATTTTGATTTAGATGTCCTATTATTATGTTGCACAGGTCTATTAGCCTGTGTAATTTGGTTATTTGCTTATTCTGCAAATTCTCATTGCTTAGGCATGCTAATTGACCTACGATGAGAAGCTTAAGCATGAAATATTTAAAAAAAAAAATTTACCTACCTTATTTTATGGTAAGATTCCACACTTGTGCTCTTTCTTTCCATTAAGGGGCTAATTTATACATGAATGCCATTTGTAACATTAGATAACTATGACAAAATTAGTTATATGGTAATTGTAACATGTGATGTTTAGCAAGTGTGGTATGCACAATGTTATTCTTCCCTTATAGCACTAAAAGACAAAATAATAATGTGTGTAAGTCACTTTACATATAGTTGTTGGAAAAAATAAATAGACATAAGCATGTTATGTGGATGTAATTAGTTGTATGATACATAAGTAAACATTATAATATCCATTGAGTGGGGTTCATAAGTAGCCAATTAAGTTCGAGTGTATAGTATAAGATCAGCATGCATTAATCAATGCTCATATCCAAGGGAAAATCTATTTAGAATATTATAGAGAAAATGTCCCACAAATATGTATATATATATATATATATATATATATATATATATATATATATATATATATATATATATATATATATATATATAAAAACACTAATAATATATATTATGATCATAAATTTAAGTAATTATCCATGCAACTTTCGCTTTTGTTGAAAGAGAAAAATGATTTTAAATAAATAAAAAATATTTAAAACTTATTATGTACACATAATGACATATAGATACTAAAATAAGTTTTTAATTTCATTTTCATATAACTATAAATAATTTGTATAATAATTTTATTTATATTTTATAAGTAAATATTTCCTTCATAATTTAAAAATTTTATATCTACCTTGGCTTTTATTAATTAGTTTAGTGAATATAAGATGGGAGGCCCAGACCTATAACTAATAAAATTGCATATCCCATGTGCCTAATATTGTATAGCCAAGATTTACATTCTAAAGCATGCGTCATATGGTGGTTAAATGTAAAGTAAGTAGCAATATCATTATAGGTGGACATGACCTTCATAATTGGCAGTTACAAGCACAAATTCATAGGATGCATAAGGAGTGTGGGCAAAATATGATAATGTGACAAAAGTAAGAGGTGATTCCAAACCTATGTAAGATGCAGGTGGAATATTTGTATTACTATTATATGTGTAAATGCTAAACGTTGGAAAGGTACTAATGTTTCTTAAATTTTAACTAATTTATGAGTAATATTTTGAAATATTTAAATCTTTGTTTAAAAAATTAAAGCCAATATGATAATTTTTTAAAAAGATTTTTATGTTATTGGAGATATGAACATCACATTCATTACAATTTGTAAACATGAAAAAGTTAAAATTAGTATTCCTAATATTGAAACTATGTAATGCTCAATGAAAATAAGAAAAGTATTAGAGTGGCATTTAGAGTTAGTAAATTAAGCCATGTTTTGTTGTAAGTGTATAAATTTATTAGTGATTAACAATAGCTTAGCAGGAGTAAACATAGTCATATAACACTATCAACTTTTACTAGTACTAGCATAAAGGTACAATTTGTGGTAGAATCTTAAGAAATAATGCAGAAAAAAAATTGTTGCAAAATGATATTGACTTTTTAGTTGTGTCTCTATGAAGACAACCACTGGTTCTTAATAGAAGTCGATTATTTTACAAAAAAAAAGTATGGTACATGGACTCATTGCTATTAGAAAATCATTAACAAATTAGAGTCATTAAATTATGGAGATGGTGAGACTTACATGTTGCACTCATATTTAAAAAATGTCATACTAAGACTTAAAATATGTTATAAGACCTTAATGCCACCTTTATTATTTCGTATTTGTTATAGGTTACATTTTTAGATAATATGTTAGAAAATTCTTATTTTTACTAGGAAAAGTACATGACACACCTTTACTTTGTAAGATCTATTAAAGAGCCATAAGGGGTCCTAACTCAAATAGGATGATATAAAACTATTTTTTACTATGTTAGAAGTTATATGTCACCTTTATAGTTCTAAGTGGAGAATTAAAGGGTGCGGACCACCTTGATTAATTGTTAATTAGTCTTCTATTATTTACTCATTGTAGCAATTATGGAATGTGGGTGGCTTGATGGATAGCACTAGCACATCTAACTAAATCTTCTGAGATAATGGTAATGACATTATATGATACTAATATTATAGTTACATTAATGCACATTGTTAGGATGCCAATCTAAGAAGAACTTATTTGTTATCATGATAGCTTGATAGAGAATATAGAAGAATGAAATTGGCATTAGATTTAGTCTCAAGAGTTGCAATTTATTTGAGAACAAAGTGGTAGACAAAGTAATAACAAAGATGGAGCATAATATGCAAGTTGCCTTAGGCTTACATTATATGGATTAAAGATGGGAACTTGGACTTAATCTTTTAAAGTATGACTTTTAGTTAGGGGATTACAATTTTTTGACTTTTTAACTTTAGGCTAAGGTGATGATGGAAATGAACAATGTTGGGCATTAATGTGAAATGATTACTAAGCATATGGTCAAAAGGATGCATGCAAAGTGCTTTAATTAATCCCAAATAGAAGGTGTCTTATTTTAATATAGTATGATCTATTTAAGAAGTAACTTACTTCTATGAATATTCTACCCTAAACCTATTGTGTACATATAGGTATATATTTATATGGCTAAATTATCCTTTATATTTATGCATATATTAAGCTACCAAGAGATTTATTGTAGTGCATGATTAAAACTATATTAGTAGAAAGTGCAACACAAATAAATTCTTAGTTGATAACTAACCAAAGAAGATAGGTTTACAACCAATAATTTAATAAACAAAAATATTTTTACTTGATGGTAAGTAATTAGCTATAAGTAAATGAAGCTAAATTTTATGGTAATGCAACATTGAATAAGTGGATTCAATGAACAAGATAGAAAAAATAAAAACCTAAAATGGAATTACGTAGATTGTTTATTTGCAATAGGCAAATTACATACTTAATAGAAGTGATGCTAGGCATAGACACTAGAAATTTAAAGATAAACTAGATATATGGTTAATCCACTTGCTGAGAAGATATATATTTAAAATGAGAAAAAGATGACACATGTAATCGCTAAACCATGTAATAAATGGCAAAAGAGAATTTTTAATATGGTTAACATGAATGTTAACATGGACTTTTTTTTAGGAATATCTTTATCCATTGCATTTGTTAAATGCTTTTTTTTTAAGAAATATGTAGTACAACAAGTGACTATGACTTATATAATTGTATTACATTTCATTAAATCATTGGTGTCAATGTTGTAAGCAAAAAACGTAACCAACAAGTTATAGTGATAGAATTATTAATCTCTATGTTTGATTCCAATAATAAGGGGGAGTAAATTTTTAGATTATTTAGTAACATGTAAAATTTAAAATTAGTGTATATTTTTATGTTGAAACATTAAGGGGTTTTAATTGAGCTAAATATAATTAATTTGAAGTATGATTTTCTAATATTATGAAAAACATATCAACAAAATGGAAAATAAATAATTTTATATATTTTTCAAATATTTTTAGTAAAAAAAAGATAAATTAGATAATTAAATGAATACTTATCTTCTTTTTTTCAATCAAATAATTTTTTTTTGTAATGTTGAAATATTTGCATAGGAAGGAAAAATATGTAATTAATCCATATTTCTTTATCAATAGTTTGAATTATTTTTTAGATATATTAATAAAAAATTTAATAATTTCCAAATTAATAAACATATATATAAAGTCACATTTAACCACTATATTCAATTTTAAATATAATGATTGAAAATTTATATCAGTAAAATATTGATAGAAGTTTAAGACATGAAAGGAGAAGAAATAATGTTTAATTCTTAAGCAATACATAATGGAATAGAAAAATAATAGTTCAAAATAAAATATATGCATGAAGTAAAATAATGTAGATATGTTTCAAAAGTATCTTCTAAGAAAAATCATTCATTTTAGTGCTAATTAGTAAATTTATAATAATAATAATAATAATAATAATAATAATAATACACACAATGATGTTAAATTGCACAAAATGAAAAAAATATTATATTGCAATATGAAAAATAATACTTAAAACATTACATGTAATTATGTGAAATTTAGAAATTCTTTTACTAAATTCATAACTACAATTTCACTATATTTGCTCCATGTATCTTTATTTTTTATTTGATTGGATTGCATAAATTCATTAATTTTACTACCTTGTGCAATGATATTAGTTGGATAAACATGTTTAGCATTATACAAGTGGGAAGCCATTTGTAGTAATGGGATGAGGTGTTGTATGCATGTCTATTATATCATTTAACTCTTCATAAAGCATTATCAAGAATTCAACTTTAGGAATTTAACTATTGGGAATTGATGGAATAGAATATAGCCATAGTGCCATGGCTAGATGGTGATATTTGTAAACTAGCAATATTGCTAGGTGGCAACTTTTGGAAACTAACACTATCATACCTATCTTCAATAACACTTATCTAAAAACATGAGATAAGAACATATGCCATTGATCGGATTACATAATTGTAAACATGTGTCATAGATTGCACTACACATGTGTGACTGGTAAATTAAGACCTAAAACTACATATACATAGGGATTAGAACATGTTTCATTGATTGGATCCCTTAGAAGTTATCTTAAGGATGAGTTGTGATCAAATTAGGAAGTGCTATATCTTGTTTACTAATTATTGCCTTCATTGTACAAGCTAGATCATGTAGCAAACCATATAGGCATTCTAGTACAATCTACGAATTACAGACACAAAACAAAGCCCAATCAGTAAGAGCCAAAAAAAACATCATCATCAACAAGTCAGGGATAATCCAATATATGCATAAATGAAAGAGACATAATACCATTAAAATAAATATACATATCATTTAATTCATAACCTAATGAGGTTAAAACAAATATACATATAATGTGATTACTATTATGCAACAAGGTTCATAAAACTTAAGTTCGTGAAAGCACACTCAAAGAGGATTGATAATAGACAACCAGGTTTCATGTAGCATTAACCTCATGTGAGTAGTCTACCTTGTACCTTATAATAAATAGCATAAGCAAGTGATGTAAAACATAAAGAAAGGAATTGAAGATAGGCAATGTGAAAACTAAATGACAAACTTAAATGCATCATCTACATCTATTTCCCCTTTATCGATGATTAGGCTAGGAGGTTCTGACCATTGCAAAGTTTGGCTTTCAAGTTCATCATTTTTATTGGCAAAATTTTTCTAATTCCTCTATAGTTAGGGGTATATACATTTATTATATCTAGCAATTTTACAAATAACAAACTTATTTTGATGCTTTACTTTAGGTTTTGGTTACAATGGCTTTCCCTGTATCCTAACATTCACTAGGTTAGATACAGATGCCATTGAAATGGAATCCATCTTACTAAGGAGAGATCGCTATTGGCCTTCAAGCATCTGCATACATTCTACAACTTTTTTTCTAATTTTTTCATAATCTTACACATCTTAACAAGTTAGATGGGTCATCCTATATTGTAATAATTTTAGCCTTTATGCATTATTAACTAAGGTAGAGGAAAAATTGCATCAATCTTTGTTATAAGCATCCATCTCTTGTAGAATAATGATCAAGGAATATAGGTTAAATGCTCATACTTCATAGTATAAAGAATATGGCACTAAGGAAAGCTATATGATTAGTGTATATAATAGTCGTGGGTGAGGGTCTCTTTCTCCATGTTGTATAACACCTATCACTCTAAACTAATATTTAAGAACTTTCCTATTTGGTAGATAACATTGTTTAGTAATTCACTTCAATGCAATAAGGTTAAATTATCAAATAACACCACTTATTCATGAAAAACAAAGAATGTTATAGGTGTATTAATCTTGGTAGCTTGCTCTTCAAGAAGTCGAAGAGAAGAATTTATAATTGGTTCACAAATTAGGTACTTAAAATTCTCTACAAATTCATTATTATGGAGTTCCATGATCGCTTGCTTGAAATCATGCAATCTGTTCACTAAGGTATTATGGCCCTTCATAAATCTAGTTATGAATGAATTTAGTGACTTATAATGCGATGTCATCCATAAAACTATAAAGAACTTATTCTTTAAGTATATAATTGCCCATAACATGTAACATTTATATAACTTCTTAACTTAAGCTTTTCTACTGAGATTATTCTCTTCAACCATTTTCCTTTATTTCTTTTTAAATTGAAGGATAGAGATATTCGTGTCCATGCAATAATGCTTATTGGAAATGGATATTACTTACATTATTAGAAGCATTTTGAGTGAAATGCCATAAGTATATCTTTAAATAGCATTAGGAAAGAATATTTGATGGCTTTCCTTATCACTTTATCCTTATTTATGATAATTACTATGGGTTTCCTCCATTGCATGGCCTTTATAAATGTGTTAAGCACCTATTTGTATGTATTTTCACTCTCATTAGTTAGGACATCAACAAATACAATGTTTTGGTTATGATGATTCAAGCTTGAAAAGATAACTATGGCTTGTTACACATATTTTTCTTGTATATGGTATCGAAAGATAGGACATCATAAAAGCATTGAGAGTTAACTCAACTTTTTCTATCACATAAAAACAAATGTTGCAGCTTATTATCTAAATTAGTGGTGTACCAAATAAATGACATAAGGTCAATATTCGTCTCTACTTACAAATAATATAGCATTGCAATGACATCTATTTTACAAATTTTTGTCTTTCTTTCTTAATTAAATTGGTTATACAAATCCTTATGCATGAACTTACATTTTTCATGGTCATTGACTATATGAACCATGAATCCTATGATACAAGCCATTATGATTCTACATGAATGCATGTTATATACCTAGGAAATATTAGTGATGCTTAGTACATTATGGGAAAGGAAAAGATGGTTATACTTCAAGCCAACAATCTAATAACCACTATACTTTTTCTAAAACTTGTCCATATGACACTTTAAGCTACTTGTATCAAGTCAAACATGGAAGTAAGCAACACAACCATATCAAGTTATATCCCACTCCCTTTTCTTCATGCTAAGGTTTAGAAAGTACTTTTGTGTTTGAAAGCCTTGTTAATCAAACACCTAACTACACTATATCACCTATTCCTTTATATTTCTACCATGATGATCCTTTAAACTATAGTTAATTAGTTAGAGGTAATTAGGAAGCTCTTAACTGCACAAAATTGATACTAACTAACAAGTAACAAAAAGTTGCAAAACTTGATTGATAAGTTATTGGATTTTAAAATTTTACTTCTAATTTTTTGACAATCTTTATTGTCCAAACTTTAGATATGAATTTTTAAGTGCTAATTTCATATTATGTTTGAATGAAAGTTCATATCTCATGTTCAATGATGATGAAATATGCTACTGTAATATCAAAAAATTTTTGAATTTTAACCTATCAACAACCAACCTTAGTTGATCGAAATTGAAATGATTGGTTAAATTTAGTTAAGGTTAATAACTAATAGGTTTTGTTTAGGGAAAAACATAGTCATAGTTAATGTCAATTAATTAAAAAAATAATCTTAAGTACTTTTAACCACTATCCTAAATACAATCTCTAAAATTTTAAGTTCTTGAATAAAAAACAAAATAATCTTATTCTTCTCTTCAAAGGATTTTGACCAAGGATTTTGGAAACTTATTCTCAAATTAAATGATGAATTTTAGCTTCAAATAAAGGCTTTTATGAAGTTTAATCTTTAATTGAAGGTTAAATCGTCACAAAAGATTTATACTTGAAAAGACTAGAGAATTTGAATTGAAATGTGGTTGAAATCTTTAATTTTGAATGGGTATTCTTTATTGAAGTTGGAGATTTAAAATGCTTTGATCTTTATTAGCAAAGTTTTTAGGAGAGATTTATACATCTTTTATGATGATTGATTATTACAAATAACACAAATGAGCGCTACATTTATATAGCTATTGGGGAATGGTTAGACATAAACATATCATTTTTTTTAATGTTTATTGCCTTTTAATTTATTAAAAGGAAATTTTCTTGTTAGTAGGAATGATGCACTATGGAACATGGTGACTTCTTATTTATTGAGTGATGTCATAAATAATTAAGTTTTATTTAATTAGTTTACCTATATCATTGTGCATAAGTGGTATAATTTAATTTATCACCTAAAAGATTTTTGTTGGCCCTTTTATTTTCCACGTGAGATTTTAATGCTTAGTAAATAACCTTTTTCTAATTAATTATAATTTATGAGGTGAAAATTAGATAGAATAATTTTATTTCTCTATAAATGCCCCCTTATAACTTATTCATAAACTTGAATACAATTTTATGTGAGTGATTAAGTTTTAATTTTGATATATATTTTATTTGAGATGACTTTAAATTATGGTATGGTTTTGATTTCATGCATATCTTTATGAAGTCCTTTGGACAAGGAATTTCACATTGTATGTGCTAATGTGTGCACTTAATCCCTTGTGCATGATATATGACATCAAACATACCTTTAGTGTTTATCTCATGATATGATGCATGGCAAGAATATGGTATCCTTTTTTCTTAATTTATCCTTTTTATTATTTTTTAATCTTATGCAAGATGTTAATTGAGGTTAAGATCAGTTAAGATAAAGTCTTTTGCAATCTTTTTTATTCTCTATATTTTTTTAATTTAAAAAATATTATTCACCAAAGATTTGAAGTAATACTTAAAATCTTGAAATTTGAATTGCTATAAAATTCTAAAATATTGGCACCATGATTGTACATAGAGCATATTCTTTTTTTTTTCCACAAAAACCTTGAAATTTTAGTCTAATTTTTAACTTTTTTTTTACTTTCTTTTTTCATTTTTTGTTTAGTTGGTACCATTTTTATTTCTCCATAAGCAAGGTTGATTTTGATGTTTATTCATCATTCCTTTGTGAATAAAAGATTAATTATTTTATTATTATGGTAATATCATACTATCATAACCTTTACCTAATTGTGATCAATATGGAACACCTTTCTAGTTTCCATAACCTAATTACCTCCATTCAACATATTAACTAACAACATGATATTAAGAAGGATTATGTCTTATTAGCATAATGAACAAATCATGATGTTTAAAGAATTTACAATTTTTTTGGGAGTTAGGATAGCTTAAACCATAGGGTGGAAAAGATAAGCCACCCTAATTCACTTGAAATAATGAGGAATGTTTTTGGACCTCTACACTTCCTATAAAAAATAAGGCCATAATAGTATTCTATTTATAGGGTTCCATAGCTACCATTACCTTATTAGAGTGCTCCATAAGAGACTAAGTTTGTCGAGAGTGATAGAGAAGGCTTAACTTGTGAATTTGCAATGTAAACATGGAAAGAATGAGTTTGGGATTACTGAGTAGATGGATATTCATTTAATAAACATGAAAGTATCTTACTAACTAAAGCATCTCTATCTAGATATTTCTTATGGAACAATCAACCTTCTTTTTATCATTACTTATGATGTTTTCAAAAATTCAAATATCAATATCATCAATTATTATTATTCAGCCTTAACTTAACATATTGTTATAAGCATTAATGCATACATATCCTTTATCTCCTAGTGCGACCTTATACTTTACCCACTATTTCATCTTTATTACTCCTATACCAACATTATACCTTACCTTCCTTTATACTACGATACTATCAATCAATATTTATATCACCTCCATCACATCTCTTATGAATCATGTATATATTTGATACTTGGATATGCACAAGCAATGTTATAACAATTTATCTCCAATTTTATAATCTCTTTTATCATATATCAATGCATGTTCACTAATATTCATAAGTAAAATCATTAAAATGTACATAGAAGAATTGTTAATTAACATTTTAACATGTTATCCTAGGAAAATGGGGGCAAATGGATCGTTATTATTCCACAAATGACTGCTTGCTTGAACAAGGAAAGGATCCTATCCAAGGATGAAACAAGCAAAACATAAATGGCTAATCATTTGTCTTTCAATGATCCCCTATTTTGGGCTATGGGGTAAGGGTTGATCATTTCAACATAAATGGATGTTCATTTCACTAGAACCAACAAGTTCTCCCTTATGAATTAACACTATTCATCCACCACAATACTTATTTTATGCTTAACATATTCCCTATTCTTAATAAATTCATCAAATAACATCAATCATCATCATCATTAATTCCTTTAACATCATACCACGGCATAAAACTTATATAATAGCATATATTCTTGATTTCTTCATATTTTATTAAAATTAGAAGGATATCTTCACCAAGGATTGAGAAGGATACTAAGAAGTTAGATTTGAGGTTTCTTAACCTTAGTCACACCAAAATCAAAGCATTTCATAGTTAAAGTTTCAATTATTCATGGAAACCAAAATGATCCCTTTTTTCTCATTAAACTTAAAAAAGATGAAAGAGAAATCAAGTAAGGATAGAGTTCTCATATTGATTTAAGGAAGAAATTGAAGATGATTTCACCTTTTTCTTGCTTTAATATGAAGGAGAAAACAAAAGGCTGGGGGAAAGGAAAAGATAAGAGGTTTTAAAGGAAATGGGGAGACTACAATGCTATAAAATAGAAATAGTGCTTAAGGACATTTTTGAAAATATTTTTTAAATCTCTTCTATATTCATATACTTACTCATAATAATTCAATACCTCATATTTTATTACTCTATTTCACTTTCCTCATCCATTTCTCACAAAATTCCTGTTCCAGGAATTATATAAAACATTATATTTTGTTTTCCCCATAACACACTTATAACTATCTTAAAAAATTCCCTTTTACACATACAAATCTTATTTATTGATTATTTTATTTACTCCTGTCATAAAATAAAATTTTAAATTATTATATTTTAGAAAAGATTTAATATATTCATAGTGTGATTGCTAAAAGTTAAGTAAACTTAAGAATTGGTAAACAATCAGCTAACCATAATTTGAGGTAATTGATTGTATCATTTTTTTTTTCATAAAGTAAGATTCTTTTTTTTTATGTTTGAAATAATTTACTTTGTAGCTAAATTTTATGTATTCCCTACTTGAATACATTGCTTTCATATTAGAATTTATAAAGGATTTTAAGCTCTCTCTAAAATTTTCGTAGAACTTCATTCTTAAAAACTTCATCTCTACTAACATCACTCCAATAACATTCTTTAATAACATGAATGCTATAACCATCTAATGCTCCATGCTTTACACAATATCTTCAAGCACCAAGTTAATATTAAGTAATTTTAGGTTTGCAATTAAGAAACTTGACAATAACTTTCCAAGACATGGTAAAAGTTTTGATTGACTTAATAATGCTCTTAATTTAGATGACTCTTTAATAGAGTTCAAACTAGATTTGATGTTAGGAAAATTCATTTTGTGTTTCCATAGAACCTTTAAACCCTTCCAATTCCTACTATGAATGAGTAAATTCATTAGATAATTTCCTAGATTTATTCATGTAGTAATGAGTGACTATCTCTAATTTTCTATTAATATCTTCCACCTTATTTTCACAAGGCACCAAATTAATAAACATTGTATCATTTATCATGACCATGAGCTCAAATGGTTTCTCATTATATTTAAAATTATTGCCAAGGTAAGAAGGCAAAACCAATAGTTAAGTGAAATTATCATTATCCTTTTCTCTTTTCAAACTCTTAACTTTGCATTGTGAAGAGTTAAAAAACATATCACAATTAGCCTATAGTTGAATAATCACACACCACATGTTTGAATAATTGCTTTGTATGTATTAAAAAAAAGTGTTCAATAACCTAGCCTACCACTGAATTGTTAATAATTTGTTCTACATTAGAATTCTTGTACTGCCTTTTCAGGTGCCTAATTGAATCTCCTATCATCATCATCATCATCATTATTATTAATTTTTTATTTTATTATTAATTTCTATTCAAAAAGTTATAAATGGTTTCCTTAAAATGTTTTATTTCATTTTTATTTTTATTATTTTTATATTTGTAGTTTTTTGTTACTATTTTATTATTTTTTATTTGGGTTTATTTTTTATCCTTTTTTATTTTTCCTTTTTTATGTGTTTTTCTATTTTTATTTCTCATGTAATATTCCCTATTTCTATTTTTCGTATTTTCTTATTTTTTATTTTTTATTTTTTACATATTATGTATATTTTTATTTGTTATTATTATATTTATTTAGCTTTATTATTATTGTTTTATTTTCTTTTGTTATATTTTTTCCCTCATGAAAGCTTTAATTATCTTTATTCCTTTGTTGTTCAAGTAGTTAGTAGCAACAATTTTTGTCTAGCAAATCCAAATTTTATCATTTGGTGAAGGTTGTCATTGTACATCTTTTTCACCATTGGATCCTTATTCATGTGTTAACAACTTTGTCACTTAAGCCATTAACCTTTATGAATTCAATCTTAAAGCTCTTCTAATCATATTTTCTTCATATTCAATGCTAATAAACCAATGTGAGGCTATTCCACAACTCCAACCTGTTAATCCTGAAATAGCACTAGTTCTTTTATCGAAAATCTAGTTTTGAAGATGTTAACCGCCTTTGACACTTGTTTGCTCTTTTAATGAAATTAACCATTTTGAAGGTTTTATCAATTTCTAAAGCTTCAACTTTAGTAACTTCTATATTCTTAAAGGTGAAAACTTTATATATACCAATTATTTATTTTTTTATTTCTATTTTTTATGAGTGTGTTCATCAAGACTGACTTCCATCACTCTACTTATCAAAATTTGCTTTTGTCATCATGTTGACGATGATAAAGATCACCATAAGATGCTTGTGTCAAATTATGAAAAAACTTTGGCATTTTTATAATTCCCTAATGCATAAGGGAGATCAAGCTTATAGAAAGGCTAGTAACCTAGCAACCTAACTTTTCATTTCATCGTCCACTTGGTGCTCTTGAAAATAGTTATGCAACATCCATGTTCAAGACTAACTTCCATCATTTTGCTTTACCAAGATTCGTTTCCATCATTATGTTGATCATGACATACTTCTATTATTGTATATATTAAGACTAACTTCCATCACTTTACCTATCAAGATTCACTTTCTGTATTATGCTGATCATGATAAACTTCCATGATTGTGCATATTAAGATTGACTTCCATTACTTTACTTTTTCAAGATTTGTTTTCATCATTATGCCAATCAAGATTGATTTCTATCACTTTATCTTATCAAGATTCTTTTTCATCATTATGTTAATTGTATAAACTTCTATACTTTTATAACTGTGCTCACAATACTAATTTCCATCACTTTTCATTTTCCATTCTACATTATTTAGTGTTAAAGCTCTAATAACAATCCAAGGTTCAAGATTAAATATTTGAGATGATAACTAGTAGTAATGAAAAACATAGAGGTAAACTTCTTATTAATGATACTTATGTGACTAAAGCTCTTTAGGTGGTGATGCAAACTTATAAGATGAAAGTACGAACTCGATAACAGAGGATAACTCATAAGTTTTGCAAGATCCATGACATGTTTACCAACTTGAAAGTTGACACCAATAGAATTCATTGAAGTGACAAAGACAACTACGTTAAAAATGGTGCCTATAATTAGCTAATAAACCAATATTAAAGATTTACTTTCATCACTTTGCTAATCAAGATAGACTTTCATAACATTGCCATCTTCTATGGTTATGCATTTCATTACTAACTTTCAAAATTGTATTTATTAAGGAAAACTTCATGATTACATTTATGACATGAATGTAATTTAAAATGAATACCTAACTTTTGAAAAAAAAATTTCAGTTCAAGGATCATACTCTAAGTAAGATACAAGTATCTTATACTTAGCATAGAAGTGAATTCATATGTCATGTGGATTTTGCATTTGACAATGTTCATTGGATTGAAATTGACACTCTTAATGACACATAAGTATTTTATACTTAGTGTAATCAAGAATTCATCAATGTGTAATGGAGATGTTGCTTTTGAAAGTGTTCATCCATATACTATAAGGACCTTACAATCGAAGGCGTTCATTTGATCGAACTTTACACTTTTAGTGACATACAAGTATTTTATATAAGTTTAAAAAAGATTACTTCCATCTATCATAAAGACCTTGTATCTAAAAGTATTCAAGACTTGACATCCAAAGATGTTTAAAACTTAACATTTGAAAATGTTTAAAACCTTGCATTTGAATATTTTCAAAATGTAGCCTTTAAAAGTGTTCAAGACCTTGTTTGTAAAGACATTCAAAATCTCACATATGAAAACATTTATTAGTTTGTGGCTCTCTTAATGAAGTATAAATCCATGTGTTCTCTTTGTATACTTCATAGGTTATTAGATATGTTTAGGTCATACCCTTTAACCAAAAACTAATATTCCTAATTGAATATGAGTGAAAGTGCCATCATTAATAACATTAACTTAAAGGTTCTTATTCCTAAACATGCATCCATAATAGAGATATGGAGAAAACTTCATCACAAGCAAGCATATTAAATCATAGAAATCAAAGAGAAAATACAAATCTTTTTCTGCATCATGTTAATCATCAAACTTATGAATGTATTAAACTTTGAATATGGAATCTTGTTTGTAATTTCATAATTGGTTATCATTGTATAAGAAAATTTTTATTTATTTATTTATTTATTTATGTGATTACACCTAGTAATTTACTAAGTTACCTATATACCTAATAAAAGATCAAGTTAGACATAGTTTAATTGTTATTTTGATTTTATTTAGCCATTTATAATTTCTACATGTGCAAGCCAGGAGTAATATATATATGTTTTACTTTATTTTGGCCATTCACAATTTATATTTGTACAGGTTAAGAGCATTACTTAAAAAAAAATTTTAGAGTTGTACACAATTTATACTTTTGTGGGCTAAAAGTATCATGTAGTTTTATCTTTATACAATTAGAAAGGTGATACAGTTACTTTTACATGAAGAAATGCTTCAAGAACTTTCCATCGATTGGACCAATCCTCAATCCATCTTAATTAATCAACTCATATGTGCCATAGATGTAAACCTCTTGAATCACATATGTGTCATCTTACTTTGAAAGGAACTTGTTACTGATTCTACTAGTAATGGTAATGAGTCTTTTGATGGTTAACACTAAATCATCAATTTGAAAGAAATTTAGTCTTACCTTGTTATTAAATACCTTCAAGAGGTGAGCTTGATAAAACTTTAAGTGTTATTGTATGTTAAATCCTTTGTCATTAAGTGCTTTGAATACTTTGAGCCTTAAGCATGTATTTTCTTTACTAGATAGACCTTTTTGAATTGTTATTTTTAATAACAAGATTTTCTTCTCAAGTGGTAGTACTATTTCAACACTATAAACGAGTGAATACAACATTGCTTAAGTAGTTTATCAATATGTGGTTCAGTATGTCCATAATGCTTCTTTAAATCTTTCATGTCAATCCTTTTTTAATCTACTAGTAACTTTATTCAATAGATTGCACAAAGTTTTATTGAAAACCTTAGCTAACCCATTAGTAAGCCTATTGTATATTCATGAATTGCATTGCTTAAAGTCAAACTTTTCACAAAGTGTGTCCATCATTTAATGTAAAACTCTTTCCCATTATTAGTGATAATATGCCTAGGCATACCATATTAGAATATAATGTTCTTATGGATAAAGTTTACACCTATTTCTTTCTAATTTCTTTGAATATTTCTATCTTAACCTATTTCAAGAAGTGAATAGTTGCAACTAGAATATATAAATGGCAACTATAAGATCTCAATATGATTGGATTAACTACATCGAGACTCTGTGCATCAAAAGGCCATGAAACAACAATAAGGTGCAATGGCTCAAATGAATCATAAATGAAATTTGCAAGAAATTGACAAGTTTCACACTTCTTGGTGAAGTCGATGTAATCATTTACCATAATGGGCCAATAGTAACCTATTCAAGGCATTTTTCACTTTATCTTCTCCAAAACATCATAAGAATATGCTTTCAAATGATCACTAATAGAGAATATTTTTGTAGTATATGAATTAAATGACGTAATAATGAATTTTAGTTCTATGTTGAGTATTATCTAACAACTTACCATGTTTAAGGTAATTGATTGAAGGCTCATACTAGGCTTCCATCTTAATTTCAAAGATAGAAACAAGATTTGCATTTTCCTTATAATCTTTAACCTTATTTTCAAAAATATGAGTGATTATCCATCTATGTGATTAGAATTTTTATGTTGACACTTATATGTACTCGTGTCAAAGCCAAATAAACTAAGGCATTAACCCATTTGTTTTTAACTTAAGGTGCATAGGCTACTTCAGCATAATTAAATTGTTTAAGAAGTTGCATGACATATTTATAGTAATGTAAGATATCGTGCTTTTTTACTTCATAACAAAGTTAATTATCAACTTCAAATTTCCAAAGACTTTTAACCTTGTGATTTTTATCTATAAAGCCATTTTAAGCCCTAGGATTAAATATTAGTATTCAACCATATGGTTAAAATTACATTTGGTTAAGTTAAAAACATATGGCAAAACATCTTTTTCAAGGCCTATGAAAACAACCTTAACACTAACCCTTTCAATTTTTATTTTTCCATTGAAAAAGATTTTCCATAAAAATGAAAGCTCCATAAGGAATACATCTTTATCCAAGAGTTTATCAAATAATCCTATATCATTAAGGACAGGATGATTAACCAAAACTTCTATTAGTGTTTAGCCTTTCATTACTTTTTAAGGAACATATACAATGTTAAATTCTTAAAGAAGTAATGCCCACTTGGAAAATCTTTTGAATGCCACATATTGAGACGTGATGTACTTTAAAGGATCATTTCAAGAAACAAGCCTAATTATATGAGCTTCTAGATAATGTTTTAGCCTTTGGATTGCAAACATCAAAACTAGGCATTTCTTCCTTATTAGGGTATAATTGAACTTTTCTTCATTTAAAGTCTTACTAAGATAATACAAGGAATTTTTTGTTCCTTGATCATTTTCCTAAGCAAGTAAGATTTTAAGTAAGCATTCCTCTGCAACAATATAAAAGATGAGTAATTGACCATGCATGGGTGGTTGCAATACTAGCAATTTGACTAGATAAGCTCTAATACTTTCTAGTGCATTTTAGCAAGCTACATTCCATTCAAATTAAATATTTTTCTTCATCCAAATTAACCATTTTAGCAAGCTACATTCCATCCAAATTTAAGATGAATATTCATATGTAAATGAGCTTCCTTTGAAAGCTTTCTAACAAGTGGATATTCCTTGATTTTGGCATCTTCAAGATAGTATTAATCTTTGATTCATTAATTTCAATCTCATGATATAGCATGATAAAGCCTAGGAACTTTCCATATGAAACAACAAATACACATTTAAGAGGATTCATTTTGAATTAGTGTTAACACAAGCATTCAAACACCGTTCTAAGATATTTTAAATGTTAAGAATTCTTTTTTGATTTCACTACCAAGTCATCAACATAACATTCAACATTTTTATGAAAACATGTCATCAAAGATCTTACATTATTCTTGTTGGTGTGTGTCATAGGAGCCAATCATAGAGATGATTGCAATATTACACAATGTATTACGTTTTGTTTTGACAATATAATTATTATATTTTATTTTATTTTATTTTGTGCAAATTATAACTTAAATATAATAATTATCTTTGGAATAGCTTTGTTATTCCTAAAATATCCCTAGTCAAGTATTATTATGAAAATGATAGTAATAATACATCGAGACCATCATGTATAGTAACTGATGATTATAAATCATGGATATATGATATCAAGTCAATACATGAGTACATTGTTAGTGAACAATGTACTGAACTAACCTATTGTGAGAATACTGCATGGATAAACATGTTATTAGTTATTCTCATATGATCACAAATGTGTATAGTCCTTTGACCTGAAGTCACTATAGTTCCTTACATGAGGAGTTACTCACTTTGATGTCATCCTATGTCACCTTTAATCGAAATGGCAAGTAGGACATTGATTGGGTGTGCCACAAATCATGCCGAGAGAAGTAAGTGATATAGATGGTATTTTGTTACTCTTATATAAAAGAGAAATATCCTTGGGCCCCTTGATTAAGTGAGACTTAGAAATGCATGGCCATACTTAATTGGATCAATATGTGATATTAATTATTTGTTTTAAGTTTACTCAATATCAAGAAATATAAATTAAACATTGACAAGGATGACACACTCTAACCTCCAGTTTGATTTGGATATTGTTACAAAAAGGATTATGATGCAAAATATTAATCATATAATAGGTAGATGTCGAATCATAAACATTCTTACTACTTAAGTGGCAGTGATGTATTGTTAGATACTGTAACTCCCTTACTTATCATCACCTTAATCCTTGCTAACTAGGTAATTAACGCATACTAATTTGCCTTCTACTCTAGGCTAACTCACAATACCACTAATATTCTGCATCTCAAATAATATAGGCAAAGTATACCGAAAATCATGTAAATAGAAAACAAAGCTTAAGGATAAAGCTAGCTACCTTTTATAAGCTTCCCATGGTGATGTCTCTTTTGCCCTCACTTAAAACTTCTTTACAATTTCTCCTTACCTTTCCAACTTGTCACTTTTTAGTCTATACAAATACACATCATAGTTCTTATTAGAACATCATCACTTTCCTTAAACCTCATGTATTCTTTACTTCCTCCACTTAAATAAATGCATACTTAGATGCTCTATATCTTGTTTTCAGGCCTTGAAATGACACATATGAACATTAGAAAAGGATCCGGAAGTAAAACCATGCAAAACGTGAAGAATTAAAGCCAAAATGTTCACTTGACAAAGAACACGGGGGTGACAAAGAACACGGGGGTGAACATGGGCCGTGTTCGACCCCGTGTTCAGAACATGGGGTACAACATGGGTCGTGTTCTACCCCATGTACATTACTGATCTGCTTTCGTTGAAGAACACGGGGGTGAACATGGGCCGTGTTCTACCCCGTGTTCAGAACATGGGGTACAACATGGGTCATGTTCTACCCCGTGTACATTATTGATCTTCCAAAAACACAATTTACATGGCTAAACCTCCTTCTCCCCTTGACTTCTCAAAAGGGAAGTTTCATACACACTTTCATAACTCAAAATTTCATCTTCCTTAGACTTCATAACTCATAAGAATCATCCTAATTTTATCAATTTAACCAAATTCCAAAGAAATCATGCCAAATCCACACATGCACCATTGTGCCTCTAAAACCTAAGTGTGTACATCATGGTTTCTTGCTATTTTTACACCAAACCAAAGCCATAGATCAACATAACAACATCTAAAACACTATTAAACATGTTCAAATCATCCAAAACTCCATGGTCAACCACCCTTGACCACTCCAACATCAAAATCTCAAGAAACTAAAAATAGTACATTAAAGAGCTCTTAAAGGAGAACATTTTTACCTCTTATTGTAACTTGAGAATCCTTACTTAGAGCTCACCAAACTTGATCAAACTTGAGCTTTTCTTCAATCTAAGCACACCAATGGATAGAGCTTGATGAGAAGAGCAACTTTCCCTTCTACACCTTAGCTTGAATCTTAGTATTTTTAGGTGAAAAAGCTAAGAGAAACTCTCTCTCTCTTCCTTCTCTCTCTCACACGTCCAAGCTTGCTCTCATGGAAATTTCTGCAGCTTTTTGGAGAAATGGAGAAGAAGGTAGAGTTTTCATGAAGCTTCTAAGGGTATTTTGGTCCTTTTTGAAATTTCCAAGAGTATTTTAGTCCTTTTTCACCAATTAGTAAGGCTATTCTTGCCATTATTTTTCTAATAGTGACACTTGTCATGAGTCCATTGGTCACACTAATTAAAATCACATATTGCACCCCAAAATCTTGGTTATTCATATTAGATCCCAAATCCTTGGTTATTTCCACCTTAACCACACCCGATTCTGTACTTTTGCAATTTAGTCCATAGGGTCTCTGTCTGTTTAAAATTTCTTACACTGTCAGACTTAGATAACTTCCCCTTTTAGGGTTTTCTAACCTCCTCTGATCATTTATACTGCTTATGAAAATAAATTCTTTTCCCTACTATCCCTTTTCCTTCAGAATTTCGTTTACACTTACACTTAATTCCTTTCAACTTAAAATTCACCCACCAAGCTAACTCAAACGTGCTCTTCGTTTCTACGACCTTAGAATTTAGAGATTCAAATAATAGAATTGAAAATTCGGGACATTATAGATACCGCTCACTGTCTATGGCCCAAAATGAGTCATTATCAACGTAGTAAGAACCTACAGCTACATGGTCACACAAAAAGAGTAAGAATGATAAAATAATTAATTAAATTTTAGTTAAATTAAAATTCAATTAATTAGACTTATTTTCGTGCATATATATATTATTAAGATAATATATATTTATTCACGTAATATATATATTATATATTATGTAATATTATTTGTTATTAAAATAATATCAGATAATTATGTTATTATATATTAGATAATTATATTATGAGATAATATTATTATTATCTAATATAAGATAATTATATGTCAATTTAATATTAGATAATTATATTATGAGATAATATTATTATCTAATATTAGATAATTAATAGATAAATCCTATCTCTTCTCACTCTTTCTAGGATAAGGATAAAGGTGAGAATTATTTAGTGTGATTAAGATTTTTAAAGTATTATCCTAGTGGGACTGAGATTGAGATATGCCTTAGTTCTATAAAAAGGGCTTGAAGGTAGCACTTTGTATTTATGCACTTAGCCTTCAATCAAATCCTAAATCACTCTAGAAAATGTCCAAATCTAAACCTAGTGAGAGAAATGAATCCTAGCAGTTTCGTGGAGGCGAGAAGTCGTTGTTCACTCTGTGTGGATATCGTAGAGATGTTGTACCTTCCGGCCAGCATTTGATTCATCTCGATCTCTCAAGTATTTGTTTAGAAAGAATACGAGAACAAATAAGATAAAATCCTAATATTGGTTTATGACTTTTGCATGGATCCTCGAAAGGTTCTGGATTAAAATTTTAAAATTCTGCTATGTATGTTGATCCGAATCCTAATAGTTCTTTGATAGGTGGCTCTTACATTCTTCAATCCAACTATATTCCCTTTGAAGTGTAAAAAGCTATAAGCTTTTGATCTATTACTACTATAAGGATTTAATTGTAATTGAAGAATCTATCTATGAATGAAATAATCCCATAGCCAGTAGTAACATTAATAGTGAGCTCAATAATAATTAGAAGAGGAAAATCATCTTTAGGCATCCCTTATTTAAGTTTTGAAAGTCAACACAAATATGTATCTATTTGTTTTTCTTCCTTATAGGAATAATGTTAGAGATTCAAGTTAGATATTTAAGCTCACAAATGAAGTTAACATTAATTAGCTTTATGACTTTATTTTCAATTTAAGAGATGAGCTTAGGATGAAAAAATGTTGTGACTATTTTATAGGCCAGACATTAGGCCTTATTAATAGTGATGGATTGTAATTTTTAGGTTTAACCCACGCATTTCTTTGTATAACTAAGAAAAGATATCTTTGAACTCTCATAATAATTTTATGTATGCTTTTGCCTATTTTGGTATAAGATTTAGGGTTTGCATTCAAGAAAATTGGACAAGGATTATTTTTAGTTCTAAATTCCACTTATTTCAATTCATCAATGGTATTTTGGACATATTCCTCCAATGAAAGTAGGGTAATTTCTTCTTTAATTGGAAGTTTTTTATCCTTTGTGTTAACTCTTATTATATGATTAATTGAAACACTTTCAATGTTATCAAATGTTCCACTCATGGTCATTATAATTCTTTATATTCGTTTCAATACTTTATCAATAGTGATAGCCCATTTCTTTGGAGCTTCATTTCTAACAATACAAGATTTGATGTTTCTTTTCCTAGGCAAGTGGATTTTTCTCCACTCTATATTCTTCCTTTTTAAAAAATATAAGTTAGGGCCTAATATGGAAAATACATTTTTCTTCAAGACAACCTTTTTAGTTTTTAGCTTTCTGAGTCTATCTAAGACTAATATTTGAGAAGTTCACTCACTAAGACTATTAAAGATTATTAACTGAGAGTAAGTTTCATCAAGGTAGTTCTCACCATATTCAATAGAGATATGTTAACTTTCCATTTTCTTTATTGAAATGTGTAAGGAACTTGATTGCTCAAAACCTAATTTAACTATTGAGTTTTTTTTATTTGCATACAGATATCTCCGCACCTTTTAGTATGAGATTAATCACTATTCAGGGTGGTAGTAAATAATAAATCTTTTCTAACAATAATACTTCCAAGGATCAGAGCTTTAAGGCCTTTTAACCTTTGAATGCCTTGGGATTCAACTTGCTATCACCGAGCTAACTAATTATTAGTAATTTAACTCTTGAGTTTTTGATGCCATAAACTTACTTCACTAAGTTTTTTTAAGTATTTGTGACGAAATTATCTTCCATAATCTTCAAAGGATGTCTTCCCAATATATTTGGCTTTTAACCATCATAGCTTACTTTAGCCATTAACTTGTAAGCATTTGGATTACACCTTTCTTTGACTTGTTTTAGTGGTAATGTAGCATTTTTAACAATGAAGCCTTATTTTTGTCCTAAAAATCTTTTGAGTAGAGGCTTGATTACATGGAGGTTTTTAAGCTTTTAGGCTAGAATAGTCAAAATTTTTAATTCTTCCAACTAAGCATTTTCATTCCTTATGAAAGCATATCAGCTTTCCTTCCTTTGTAAGAATGGGACATAACAAAGTATTATAACATATTCTATTTTTATTTCACAATCCTTATGAAGACTATAACTTCTTTCCATTTGTTAATTGGCACTTTGTCCTTCAGATCTTTCTTACTAGTTTTTAGAAGAGAAAAAGTTGAGAGTGTAAAAGGATGTTTTTCATTTACTACATTATTCCTAAGTAGAATTCAGCATCAACGAAGTATAACTTAGTTTTAATGAAGGGTTTATCATTAATAATTGCCTTCTTTACCTTTCTATTATGATAATATTTGAAGTATTGGTGATATGTAAAAGGAATAACTCCATATTCATGTAAGCATAATCTTTTCAACAATGAGTTATAGGTTATTTTAGTGTTAATGGCCTGACACAAAGTACTGGACTCAATTCCATTCATATGAAGGCTAAGTTATATTTTTTCCATTGCTTACTATTCACCTTTGTTGAAACCTTGAATCATTAGTTAGTTATCAAATAATTAATCTATAAGGATTCTAATGGTTGCTATTATCTTAAAGATGAGATGTTAACAGTAGAATCATCGTCCATCAAGATATAATTAACCTTCTACTTATGAGTAAAACTAGTAATAAAAAGGGTAATAACCCTTAATCTTCCGTGAATGTCAACACAATTATGCATAGGTTACTCACCTTTTGTTCAATGTCATATTCTTCATTATCAATACTTTCTTTATCACTTGGTAGCATGTAGCATACTCTAGATCATGAAGTTATTGTGGCATGAAATCAAGCAATGTGACATTCTTTTCCAATTTCTTTTTTTCTAGGTTATCCACTTTTCTCAAATTATAATTGTTCTTTCTTTGGATAAGCCTCAATTCTTGTTTATTCACCATTTTCAACCTTCTTAGGCTTGCTTTGGAGGACAAATGATGATTCTTCTTCTTAATTCTCTTGTATGTGACTAAAGTCCATCCTTCATCATCCAACACTGATTCATCATTGCACTTGCCCCAACAATACTAGAAGTTGCAATAATCATAAAAAACTTAGTTAATTTTCTTAGTATTTTTAGCTCAAATGCATTAAATTGAATCATTAAAGGAGGATAATAGTTCCTTAGCAAATATAAGATAATTATCATCAAGTTGCTTATAAAATTATTACCATTAAATGTGATCTTACCTTTTTTAGCCAATTTCATGATCTTGTTTTTCAACATAAAGCATTTCTCAATTAGGTGTTCAACTAAACAATGGTAATTATAAAAGTTCATATCATTAACTTTATTTGCTTTCTTATGGCACTTTATTTCTAATAACTCATTCAAATTAGTTTCAAGTAATGACTTTAGCATTAACACCATATCAAAATTATGGAATGGATATTCTTTATTTTATCTACCCTTTAAAGAAATCTTTCTTCCTTTGTTAAGAATAGTAATAACTTTATCATCTTGCTTGTTTGTATTGATGCTAAACTTGACTAGTGAAGAAGCTACAACCATGGTTTACTTAGTTTCAAGCTTAGAAGATGAAGACTTGCTATTTTTTTGAAACCCATACGTTTCTTTATCTTATCATGAATAAAGAACCCTTTACTTGCCTTCACAGTGATGTTAAGTTCCATGTTATATGCTTTCATGGTCAGTTCTTCAAATGTTCATGGCTTGATGGCATGAAAGATATAACTTAGGCTCTAGTCCATCACTTAAATACACATTGTTATTATTGATGATTTAGGTAATTAATCCTTGCAATTAAAGCTCAAATTCCTCTATCACTAAATATGACCAATTGTAGACTTATTATATCATTAGTGAGTGTTTGAAAGTTCAAGCATGTTAACAATATGATAGATGCTATAGAATCATTTTAAAAACTTAAGCTCAAGTTGCTTCCAAATGTTAATCAATCTAAGAGCCAAGTTAGTGTACCAATTAAAGGTATTTCTTTTAAGAAAATGCATAAATTCCTTCACCATAAGGTCTCAATTAGTTCTAGCATTATTACAATTCTTAATGAAGTGAGCAATGTGTTGCCTAGTATTTCTTTTGCCATCAAATTGTTATAGTTTAGGTCATTAATAATTCTAAGGCATATTTAAAAGATTAATCCTTTGACTGTATGGTTTAACATAAGAAAAAGAAGTTTGCATACCCCCTTCCACTTAGCCTCTAATAGCTTCTTTAATGAATTTTTTTAGCTAGCTAATAGAAATAACATCCTCTAGATAAGACTGCTTATTCTTAGAGTTATTTTATTCTTTTGTAGCTTTATCTAGCTCATCTTGCTGTGACTTGTTTTTAAATGTATCATGTAAATTACCATGTGATTTAGAAAAGTTATTAACATTTTGCAAAATGTTAGAGATCTATTTATCTCTTAAAAGTTTAAGATGGATTTATCAATGCTTGAAGTGTTTTTATAACAGTTGAAACTTGTTCCTCTAGAGAAGCTATATTTGTTACCAAGATGGGCATTACACCTAAACTTAAGGATCTAGAAAAATTAAGAAAGAAATTTTTTAAAGAAGGTCCTTTCAATTTAGATGTTAGAGTCTTTGAAGTTAAAAATATATTATTAGCCTTACTAGCTCCTTAACTAATTACAACCTTTGTTGCTAATTCAAGACTTTCAGATAGAACAAGTTAAGCTAAGACATCATTAAGAATGTCAATTACTTTTGACTTTGCCTTTATTGCATGTACAAGGAAAGGTAATTTTTGTGATAATGAACTTGTGAAAATAGGAGTTAAATTTTTGTTATTTCATTCATTTAAGCATACAAATATATAAAAGGATCTTGTTTTGGTTCATGCCACAGGACCCTGAGAATTAGAACTTATTGAGTTGATTAGAATATTTACTCTAGATGCATTAAGTATAGGATTGTTGAAAACTTGCTTTTTCTATGTCATTTAACTTGTTTAGATGTTTTTCATTTTGAAGCCAAAAGATAAAAGTTAGAGATAATTCCATCGAATATGCAAAAAAATTGTATACATAAAATTCTTGATAAAATAATTTATGGTACAAGAAAGGTGTGAAACAAATAATTTTAATGATTTTTGACAAATGTGAAATATAATATCTAATTTTTAAGTTCTTGAAAAAAGAACAAAATTTTTTAATTTCTCTCTCCAATGAATTTTGATCAAGGGCTTTAGGAAGCTTAATCTTAAATTAAACAATTAAATCTTGATTCGTTAGAGGACTTTGATGAAGCTTGATGTATGATTGAATGATGAATTTTGACTTTGAATGAGAGCTTCGATAAAGCTTGATTTGTTATCAAAGGTTGAATCTTTGCGAAGGTTTCACGCCTAAAAGAATTCAAGAACTTACATTGAAATATAGTTAAAATTATTATGAATCCATTATTACTCATCATTGTGGATGCCCATTTAGTTTTCTTTTCATAATTCTTAATCTTTGGGTTACCCATCATTGAATTTAGGTTATAACTCTTAGCCTTTAGGATACTTATCATTATGATTTTATGCCTACAAATAGAGGGTTCCATGGATTATTAATAGATAAGAAAGAAATTGAATAACAAGTTTATCACTTCTTCTATATTTCATCTTTCTCTTACTCATCTATTTTCTAGTTCTTCCTTGCATAAAATCTCTTTATTTTCTAACACATTTTTAGCATGAGTTTCTTTTAATCATATGAGCTTACTCACAAGAAAACAATTGTATTAAAAAAATATGAATAAAGATATATGTCTCACAAATAGTGCAACAACTCATACAATCCTAAAAGATAAGAAATATTTTTCTCAATTAAATGTGGGTGAAGCTTATGTTACTATAATTTCTAGTAGTACAAGATTAATTAAAGGATCTGAACTAACTATTATTACATTACTAAAAGGAACAAAATTTATTATAGATAATTCCTTATTCTTTTCTAAGTCTTAAAGAAATTTGTTAAGTTTTAAAGATATTTGTTGTAGTGGATATCACATAGAGACTGTATGTGAGGGAAATAATGAATACTTCCATATTACATGCATTTATTTAGGAAAGAAAATTGTACTGGAAAAATTACCCATTTTTTCTTCCAGTTTGTACTACTAAAGAATTAGTACAATTAAAATTCATGCTATAATAAATTAGAAGTTTATTGATTAAGAATTCACATATGTGGACTTATTCACCCATCATATGGATCATTTAGATATTTTATGGTATTAATAGATGCATTTAGCATATGGTCTTATGTATGTTTGCTATTAACTCATAACTTAATGTTTGTGAGATTGCTTGCTCAAATTATTTGATTAAGAGTGCAATTTTTAGATTACCCTATTAAGTTTATTCATCTTGATAATGCTAGGGAATTCTCTTCTCAGGTTTTTAACAATTATTGCATGTCAATTGAAATAAATGTTGAACATCTTGTAGCTCATGTTTATACATAAAATGACTTAGCTAAATTGTTCATTAAATGACTTCAATTAATAGCCAAACTCATGCTTATAAGAACAAAACTCCCTATTTCTTCTTGGGGACATGCAATTCTATGTGCAGCAATACTCGTGTGTATTATACTAACTAGTTATCATAAATACTCCATTTTACAATTAGCTTATAGTCAAGAGCCAAATATTTCTCATTTTAGAATTTTTGGATGTGCAATATATGTTTCAATAACTCCACCATAATGTACTAAGATAGGACCTCAAAGGAGATTAGGAATATATGTTAGGTATGATTCCTTTTCTATTATAAAATATTTTGAATCAATGACAGGAGGCTTATTTACAATACGTTTTGTTAACTGTCATTTTCATAAATAAGTTTGCCTAACATTAGTGAGAGAAAAGGATAAATAGCTGGTTAAGTAATTATGTGAATACTTTACAATATAATGATCATTGCATAAAGCAATGTGAACTTGAAGTTTGAAAGATAATCCACTTACAAAGTATAGTAAATCAACTGTTGGATGCATTTATTGACCTAAGGAAAATGATTGACTCATATATACTAATTGCTAATGCTCCTATAAGGATTGATATCCCTGAAGGATAATCTATTAATGAAAAAGATAATGAGTTTAAGATATGTTAGTGTGGTAGATCAATCGGTTCAAAAGATAAAAATTTTTGTAAAAAAAAAGAGCAATTATTTAAGATAAGCCTATTAAAGAAATAGATACTCTCGAAGAGTCTAGAGACATAACAAATAATATAACTCTACAAGAAGTTAAGGTACCTAAAAATGATAAAGATAATAAAAATGAAGAGATCTCAATAAGTTATGTCTCTGTGGAGAAAAGATTGAACTACAAAGAAATAATTGTCAACAACATTTTTGTAGATAACGTAGCACTTAATGTTATGAATGATAATGATGATTATGAACCTAGATCCATCAATGAGTATCGACATAGATATAAATGGCTAAAATGGAAAGATGCAATTCGAGCAGAATTTAATTCACTTGAAAAATAGGAAGTTTTTGGATCTATAGTCTAGACACCTGAAGGTGTAATATGTGTTAGGTACAAATAGGTATTTGTGCATAAATGAAATAAGAAAAATGAAGTCGTGAGATGTAAAGCACGATTTGTTGCCCAAGGTTTTACACAAAGACCTAAAATTAATTATGGGTTCACTTATTCTCTTATGGTGGATGCAATCACATTTCATTATCTCATTAGTTTGGTAGTACATGAAAAAATTGATATGTGTCTTATAGTATATGGCTCACTTGACCATGATGTCTATATAAAAATCCCAAAAGGATTTAAGATTCCTGAAGCATGTAATTCAAAGTCCTAAGAACTTTATTCAATTAAATTAACAAAATCTTTATATAGACTAAAGGAGTCTAAATGAGTGTGGTATAATCATTTTAATGAATACTTGTTAAAGGAAGGGTATAAGAATGACCAAATATGTCTATATGCTTTTATAAAGTAAAAAAATTCTAGATTTGTAATTATTATTGTATATGTTGATTATTTGAATGCTATTGAAACTCTTAAAGAGATTCAAAAGACAATTGATTGTTTGAAGAAAGAATTTGAAATGAAAGATTTTGAAAAAACTAAGTTTTGCCTTGACTTGCAGATTGAGCATTTATTGTATATTTGATGATTTGAATACTATTGGAACTCTTGCAGAGATTCAAAAGGCAGTTAATTGTTTGAAGAAAGAATTTGAAAGGCAAGATTTTGAAAAAATAAAGTTATACCTTAGCCTACAAATCGAGCATTTCAAAGATGAAATTTTTATACATTAATTAACTTATATCTAAAACATCTTTAAAAGATTTTACGCAGATAAAACACATCTATTAAATACTCTAATGATTGTTTGATCACTTTATGTGAAAAAAAGATATCTTTTGACTCAAGATGATAATGAAAAGATTCTTGGCCCTAAAGTACCATATCTTAGTGCTATTAATGCACTGATGTATTTTGCTAACAATATAAGACTTGATATAGCTTTTACTATTAGCTTGTTAGCAAGGTTTAGTTCCTCTCCAACCCAAAGACATTAGAATGGAATTAAACATGTCTTTTGATACTTTTAAGGTACTATTGATATGGGCTTATTGTATATAAATGGATCTAGACCAAAGCTCATAGGTTATGCAGATGCTAGATATTTATCTGATCTACACAAAACTTGATATCAAATGGGATATTTATTCACAAGTGGCAATATAGCTATTTCATGACATTCCACTAAATAAGCACTTGCTGCCACCTCTACTAATCATGCAGAGATTATAATGATTCATGAAGCAAGTTAAGAATATGTTTGGTTAAGGTAAAAAAAGATATCTTTTAACCTCAAGATGATAATGAAAAGGTCCTTGGTCCTAAAGTACCATAACTTAGTACTATTGATGCACTAATGTATTTTGCTAACAATACAAGACTTGATATAGTTTTTGTTATTAGCTTGTTAGCAAGGTTTAGTTCCTTTCCAATTAGAAGACATTGGAATGAAATTAAACATGTCTTTCAATATCACCAAGGTACTATTGATATAGGCTTATTGTATGCAAATAGATTTAGACTAGAGCTCATAGGTTATACAGATGTCAGATATTTATATGATCCACACAAAGCTCGATCTCAAATAAGCTATTTATTTACAAGTGGTAATATAGTTGTTTTATGACATTCCACTAAATAAACACTTACTGCCACTTCTGTCAATCATGTAGAGATTATAGCAATTCATGAAGCAAGTTAAGAATGTGTTTGGTTGAAGTCTATAACTCAACATATTGGAGAGACGTGTGGGATATCCTTTTGCAAAAGAACTTTAACTGTACTTTTTGAAAATAATATTGCATGTATAACTTAATTGAAGGAAGGGTATATCAAAGGCGATAGAATGAAACACATTTTTCCAAAATTCTTCTTCACCCATGATCTTCAAAATAAATGTGATATTAATGTTCAACAAATTCATTCAAATGATAACTTAGTAGACTTATTTACCAAGGCATTACTTACCTCAACATTTGAAAGATTAGTACACAAAATTAGAATATATCAACTCAAAGATATTCAATGATGTCATGAACAAAAAGAATGTACAAGGAACAGTATACTCTTTTTCCTTTACTAGGGTTTTTGTCCCACTAGGTTTTTCCTTAGTAAGGTTTTAATGAGACATATTCCTTATACAATGGATATCCAAGGGAAAATGTTATGAATCCATTATTATTCATCATTGTGGATGTTCATTTAGTTTATTAACTCCTAAATTCATTGAATCCTCTTTGTAACTCTTGATATTTGGGCTACCTATCATTGAATTTAGATTATAACTCTTGAGTTTTAGAATACCTATCATTATGGTTATATGTCTATAAATAGAGGGTTTCATGAATTATTTGTAGACAAGCAAGAAATTGAATAACAAGTTTTTCATTTTTTTCTCTATATGCTATCTTTCTCTTTCTCGTCTATTTTCTAGTTCTTTCTTGCATAAAATCTCTTTATTTTCTAACAAAAATCTTCAACTTTGAACGAATGTTATTGATTTAGATTGGAGACTTCAAATGTTAAGATATTTGTTAATAGAGCTTTAGGAAGAGTTTCATATTTCCTTTATTGACAACATATTGTTTTGAATGACACTAATGAACTCTCTTTTTATTAAAAAAAATTAGTGATAATAATTGACCATTCTATTTGTAATAGGGAAGTCCATTCACGTCTTGAAGAAAGTCTTGAAGAAATTCTTAAAGGTTGGATTATTACATGTGATTTTATATTTACTTAGATATAGTTTTATGAAATTTATATAAATGTTAAAAAATACATTTTTGTTTTTTTTTATTTTTTAAAATTATAAAATTATGTCTAATTCATTTACTATGTAAAATATTGCTAAAAGGAATATTCAAATATGCATAGCAGCATTTTATATTTTAGAATAAATATAATGTTGATTTTTTGGAAGTTGATTATTATATACTTTAATTTTCATAATTAATATTATTTATTTTTATAATTTTTTATTTTTTATTTGTAATATTAAAATAAATAGAAATATTTCATTAGATTATTAAATTTTATTTTAATACTATTTAATTTTTTATTATATAATATTGTAGAGAATGAAGAGAAGAATAATTATAATAAGAAAATATAAATAAATCTTTTAAAGTATGACTTAATGTCATATAATTCCCTTGAAGTTTTAAATCCTACAAATAATTATTTTGAAGTTTCCAAAATACTAAAAATATTGATAATTTAATTAAAAAATAAAAATTTAGGCAAATTACTCATGATTGTTTCTAATTATTTTTAACATAAATTTAACTAATTTATGAATAATTATTTTGAAGTTTTAAATCCTACAAATAATTATTTTGAAGTTTCCAAAATACTAAAAATATTGATAATTTAATTAAAAAATAAAAAAATGTTATGCAAATTACTTAGGATTGTTTCTAATTATTTTTAACATAAATTTAACTAGTTTATGAATGAATTTTCTTGGAAGATAAATTATTAACAATAGAGTTAATTTTGTAATTTGTTAGTAATATGGTTGAAGATAAGCATTTTATGAAAATTATCATTAAAACTCAATTCAATTACAGTTAGGAAGGTAAGATATGTTTTTCATTTTTTTTTTACTCTTTTGACTTTATTTTTTCCAAAAAAAAAGTTAAAAAAATTATAAGCAGCTCATTATTGTCTTTTTTTATTTCTTTTAATTGAAATTTTGAAATTTTCAATTTTAAAAATTTCAAAAAATTATTTATAAGTTTTGAAACTAAGAAGGGAGTTATGTAATATGAAGGGAATTATTTTTAGTTTGTCCTATAATTAAAGCAAAAATGTATAGTCAATTAATAAGTTAGTTGATTGTATTAAAAATATTTCATAAAATTAATTATTAAATTAATTAAAAATATAAAATATTATAAAAATGTATTAATATAAATAAATATATAAATTTAAATAATTCATATTGATAAAGGATATAGGTTACAAATTAATAAAAGAATGAAGATAGATTTAAAAAAAATTGAAGAGATAGTAATTTATAAATTATAAGTTATAAGTTATTCAAAGTAATTTATTATATCAAAATTTATTCTTTAATAAGTTAATGATAAAATATTTTTAGAAATTAATTTATAATTTATTAATTAAGTTAATAAATTATAAATTATTTTATTTGTTGTTATAAATTATCTTTTTTATTGTGTAAAATAAAGTTATAAAATTAATAATATTAATTATATTGATAGACAAAATAATCATAAAATTTATAAATATGAAGCTACTTATTATTTTTAATATTTTAATAAGTCAAAATTCTTTTTATTTTTTCAATATCTTTTATATTTCGATAGTATAAATAGTTTTATACTAACTGGTGAATCAAATCAAATATAAATCCATCGTACGCTCGACTTGTTAAAACTACCATGCACATAAAATTTGATTGCTGATAACATATTTTAAAAAAGTCCAAAATACAAATAAGGAACGGAAAATCAAAAAATAAAGATAGAAATACAGAATATCACACATCGCTCCCGAGTCCCGAAGAAATCTGAAGGCCATTCCAATTCGCTTCCTTCCTAACACTTTTACGTGCAGAAGGCATTGGAACTGAATCAGGGCCGTTGATCTGTGTCGAGCAGATTCCGTTGGACCTCCTCCTCCATCTTGATCTTTGAAGTTGATCGCTGAGCTGATATGGAGGTCGGGTCGAATCAGCAGCAGCATGGTCAACTTCATTCTGCGGCGAAACAGCCTGCAGTTACTCCCCATCCCGTCGACACCACCTCCGTGTCCAACAGGTTAATCTTCTGCTTCATTCACGAAATCTTTATCTTCTTGTTTCTTGTGGTTCCTGTTTGGTTACCAGGAAAACCACTGAAATTATCATAATTTAAAACCCTTATTTATTAGTCGATTTTGTTTTTCTTAGCTTATGTTTTGATTCTGCAATAATCTTTTTTTCCTATTCTCATTGCTTTTTATGTCAAGTGCTTTTGATTTAAGACAATTTTGATCATTTTTCGTGTTTTTTAATCAATGGTTACAATGACCTTAGTGTTCACTTACATTGAAAATTTGAAAATTTTTTTATCTTAAATTAAATTTAAAAAGTTCATGTAAATTTTTATTAAGCTTTTTTTTATAATTGTAATAGTTTTATTTTTACATGATTGCAGACTGCAGAAGGAATTAATGTCCCTGATGGTATCTCTTTCTCTCTGAAATTCTACTGAGTTTATATATTTAATTTTAATGGACTATTTCAATTGAATTTCCCCCGATCAGTTCTTGCTCTTGTCGCCAATTCTATGTTTTCTAGCATTAATTCTATTTAATAAGATGAAATCTCAGAATATATACAAAGAGAGAAGAGAAAAGAAAAAAAAAGCAATGATGGCTAACTTATGATCATTAGATATATCATGTTATATTTCTAGTTTGGGAAGATGCTTACTATGCCATAAATTTCCATCCTATATAAATGTTTGATTAGTTTGTCTAAGTTTCATGGTGGGGGGATCCAGAGTTGAAAATACGCAACTCTGGTAGCACTCTGGACTACAGCAGGAATTTTTATTAGCTAAGAGATGTTATACAGTTTTAGCTTCATCAAACCCTGCTCTCATTGTGTTTCCCACTTTAGAAAACAATTCTCAAAGATAAAAAATTATTGTGGGAGTTGTAGATACATTTGAATTTGGTCTTAATGCGTGGTGATTCCTAGGAATATTATGTAAAACTAGCAGGACATGATATATTCTATTCTTTACTTCTCTTTTCATACTTTCTGTTCTTTGATGTTACATTTGTCTCTGGCTCACGGTGTTTAGTTGGGTGAGTTGCATGGTGGACATGACATGGTGCAAATTTCTGGTATCCTTTAAACATCTTACATAGTCATAATTCTCATTGTATTGACAGACACATTTAGTGTCACTACTTTTACCTGGGTAATGACATAAACTGTGATTTCAAATGGTTTGCTCGCAAGAGGTCAAGTTTCATGTGCTTAAGCTGTCTTTCCAAAAGAATTTCAATGGTCACGTTGCAATCATATTGATAATGCTGTTTAATTATCTTTGACTGTTCAATATCCTACGAGTTATGTGCAATTTAATAATAATCTAGAGTCATCAATATATTAAGCTGGAAGTCATGTAGATTGTGCAGTAGGAAATCCTCAGATCTTTAAGACACTAAAGCATATCAATTTAGTTGTTCGGTAATAACTTGTTATCATGTTCTCCATCCCATTCCAAATGTCGATAATGACATTTCTTTGCAGATGAGTGGAGGGGATCTGGGTGTGTCAGCCTTTCCTGATGGTGACAGTATCTTTACATGGATAGGCACAATTGAAGGTGGAAAAGGAACCATGTATGAGGGTTTATCTTATAAGCTCAGCTTACGTTTTCCCCTGGACTATCCATTTAAGCCACCCCAAGTCAAGTTTGAGACGATGTGCTTTCACCCAAATGTCGACCACTTTGGCAACATTTGTCTTGACATTCTTCAGGTATGAACTTTTTTTGAAGTGAATAAATGATAACCATTCCCTTTTGTTGTACTGTTTGGATCTACCTATTCGTTTTCCTTCTAGTTTGTTATGTCCCGTCTTTGAGTATGTTTTAATTGTATGAGTGCTCACGAAGTTGATAACTGCCTGTGCTTCAATAGGACAAATGGTCTTCAGCTTATGACTGCAGAACTATTCTTCTTTCAATTCAAAGTTTATTAGGAGGTTTGTTTACTAGTCCTAGTCTAGTTATGAACTGTATTTTCCTGGGTGACCTGACCATTTAACTTCATATAACAGAGCCTAACCCAGAGAGTCCTCTAAATAGCTATGCTGCAGCACTCTGGAATGATAAAGAAGGTTGAGTACATTTCTTTCAATCTGCCAACCATTTGAGTACCTTCAATTTATTTAAATTCTGTGAACGTAGGCTTTCAAATTCTTCCAGTTTTGACATAGAACATTGTTCCTTGTTATGAATTTAAAAGACTTACACATCTGTTCTACTTAATCACTACGAAACTCCATGATGCCATTTATCCTTCTCAACTTATTATTTTGTTATATTACTTCTTCAACATAATTGGGCATATCTAAATGCTATTTTTTTTTCCTTTCTGTGGTATAAATATTGGATTTGGTAGCATTGGTTTTGAAGGCACTTTCTAATGGGGGTAATCATGGAATATTCTTTTTTAGATTACAGAAGAATGGTCCACAAACAGTATTATGCTGGAGAAGCACTTGAAAGCTGATGGTATACTAATCAAATCAGGAAGCCCAATTAGGTCTCATGGCAAAGTTTGTAAAGCTCTGAAGTAAAATTCGGAATTCTAGCAATGACCTTTTACATTTTCTTTCTGATATATTCTTGAAATTACAAGAGAAATTCTCAGATAAACTATTTTGATTTCATACTATGTAAAATTTGTAAATTGAGTCTATTTAATCTATTTGCATTTTATAATTCCTTTTTTCTTCTGGATGGTTGAATTATCAATTTCTTCCATTGATTTAATATTCTCGCTAGTGTTCAACGGTTGAATTCTCGGAAACTTTGCATTATAATTTTAAATTCAGAGAAATGCTTAACTTGCAGATCTTGCCCTAATAGGGCGCAGACATAGTAGGAAAATTTATCCTATGGGGCAAGGCAAAGAGTAAATTTTTAATTTGGAGCAAACTCAAAACATGGGACAATATTGATTTGTCTCATAGAGTTTCGCACATTTAATATTTTATTTTTTTTCCGCGTAAATGATATATGTACATATTGTATAGATAGTTTTTTTAATAATTGAATTGTTTAAAATATTTTTTAATAATTTTATTTTTAATTTTTTTAATTTAACTATTATATAAAAATTAAGAAAAATTAATGAAAAAATAACAAAGGGAGTGATTGTTGCCCTATAACCCTAATTGTTGCAATCTAGTGACTAAATTATATGTATTTTTATATCTAGGATAAAATTATATTAAATATTATGTGTTGTTTGTATTTGAATTTTAAATATATAAATTTTAAAATTTTTATTAATTGTTTTCATTCTTTTTTCATTTTTTAGATGTTTTTGTGAGGCAATGGTGCCCTGTAGATAGTAATGATAGTGCTCTAAATTGTCCCATCTTGTGAGGTAGAGTAGATTCAAGGCAAATGGAAGAGCAATGCAAGACAAGGTAATTTGAGATAAATCTATCTTTGTTCTGCCACATTTCCATCCTCACTTCACATAATTTGAGGGTAAATACTATTTTACCATGATTGACTATTAACAAGCTAGAGTTGTGATAGTCCAATAGTAAAATATGCTCAATTTTATATGAGACTTAGAGGAAAAATTAAATATGTTATATAGGACTTATAACTAAAATTTGGGATCAATTTGATTTGTATATTATTTTTTACAATTTTCCTAAGTTTAGAAGCATTTTGATAATTTTAGTATGGTTAAAAAATTTGGAAGAGTTTTAAGAAGATTGTATTTATAATATTTATATTTTTATTTGTGTTAATGTATTTTGGTGTGAACCAAACACTTGAAGCAATATGAAAAGGGCTTATGATGATTAAAAAAAAATATGTTTATTCGTGCTAGGTAGACTTTTGTTTAAAATGATAAGGGGGTGAAGTATTTGGAAGGTTTAATGGGTTGTCTTTCCTTATACATTCAAAATTATGGAATGAGATATATATTAAATAAATAGAATGTTTCTCTTCCTATTCAAATTTGTCCTTTTTAGCCCCATTGTACTTAAAGGCTTTAAATGTGCAATGATCTTATAGTTTGGTATACGCAAGTACTTTTGTGACATTCGATTATGACTTGTAAGCATATTATACACAAGAATTTATTCCATGCAATGCACAATTTTGATTAGAAAGTTATTTGTTCGTGACATTTAGTATCAAAACTTAACTTGTACTGAAGGGTTAAGATTGGTTAAGCTATAGTTAGTTTAGAATACGGCTTGTCCAATGCTATATGAGGGATATGCATAGCAATCATTCTTAAACTCGAAGGATTCATTGTAAAAGACTTAATCAGAAGGTGCAAGATATTGGATCAACCTAAGAAACTAGGGTGCAAGATACAGAATATAAGTATTTGTGCTAGAAAGCTTGCTTATATGCATGAGACATTGATTATGCGCTCATTCATAGTAATGGCATTGAGGGATGCAAACCACTATCTAGAGAAATGAGTGAATTAACAACTAGTCCAATAGGAAAAATCTTAGTCTTGCTCAAGGGCTTAACTATTTTAAGAGGAGTGAGGCAAAGTTGGAAAGTAAAACCTTGGTTATGCAAAAATTTGTGGCTATAGCCAGTGGGCATATCTTGAAAGATGGCAAATTGGAGTAATGTGTCGATTGGATAACTCTATTACAGAAGAGTCCAAAATCATGTTAAAGGTGGTCTAAAAAGATCGATCTTAATGCTCAGATGAGCATAGCAAAGGGCAAAGCGAAATGCTTTAAAAGTAGTAGTCTAAATCACATTAAGGTGGTTTAGGTGGATCGTTTGTGTTACTTAAAGAAGTATTGCTTAAAGGAGCATAGCTGGTAGGTAAAGTGGAGATTCAGAAGGATTGATGCAATGTGCACAATTTATGTGTTTTATAGAAAGTGCACAATCTCCTACAAGATTTTTTGATGTAGTGTGCTAGGTTAGATAGTTGCTTTGTGAAGTGGCAACAATAAATTAGAGAAGGGGTGGCAAACTAGCACTACATAGTTACTTAGTCAGGAGACTTCACAATAATTAAGTCCATATCTACTTATACATAGATAAAGTAGAATTCAAACTAGAGTACGAGATGACTCTATGCTTAACTTTGTTGAGCCGTTAATGTGAAAGAACCATTGGATGAATGTGCTTGTGGAAGTCATCAGAGGATGCACTTAAGTTAGGATTGCAAAAGCTTAGACATTATTAAATGTCACTCAAAATGTGAGGGGTCGTGATGTTAGAGAGTATTAACTTTAAGAATGGCCTATAGTGGTCGATGTGATGCTAAAAGGTATCGATTGAAAAAGGATAAAAGGATCTAATCAAATCTAAAAGTGACATTAAGAAATGTTATGAATTAATTGAAAGTGTTATGAATTAATCGAAAGCAATAAAAGTGGACTTGTGAGTAAGGTTTAGAGCCTATGCATAAATTAAGCATAAGTCTTGGCTCTTGCATTATTATAATAGGACATTCAGTGTAAGACATTTATTAGTATGTAGTTATGTAAGCAAAAATTATTCATATAAGATAAAAATTTTACATAAATTAAGAATATAAAATACATAATTTTAAAATAAATAACGCTTTTGTATTAGCTATAATGAAATATAAATTAATTGATGAGCAAAAGGTTTAAACTTCTTTACCTTCTCTGAGTTTACAACCAATAGGACATTAAGATTTATAAAGCATTTTGGTTATGATTAAAGAGTAGAGTGGCTAAAGAGATCAAACCTGATTAAATAAGAAAACCCTATTAAGCTCGCTCATCAAAAGCCTACTAAGTTAAAAGTTTACACTTACTGCCAAATACACTAGTCCACTAGGCATTCTTAATCCTAAAAGTGATCATAAAAACTTGACTCAAAGTTATAACTTTAAAGTCAGATTTAACCCATTTTAAATAAAATAAAATAAAAGATCCAATTAATGATAGTCTATTAAAAATATTTTTACAATCTTCCACTTAGACAACACTAATTGTGATTAATTTATTTTTATAAAGTATTTTATTTTAAAAAAATAACTCTTAGGTTGAAGACTAATTTTAAATATATATAGCCACAATTTTGAAAATACACTACTGTAGAGATAAATATTTAAAAATTTTACCAAGTCTATATAGTCAATGATACTAAATCATGACGATAATTACATTCTTTATTAATGTAAAATCTTCCATGGTTATAAAATATCATGAATTACACACACTCAGTTACTAATGTGATAGTGTAACATGAAAGAAATCATCAAAATTATGATTAGATCAATCTTATCTTTCATGTTGGTCCTCAATGATTTGACAAATAAATTCACATAGCATGAAAAATTAATTGGCAACATATGAAGCCAGATCGTCTCATAAATCCTAAAATCATGTCAATTTTGAGATAAATAATTAAGTTTAGGAACCAATGATTGACACCGAGTTTTAGTCCTCACAAAAATTATAATAATCTTAGTACATTATAATCAAATGATGCATGTATCAACAAGATAATATGAATTTATAATCAATGTACTATTAAGTATATATGAAGATATAAGAAAGGAACATGTAAAAAATTATATAAAAAATAGTCATAAAATGGAAACAATTCTCACTAACCAAAGATATCAAAAGAACCTACAATTCCTATGTTCTCAACATGCTTTTGAAAAATTATAAATCCAAGTCCTTTAGTCATGAGATTTGCTAGCATAGCATTTGTATGAATATGCTCTATTATTATGCCCCCTTTCTTCATAAGATCTCTAACTGTGAGGTATTTCAACTCTAAATGCTTAGATCCACTAGAACTTTTATTATTTTTGGTGAAAAAATCACATCATTATCATAATAAATTTTCAATAGTCGAGCAATAGAATCAATAATTTGTAACCCTAAGATGAAATTTCTCAACTAAATAACTTGTGAAGTAGCACTATAATAGGCAATAAATTATGTGTGCCTGGTGGAAAAAGCTATCAATATTTGCTTAAGCCATTATGAAGATGTAACATGAACTAGATTTCATATCGTTAGAGTATCTAGCAAAATTTGAGTCCAACTACCCAATTACTTTCAAGTTATTAACCTTCCTATAAACGAGCATATAATTCTTGATTTTCTGCAAGTATCTCGTAACTTTTTCAGCAGCACACCAGACAAATACCTACCAAGAATACTAATCATAAAAGCCAAATTTGGTTTAATGCAAACTGGGCATACATTAAACTTCCTACTGCACTTGTATAAGGAACATTTTGCATTGATTATTTCTTTATCTCATTTGTTGGGAATTATTTGTTGCTAAACTTATCACCTTTGACTATTAGAACATCTTTAGCTTTATAGTTCTGTATTTCAAATCTTTCAAGAATCCTATTAATGTACACTCCTTGAGACAATCCCAATATGTTACAAGTTCTATCCTTGTGAATCTAAATCAAAAAAAAAAAAAAATTGTCTCACTAAGATCCTTTATGTCAAAAGTTCCAGACAAGATTTGTTTGGTATCATATAGCAAAGTTAGACTATTACTTACCAATAGAATATCATCAACATACAAGACAAGGAAAATAAAGTTGCTCTCACTGACCTTGAAATAAATATATTAGTCAACCTTATTTTCTACGATGCCTATAGATGTAATTAACTTATCAAAGTTCAAATACCATTGCTAAGATGCTTGTTTCAAATGATATATTAATTTTCATAACTTGCATACCAAATGCTCAAATCCATTTATTTGAAACTCCTCAAATTGTTTCATGTATACATTTTCCATAAGTTCACCATTTAGAAAAGTTGTTTAAATGTCCATTTGGTGAAGCTCCAAACTAAAATATGCAACTAAGGCCAAAATAATTTTGAATGAGTTTTTAGAAGATACTAATGAAAAAGTCTTAAAGTAGTCAATTCCCTCTTTTTGAGTGAAACATTTAGCTACTAATCTCACTTTAAATTGTTCAATTTTGCCACTTGAATCTTTCTTAGTCTTGTCTATCCATTTACTGTCAATTGCCTTACAATTTTAAGAAAGCTCAACAAGATCCCACACTTCATTCTTGATCATTAACTGAATTTCCTCATTCATAGTGCCTAACCATAAATTAGATTGTTGACTATTCATTACTTGACTGTATGTAATTGGATTAACTACATCCCTAATGTTATATTCACTCTTACCAAGATTGACATAATAATCATAAAATTGCTACCATCCTTTGTCTAGAGGACCTTATAATTGGGATTTACTTTACAGGTTGAATAGGTTGATAGTGCTCACTAGGAACAATTGCAATATGTTCTACATTTTGGTTAGGCTTTACATTTTAATCATTTTGTGCCTCAATACAAATAGATGGAGACATAGCACTCTAACTAGGTAAAAATAGTGGAATAATAATGGAAATTGGCTTATTTTATGTTTCAACGTGCCCTAAATTTGATGACAAATCAGCAACATCAACTTTAAGAAATTTAGCAGTCCTGGACTCAACTATTTTTATATCTTTTGTAAGGTAATAGAACTTGAATCCTTTTGCACGATCTAGATATCCTATGAAATAATAATGAATAGATATTGGATTAAGTTTCTTCACTAATTGATCATAAATTTTCACCTTAAAAGGACAATTCTAAACTTAAAAATGATTTAAGCTAGATTTTCTATCAGTTGAAAGCACAAAAGATGTTTTAGGTATTGATTTGCTAAGAACACGATTAAGGATGTATAAAAAACTTTTAATGGCCTCACCCTAAAGAAATTCAAGTAAATTTGTTTCATTCATCATGCTTCTCATCATGTCCTTAAGAGTCCAATTACGCCTTGTTATGATAGCATTTTGCTCAAGACCACCAAGCATGATATATTATGGAACAATTCTACAATCTTATAAAAACCTAGCAAACAATTCCATGTGTTGCTAGGACATATCTTATTTACCATAATATTCACCTCTTCAGTTAGATCTCACAATCTTGATAACTTTTCTAAATTGTTTTTCAATCTCAATTTTAAAAATTTTGAACTTTTCAAAGACATTAAAATTTTCTTTTATCAAATAAAGATAACTATATAAAAAAAAGTCATCAATGAATACAACAAAATAACAATAACCACAAATAGTAGGAGAGTATGGTCCAGATATATCAGTATGAATTATCTCTAAAAGATTAGAATTATGAGAAACGCCTTTCTTTTTAGTCTTGGTTAGCTTGCTCCTAATATAGCTCACACATATATGCATATTATCAAAATCTAAGGAAGGAAAAATATTTTTTTAATTAACCTTCCCACCTGTTTCTTAGATATATGTCCCAATCACTTATGCCATAACATTAATGATATTTTCTTAATTCTAGGTCTTTTTGGAATCACATTTTCAACATTAAAAAAAAGCATTATCAAGAATAGCAAAACTAATGGACTCAAAATGTAATAAAATATCAATTTTTCTATTTCCAAATATAAATTTGCATCCAAGCTTATCCAAAAATGAAATCAAAATTAAATTACATATAAAATTAGGAACATAAAAGATATTATTCAATGTAATTTCAATAGAGTTTTCTTTTGCTCACTATTCCAAGCTTGGACTCTTTCTCACTTGATTTTTTCTTGCTTACAAGCATTAATAAAGTAATTACAACATAAGTTGTGGAACCACTATCAAACCACTAATAATTTATAAAGACATTAATTAAATTTGATTCAAAGCAAGCTAAAGATAGGGATTCACCATTTTCATTGCCTTTTTTCTTCTTTAACCAAGACTTCAACCTATAACACTCATTCCTTTTATGACCTTTCTTATGATAATGATAACATTCTACATTTTTATGAATGGAACCTTTAAGACCTCCCATCCATGGTTTATGATTAGCATTATTATTGTTACCATGCCTCTAGGCCTCTTAAGATTTGGAAGGATTGTTTCTTGAAGTATGTGATTTATGTTTCTTTTTCTTGTTGGTTGGATTCTTATTGGGTAAGGATTATGATTAGGTTAGAAAACTCATTTCATTCTTTTTTTTTTTCAATTTTTCTTCCTTAGTAACACATTTAGTGATGAGTTTATTAATAATCCAGGGTGTATTTAGGGTTATGAGCTATCTTAATTTGGCTAGATTTTGAAGGTAAGGAAATCAAGGCATGTGAGACAAGAAAATTATTAAACAAATTAATTTTTAAGTTCTTCAATTGGGTTTGGAGGTGAACCATCTTGATAATAAACTCTCTTACACTATCAATGTTGTCATACTTCATGGTCATCAATTCCTTCATCAAACTTCCAAATTCAGTAGATACTTGATACCTTTGTCCAATAGCATTAATAAACTCTTTGGCCTTGGTTGTATTTGCCAATCCACCCAGTAGATATTCAGGAATAAATCTCTTGATTGTAATACGACTGAACCTATTAGATATCTCCTATTTTGCATAATAGTCTTTTTACTCTTGAGTACTTTCAAGAGTAAGTGCTAATAATTTTGTCTCATGTAAGGTTAAATCAAGATCTATAATATTAAGAGCAAACTTCATATCTTGCTTTGATCTCTTATAATTTATATCATTTAATAGTTCAATAGTTGCAATATTGTTATTTATTATAAAAGAGACTGTGAAAGAATAATTAAAAATATAATATATTAGTTCTGGGCATTTTAAATTTATCAATAACCATAATTAGGAGTATTTAAATTATCACCACATTTTCCCTTTAGGTAAATAATCCCCTTGGACATACATTAAACTTCCTACCACACTTTCATAAGGAACATTTTCCATTAATTGTTTCTCTATTTCATTTGCTAGGCATTGTTTGTTATTAAACTTATCACCTTTTTCCAATTGGAACATCCCCGGCTTTACAATTCTACATTTTAAATATCTTAAGAATTCTATCAATGTACACTTTTTGAGACAATCCCAATAAGTTACGAGTTCAGTCCCTATGATTTTGAATCCCCAAAACAAATAATGCCTTACTAAGATCCTTCATGTCAAAAGCTCTAAACATTTATTTGGTATCATGTAACAAAGCTAGACTGTTGCTCACTAATAAAATATTAGTGTGTATCCTAGGAACTAATCATATAGATGATTGAAATAATACATAATGTATTATATTTTATTTTAGGCAATACAATTATTATATTATTTTGTTAATTTTGTACAATTTATAACTTAATATAATAATTATCCTTGGAATAGTTTTATTATTCCTAAAATACTCCTGGTCAAGTATTATTATGAAAGGGATAATAATAGTACATCGAGACTGGTATGTATAGTGACTGATGATTATGAATCATGGATATGTGATATCAAGTCAATACATGAGTACATTATTAGTGAATAGATGTACTGGACTGACTCAATATGAGAATACTACATGGAGAAGACTTGTGTCATTAATAGTTCTCATATGGTCACAATTGCATATAATCCTTTGACTTGAAGTCACTACGGTTCCCTACATGAGGGATTACTCACTTTGATGTCATCATATGTCACCTTTAATCGGGATGACAAGTAGGGCGTTGATTGGATATGTCACGAATCATGTAAAGGGAAGTGAATGATATAGATAAAATTTTATTACTCTTATAAAAAGGAGATATATCCTTGAGCCCCTTGATTCAGTAAGACTTATAAATGTATGGTCATGCTCAAATAGATCAATATGTGATATTGACAATTGTTTTGAAGTTTATTCAGTATCAAGAAATATAAATTGAACTTTGATAATGATGACACATTCCATGCCTCCAATTCAATTTGGATATTATTGAAAAAGGGATTATGATGCAAAGCGTTGATCATGTATTAAGTAGATGTTGAATCACAAATATTCTTACTACTTGAATGGCAATAATTTATTGTTAGATACTGCTTACTATCTATGACTCAATAATGAGTTATTATCAACGTAGTAAGAATTTATAGGATCACACAAAAAAAGTAGGAATAAGATAATAATTAATTAGACATTAATTAAATTAATATCCAATTAATTAGATTTATTTTCATGCATATATATATATATTATTAAATAATAATATATTTTTCACGTAATAAATATAATTATTATTATGTGATATTATTTGATATTAAGTAATATCAAATAATTACGTTATCAGATTTTAGATAAATATATTATAAGATAATATTATTTTAATATTTGATAACTATATGCAATTATCTAATATTAAGATATTTATATTATGAGATAATATTATTATCTAATATTATATCATTAATAGATAAGTCCTATCTCTCTTCATTATCTTTAGGATAAAGATAAGATAAGTTATTAAGTGTGATTAAGAATTTTTAGAGGTATTATCCTAGTAGGACTAGGATTGTGGCTTGCGTAAGTTCTATAAAAGGGGACTTGAGGATAGCACTTTAAACACACTCATAAGCTTCCATAAAATCTTAAATCACTTAAAAAACATCCAATCCTAAATCCTAGAAAGAAAAACACATCCTAGCAAATTCGTGGAGGATGAGAAGTCATTGTTCACTCCGTGTGGATACCGTAAAGATGTTGTACCTTCTGACCGACATTTAATTCATCCGCTCTCTCAAGTTTTGATCAATAGAAATACGAGTGCCTAATAGGTAAAATTTTAATCATTGATTTATATCTTTTGCATGGATCCTAGGTAGAATTCGAATCAAATTTTAAATTTTCACTGTATATGATAATTTGAATTCCAACATAAAATATCATCAACATATAAGATAAGAGAAATAAAGCTACTCCCACTGACCTTGAAATAAATATATAGGTTAACCTTTTTTTTTTTGCGAAGCCCATAGATGTAATCAGCTCATCAAACTTTACATATCATTGTTAGGTATAGAGCTAGTATGCACTTTTGTTGTGAAGATGGCATTTATACAAGCTATAAAGACAACAAGCATAAAGTTATAGAGACAATAATCCATCAAATGAGTTACAGAAGTAACAAGTTTAGGAGAGATAGTGGAAAAACAATATTAGAAGGAGTTGGAACACTTTAAAAGGAGTTTACAAAGATGGCGCTTTCAGAAATATGTAGAAGATGCAGTTGGCTAAAAGAATACGAATGTTGCAAAGGCGATAGCCCAAACACGAGAGGAGGAACAATCATAGTGCTAAAAAAGACAAGCATAAGTGGTTGAGATGGTAACTCAAATGAGTAGGCTGAAAACCAACATGAAATTTTGAGAGAGTAAGTAGATTCTTCATGAAGTTATGTTAAATTAAGGCATCAATGAAGGCATTGACCTTTAAAGTGAGGGAGAATGTTATAAGTTGGCAATTGTGACAGTTTGATAAACAAATATACTCAGTTTTTTATGAGACTTGGAGAAAAAAAATCATGTTGTAGAGGATTTGTGACTAAAATTTGATATCAATCTAACTTATATACTATTTTTTCTTATTTTCCCAGGTTTAGAGATATTTTGATAATTTTAGTGTAATTCAAGAAATCAAAGAAATTCGATAAGCTTGTATTTGTGATTCTCACATTGTTATCTTTGTATTGGTGCATTTTAGTGTGAATCAAACATCCGGAGCATTGCAAAAGAAGCTTATGACAACTCAAAAAAAGTATGCTTATTTATACTGAGTGGACTTTTGTTTAAAATGCTCTTTAAAGAGATGGAGTGTCGAGAAGGTTCTATGCAACACTTTGACACTAAATTAGAGACTCAAGTGTGTTGATTTGTAGCCATCCTCCACACATTCAAAACTATGGAATGAGGCATATACTAAGCAAACGGAGTGTCCCTCTCCTTATTTAAATCTGTTCCTTTTAGACTCGATGTACTCAGAGGATCTAAGTGGTGTGAGGCAATCTTACGGCTCAATATGTACGAGTGCTTTGGTGATATTCGATTATGGCTTGCTGGCACGTTGTACATGAGAATTTATTGTATGGGCGATAATTCTTCATTGACCCATTCTCTTTTTCAAGTGTGCTATGAGATAGTTTAATGGGAAAGTTGGCATGTTTATTAAGAGCGGTAAACAAGTGCCATATGGTTCTAATGAAAGAACTACCGACTTGTGATACTAATTTAAGACCTTTACTATTAGTGACATGGCAGCTAACTTGCTAACATGATCTAATCAATTATTTAACTAGCAAATTAGAGAGCATGTTAGACAATTATGTTAAAAATTAGTTCTAATTAGATGTGAACATTAACTCAAGAATCATAGTGATATTAATATATGTTTGGTTGAGTGAAATGAAAAGGAATGAGAATAGAAATGTAAATCAATTAGATATGACAATTTTATAGTCTTATTTGGTATTGTAAGAAATGGAATAGGCATTCCATTTCATAATTATGTTTGGTATGACAAATTTTTATTTGAATGTAATGAAAAGAAGTTACTAATAACAATAATATCCTTGAAAATAAAAAGAAATTGTAAGGATCAATACATTTTTATATGAAAAATGATAATATTTTTATTTATTTATAACTTTTTGTATATTTGAACATATAGATAATTTGTATTAAATTGATTAACTTAAGTGTAACAAATGAGAAACCAAAATTAGAATTTAATACTTTAATGGAAGGTACAAGAAAGCTGATATAGATCGTCTCTTGTATTACATACGATGCTTCCAACTCATCTCATCTCTATGTAGACCCAAAAAATGAAAAATTCTAGCTGCTGCACTCCCCCTTCGCCTTGAATGAGAAATTAATGACTAATTGCTTATTCTCAAGGAAGAAAAAAGAGTTATTTAATCATGTTGGTTGGAAAAGGAAAGGCAAACAAATTGATCATGTGAGTCAAATAAAAAAAAACGTAAAATTCCTTGCTATCTATATTCTGAAGATTGACTCAAAACTAGAATTATTTACTAAGAAAAGCATGATATACAGTCTGTGAGGGACAAGACTCTAGAGTCTCTAAAAGACTGCATGTATTAGAACACTTATTCACTATATGTTAGCAGCGATGACTAATTACCAGATCTTTGAATTTCCTAGTTTGTTCAATGTTTCTTGGAATACAATTGAACTTACCGATTCCTTGACCTGGGAATATATAATATGACATGGTAACATACAATGAAATTTTAAACTCGTGTTTTGTTATTCAAGAAATAAAATCAGACAACTTTAATGGACCCAAAACCATATTGTTCCTTTCTCATTGGCAATGACATCAGATATTGTTCGAGTAGTTTAGACATTTACTTCATTACATCCGATTCATTGATATAGCAGCTGGGACATTATATTCTTCTAAAGTTATCATAATGAAAATGAAAATGCAAGCAAGACATGGGCCCTGTTTGACAATTAATTAATTCAATTAGCTATTAACTGATTCAATTAATTATTAATTAATAACTAATTATATTAATTAATTTGACCAGTTGATAATATTAACTATTTGAATAAAAATATTTAATAAAATTAATTATTTTATATTAATTATTTACATGTAAAATGACATATAAAAATATGTATATATTTTATGATTTATTTAAATATTTTTTACTTTAATAATATTTTAAATTTATCATATGATTCATATTTTAGAAATATAATAATTTATTTTTGATTAATTTTTTGAATCATACTTGTTTAAAAATATGATAAATCTAAAATATAATTAAAATTTTTTATATTTTTTAAATTATTATAATTTTTAATAAATAAATTATTATATTTCTTAAAAATAAATTATTATATTTTATAAATACTTTATAAAAATTAATAATTATTATTTAATAAATTTATTTAATCTTTTTTAGTAAGAATATAAATGAAAATACATATATTATTTAAAAATAATTTCATATTTTTACAAGTCTATTGTCAATAAACTAATTGAAAATACTGAATTCATTAACTTTTTCAAATTAGCTGTTTGAGAACCAATCAACTAATTGAATAAACTATTTGTCAAACACTTAAATTGATTCGATCAAACAATTAAATACTAATAAATCAGTTAAAAACTCAAAAAAATTCTATACCAAACACTCTCATTATATCACAACAAATACTAGAATCAGCTCATCACAATCCCTTTCCATGAATTTAAATTCTACAATTTTAAGATAAAATTTATACTTCAAGAAGCCCTACAGTACACTTCATCACGAGATTTGTTCGGCTGCAACTCTATAAGTGACTTCAAACTTCGAGCAAAAACAGCCAGGTGGAAAAACTTGCTGACAAATAATGGCATGCCAAAGCCCCCATGCAGGCAGGCATATAATTCAGTTACATTGTATGGGGGCACGAAACAACTATGAAAAATCTTTGGATCCCAAATGCTTGGCTAGGTACACAATTCAATTATCTGACACGAAATTAAAAAACTTAGCTATTAAAACGAACAATAAAACCTTCCATCAAGTCCCAGACAAAAATTGTCTCATACTGCACGAAGTTTGAAAATTTCTAGATGACAGTTCATATTTCATCCCAACTTATGAAACCTGAGGACCTATACATTCTGAGCAGCACCATCTTCTGACTCTAAGGCTTTCCGTGCAGCAGCCAACCTCTCGGCAGCCAGCCTTTCCTCTAGTGCTCGGGCACCTCTTTCTCTGCAACGAGAAGATCAGTCAGACTAGTAATTTCTTCTCCCAACATAATTTTGTTTTTTCTTGTTATCGATCTCATGATATGGAAAAGGAAAAAAGGGGGGAAAAATCAACAAGCAATTCTCCAGGTTAGGGGCAAAGCATTCATTTGATATAGTTTGCCCATATTGATACGACGGTGTCTATTTGTCTTAAAGTAAGATTGCTAAGCCTTTTCAAAGGTGCTACAGTATCTATGCAGTTGCAATGGCGTATATCCCTTACATGGTTGAGGAACTCTTCTAGGCTTCTAGCAAAGGAATCAGATTCCATCACATCTTTTATCTCACCAGTTTTTCAGATAAAACCACAAGAGTCTGTCTTCTACTGCCAGGGCAAATGTAGTCAAGATATTAATTACTAAAACATAAAACACAGGCTTCTGTTTTTACTTTTAACAATATTTATTTTCATGGTGAAGGACCGGGTATCATGCCAACTAGGAAGTCAGAGAATTAAGTTTTGTTAACTCTCATATGGAATGGAACAGGCTAAAAAGTTTCATGGAATATTTGCCAATAGATTTTCTCTTATTATTATTATTATTTGTTGAATCTACGGACTAGGAATGAGACCTGCAATTCTTGTTATTATGTATTTGTTTATTGTTTATTAATGTGGTTGTTTCTTTATGAATTGCTTTCAATTGTTACAATATATTCATCAAAATTACAGGACAGCACTGTGATATTACCGTCTCCTAGATGCTTCGATAGAGTCAGAACCAGGCAGAGGTGCACCTCCCAACGTGTAACCTTGAACATCATTAGATGCAGCAGAACTTCCACAGAGAAGCCTATGAAAGATGGATGCGATAGGGCCTATAACTGGTCTGAAAGACAAAAGGGAAAAAATGTTAAGAGAAAGAAAGAGATATCACATGCACTTATGTTTAGTCATATATAACAGAAAATAGCCATAGTTTACCTTAAAAATTCTGGGAAAAATGTAGCAAATGCAAAATCATCACTGGGGTCACCCTTAAACTTGGTTTCTGGGTTCCTCTGCCAGTATCTAAGGTAAATCCAGCTTGTATAAGTGCCAAATATTATGGTCGGAAGATATGATGCTGCCTCTAGCGTCCAGAAACTTGAAGCAATGGCAAGTAATAAAGCGATAGATGGTAACCACTGGAGAATTGGAAGTAAAACCATGTACAGTGCGCATCAGATTAAATTCCTTGGAAGTAAAACCTTATACAGCACATCAGATTAAATTCCTTTTGGCTGCAAACTGCAGAAAAAGAAACGGGGGAAGGGTATCAAACCTTCACTTTTATTTTGAGGAAGGGTAGCTCGTTATCAGGAACAATTTGTTTGAGGCCTACCAAGAAGCCAGATATAACTCCATGAAATCCAGAAAGTGGCATATAACTGTAACATAGTAAAGCGTATCAAGATCAAAGGAGTTGGTTCAAGAAGGTGCAAATAGCAAAAAGAACCAAACAACATGGGGGAAGGTGTTTGATTGTTTGAGGGCCACAGAATACTCTTATTCAACTTCAAAAATTTACTGCACTGTTAATCTTAAAATACTGAACAAACAATGTTGCCTATATTTTGAAAAGGACAAGGGCACATAAGAGACCAGGCTTCAATTGGGCCAATAGTTGATTTCTCAGAACAAAAAGGAGCACCAAAGTGCAAGATGTACAACCACAGAAACCTAATAACCTCTAACAAAAATAAGACAGGTAACTCAAAGAAAAAGTTAAAGTAAAATAAGACAAGTAACACCATGAGCAGCAACAAATAGCAAATATCGTCTCAAATGGCAATCATGTACTTACAGGTAAGTCTCCTGCCTCGTGATGTAGTACAAGGCAATAGCAGTGATGAAAATACACACGGAAGTTAAAAAATTAACTATGAAAATGAACTTCAAGAATTCCCTTGAACCCCATATAGGTTCAAGCATCTTCCCAATCAGGAGGAGACCAATTGTGCTGACCACTACCTATAAAAGTACATTGTCACCTGTATCAATTGGGGCATCCCATAAAGGCACAAATATATTTCCCAAAGCACAATGAATAGAGAACAGAAAAATGGTTTGAAAGAGCAGCAAATGCATACTCCATGTACAGATTGTTCGACATAACCAGCAGTGATAAGGTTCCAGGCAAATGGAATAGTCCTGCAAAATGGAAGCCCAAGAGGAAAAGAAATTTCAAGTTACTCATCCGACAACATCAGCAGTATGCTACATAGTTATCAACTGCAAAAGAAAGAATGCATTTAAAATTTAAATGTCATGACAAACAACAAAAATATAAGGTATTACGAATATAGAAATCTATTCCACAATCAAGCAGCATATATTCAATAGCAATAATGGAGATTTATTCCTAACTAAGAATATGTATTTAAAACAAAACAAAGTCACAAACATGGATCTATAATGATGAGTACCTAAAATGGTAACTACACTTGCTGCCACCAGACCAAATATATTTCTCATTAGACATTATTATAGGTTAAAGATATAAAAGATTAGGTTGGAGGAAAGAAAGATCAAATCACGAAACTTTGACCACCTCATACAAAGAGATAAAAAGAAAAGGAAACAGAGAAGAAAACTCATTGAACCACCTTCATTCACCTAAAATGTAGCATCTCAAGACAAAATTACAAAATTAGTAGAATAAAATAATCTATGGCTATGAACTGGACTCTAATTCGTGTTGGGAACTGAAGTTTAACACAACAAAGAACAACTGTCACCAATTGACAAATTTTACTTTACCATCCATGCTGCACATTCAGCACATATTTTTTATCTTGTCCAGTCATGGTTCATTCATCTACTATATATTTATGTTATGACATCATATATCACTACCTTAACATTATTAGCATTTATAGTAAATACATTAAACAAAGAAATAAATAACTTCCCAAGAGCTCACAGATTACACATCCTTGATTCAAAAAATTAGTGGCTCCAATAACACAAATAGCTATTGTCCAATAGGCCTAACCACATGACTCAAAGCTAAAGTCAAAGTAACTAATGAAAAGCCACCTTAAATTTGTACAGCTCAACATTCAGGCCATTTCTACATTGCAGGATTTTTGTTATTTTCTCCATCACACAAATGCTTGATGTCCAAGTCAAACCCTTTATATTGTAAGCTCTGATGCTTGGACTCGGCATCCTTCCTTGCCGTACCCGTGTCAACACGACATGACACTGGTACGGACACAGGATATGAGTCCGACTTGGGGAGAAAATTTTGGACACGGCTATAAAACCATCAACGTCTGGTGTTTTGGGACGTTCATCCCAAAATGGGATACAATTTCCTCTCAGAATGTTGGTACGCGAATCCAAATTCTAATTTTGACATTCTGCAGTGAATATCTCCATTACTCTGTTTCGTACAATGGAAGTCGGGATTGGAGTTGAAAAGCCAATGGCAGAGAATAGAAATGTTGGCAATGGGGGGGAGAGAGAGAGAGAGAGAGAGAGGAAGAGGAGAAAGGGGTAATGACGAAGAAGATGGAAAAGAAAAAGTTTTTTTTTTTTTAAATAAAAGTCAGAATGAATATTTATTATGACTTTAATGCTCTTAAAATTCTTCATATTACTGTCTCGGTTATCTACTTAAACACCTCTAATCTCTCCCATCAAGACTTATCTTCTCAATAACTATCTATTATATATTTATTATTTATTAGAAGTCAAAATGAATATTTATTAAAACTTGAATGCTATTAAAATCCCTTAATTAGTATCTCAATTATCTACTAACCAATTTCTGCTATCAAGATTGAACTTTCTGATAACTACTCATTAACTTTCTAATTATAAATTGTATTCTTATAATGATTCTATCTTTTCCTTCAGTCATGTACTTGTGTCCATATCCTGAATTTGGACACTTAATAACCGTGTCCCTGTATTTTCAAATTACGAATTTTTCATATCAGACTCTTGGATTCATACCCGAGTCGGACACCCATATCCAAGTCCGAGTATCATAGATTGTAAGATCCTTCTTTATGTAATCTTGATTTTCAAAGGCAACCCCATCACAAGGTAAGGCCCAACATGCTGCTCCAACCTTCCCCTAAACCAGACTGGACTAGGATATGATCAAAGATACATAAGAGAACATTGAAATGATCCATATGGCACAAGCTGGCTGCATTCTAATAGCATATGTATGCAATAATCCAATTGGCTATTGATATGATTTCTAGACCTATGCACCTCATAGTCATATAATTTGCTTGTTTCACTAACATGGAACTTAGAATTTTACATTATCATCCCCTCAAAAGCTAGACAAGCCCATTACAAAGAAATTTATCACATTACTGTCAACATATCCTTCACCAAGGAAGCACAATAAGTCCCCAACAAGAGAACACTCTGCTCCTATATCAAACTCGAAAACCCATTTAACTGGAAAAATGACTGCAATTTGACTTGCAAATGCTAAAGCATATGCAACCCATGCCTTATATACCCTAAAACATTCACTTTTCACCCCAGCAGGAAATCAATTGGTTGCTGAATAAGGCAGAATATATATATATATATATATATATATACCATTAAAGAAAAGATAACAAGGTAAGGATGAAAAATGTGATTCTAGAGTAGTACAATCAAATTAGACTAAAAAGCAAAGAAAAAACTAAATAAATGTTCAATATGATGAAGACAACTTAACTTCATAATTTATGTCTAGCTTTGCAAGGTAAATCCTTCATGAAAACACAATTTATATTCTCTACACAAACTTAATCTCACTTCTATCGATTGGATAATTTAACACTATTTTTCCTGCATTACAAAAGATAAAAACTTTGTTCTGGTAACAGGTCAAGTAGTAAAATTGTGACCGATGTGAAAGAATGACGTGAAAATAGTACAGCATCCAATATAAAGATGGCAGCGTGAGCAGGAGACCAATGAACAAGAGTGCTTAATGTTAGAACAAGATGATTCCATTGTTTTAAAGTGTTCAGCAAAACTATTGAAGTCAGGTGAGAGCACTTTGGCAAATCCAGCAATTAGCTTGCAAAACCCATTGGGGTACGTAAATATGAAATTGGAGGATTTAAAACATACAAAATCACACGATGGTCTTCAATCCCAATGAAAACCTCCAAGTCAGAATTTATTCTTTATGAGACTATGGACAATCCAAGGAATATCGAAAAAAAAATCTAAACTAGCAATGTTTCTACGCAAGTTATGTTAGTTCACTGTCATCAGCTAAATGGGTTCCACAACAGGAAGATACACAATCTGTGCTAATTATCAATACAAAAGATTCCGCAGCAAATTCTTCCACCAAAAAGGCGTTTCACATAGAGGATCCCTTAGCAGCAGCCATAAATTGATTCATAAATAATAGGCTATAATAATAGACCGCAATTGGATATAAATATTTTTACAACCAAGAACCCCAACAACAACAACAAACAAAGCCTTATACCAAGAACCCCACAAGCCAGAAATTTCATACTACCTCATCATTCCTTTTAATGATCTAATATAAAAAGATTTTAAGAATTTAATTTAGCAACTACATTTACTCAAATTCACACGCAGCACAGTTCAGATCAAATAGTACCTGGCGGGAATAAGAGCAAGATAAGTAACAGCAGCAGGAAAGAACTGGACAACAATGTGACCTCCAACAAGCACCACCGCCAGGCCTTTACACAACCGAGTAAACCCTGATGGGAAACTCGTACCCTGAAATTAATTAGTCAAAAACGGGGAAACTCAAAAATCCCACATAAATCAAAAGAATTCGAATTTCTCGATCTGATTCAAGATGCAGTGAATAACCCGTCAGCGTAAGGATCTGGTACAAGGTCAATGGTCACAATGAGAGAAAGAGAGAGAGGCGTACCCCTGAGAGTGCTGGAGTGCTCATTGCCAGTGAGAATGCGACCTTGAATTCGGAAATTCAATGGCGGTGATCGGAGTTTAGGAGCGGAGAAGGAAATGGTTCAAGAGATCGAAATCGGAGAAGCTGTGGAAAAGATTGACGTAAGGAGCAAGGTTGGATTGGGGATTACAAAGAACCATATGTTGATTATTAAGGCCGTGTTTGGTACCTCGCATAGTTCATGATTTCTGGGTGTTTTTCCTTTTTTTTTTTTTTGAAATATCACGTTCTCGTCTTTAATATTCTTACAAGAGAACATTATCTGTGTATTTTCATTTTGTTGTCAGCAATTTCTCCACATTTTATACGATTATCACTTAAAGGATGGGCATTTAAATCTGCCATAAATATGAAATAAAAATAAATAGAAAAAATGTTATTTTTGTTGACAAAAGTTTTAATATTTTGTAAATTATTAGAAATTTACGTGTGCTTTATTCAAATTTTGACATAAATCTTATTTTTTTTTGTTAAATAAGATAATATCTTAATTTTATCCTCATGTTATTAGAATTTAAATTTTGATTAGATAAAATTTTTGAATTAAATATATCTTATTATTTAGTTTTATGATCAAGTTAAACTTACCTTTTAATTAAAATTTTGAATTATAAACATTTTTATAATGCAAAGTTTGTGATGTAATGAAAGAAAAAGTGAGAGAATTTGTATTTATTATCTTAATAGAATAACTTATAATCTCAAATTTTACTTTTATTCTTTTGATAGACTATTGAAAATGGAAAATATATATCGTAGGACACTTTAAATGTGTTTAGAGTATTAATTTGAGAGTTATTATGTTATTTGTGTTTTCTATATAATTTTTTTAAATTAATAGATTTATTGATTATCTTTGTTTATGGATTAACTAAAAGAAAAATCTTAATAAATATGATCTGGGTCCCATTAATTTGTTACTTTTTTAATTATGAATCATGGAAACACACTTGCAATGAATTACGAAAACAAGATTTCACATCATTGGAGTGAATCGAAAATTTTCCCTACATGTTTTAATCACAAAAAATGGGGTTTATGTTTATTGTGATGGAACATATTTGTTGAATTAAGAATTATTTTATTTTGAAATAATTTATGCTTAATTGTAATTCAGAAGGGCTTAAAATTGTAAAATGAATCATGCTTGCTCATATATAGGATATACAGGATAGGATAGGATGTATCAGATATTTCATCCATACTTGCTAGTTGGAGATATTAATAAAATTATCATTTCAGCATTACCAATAAAAATTATTGTTCCAGGGATGCTTTCTTAAGTATAATTTCAATTTAATTTCTAAGTGTACTGTGAAATTGTAATAAAATTATTGGTTATTTGCTGTCTAGTAGAAAATTGCCAATTATGCCAACACTTGACGTATTTTTTAAGCTTTTTCTTTAAACGTCTTGTGTATAAACTTCGTTATATGTGCAACTTAAATCACCTATTACGTAGTTTATTACTTTGACTATTAGAAAGGCATAATTCTAAATATGTATTTTTAAGTTTTCTAAAAACTATGCAGATCGCATAGTCTAATTAAATTGATTCTACATGACCCCGATCACACAGTTATTAATCTGGATTTGTTCTTCAGTAATCACCAATAAATTGCAACGTGCTTTGTATTAATATTAGATCAAACCTAATTTACTAAAATAAAAAAAACAAGGGTTGTCTCTCATGCTACTTGTCAAGGAATGCTATTAGTGTATTCTAATTTCAAGTGGTCTTGTATAAATCATTGCCTTTGCGAAGCGAGTTGGATTCTCTCATTTCCCTTCTCTATTTATCTTAAAACCAAAAATGGATAGTATAAATGAGTGAAAACAAAAATGAATGTAAATGAGAAAATAAGTCAAAACAAGAATGAATATAATCATTCATAATTATCAAATGTAATTATTATTAATAAGAAAAAATAACTTTTTATTAATTTGTATTATTATCATATATTATAATTATTATAATCATATTAAATTTCTATTAAAATTTGTAACTTTTTTAAATAGTGACCACACCTTTACAATCAATAAGTTTTATGACATTCAAAGTTATTGATAATGTTTTAAGTTATTTATTACATTCCTTGCATTTAAAAGGTAAATAAGGGTAATTGGGTTGATTGGATTTTAGCCAGTCAAGTCCTATCAAGTTTTTTTTAGCCTTATGTCCAAAATAGATTTTGTGTTTCAAGTCCCTAGTAAGTTCGATTCTATTAGGTTTGAATCAAGTCTTCCCAAATTCAAATTATTACTATCCCTAAATTCATTTAGTCCCCCTTTGAATAACTCCTACTCATGCTTTCTTTGTTTATTCTAATGAAGTTTACCATAAGTTTCACATTAGTTTCTTAACAAAGCCTTAATCTTTCCTTTTTTTTTTCTCTTCACATGCTTTTTTACACTAAATTTTATATTCAATTATGTTTATTAGAGAAAGTCATCATTTATCTCAGGGCAAGTGATCAACATAGAAAGTCATTATGAACAACTACTCACAAGCTTTACTTCTATGTGATCAGTGCAATATTTTAGTTGCAATAATGCATCCTTTTCAAGGAGGTGTAAATGTTTAAATTTAATATGAACCAAATGCCATCTTACATGTGACTTATGTACATCCATAAATATCTAGTCAATGCCAACATCCTTGAAAGCACCCATTTCTAATCTATCTTATAGTAACTAAGCACTTAAGTGAGAAATTCCCTATAGAAAAGAAAAAAGAGAAAAGAGAATGAGTTTGGAGAAACTCAATGAATGACCAATCAAAGAAAGATGGTAAGTTCAAGTCTCCAACAAAGAAATAAAGCATATTCACATACTATGGTGGTGGATGGAATTGAAGCATACAAGAAGATTTAATTTTACCCTTTGGATAATATTATTATGCATATATTAATTAACACCCCATTATGGTTTCATTTCTCTTTTATTCATCATTCAATCACAAGTAGTTTTTATTCATTAAGGTATTTCTAGAAAATAAATAAATAATTGAATTTAAATTTTCTTGTAACTCATTTCATCTTTATCTCTTAAAAGCCCATCCTTATCCCTTCATAAACAAATATGTGGGTTTGGTGCATAATGTCACATTATGGATATCATTGTCATCCATATCATTAATCTTATCTATAGCACAATTATTAAAAAGAAAAAAAAATAAGTGCCTTGACTAATACTTTAATTTCATAACTATAAAACAAAACATTCATATACAAATGCCTTAAATGACAAACCTGATGGTGTGTGTCCTAGGAGCCAATCATACAGATGATTATAATATTACATAATAGTATTACGTTTCGTTTTAGCCATATAATTATTATATTTTGTTCTGTTTTATTTTGTACAAATTATAACTTAAATATAATAATTATCCTTAGAATAGCTTTGCTACTCCTAAAATGCCCCTAGTCAAATATTATTACAAAAATGATAGTAATAATACATCGAAACTAGCATGTATGGTGACTGATGGGTATGAATTATGGATATGTGATATCAAGTCAATACATGAGTATATTATTAGTGAACAATGTACTAGACTAACCCACTATGAGAATATTGCATGGATAAATGTGTTCATAAGTTATTCTCATATAATCTCAAATACGTATAGTCATTTGACCTGAAGTCACTACAGTTCCCTATATAAGGAATTACTCACTTTAATATTGTCTTATGTCACCTTTAATCAGGATGACAAATAGGGCATTGATTGGGTGTGTCACGAATCATGCAGAGGGAAGTGAGTGATGTAAATGAGATTTTGTTACTTTTGTATAAAAGAAAAATATCATTGGATCCCTTGATTGAGTGAGACTTAAAAATGCATAGTCATGCTTAATTAGATTAATATGTGATATTAATCATTTATTTTAAGTCTACTCAGTATCAACAAATATAAATTGAACATTGATGAGGATGACATACTCCATGCCTCTAGTTCAATTTGGATATTATTACAAAAGGAATTATGATGCAAAGCGTTGATCATATATTAGGTAAATGTTGAATCATAGACATTCTTACTACTTGAGTGGCAGTGATGTATTGCTAGATACCGCTCACTGTCTATGACCCAAAATGAGTCATTATTAACGTAGTAAGAACCTACAGGGTCACAAAAAAGGAGTAGGAATAAGATGATTTTAATTGAGCTTTAGTTGGACTAAAATCCAATTAATTGAGTTTATTTTCATGTATATATATTATTATTATTAAGATAATAATAATTTCTCACATAATATACATATATAATATTATGTGATATTATTTGATATTAAAGTAATATTAGATAATTACATTATTAGATATTGATAATTATATTATGAGATAATATTATTATCTAATATAAGATAATTATATGCTAATTTAATATTAGATAATTATATTATGATAAAATGTAATTATCTAATATTAGATAATAATAGATAAGTCCTATCTTTCCTCACTCTTTCTAGGATAAGGATAAAGTGATAGTTATTTAGTGTGATTAGGATTTTTTGAAGCATTATCCTAGTAGGACTAGGATTGTGATATGCCTTAGTTCTATAAAAAGGATTTGAAGGCAGCAAGTAAGAGACAGGCTCATAAGGTTCATCAAATCCTAAAATCACTCTAGAAAACGTTCAATCCCAATCCTAGTGAGAAAAGCGAACCCTAGTAGTTTCGTCGAGGGGAGAGGTCATTGTTCACTTCGTGTGGATACTATAGAGACGTTGTACATTTGGATAGCATTTGATTTGTGAATTAGTCTTTGAAAAGAAAGAACACAAACATGAACAAGGTAAAATCCTAACCTTAATTTATGCCTTTTGCATGGATCCTAGGTAGATTTTGATCAAAATTTAAAAAATTTTGCTATGTATGTTTATCTGTAATCTAACAATACCAATCCAAATGTAAATTGAATTTCACACAATATATATATACAATATTAATTAATATTGCATATCATAAAAATAATCTAACACATCCATATACCATAGCAAGCTTGTTAGCTACTAACCAACATATTGTTATATTACACCCAATTTCATAAATTATAAATGGCTTTCCAAACACTTATTCTATAAATAAATAAACCTCTATAAGATATTAATAGGGATTAAAACTTTGTTTAGAACTCTTGTACAATTGATTTAGAGAAAAATTACCAATAAAGTAAATTTAAAACTTGATTTAGCACTAGGTAATGGCTTTTTGTCCTAGCTGAATCAATTTATGAATCAATTTAGTGAAACCTTATTTAGATTCTATATAGGATGAATCCATTCATGAATTAATTCATTACAAGGAAAATTGATATATGATTTAATTCAGTAAACTTATGTCACAATCCAACTTTAGTCATGACTAGTGTAGAACCTATTATCCGATTTTCACCAGCTTAATCCACATTCTACACTATTATGCATAAATGTACATAAAGAATTTAGGGAAGATTTCATGCATTCAAGTGAAAAGATGACATTTCCTTAGTTTAAAGTAAAGTCATTTACAAAAGGAGTAGGTATATAGTCCTTTTCTCCCTTAATGCCATATACAGATGAAGGTCTAAAATATCTATTCTAAAATGTCTTAGATTGCCCAAGTCATATCATATAAGTTCCTATAAGCTCAATTTTGAAATGGTAGTGGACATAATTTAATTTAAGCATCTATATAGATAAACACATAAAGAGGTAGATCCAGAGCTTAGTGAATGAATAATTTAGCAAAAATCATTTATAATAATAATCATAACTTATTAACCAAATTTACCCTCATGGTATCCTAAACTCTTGACCACATACGTCACAATTCAAATTTCATTAATGTCGATATAAAGATTTATAATCATCTACACTCATCAATACTATTATTCAAACATCTACATTCATTACACCATAATCTCATCACATCATGCACATATTAACAAAAAGAAAGCACTTGAATTTCTTTGTGACTTTCGATTTAGCCTTATGCCCTCTTAAGTTAACCTCATACCCTCTTTCACAAGTTGTATCAAATTTGGTATTCCTATATTGCATCATCCCCTATCTCTATTCATATTTCACATATCAAAACATAAGTCTTTTTGATATTGAACCTTATACATGTAATACTTCTCACACCTTCTGTCATTCATGCATGTCTTTTTTATATTAAATCTCATATATATATCATAATTCATAAATCATCATGACCATTTATTTTCAAACATGATAATAATAACATCAAGTATAAAAATACAATGCCTCTATTGCATAGCTTCACATCTTATTTTCACCTTTGTATATCATATGAACATTAAGCATAATATCACATGATCACAATAAAAATGATATTCAAATCATCAAATATAAACAAGATCTCTATTGGTTCATTGATCCATACAAATTATTTAAATTTTCATAGAATACAAATGTAACATCCAATATTATGTTTTGATCTGGGTTATCATCCAAGATTTTTTGAAAATTTTTTAAGTTTAGAGCCCCCTATGGGGAACTATATAAAGTATATATAACTTAGAAAGGAAAAATCTTAGTCTTAATTATTTTGATCTAAATTAATCAAATCATGATTTTTTAATAAATTTTTACAAGCCTTTAAATGGCTCTTTAAAAAAATGGAGAATAAAAAAACTATAAATTTTGTCATTTTGATTTAAAACCAAAATTTTATATTTTTATTATTTGGATTTTTCATTTTTTTGATATTTTATTTGAATCCAAATAAGGGGTACTTCCTTATTTCCATTTATATCTTAACTAAATGGAAATAAATTAAAGATAAATTGAAGTAAATGAAGATCAAAATATAAATTAAAGATAAATGAGGACATTTACTTAAATGAAATAAATGGAAATAAAGGAATAGTGCAAGTCATACAACTTTTATGGTTTCAAAGAATAATCTTATCACATAATGGATAACAATTGATGGTTATTGGCCTAACTATTGATTGTTTACTATTAGAAGAAAAATTATCAAGTTTCCAAGATAATGGTTGACCGTTAGGTCCCAATAGTTAATCATTTTTCTAGGAATATGCAAAACTTCCATACGATTTTCATTGTTCATCTATTATTAAAACCTTCCAATACTTTTATTTTTTAACTAATTTATACCAAATCATGAATACATATCCAAGATAACTTATTCAAGCCATTTCCTGTATCAAATATAATTAAACACTACAAATTATCATATTCCCACATGCATTTAATGTAAAAGCTTAACATTAACTCAAGGTAAACAAAATTATCTTAATATTATAAATAAGTTTAAAATGTTCACTCACTTAATATGGAGAAAGATTCAAAAGGTTAAATTTGTGGTCTCTAGGCCCTTATCAATAAAAATCCAAGAATCCCAATTAGGGATTCATCTTTTCTTTATTTGGTTTAAATACTTAAATTTAAAGAAATAATGAAGAATCTAGTTATTATAGAAATCTTACCTTTTTAGAATGAAGGATTTGATGAAAATTAGCTCCCTTTTAGATTGATTGAAAAAGAAATTGGATAGGAAAAATAACGAGAAGAAGAAAAGTTGAAAGAGGAGGGAGTTAAAGTTAGAGAAAATAAGAAATAGTAGAGAGAATGGTAGAGTTTGGTTTAATAAAGGCAAGGGCATTTTTGTTATTTTTCCTTAAACCTTCTCTATGTTCACATACTCGCTTTTAATCACTTGTGATCTTTAATTTTTTAGTTTAATACACTTTTCCCTAATTAAATCTTTTATGTTTTCCTCTTCAAGACTATCTAAATAATTTGTTTTAGTTTACCCTAAAGTTTTATTCATGGATCATTTAATGAGTTAATTCAATTTTTTTCCTTTTGTTTCATTCAAACTTTCCTTATCAAAATTTATTCGTTTCACATAAAATTTTCATTTCAAAATTTCATCACTAAAATTAATTATTTCCTTTTACAATATAAAAAATTAAAAATTCTTAAAAAATTGAAATTCTAAGGGTAATGTAATAGTACTTGCCCCTTTAAAAGAATTTATCATTTAATTCTTAGGAATTCATTGATCTAGGGATGTTATAGGAATATGTTGACATTTAACTTAGAATCATTCAAGTTGCATCAATGTCGACCACAAACACAAGCCTCAAATGTTAGGAAACATATAAAATATCTAGACTCAATAGATTTCAAATTTCACACTTAGATTAAATACCATTTAGGTATATGCCTCATTCATTTACATGACTAATTCATCAAGTTCCGAATGACCTTTGAATACATGAAACTGTCAATCAACAATAGTAGCATCCATACTAGCATTAATAGTAGTAGTAATAGAAATAATAATAACAACAATAACAATCATACAAATAAGAATATTGGCAATAATAATAACAATATTAGTAATAACAATCATATTGATAACTTTTGTATAGTCACAATAACACTATATACAAGGTAAGATCACATTACTATGTAAGGTAATAATTGCAAAAAAGGCTAATCAAGTTGCTTATTAATCAATTCATGGAAAAGGCTTGTTTTAAATCACGATTTTATATAAAATTGCATATGTTTGTCCTTCAAGGGTGGTACCTTTAAACATGCTCTTCATCCAACATTATCTCAATTATCTAATTGCTTTGTGAACTCTTAATTCTCTCTTCATCACCAGTTACTATAACAAGTCACTTAATTAATTGACCAAGAGCTATTTTCAACAATATTTGAGAATCTAGGTTCTACTAGATGTTATTAAGGTTAGTAAATCTATATCATTACCCTAAATTCTCGTTTTAAGATTAGTTATGATGATAGAAACCTAAAGCATGTTTCTTTCACTACATATTCAAGACTCATTCTTAAAAGTATGCTTTCTTGAATCTTAGCTTTTGTTAACACTTTTATAACAAGAAGTTCTAACAAATAAAGAAAGGATCCTTAAACAAATCTTATTAACTCATGAATATATAGTAATATGAAACTTAAGGGTATTTGTAGGAGTTTCTTTGAGACATATGTTTTCAATTTAAATAAATATAAATTTATAATGATTTCAAACTATACTAAGACTATTATCACACTAATGCTCAATCACCTTGCTAGGTTACACTAAAATGGTCTCTCAATTCCTAATGATCTCATGTTCATGCTTTTACAACCCTATCCCATTATATATCTTCTTAACTTCATAATCCACATAAGTTTGCTAACCTTTAAATTCTTAAGCTTTATATTTTCATTCTTACAATTACACAACAACTCAATTTCATTCAATTTATTGCCATTAACTCATTCATGTTGAATTTTCATCCTTCCTTTATTTATCTTGCACATTAAGAAAACTATCCACTTTTTTAGTTATTTCACCTTAAGATCTTAAGTATCCATTTCTCTAGCTATCAAAAAGTAAGGTTCCTAAGTTTTTAGCTTATAAAATATCTTTGCATTACTATAACCAATTTAATATGCTAACACATCAATTCAAATTTATCTTCAATCTATGATCTCTAAATCATATAAACTTAATGATGCATTAGCATACTATTTTATGCCTTTCTCCATTATACACCTTTAGTCATTCGCACACTAACATAACAAGGATCATTTGCTCAATACCGATCTAGTTACACATTCTATTAAATAATCAAATCTTACTCTCATAGTGTTGTAGACTCATAGGTCCAATGTTCTTACTAATGTGATTCTTATTCTAATACTCATTTAACACCATTTTCAAGGATTCAATCTATTCTCTATAAGGTTATTAAACTTCTAGTAACTTTTATTACCCTTTATTCTAATGGCCTAACCTTGTTCTACTAATCCTTCTCTCAGCTATGACAAATAAATTTTATATTTAACATTATGAGTAAATTGAAGAAAAATTCATGTCTACCTAGACTAAAAACCTTACAAGAACCATAGCTAACTTAGCTTCTTTCTTATTCCTCGAATAATTATATACATTCAGCTTATATCCTTACCTTCCTTACTCTTTCCTTCTAAACTTAAATCATTCTAGCCTAATTCATTAATATTAATTAACTACACTCCATTCTTTTTGTCAAAATGGTAAAATGCAATTTAAAATAGGTCTCACTCAATCGTAAAAGCCCTAATCATATGGTAAACCTCTTTTTGGTTTTAGTTAAAACAAGACACATTCCAACCAAACAAATTGTATTTTAATATTTTTGAAGCTTTTATGTCAAAGAAATTATGTATTTAGTATAATGAAGGAACTTAATGCAAACATCTTTATCTCATTCCAAATGATTTACTTTTATATAATAATAATAATAATAATAATAATAATAATAATAATAATAATAATAGCATAATAATCATATTGAACTATAACCCAATTGTTACTACTTGACACTCTATCAATGTGATTGTATTCTCAAATAATTACCTTAAAATAACTCTAATATACCATATATTATGTTTAAAGGGTAAAATAATCTTATAATAACTTATTTCACTCTATTAAGCCCCTTAATCTTAGTTTAGATTCTTATTTTCTAATAAATCACTAGACTATTATCTTCCCCCCATTCCTTTATTTACTATTTTGGGTTTGAGAATCCCATACATAATCTCTCATGATCAAGATCATTGACTTACTTAACTTCACATTCAATCATTTTTAAATGCACAAATTTCTTAAACTGTCAAGTAACCACTAAAATAATCATCAAACAATCATTCATAATTGAATTCACCACTAATATTAATATGTATTATAGGGTCTATTGAAATGGTACAATGATATGTGATCCCGGGTGTACATATACCATTAGTACAATTTCAATTAACATCTATTTGGGCAACACATAGACATAAACTAAGGGCCTTATCTCACCAAGAACCTAAATCATACATTAATACTACCTTTGTCATGACTTAATTATGATCAGTATGGAACCCACTACATAGTTTCCACTATCGTAATTCACATTCTACATTATCATGCATTAATGTGCACTAGAGGTTTAGAGAAAGTGTCATGCATTTATATGAAAAGATGACATTTCCTTAATCTAAAGTAGAAGTCATTTACAAAAGGAATAGGTATTTAGTCTTTTTCCCCCTTTTCGCCACATACAAGTGAAGGCCTAAAAATGTTTATAGTAAAATATCTTAAACTAGCCAGGCCATATCAAATAAGTTGCTTAGAGCTTAATTTTGATATGCAGTAAAGATAATTCAATCTAAGCATTTATAAAAATAAACACTTAAAGGGATAAGTTTGAGACTTAGTAAATGAATAATTTAGCAAAAAACATTGATAACAATAATCATAACTTACTAACTAAACTTACCCTCTTATAGTATTAAAATTTTAACCATACATGTCACAATTAGAGGTGTACATGGGTCGGGCGACCCACCCGGTCCGAAAAAATAAAGTATTTGAGCTCTCTTTTTTAGTCCGATAGGTCCGATGAGACTTTTTTTATAGTCCGATTAATAATTTGGCTGGGCTCAAGCCAAGGCAAAAAAGCTCGATAGGCCCAGCCTGACCTGACCTGACCTGGCCTGATTATAATAATTTATTTTTAATAATATAATTATATCTAATTATTTTTAATATAAAAAATATTAATTTAACATAATTAAATATTTTATATATTTAAATATCATATTATCTTTTTAAATATATATATTTTTATTAAAAAATAAAAAATTATATTTTTGAGCTTTTTAATTTAAAATTCAGGCCGGGCCGAGCTAAAATTTTTTAAAATATAAACGGGTTGGGCCGAGTTCAGACCTTCAATTTTATATGATTTCGCCCGAATGGCCCGACCCAACCCATGTACACCTTTAGTCACAATTCAAATTTCATTAGTGTCAACATAAAGATTTAGAATCATCTGCATTCATTGGTACCATTATTCAAAGATATACATTCATTACACCACAATCTCATCATATTGTACCCATATCAATAGAATAATGAAAGTATTTAAACCTTTTTGTGACTTTTTAGTTAACCTTATACTTTCCACAAGCATATCCTTATTTCTTTTAAGTTAACCTTATTCCCTCCTTCATAGTTGTATTGGATTCAATATTTCCATATCACATCATTCCTTATCTCAATTCACATTTCATATATCAAAATGCACATCTTTTAAATACTAAATCTCATATGTATAGTACCTCTCGCACTTTTTACCATTCATGTATATCTTTTTAATATTAAGTCTCATACTACATCACAATTCATAATTTATTATAACCATTTATTTTTAAACTTGATAATGATGACATGAAGTATAGAAATATTATGCTTCCATTGCATGACCTCACATCTCATTTTCACTATCATATATCATATGAATAGTAAGCATACTATCACATGGTCACAATAAGAATGATATTCATATCATTAAATATAATCAAGATATCTACTAATTCATTGATCCAAACTTGGATTTTTTAACAATATGAATGTAACATCTAATGTTATGTTTTTATTTAAGTTGTTGTCTAAGACCTTTTGAAAATTTTCTAAGTTTAGAGCCCTTCTATAGGGAGCTATATAAAATACATGTAATTTGAAATGGAAAATTCTTAATCTTGGTTATTATCTAGCTTAATAAGATCATGATTTTCAAAAGCCCTTGGTTGGCTCTTTAAAGGGATGGAATATAACAAAATTTAGAAAATCTTTATTTTAAATTAAAACTTAAAATTTTTACTTTTTGGAGTTACTTTCTGGAGTTTTTATTTTTTTTAATATTTTATTTGAATCTAAATAAGGGGTATTTCCTTATTTCCATTTATGTTTTAAGTAAATGGAAATGAAAATAAAAGAATAGTGGACATTATCTAACCTTTATTAGTTGAATTACAAGAAATCAAATAAAATCAAACCAAGGTTCAAGTAAAATGCTACTAAAAATTATAGATGAAAGGTTTGGCATAGACTTTGTGAAAGATTGAGCAATTAATCACTAAGAAGAAGAAATTTTCAAATTAGGACATATGTTTCCTTAAGCTCATTTCTAATCAATCCATAAGGATTTTACCATGCAAATGAAAAGAATTGAGCAAAGAAATCTTAAGACATTAAGGGTATCAAGAAATCCTTACCTTGATTACTTGATGATGATAGAGAAAATGAGAATGAAAAGAACTAATTCTTCAAGTAAGGAGTTAAAGAGAAGAGAAGGAAAAAGAAAAAGGACTTTCTTTAAATTTTAATGTTAGCCTATTTTAGAGGAAAAATGAGAAAAACAAATATAACCCCTCTAAACCTTTATAAATCACCTTATTTCATAGCTCACACTTATTAGTTTAATAAATAATTAACACCAATATTTCATGTTACCATGCTATCTACTAGAATATTTGTTCAACAATTTAGAGTTCAATAAAAATTCTCACATCAAGGATTAATTTTGTCATTTATTTTCTCTTTTTTCCTTTCATTTGCCAATCACTCAATGAATCAATTAAATATCAAGCCTATATTAGTAAATTTAAGTACATCTAACATCTTAGTTCAAATTATTCTACTATTCTATCTTTTAAGATTTTTCTATCACACAATTAATTATAAATTTATTAGTCTTAATACTACTAAGTGTAATAATACTTTTTGAAGAATGGATTAGAATCATACCTTAAAAAGTGCATTAAATTGATCTCAAGGAAGTTTATAAGTAATGGTAAATAATTTTAAGCTTAAAGCTCACCATCCTAGTTGGTCTTAATTTATCAGTAAAACTTTTGAAACTAGATAGACATTTCTCTAGTATTTTTTATCCTAAATATTTGGTCTTCCTATTGATTATTGTATGAAATTTTGGAAATAAGACTTAACTGATTTACACTACAAGCATATTTAGGTTACTACTAAATGAAAAGGCTACATATATTAGACTAGCATTCATAACAGGGAATGATAAAAGCTTTGAGTTGCGTGGGTACATAATAGTTTACATAAGTAACTCATAAAACATACTCATATGCTTCTATTTTATCTTTTAAGTTACAGTCAAAGACTCACGTAGTCTTCTCAACTTACCAAGCTTTTATGTAATATTGTCATTAGATTTTTCATAAAATACCAAGATAAAATTTCCTTGATACCTTCCTATATCATACCTCTAGTTTCTTTAGCAGTATATCCTTAACTAGTTACCCACCTCTTTACTAAGCAAAAGATTAAGCCAATCCTACTTAAATGGATACCACACAAAAAGGAATAATTTCAATATTAAATTTAACTCTTCCAAAAATTTCAACACTAGATTCCTAAAGTATTTTAAAATATTACCATTATACAAAAGGGCATCTTGCCTTACACTTATAAAAATATGGTTCTTAACTTTGTAATACATTTCAATGCTTAAATGTATGTCTTAAGCAATTATCACTTTTACATAAACCTTGATCACACATGAAAATTTACCATACTAAGGAAAACATAAAAGTAGGATTCAATGTTGTACCTTTTATTCACAATGTTCAAATAAGATCATACTCATTATAAGTATACAAAACACTAGTTATAAACTCTATAAGCCCTAAAATTAGTAACAATCATGCTTTATGTTTTTAGAAATGCTAGAGAGCTCAAATCTCCTCAATAACTTACATGATATTTCTTATACCATTAATAAATCATATAATAAGAGTACTAGACAATGCAAAACTCATATAATTAGAAAGTAAGAGAAATATATGTACTTAAACAAGTTGTTATAAAAATGGTTGATAAGAAGGCATGGAAACTTTAAATCTTAAACAAATTCATAACTTAATTGGAATCATAAAATCATATGTCAAGCCAGTTACTATTAATTATCATACTTTAAGTATAATCTTTAACAAGCTCTATTCGTTCATTTTGAATAAGTAGTAGCATTTCCCAAAACATAAACCACTTTTGGCTACTGGATCATTATATAACTACAAATGACCAATTAAATCAAATTAAATTTATCATGTATCAATATTCCTATCCAAGGAAATAATCTTTGGAAGGTCAAAGGTCACATGCCTTCAAGCATTTAAATTTATTATTGCAATCATAATTTTTTTTGTTCACTACTATAGATTTATCCTGTAATGTTGCCACATTTACATTGATTAAATAGAAAATCGACATATATAATAGTGTGGTGGCCTTTCTATAAATAAGTACAACCTTCAATGTCAGTTATATTAATAACCTAACATTATAAAGCCATATTTGGGAGATGAAGGGCTTGACATAGATAAACTTATAGTGATAGTTGCATATGAAACTAACATTGAATATACATTACCATATTAGTTTTTAATTAAGTCACATTGGTTTTTCATTAACTATTGTCTAAATGGATACAATGAAAAATATTAAACATTAGTCATACACTAAACCATGTAAAAGAATGTTAATAGCTAATTAATATTCCTATTTACTACTTATTAGAAATAGTATAACTTATTAATATTTCAGTGGTCATTTCATTTAAAATGCACTATGTTATTTACAAGATGAATAATTACAATATTAGTTTTTAAAATACAATAAGAAATATTAGACATCAATTGTACATTGATCGTTATATAAAAGAATGTTAACAATTAATTAATATTCTTAATTTATGATGTATTAGAAATAATAAAACTTATTTATATTTCAATAATCAACTCATTTGAAATGCATTATGATATTCACAAGGTGAACATTTACAATGTTAATTTTTAAAATAACCAATGTTTAAAAGGCATAACAATATACTTATTGTGAAAAATCCACTTTTAAGATATTGGTCATATGTTAATAACCAATGTATAATGTTCTATATTGTCTATAAATTATGCTCCAATATCTATTTCAAACATCTATAATGGCTTAGCCTCCATTGTTTAATTCTAAAATTTAATTTTAATTCAAAGATAGCCTTCCATTTCATCTCAAGAAGTCTAATTGGAAAAAGTAGCAAATTTTGTTAAAGGATTTGCCTCTCATTTGACATCTCAAATGTCATAGTATGTGTCCTTTAATAAAATTTATAGTTTTCTCTAAATGGGCTTCTTAAGAAGGAAAGGAAAGTTATCCTTAAATTTGTTCTAAATTTTAACAATGATAATGGAGGCAAATGTATTATTGAAATGTTAAACATTTGCATCTGTTATAGGGTACTAGAAGGCTTTCTTCTTAGCATTATCAAGTTATATCATAGAATTAACCCTCAGACTCAAGATGGAAAATATTCAATTAAAGGATATTTGTAGTGAGGAACCAAGTTAAAAATAATTAGCCTTCAAATCAAGTTGTATATTGTATTAGTTAGTGCATTTGCATTACCATTTTATATAATAAATTGAGATGATTTAATATATATATATATATATAAAGAAGTTTATTTTTGTTAATTATATTTTGTTGATACAATGATGTAAAGAAGTTCAGGAAAATGAATAAAATTGCAATTTCATATATATTTCTCCTTTCTCGTTTATTTTTTTATCTTACATAAATAATTATTTACATTTGGATAACTTTTTATTTTTGGATACATATTGATTTCAATGCATAACAGGTTAAAATATTTTTCTTTAAAATATTTTAAAATAACTATTCAATATAAGTTTCATAACATTTCAATATATTGATTTGTTTTGTTTATTAATGTCTGATAAATAGAATATTTTGCTAAGCATAAAATATTTCATGCGAAAAAAAAATAAACTATTATGATTTCTATTAAAGAATCGACATATACTTAACCACATTTTACTAACTAAGGAAATTACTTTGTAAAAAAAGGAAAAAAGAACTAAACCATGTTAGATGTTTAAATTGAACTGGTGTGGAAAGTTTCATGTAAGATAACAGTCATTTGTCAACCAATATGTTATATTCACCATTAAAATTTTACATAAAATGTCAAATATTAAATGTTAATTTTAGTAAAATGGATGTACAATATCCAAAGGCATTGTTTTACTTGTCAAATAATTCACTAAAATAAAATGGAGTTGAAATATATTGTAATCATTGACTTAGTGCCAAAGAACAAAGTGCAAAGTTCTTCGATCTTTATCTCGAGATTCACTTTGACATAAGAAGATGCTCCCACCATAGTTTAGAAAAAGCCATGTTTAACTTCTTATTTATTCTCTAACTCATTGAAGCCTTTTTTACTATATTATGTTGCATTCCTTATGTTCATTTTTCTTATAATCATAAGGAAGAAACCTATAATGTTGTGATTGTGCAACTTTAGTTTTGTTTAGATTCTATATCTCTTATCTCTTTTTCTATATTTTTAAGGAGAATTAGGAGTTGATATAATTTAGCAACTTCATTAAAACTCTCATTTGGTTAACATGTTAGTATATGTATTCTTTGATGTGTAGATTTCTTATGTATTTATAGCATTTTTGCTTTAAATTGGATAGTCATGGATTGTAGATGAATGTGTGCTAATTATTTAAACTTGAATATGCTAAGGAAGTTAGTGAGTTTATTAGATTTGGTATGGGCAAAGATAAATAGAAGAAAATTGGTAATGAGCTCATATTATAACCTTATAAAGAATATATTTATGCTAAAATCCTTAATCCAATAGAGATAAGACTAATGAGAAAAATACTTGTTATATTATTTCCTCTTATCTTACGTCTTTTAGTGTGTTATATTTGCTACTTTCATAGAATTGGTGATAATTGGGGGTTAATTTTATAATATTATGAATTTATTCAACTAATGTTAAATTTTAATACTATTTCCATTTTTCAGCTATATCTTAGGCTAATTATGTTGGATTCTAGTGATCCTTACACTTTTGAAAAGCTTAAAGAAAGATCTATAATTTTTAAAGCCCTTATTTAGCCAAGAATTCGAAGCCTCATTTTTTTCTCTAACAGAGTCAGCTTCAGTTTTGGGGCTATATTTGGAGTTATAGAGGTCCAATTAAAATGAAAACTAGTGTCTAAATTAGTATAAGACCCACATCAACAATTTTTGTGTTTATAATTTACATAAATCATATTATTTTAGTAATCTTATATTGGTTAAAAGTCAAACCTATAGGAATTCACTACTATAACTCTTAAAGTTAATTGCTTTGTAAAAATAAGTTTCAGGCTTTTAAAAAATGGGAAGGTTCCATTTTTGTAATCCTAAAAGACATAAAATTTAGGTCTAATAGGGTTTTAGAGTAATTAAGTTAGGTATAAAGGCAAGAACACAAATCAAAGATTAAACTTTTACACTTTAGATAGAATTCAGCAAGACAATCTTCTTTCTTTTTCTTCTAACTTATGTTCTCTAATCATGGAAAGCTAAATATAGAGTTGATTCAAGGATTTTAAAGCTCTTTTTTTCTATATTATGAGATTATGATTTGTAATGTTAACTTTCTCTAATTAATTTTTCTCTTTCCTTAATTATTTGTGTTAATTTCTTGAAATTACATGTGTTGGATATTAGTTTGGTATAATAAGTATTTATCTTTATAATTTTGATCTTTTGCTATTTTAATGTTGAATTATGACTAGTAAATCATGATTTTACAGACATAGGGTAGAAGGTTGAAAGATTAATTTAGAGGTTTCTAATTTAATTTCTTAATTTAACTAAATTCTATCTTTAAATCAATTTCGATCTAACTTAGGAATCATAGTAATTACTTAATTTGGTTAATCTTAATTAATTAAATCCTAAATAATAATCTAGCATAGGATTTATAAATTATTATAGGGGTTTCAAGAATTTCAAGGTTGAAAAATTAATTAAAAAAGTCAAATATCAATTAATTTATGATTAATCCAAACTAAAGCTCTTAATTCCTTGAATTTGCTGTTTCATTACATTGGTTTTCGTTCTTGCTAATTTACTCTATGTTTTATTTTGTTCAATATCCATATTTTAATCTTAATTCACAAACCCTCTAACTCTATGTTTTGCATATTGCATTCTACATAGACAATATTTTGCATCTATTTGCATAGCCTATTTTGCATCTATTTCCTTTGTTTCTTCTATTTTTGATGCAATAATAAATTAAATAATTATATAAACATTACTAGTGGATGAATTTAAAAAATATAATTGAAGGGATTATAAGGTATGATATGGTTTATCTCACTATATTACATTATTTTCAACAAACCAATATAATTTAATTTTAGTGTAGTATGGCCTTCATGTTCGAAATTTTAGTACTGTTGATGGGGATCCAGTTGAATTAATCTTTTCCCACATATTACTAGCTATATATTATACAATTGTTCAAGTAGTCAAATCAATAATTACATCTATTAGTGTGTTACTTCCATTTTATGGTAGTTACCCTTTTTCTGCATTTTCTTGGATTCTCTTACATCCTATCATTCATATATATTTCTCCACTACAATTTATCATATTTCATCATATTTTACTTCATCTGACATTTTAAAAAAAGATTTTTGACTCAAAGAAATTAATTTTACACAATTTTGCACTTTATCCTTTGGATCCATACTTAGGTTTCTCTTACTTCAATTAAGCTGAAATTTCTTATGGTATTAGTTTTAATTTTTCTCATCAAAAGTCATTAAATTTGATTATGAGGTGTGGCATTTTTTAGCCAAATTCTACTTATTTTAATTAGTTATTATTTTTTTAAAAAATCTTTTATTGCATTTTTTTGGTTCTATATTGTTAAAGCTTTCATTTCATGGTGGCCCCATAATTTTTAAAAATGTCTATATAGGTTAATTAGATGTGTTTAGGGTGATTTTTGATAGTGCATTCGTGTTTTGGTGCTTCTATGCTTTTGTTTAGTATAGTTTAGTGTAATGGTAGTGTATGACTAAGAGAATTATTGCTTAATTATTTAAGTTTGATTATGAAATTACTAGGACTTTTCATTTTTTGTATAAAAGTAGAAATACAAATAGTTCTAGCACTCAACCCCTTTTTGATCTTTTAGACAACTTTAATAATATGGTTAGTAATAATAGGATTTCGAAGGAATTGGCTACCCCTAATATTACCTATCAACCATTAGCCATCCAATATCCTAAACTTAATGTTGATTTAAGTTAAAATCTAGTATTATTCATATGCTTCCAAGATTTCATGATCTTACAGGTGAGGGCCCTCACAAGCACTTAAAAGAGTTCCATGTAATATGCTTTACCATGAAGCATCAAGACATTTTAGAAGATCACATTAAGCTAAAGGCCTTTCCTTTCTCCCTTGCTTATGTAGCCAATGATTGGCTATACTATTTGCAACTTGGTTCTATAACATGCTAGAATGGCATGAAGTAGCTCTTCTTCCTTACATCCAAAGTAGTTGCAATCATAAAAGAGATATATGGCATTAAGGCAGCTGAATGGTAAGACATTATATGATTATTAGGAGAAATTCAAGAAGGTGTATGCTAGCTATCACACCACTATATTATTGAGCAACTCCTCATCCAATATTTCTATAGAGGCCTCTTTCTTATGGATAGGAGTATGATAGATGTAGTAAATAGTAGTACATCAGTAAATAAAACTCCTATGGTAGCCAGGGATATGATAGCCCACATGGTAGCAAACTCATAATAATTTGGCACCAAAATGCTTCCTACCACTAGAAGTGTGAACAAGATAAGTTTTTCCTATGCAAATTAATAAAAAATGGAGCATAAGATAGATGAACTAACTTTTTTTATTAGACAATTGGCAAAAGGATAGCAACAGCAGTAATTCCAAGCCCCTATTTTTGCAAAACTTTGTGACATATGCTCATGCCTAACTCATCCTATTGATGCATGTCCAATATTATAGGAAGATGATAATCAATATCAAGCCTATGTAGTAATAGTATTCCCTAGGAAGCCATAAGACTAATACTAGCAAAACCAATACTAATGACAATAGTAATAATAGCTTAAATATGATCCATACTTAAACTTTTACAATCCTAGTTAGAGAAATCATCCTAACTTTAGATATGGCAATGCACCAATCTAGTAGTCAATTAAACGAAGCACCATTCCAAAGCAAACCTCTATTCCAATAGATAGCAACCAAGCTGATTTAGCAATAATAGAATTTCCAAAACCAACAAGTAACCTTTTCCATATCTTCTTAGCCATCCTTTGAGGAATTAATCAAACAAATGGCTACTAATAACTTTGCAATTTCAATCAAGGATAAATGCTACAATGTAGGACTTGCAAACACAAATTGTTCAGTTAGTCTCTACCACAAATAAGCTTAAATCCAAAGGATTTGATAGGTTACTTTCCTAAGTAATCCCCAAGCCAAGAGGCAATGTTTCTGCCATTATGCTAAGAAGTGGTAAAGAAGTTCATGCTCCTAATAATTCTTAACTACCTAAGTTAGCAAAACAAGGATAAATAACAAGTAAAGATTGAAAATTTTATAGAAAGCTCCTTTCCAATAAACTAGAAAATAAATAAAGTAGAATTAGTGTAGAAACCAACAGAATATTTAAGACCACTTCCCTTCTAAAATAGAATTACATAATCTAAGAAAATAGAACAAATTGATAGAGATAGGGAGATCCTGGAGACTTTTAGGAAGGTGAAAGTTAACATTTCATTGTTAGATGCCATTAAACAAATTCCTAAGTATGTTAAATTCCTTAAGGAGTTATGTACACATAAAAGAAAGCTATATGGTAATGACAAAGTAAGCTTAGGCTAGAATATATCAGCCATCCTTTAACCAAACTTGCTTAAGAAATGTAAAGACCCAAGAACATTTAGCATACCTTGCATTTTAGGCAACAATAGATTTAAGCATGGCTTAATAGATTTGGGAGTTTCCATTAATGTCATACCAATGTTAATATTCTCTTCCCTATAACTTAGCCTTGTAAAGCAAATAGGAGTTTTCATTTAACTAGCCAATAAAAGTACTGCATATCTTGCTAGTGTTATTGAAGATATGCTAGTTTAAGTTAAAAACTTGATATTCGTAATGGACTTTTACATTCTACCCATAGAGGATGAGTCTTTAAATTGTCATGCACCTTTGATTTTTAAGAGATCATTCCTCAAAATAGCAAAAATAAAAATAGATGTAGATGTTGACACTCTTTCTATAGAAGTTGAAGATACAATTGTGACTTTCAATATTTTTGAAGCTATGAAATATTCTATCAAAGAGCATTTTGTATTTTAGGTAGAAATGCTTATTGAACTTACTAAAAAAAATTTTCATGATATACTTCTTGATTTTCCTTATATTTCTAAGTATATAGATTATTTTGATGACTATGAATGCAATTGCTATGATGATAATAACTAGTATGCCATATATGCTAAAATTTCTGCATTTATAGATGAAGAAAGCCATGATGTTCTAAAAGATGTAGAAATTAATTTTAAAGATGAAATTTAACTTACAAAAGTGGTTTCCACTATTAAATTAATACCTGTTGTGATTTAGCCACTAACATTAGAGCTTAAACCTCTTCTAGAACATTTAAAGTATGCTTTTTAGAAGAGAATGAGAATCTGCTAATTATCAAAGCAAAGAATTTGCAACCTAAGTAAGAAGAGGAGTTATTGCAAATTTCAAGGTCTCGTAAGTAAGCAATAAAGTGGACACTTATAGACATTCCTAGTATTAGCCTTTCCAATTATATATATATCGAATTTTATTAGAAAAATGAGACAAACCAATGAGACAACCTCAAAAAAGACTCAATCTCCTAATTCCATATGTGGTAAGGAAGGAGATTACTAAACTTTTAGAGGCTAGTATCATATATCCCATCTTTGGAAGCAAATGGGTGAGTCTAATGCAAGTTATTTCCAAGAAAATTGGTTTAACAATGGTGAAAAATCAAAATAATGAATTGCTCCCTACTAAAGCTCAAAATGGTTGGAAAATATGAATTGATTATAGGAATCATTAATCAAATGTTAGAAAGGTTAGCTAGAAAATCCTATTATTACTTCTTGGATGGCTATAATGATTACTTTTAGATTCATATTACTCTAAAAAACTAAGAAAATACAACATTCACTTGTCATTTTGGCACTTTTGCTTATAGGAGAATGCCCTTTAACTTATGCAATGCACCTAGTACATTCCAAAAGTATATGGTAAGCATTTTTTTCTGATTGTTTAGAAGATTGCATAGAAGTATTCATCAATGATTTTTTTTTATTTATGGTTCATTTTTTATGCATGCTTAGATAATCTTTCTAGGATGTTAGATATATGCATTGAAATTAACCTTATGCTAAATTTTGAAAATGTCACTTCATAGTAGAATGTGGTATAATTTTAAGACATATAGTGAATAGCAAAAGTATTAAAGTAGATCGTGTTAAAGTTAATGTAATTACTACTTTACCTCACCCCACTTGTGTGTAAGAAGTGCATTCTTTTCTTGATCATGCGAATTTTTATAGGTGGTTTTTTAGAGACTTTAGCAAGATTGCCTTTCCATTGTCCAAGTTACTACAAAAAGAATCAGAATTTAACTTTGATTAACATTGCAAAGGTTAAGGAAGCTTTTAACAAGTTAAAGCAAGCTCTTATCACCACTTCTATCATTCAACCACCATTTTAGGATTTACCATTTGAGTTGATATGTGATGCTTCCAACAATCCAATTGATACTTTCTTGTACAAAAGAGTAGGAAAACAACATTATATGATTTACTATTTTAAAGAATTTTGGATGCTGCTTAAGTCAATTACATCACTATAGAAAAAGAATTTTTAGCCATTATTTTTGCTTTAAATAAATTTAGATTATACTTTCTTGGTTTTAAAGTGGTTGTGTTTTTTAATCATACAACTTTAAAGTTCCTTTTAAAGAAATCCAAGGCAAAATCCTATTTGATTAGATGGATGTTACTTTTACGAGAATTTGACATTGAGATTAGAAATATGAATGGTGTTGAAAACTTAGTTATAGATCATTTGAGCCGAATTTCAAGAGATGTAGGCACTCTTCCTATTCATGACACTTTTTTAAATGAATAGCTTTTTTAGCTATTAGGTAAAGATCCTTAGTTTGCTAATTTAGTAAATTATTTGGTTACTAATAAGTTACTTTTATATGCTAAAAAAGCTCAAATTGATAAGTTTAAAAGTGAAGCTAAATATTATATGCGGGATGATCCTTATTTATGAAGATTTTGTAATGATCAAATAACTAGGAGATGTGCACATGATTCTAAGTTTCATTCCATACTTACATTTTGTCATGATTATACTTGTGGAAATCACTTTAGACCTAAAAGAACAACAAGAAAATTACTTAGTTTTAATTTTTATTGGCCTATTTTATTCTATGATGCTTACATATTTTGTAAAAATTGTGAACAATATCAAAGAATAAGGAATTTAACTCATAAATATGAGATGCTTTAATTTCCTATGCCTTTTTGTGAGGTTTTTGATATGTAAGGCATTAATTTTATAGGTCCTTTCTCTTCATCTTTTGGCTTTATTTGCATTTTTCTTACTATTAATTATGTTTCTAAGTGGGTGAAAGCTAGAGCCACTTAGACTGATGATTCAAAAATTGTTATAGATTTTATTAAGTTTTATATTTTTAGTAGTTTGGGATTCCACTTGCTTTGATAAGTGATCAAGGGGGTCATTTTTATAATTGAGCACTTAAGACTTTGTTGAAAAAATATGAGGTTCATCATAAAGTTTTCATACCATATCATCTCTAAACAAATGGGCATGCAGAAATTTCTAATAGAGAAGTCAAGTTAATTTTGAAGAAAATTATGAAAGCTAATAGAAAAAATTAGAGCCTTAAATTGGATGATGCATTTTAAGCTAATAGAATTGCATACAAAACTCTTATTAAGATGTTTCTATACCAGATTATTTTTGGGAAAGCATGTCACCTTTTGGTGGAGTTAGAGCATAAGCATTTAAAGCTATAAAAAGGTGCATCATTCATTTGAAGGCATATAAAGAGTAAAGAAAATTACAATTGCAAAAATTGGAAGAACTTAGACTTGAAGCCTATAAGAATTCTATTGAAGCTTATAAGAATTCTAGGCTTTAGTAAAACTTTTAAGATTAACTAAAAAGTTTTATTGTTTAATTCAAGGTTTAAATTGATGTCAAGTAAATTCCATTCTTGTTAAAATGAACCTTTTATTATTACTAACATTTTTTCCTTTAGATACAGTTGAGATTAAGAGCTTAGAAAATGATAAAGTGTTCAAAGTTAATAGACACAAGCTTAAACCATTCTATGTGTTGGTGTGTGTCCTAGGAACCAATCATATAGATGATTGAAGTAATACACAATGTATTATGTTTTATTTTAAATAATTAATTATTATATTTTATTTTTATAATTTTATTATTATTATGCGCAATTTATAACTTAATATAATAATTATCTTTGGAATAACTTCGCTATTTCTAAAATGCCTCTAGTCAAGTATTATTACGAAAAAGATAGTAATAATACATCGAGACTAACATGTATAATGACTGATGATTACACTGACCTATTATGAGAATATTGCATGGATAGACGTGTCATAAGTTATTCTCATATGATCACAAATACACATAAATCTTTAACCTGAAGTCACTACGATTTCCTACATGAGGAATTAATTACTTTAATATTATCCTATATCACCTTTAATCAGGATGACGAATAGGACATTGATTAGGTGTGTCATAAATCGTGCAGAGGGAAATGAGTGATGTAGATGAGATTTTGTTACTCTTGTATAAAAGAGAAATATCCTTGGGCCCCTTGATTGAGTGAGACTTAGAAATGCATGGCCATGCTCAATTGGATTAATATGTGATATTAATTATTTATTTTAAGTCTACTCAATATCAAGAAATATAAATTGAACATTGACGAGGATGACATATTCCATGCCTTCTAGTTCAATTTGGATATTATTACAAAAGGGTTATGATGCAAAACGTTGATCATGTATTAGGCAGATATCAAATCACTGACATTCTTACTACTTAAGTGGTAGTGATGTATTGCTAGATATCCGCTCACTATTTATGACTCAATAATAAGTCATTGTTAACATAGTAAGAACCTACAGGGTCACACAAAATGAGTAGGAATAAGACAATAATTAATTGAACTTTAATTATATTAATATCTAATTAATTGGACTTATTTTCGTGCATATATATTTTTATTAAGAATAATAATGTGTTATTCACGTAATATATATATATAATATTATGTGATATTATTTGATATTAAAGTAATATCAAATAATTATATTATCATATATTAGATAAATATATTATGAGATAATATTATTTTGATATTTGATAACTATATGCAATTATCTAATATTAAGATATTTATATTATGAGATAATATTATCTAATATTAGATAATTAATAGATAAGTCCTATCTCTCCTCATTATCTCTAGGATAAGGATAAGATGAGTTGTTAAGTGTAATTAGGATTTTGGAAGCATTATCCTAGTAGGATTAGGATTATGGCTTGCTTAAGTTCTATAAAAAGGAGCTTAAGGGCAGCACATGTGAGACACGCTTATAAGCTTCCTAAAATCCTAAATCACTTAGAAAACATCGAATCCTAATTCCTAGAGTGAGAAACGCATCCTAGCAGATTCGTGGAGGGCGAGAGGTTGTTGTTCACTCCGTGTGGATACTGTAGAGACGCTGTACCTTCCGGCCAGCGTTTGATTCATCTGCTCTCAAGTTTTGATTAGTTGAAACACGAGTGCCTAATAGGTAAAATCCTAATCATTGATTTATACTTTTTACATAGATCCTAGGTAGAATTCGGATCAAAATTTTAAAATTCCGCTGCATGTAATAATCCGAATTCCCAACACTATGAAGGTTTTCAAGAGCAATTGTTAGAATTAATGGAGTTAAAGACCCCATTTCATTCTTAATGAATGAGCTTGAGTCTAACCAAAGATGTTAAAGAAAAGTGCTTTTTAGGAAGCAACCTAAGCTATTTTAGACTTGCTTTTTCTTACCCTTCTCTTTTATCTATTTGTTTTTTATCTTTTTTATCTTGATAATGATATTAATATGCTTTACATTAAGGATAATTATGTTTTTTTCACTTTTTAAAGTCTTTTTAATGGCTTTCCATTAATGAAAAATTTATAATCTTCATGAATAGGATTCAATTGAAGTTAAATAGTATTCATAACATGATTGAATAAATAATTTTCCTTCTTAAAATTGATGATGTAATGATGAATTTTGAATTGGTAAATTAAATTTGATAGTATAACTTATCTTATGAAATTTTGAACCTTATGTCGAAAATTTATATTATTCTCTTTCTTTCTTATGTGATGTTCTTCCATGATTTATTTATCTAAAACTTGCTTTAATTCTTTTTTATATTACATTTGCATATGCATGCACAAAAATAATAAAGGCATTTTTTCTTTATTTAAACAAAAACCATATAACCAACTTTGTGTTTTTATCATTACTAACCCCCTTAAGCTTTTATTGTCTTTTCTTTATGGATTAACCTATAAGCAAATTTTCAATGAAAAATATATGTCTTTACTTAACTTTAGAAATTAGTAAATCATTTAAATTTTCCATTAGATGGGTGTTTAAATTAGCATAGGGGTGTGTGAGTTTATATATTATGAAAAGTTATCAACTTCAAGTTCAAAAGTTAGTTGAAAAAAAAAGAGAAAAAGTAAAAAAAAAGAAAGAAAAGAAAAAAATAAAATTGAAAAAAATAGAGAAAGGAAAAATAAAAAAGTTAATGAGTATTTGAATTGAATTTGAGTTATTGTATTGAGTTATAATTGTGTATGATTGACCTATATATTTTTTATTCAAGTGCTCTATTGGTTTCTTTACTTCCTAGCCTCCCACATCCTCATTTTTCCTCCCTTTTTTTCCATAACTACATTATAACCTAGAATAAAATTATTTTGATTTATGTTATGCATGTGATTTGAGTAGCAAAAGATTAGATGATTAGCAAACTTATGACAGAGCAATTTCATGAAAAAAAAACTTGAATGAAACACTTACCTCAAACACTTAAAAGTTAAAAAGTGAATCTTATAAGAATCTATCTTATTAATCTACTCTTTTTGAATAAAGTTATCATATTAGTTAGTTTCAAGTTTATTAATATTTTTATTCATGATGTCTTATGTTTCTTGTTGACTTTTATTTATCTCTTGCTTGTGGATTTGTGATTTTGAAGTTTTTAAAAAGTAAATATTTTTATTTCTTAGTTTTGAACTAAATGTGAGGGAATTTGATAAGAAAAATATTTACTATTTTATTTTCTCCTATTTCATCTCTCTTAATGTGTTATATTTGTTAAATTTTATAGAATTGGCCTTGTTTCATAATTTGGGATTGATTTTACAATATTCTTAATTTATTCAATTAATGTTAGATTTTGGTACTATTTTTATTTTTTAGTTATATCTTGGGCTACAGATATCAGATTTAAGTGATCTTTATACTATTGAAAAGCTTAAAAAAAGACCTATAATCTGATTTTTTGTTCAAAGCCTAGTTTGGACTTCTTGATGTCCTTATTCAACAAAGAATCTAAAGCCTTGTTTTTGCTCTAATTAAGCTAATTTTAGTTTTTAGGTCATATTTACAGTTATAAAGGTCCAATTAATATAAAACTAGTACCTAAATCCTTATGAAACCTAGCTCTACAATTTTTGTATTTGTGATTTACCTAAAATACATTATTTTAGTAGTCTTTTACGATTTGCAATTCAAACTTATAAGAAATCACTGTTGTAACTTTTAAAGTTAATTATTTTGTAAAAATAGATTCTGGGCTTTTAAAATTTAGGAAAACTCCATTCTTGTAATCCTAAGAAACATAGAAAGGCTAAATTCAAAGTTAATTCAAGGGTTCTAAGGCTCTTCTTTTTTGAATTATGAGATCATGATTTGTAATATTAACTTTTTATAATTAATTTTTTTCTTTCCTTAATTACTTATGTTAAGTTATTGAAATTACATGTGTTAGATGTTAGTTTGGTATAATTGATATTTATCCTTGTGATTTCTAATCTTTTATTATTTTGATGTTAAATTGTGGTTGATAAATTATGATTTTATACATATAAGGGTAGAAAGTTGAGGCATTAATTTAAAGGTTTCTAATTTAATTTCTTAATTTAACTATATTCTATCTTTAAATTAATTTTGATCTATTTTAGAGATTATAGCAGTTGTTTAATTCAATTAATCTTAATTAATCAAATTGTAAATGGTACTCCATTGTAGGATTCATAAATTATTGTTGGGGTTTTGGGTAATTCAAAGTTGAAAAATTAATTAGAAAAGTCAAATATTAATTAATCTATGATTAATTCAAACTAGAGCTTTCAATTCTTTGAATTGACTGTTTCATTACATTAGTTTTCTTTCTTGCTAATTTACTATGTGTTTTGTTTTATTTAATACATATATTTTAAGCTTTAATCACAAACCTTCCAATTCTATGTTTTGTATACTATATTCTTCATAAAATAACATTCTGCATCTTATCAATATATTATTGCACTTTGTTTGTATAGTCTATTTTGCATCTATTTCTTATATTTTTTTTATTTCTAGTGTAATAATAATTTAAACTATTTGCATAAATATTGTTAATGGATCAATTTAAAAAAGATAATTCAGAGGATCATAAGGGTAAGACTTGATTTGTCTCATTGTATTACATTATTTTCAGCAAACTAGCATAATCTAATTTTGATATAGTGTAGCCTATACATTCAAAGAACACATCTATTCTTTAATGGCATTGACAAAGAGTATAAGCGATGGATATGGCATAGAAAAGGTGAATTGTCTAGTTTATCTTATACCTACAAAAGGAAAAAAGCCTATGATGATGATGATACAGATATGGAAGTGGATGATCAGTTAAAAGACATGGTTTATAATATTGAAAATAATTTCATTGAGTATCTTTATATCCTTCATAAGTTGTTGAGTGATGTAAAAAAGCCTTTATATCTAAGTTACACCAAATTTACATGGTTATTTTTTATGTTGAGATTGTTCAACTTAAAGGCAAGAAATGGTTAGGATAATTAAAGTTTCATGGCATTGCTACAACAATTGAAAGAAATGCTTCTAGAAGATAATGATCTACAAAATCATACATACAAGGCAAAAAAAGTCATATGCATAGTGGGCATGGAGTATAAGAAAATACACATTTGCCTTAATGATTGCATATTGTACTAAAAAGAGAATAAGGATATAAAGGAATGTCCAAAATATGGTGCACCATGTTATAAATTGAGCAAGAATGATGACATCAATAATAAAAAAGGTTTAATTAAGGTGTTATGAAATTTTTTAAAATATCAAGGTTTAAACAAATATTTACTAATGCAAAGGATGCTAAGAACTTAATATATCATGTGGATTGAACACCATTTGATGGCAAGCTTCGACATCTAACTAAATCTTCTCAATAACAAATAATTAATACATTGTTCCCTATATTTGGCAATGAGTTAGGAAACCTTCAACTTGTATTCTACATCAATGGATTCAACCCTTAAGATAACATGAGTAGCAAACACAATACATAATCTATTATATTAGAAATCTACAGTCCACCTTCTTGGTTATGAATGAAGTGCAAGTACATCATGTTGTCTTTGTTGATTTTAGATCCAAAACAATTAGGAAATGATATAAATATCTTCTTAGCCTAATTTATTGAAAACTAAAAAATGATATAGGAAGAAGATATTTTGATCTTTGATATATATTGTGAAAAGTCATTCATTTTGTATGCCATGCTCTCTTGCATAATCAATGAGTTCCCAGTATATAGCAACTTGTCTAGCTATAGCATCCAAAAGCATGGTAAAAAGATGATGTGCTTTGGTTACAAAAAAGTTTTGCATCATGGACACTAATATCATAGGCTAAAGAAGGCTTTTAATGGGTCATTAGAAGAAGCAATGGCTCTAACTTGCTTACATGGTGATCAAGTATTGGTGAATGGGTGTAATTAAACTTTTAGAGGTAATGCTTATTTTATTATTGACATCCAAATAATCTTTTTGATTTATTAATTATGTATGATTTTGCATTTCAAGTTTATGAATGGGTTTAAAATATCAATGTAGTTCTTAACAAATCCTACAAGTTGTAAGTAAGGATACTTCGTGGAAGAAAATATTTATGTTCTTTAATCTTCCTGTACTAAAAAAAGCTATTAACAAGACAACATTAATATCATGTATGTGAATAAAAACATTTATGTTAGTATTGTTGAAATACTATTGAACATACTGAGCCAAAACTAAATATGGAGTTAAAGTTAGGTTGGACTTGATTGAAATGTCCATTTAGATAGAACTAACACTAGAAAAAAGAGGTCAACATATATACCTCCTATTACTTGCCATATTTATCTAGAAAGAAGAATACAAGTTTTATAAGTGTCTACTTTATGTTAAAATGCTAGAAGGATATTCTTTAAACATTAAAAGCCTGGTCTCAATGAAAGACTTAAAGCTAGTTGATTTAAGGTCTCACAATTACTATACTTTGATGTAGCAACTATTACCAATGGCTATTTGATTAATCTTGCTTAAACATATTAGACATGCTATCACTAGACTTTATTTCTTTTTCAATACAATATATAGCAAGGTCATTAACTTTGAGAAGTTAGATGACTTGTAAAGATAAGTTACAGTTACATTATAAGTTATAGTTACACTATGTTAACTGGAGATGTACTTCCTATATTCAGTCTTTAACATCATGATGTATCTAGTCGTCCATTTGGTGAGAGAAATAAAACTACGCAAGTCAATTTACTTAAGCTAGATATACCTCTTTAAACAATTATAAAAAAAATCCTAAAAAGGTATGTAAGGACTAAACATTAATCAAAAGAATTCATTATTGAAAGTTATATTGCTAAAAAGGTGGCTAAGTTTTGTAGTGACTACCTATTAAATGTGGATGTTATTATACTTTTAAAGCCTTGTTACAAGAGTAGAATTGTAAGAAAAGGGACATTAGATACTCGAATGTAAGCATAAGTCTTAAAATATGTATGCAAGCTTAGCTTTATGTCCTACATAATATTAATGAAGTTTGAACCTTCCATAAATGAGCATTTGTCCCTTTTAAAGGGATAATATTGCACAAAAAATTATCATTAGATCCAAACTAAGCATAACCAATCATTCCTTAGTTAGTTCAAAAGTCAAATTCATTATCAGATGGCATAAAGAACATTAGATGTTATTCGATATCATCAAATGGTTAGCGTAAAGACCACATAAGAGGGCCATTTCTTATCATGGATATGACATCAACATGTATTCTTTCTATATAAAAGGTAAAAATTATAAGAGTACTATGCAAAATAATGAGGTCACTTTAATGGATTAAACTATATATATGAGTAGTTTTAAAGATAGGAACCCTATTTATGCCAGTATATCATATTACAAAATCATTAAAGATATTTGGGAGCTTGATTACATTATGTTTAAAGAGCCTATGTTTCTATGAAAATAGGCTGAGAATAAGAATGATAACTAGGTCAATGAGTTAAGGCTCACACTGGTGGATCTTAATAAAAAAGGTCATAAATGGGAGATGTTTGTAATTACATCCTAAGTAAAACAAGTATTCTATGTCACAAACACTTTCAATCATAAATGGTATATAGCTTTACTAAAGAATGGATAAATTGTTGGCAATAAGGATGAAGAAAAGTTAGGAAATGATATTAAAGAGATTCCTTCTTCCTCCATAGAAATATATTTAGTGAATTATGAAAGTGATGTAGAAGAGTTTTATGTATGAGATTATTATGCTGAGGGGATATAAGTTGAGGATCCTCCTAGATATGCTAAGAAAGATTAAAAGTAATTATATTCATAATTTTTATGTCCATATTGTATATATAATAGGTAGCATTTTTTAACTATTAAATAATTTCAAGTACGTGTTTAGGTAGCATTTCTGTATAATAAATTATATTTCTATTATAATATTGCTTGAATAATAATATGATGGTTAGCTTTTATAATTAGGTTTAAATATAGCTTTAAGTGTAATGAGGTATAGGTGAATACATAATTTTAAAAAAATAAAGTTAGTCATTATAAATGACTATTGTTTTTAGTATGAGAAACGATGTTGGTTATTTCAATAAGCCAATGTTATAGGTCATATTTATGTTATAGTTGAACATCGATTTTCAATAGCGATTTCTAAACTATTTGTATTTCACATTGGTTAAGTTAGTAATTACATCAATTATACATCAAAAATTATTACTTATATTTTATGTTGGTTTGAAACTAATGTTGAATATGCTAGATTTATACAATGTCCATATAAATGTTAAGTAGGAACTTACACTAAATCCTAAAAATAATCGACTTTGAAGGGGTATTTTTTAGTAGTGGTTCAATTATCTTAAAAAGCAATTTAAATAGAATTCAATACATTTAAGTTATAACCTAGATCCTATCTATCCTTATCCTAGGTAGGTATTCATCATTATAAGAATTATTATCAAAACTCTAGCAATATATAATTACACAAATCTTACACCAAAATTGATTTAGACAAAATGCAAATTGTCTTAAAATAACTTATATCAATTTCTAGCTCATAGAAATCTAAAACTCAGAGATAAGCCACCCATTCCCCCAATACATAAACTGATTTTGTTTGTCATAACATAAGGATGAATATACTGCATAATGAAGATTTTTTTCCCTTAAACTCTTACCTATTTATGTCATACATAGTAATTTCCAAAATAACATTTCTTTTATTTCTCATCCATGGATTGAAATTTCTTCATTCTTAATTTTGATCTACATATACATAATTTCTTAAATACTTATGCATGGCATGGGCTTTTTTACTATTAATACTTAAATGATTGGTGAGTGTTTGATATAATATATTACTTTCACAATCAAATGTCTAATATTTTGATACAATTAGCCTCCTAAATTATTCGTTGAAATATCCATCTACCATATATACTACTTCTAATATATTGAATGATATTTTGATCATATTTGGATTTCTTTAGTAGTTACATTGGTTAAATACAATAGAAGTCATCACATTATATTGACATTTTTTCCCTTACATTATAATGGAAGTCATCCAATTTTTAGAAAATTAAAAGGGTACATTTATTTCAAATAAAACTTATTGGATAAAATTGAAAATTCAATGAAAGTTAAAAGAATAAAAGTTTATTTTTTTAATAAGAATATGAAAAATATTACTTACATAAACACGTAGAATGCCAAATTAGATATCATGCAAGCATTTCCATAAAAAATCTAATAGAGTTAGGTTGTTGAGTAATATTATGCATCTTTGAAAAGTTAAAGGATGGATTTTTTCAAATAAAATTTAAGAGATAAGATTAAAACTTCAATAAAAGTTAAGAGATCAAAAGTTCCTTTTGCTAAAACTATTTGTCCACCCATCAAAGCCCTACAATCTATACTTAATTTTTAATGTATATAAAATTATTATGAAAATCTTACCAATAAACTCACTTAAGATTTTCATTTATATATCCTTTAAAACTACTTTTTCTAAACAATTAGTTTGTAATCCATGCAATGCACATGTTTAATTAATTTTAATTGATATTAATTTATAATATACATTTGTATTTTTAGATTTTAAATTATAAAGCATTTAAGTGATTAATATAAATTTTGTTGCCACATTTTTATCAATAAAATAATATATGAATCAAATGAAATTTTTTATTGAAAAAATCAATTGAGTTGGATGAATTAATATATGTTGAGTCATTACTCACAAAAGTGTATCTTTTCACTAGAAAGTAACACAAAATTTGTTAGTAAAAAATTAAGTAAAATAGATAATTATGATTTTAAAAATTATTTTATAATAACTTGTTATTTATAAAAAATATTGACTTTTGATTTTAGTTGTACTCATTTATTTTATTCTCTCAAGTGTATCTTTTCACTTTAAATCAAAATAGATTATCATCATTGTTAATGAGAAAATAAAAAAAGATAATTATGAATAAAAAATTACTTTTTAATGACTTGTTATTTATCAAGATTTTGACTTTTGATTTTCTATTAAGGATTGTGATTATTCATGTATAGTAATAGAGGATGTGATTTTGAATGGATATTTGATTAAAAAAATAGGACAATAAATTTTATAATAGTGGTAAAGATGGGATGAGATGCAAATGGTGAGAGTGAGATGAAATTCAAATCTATGAGATTTTCAAATTAAGGTGAATTGCAAATCCTAAAGTTAGTCTAAACAAAGAATAAAAACCTTGTTATTGAATATTTACATATTATATTGTTTAGAATTTAAAAAATGGACTTAAGAATAGTTTTTACTTTAAATTAAAATAAATCATCATAGTTTTTGAAAAAATTTAAGAAAGTAGATATTACGATGAAAAATATTACTTTTTATTACTTAGTATTCATCTAATCTTTTAGTTTTAATTTTCCTATCAATAATTATAATTTTTATTATATCATCACAATTATTAGTGAAAAAAAATAAGCTAATAAAAAAATCTATTTTTAATAACTTGCTATTTATCAAACTCAAAATTATCCACTTTACTTTCTCAAGTGTATTTTTGAAGAGTAAAATGGAAAATTATAATTTCTCACCTAGAATTAAACATTTTTTAAATTAGATAATTACTTTATTAATTTCAATATTTCAATTTGCATTGCACTATATAATTAACTTGATAACAAATATGCATTCATAATCAGTAATAGATGCATACAAATGTTTGCTATATTAATTTCTATCAATATAAAAGGAGACCTATATTACTGATTTTCCAATTAAGAAGTAAGACAAAATTTGTCACAAAATAAATGCCTTCTTAAAAAGAAGAGAACTATACAATCATTAAAGTCAACTATAATAGTCTTTTTGGATGGAATGGTGATTAGTTATAAAGAATTATTTATCTCATTGCTAAAGGTGATTAATACTATATCCACATAATAATGTAACATTAAAATGAAATTAATATATAATAAATTAATATCAAAATAATGAGTTAAATTCAAGAAAAGGATGATCTATTCTTTCCTTAGATTATCAAGGACCTTCATTCTGCATGGTTTCCTCAATTCAAAGGAAAAAATCCACCTTGTCTATAATTAAAAAAAACTATAAAAAAAATTAAAAAAAAAGTCAATAAATTTATTACCAAATCTTATTATTCATATAGATTTTCTCAATCTTCTTCAATTTTATAAATAATCCATTAGGACAAAACTTTGAATGGAATCATTATATTAAGAAAGGTGAAAAATAAGAAAATATACTTTGTAGTTAAAAATGGATAAGCAATTACCTTTTGCAATAAGAAAATACATGTAACCAATTTTCACATTTAGTTTTGTGGCTTACCTTCAGCAATTACCTAATGCAAAATGAATAAGACAAAATTGGATGCATAATCAACTGTAAAATGAAATTGGTTTGTAATACACAAAAATACCCAAAAGGTGCATCTAATTAGAGCAATTTAGAGAAGAATAAATGAAATGAGACAAATGAAGATTTGCAAGGTTGGAGGATCATTGAATCAAAAGCCTATAAAAAAAATAGCATTGGGAGTCTAATAGCAAATGCTGCTAAAAAACATAATAAAATTGAAAATAATACAAAAGTTCAAAATAAAAGAAAAGGTAGAATGAATCAAAGGAATGGAAAGCAAAACTTGATTCCTTTTTTGATCAGATTAGTGATTATAATGCATGCTCTTAGTCTTGTGAAAAGAAGCAAATATAATATTAGTTTATATATATCCATTTATTATTAATGATGAATGCTATTATTTTACACTTCCCAAATCCATTTCAAAGCTGTTATAACAAATGTGCAAATCATGCAAGAAAATGACATGCATAACAATAAAATAGCATAACAAAGAAAAGGAAACAATATGACTAATATAATAATAAGGATATGCTTAAAATTATTCAAATAAACAGTTAAGAGCTATAAGAAATATTAACTAAATAATTTACTAAAAAATAAATACCAATCAAATCACTAAATCAAATTAAATAACATAAAACATATTAAATAACATTGATAAGATTAAATGGCATGTTAAAGAATAGAATTGGAAGAATCTTGCATTTAATAGCCTTCATTGAGCCTTTACTAAGCAAGTATCATGCACAACATTCATATAATTAGAAAGCTATAAGTAATTGGGTTATGGTAATGCCATGCATCATTATCACAACTATGTAGGGGATGTAGCACTTGAAAAGCCAACAACATTATAAATTACCAATTTTGTGTTAAAATTTTAGAAAACAAATGATAGGAAAAATCATGCAAATAAGCACGAATGATATACAAATAATAATTCTAAAGAAGAGAATTTGGATACCTAAATTTCCAATTAATTCCATTTAATAATTTTGATACTCTAAACATGATTACTTCTATAGGACTATGATCTCCTTGAATGGAATGAACACAATGCACACTTTTCCTATTAAAGGTGTATATTTTTAACACTATAATAACCTAACAAAAACTTGAAACCCTTGCACAAGTTCAGATTGAGCTTATATGGATATAGTTTGTAAATAGGTTGATCCATTTAACATAAATAATAAATAGGTTAAGTTAGAATTGTAAATGAGTTAACTTGCTAATATGTTTAAGAATTTATATTAAAATTTTAAAAAATATTATTTGAGAAATAATTAATAATTAATTATAAATACTTATGTATAATAAAAATATAAAATCCATGTCTTAATAATGGAAAAAATTTTCAAAAAAGTATTTTAACAATGATTAAAAATATTTTTGTATGAAATAATAAGTAATTAAATTTAATAAATAATTTTATAATATAAATTTTCTTGATTGAAATTATTAAAGGGTTAGATGGGTTAACACATTTAAACATATTTATTTGAATTTTTACTAGTCTTTAACACGATATGAATCTAATTCGTGAACTTGAATTGCTACCCTTATATGTAACTTATTAAAGTTCCTTATTAAATTGCGTCATGGAAGTTTAGCATACTAGTGGTAGAATCTAGCTACTTCACTAAATGAATTTTTTAAGCTTCATTCATAAGATCCCAAGCTAATATGAGGAGAAAACTAGATCTATCCAACTGCAAGGAGTTTCTTTAGTAATGGTTAAGTGGATATAATTCTTGATTTGGTGCTTTGTAACTTATGTTTTCTATTTTTTTTATAATGATAGGAGTAATAATCTATTTAATGCATACACATAGAGGCTTGGATTTGAACCCTAAACATGATGAAAAGTAAAACCTTAAGCTAGCATTGAGTGCTGTTATAATTATTGTATACAACTTTTTAATAAGTTTCAAATTTTAATTATGTATACATACACACAAATTGATAATGTATTCTTATGTAACAATTTATTTATGTATTACCACATATATATATTGATCCTACTAACTGCTAATATTTTTTTACTATTACACATGATTAAATAAATCCATACTTATTATGTATTTAGCACAACAAGTAAGATATTTTATAATTTATTGATTTAATGAATAGATAATAAGTTATAAGCTAATTTCTTTAAGAGCTAATTAGAACTTATCTTTGTAAGTTTTTTCATGTAGCTTACAAAAAAATGCTCTTGTAAAAGATAAAAAGAGATTAATAAAAAATTATTTTTATAATAATTTTTAATATAAATGCCCTTAATAAAATATAAAATATTTCAAAATATTTACATGGGAATGTGGTTACCTACATTCTCACAACATAAGGATATTTTAATGATATAAAAAAATTAAGTTAAAGCATTCATTTTAACTTATAATTTTTATTTTATTTAAGTTTCAATAATACTTATTAACATTTATTTGAATCATTTGTACCATATTTTTTTTAAATAAACATAATGTTAGACATTTTCAAAAATGATTCATTATCTTAACAAAAAACATCCCACATGGATAGATAAAATGTTGATTTGGATTCAAAGTTGCTAACAAGATTAAAACAACTCTCTAACTTTTTTTAACCTTTTAATTTTTACTGAAATTTCAATAATATCCATTAATTTTTATTTTGAATCACAATGCAATGTTGAACATGTTTTAAACATTCTTTTTACTCTCTAAATTTTACTGAAGTTTCAATAATACTTGTTAAATATTTATTTTTGAATCAATTGTATGACCTAACTTTTGAAATAAACTTAATGTCAAAATTTTGAAAAGCATTTGGTTTCTAAGATAATAATGAAATTACACATTAAAGGTAAATAATCTTGTAATATATAATAATAAAATTTTAAAAATAATTAATTATCTCATTAATATAACCAAAATGTTAACATTTTAAATGGTTAAGAAACTACAAACCATTGTAATTTTAATGCTAATGCAAATTGGTTAAACTAATTTGCAAAGATCTGGATAAAATCATTATGGCTTCTTTTAGTTATAGTTTCATATCTCCCTTAACATTAGTCGTTCTACTTGATACGCAACTCTTCTTAGGGAAATCCCCTGACACTCAGGGGTTTGTTAAATTGTTGTCTTTCAATCTAGTTAGGCTTAGTAGTAAACTTTAAATGGGCCCCCACTAACAACCCCAACATGCCATTAATGCTTTGCGTCGTAAGATTAGGAGAACATTTCTTTCTTATAATTGTTAATTACAAATAAATTAGGGGAAGCTCTTCTTCTTACCATAGTCAATCATTAAAAAAATAAAAAGAAGTCGTAAGCCACTTTAGTAAAATCATAAGAAAAATATAATACATTTGTTTAATAAAAAAATGACCAAAAACCATTGTAATGGCCTAGCAAAAAAGCACGAGAAATTCAACAAGAATAACATTCAAGAGATGTCATTAGTTGAATATTACAAAAGGACCACCATATCATTAATAACAATTAGGCTTAAGTAGCAAATAAGTTTCCCTTGTAAGTGGAAAGTGCTAAAAGTACTCCATTAAGTCTCTACGTGCTACAAAAAATAACATTAGTGTAATTATTTTTAGGCAACTATAAAACTTTGAATCCAATTCAAATAATTCTTACATTATTCTTCCTTTTTATAGATTTTTTCTATAGGCTTGTACCCCTCCACTTAATAAAGTTATAGGTAAACTTCTTACAAGTTTAGTTGTAGCCTTAGATCTTATATTATAGTTTATGTTCCAACCTATGTTACGTTCTTAGACATGATTAATGCTCTCAGTTAAAGGTTGACTTGTAGCTCTTACAAGATGAAATAATGCTTTTGGAAGCAATTTTGAGTAAGGAATTGAGTAATATCGCTTTCTATTGAATTTGCACTTGTATTGGTAGCATTAGCAACATTATTAGGTTAGTTCCTATATAACCTAGCATTATGGCTAAGCACACCATATTTGGAACATTTTATCCTACCACCTTTTTCTAGTCATTTGGGTATTGCTTGTTGGCTTTTTTTTTTTTTCATCTAACTCATTTATTTTTGAATTTTTAAGCCTATTAACTAGTACTTTAGCCTTTAGGGTAACATGAAATATTTAACATTGCATTTATTTTGAAAACCAGATGCTACTCTTGATTCAAAATAAAAGTATATAATGAATAATATTGAAACTTGAGTGAGAAATAAAGAATAAAAAAGATATTTTCAAAATGTAAACATTGCATTTATTTTGAAAGTTAGGTAGCACAACTAAATAAAAATAAAAGTTAATAGGTACTATTAAGACTTAAATAAAAGTTAAAGGGTAAAAAGTTTATTTTTAAAATTTAAATAGTATAATTAATTTAAAATAAAAGGTAATGGATATTATTAAAACTTTAGTGAAATTTAAAGGGTAAAAAGAAATTTAAAGAGTTATTTAAATGCATGTAAGATTTTTACACTAAGATAATGGATGATTTTTTAAAATGTCTAACATTGTGCTTATTATAAAAATCAGATGATGTAATTGATTTAAATAAAAGTTAGTAGATATTATTAAAATTTGAGTGACAGTTAAAAAGTAAAAGTATCCTTTGGTCAAAAGACTACTTTTTCTACTATTTTATTAAAGCCTTACTATCATTACCCATCTCAACCTATTATTATCTATCATTGTTATTTATTACCATTCATAATTGTTAATCATTGCTTACTACCTTCCATTATTGTTGATCATTTACTATTACTATGACTTATTATTATTGACCACTAACCCATTACTCATTGCCCACTACCATTCTTAGTTTACCATCATTCACTGCTATCAATAATGATGACCATTAGCCAATACAATTCATTACTATTAACCATCACTTGTGACTACCTACCATCATTTACTATTATTTATTATCACCCATTATTATTGAACTTTACCCACCTTACAAATTGTTTTTGATCACTATTTACCATAAACTAGTTTTTTTAATCCATGCATGGGAATCTATTATTTTTTACATAAAAATAAAAATAATAAGTATATAACAAAAAAATTATAAAAATTTATAAATTTAATTTATCATATTTGTTTTATAATTATATATTCATATGCATAAATAACAAAATTTTAAAATATAATATGAGAGTTAAAAATTATAATATGTAATTAAATAATTTAATTAATTTATTTTTTAAATTAATATTTTTATAATAAAAAATTATGTTACATTCATATTATTCAATAATATTCACATCTAAATTTTAATTATAGTAGTGAATAGTAGAATACAAAATAAAATATATGATTCAGAAGACAAAGGGAATAATAATAATATGCGAATGGTTTTAATTCAAAATATAATACATAAAAATTGATAGAAAAATATTATTAAAATTTAAATAAATAAAATTTATTTTAATATATTAAAATTTATTAAAAATAAAATATTTAATTACATAATTTGATTCATAATTTTCAAATTAAAAATTTAAGTTATTTAAAATATTTTTATAATAAAATTAAATATATATATATATATATATATATATATATATATATATATATATATATATATACTTACATATATACATGCATACATATATACTATTTAGTGATATTGATATTTAAATTGTAGATAATAGAAATGGATTTGAAAAAGAAAAAAAAATACAATGTAACAAATAAAAATAAGAGAAATAATCTATGAGTTGTAAAGTAATTTAATGAATAAATTTACATTTATTAAATTTTTATATTGATTAATGAATAAAAAATAAAAAATTGGAGTCATAATTGATACTTGAAAAAGCATTAATTTTTAATTTTTAAATACAATTGAAATGGGATGAATTTTGTCTCCATAAAAGAGGCTATTTGTAAAATTTTGCATATGAATTTTACAAAAATATTATATTTAAAATTCAATATTTGAGAATATAAAAAATATGAAAAATAAATTTAATCTTTATTTTAAGATACTTTTAATAAAATAATCCAACTTGATTTATTTTGAAAAATAAATTAATAAGTTATATATTAAAATTTTGATAAATTCCAAATTAATTATTTTAAATTTAATATGAAATATAATACTTATAAATTGATATAAAAATATTAATAAATAAGTTAAATTTTAATATTTATATTTTTATTAAAAATAGAATACAAAATTAATTAATTTAATTTATACTCTGTATATTAAAGTTTTAATTCATTGAAAATATTTTATGATAAAAATAAAATACATCATATTATATCCATAATATTAAGTGATATTAGCATATGAGTTATAAACATTAAAAGTAGATACAAAAAAAGTAGTGAAATAAATAAAAGAAAGAAAAATAGTGTGTGTATTGTAAAATATTTACAAAATTTTGATAAATATATATTTAATTTAAAATATAAAAATTAAAAATTTATATAAAAATTCACAAATTCCAAGTAATTTTTTATTTTTATTTTTATTAAAAATAAAATATCTAATCAATTCATTTGAGTAATACATTTTATATTTATGTTTTAAATAAGTAAATATATTTGATAAAAAATAAATGTATATCAAGATATATTTGTAATATTTTCTAATATTAGAGACTGAATTATAAACAAAAAAGTGAATATATAAAAAGCAATACATGTAATGATGTATAATAAAGAAAGATAAGTACTATCCCAACTTTAAAACTTGGATAAAATCCTAGTTGATTTATATTTAATTTGAAATGTAGAACTTGAAAATTCATATCAAACAAGAATTGAAATTTTTAAATAAATAATTTTAATTTTAATTTTTATATTTTTAAAAATAGAATATATAATTAATTTATTTAATTAGTACTTTTAATTTGAAATTTAAATTATTTAAAATAAGTCATAATAAAAATAAAATACACTGTATTACATTTACATTGTAAACAATATGAGTGGGCATAAAAAATATATATCATGAAGTAGATGAAATGTAGAGAAATAATGTGTGGACTATAGAATTTTAATTAATTTATATTTAATTTAAAAGATATCACTTTAAAATTGATATAAAAATATTAATAAATTTTAAATAAATTTGATTTTAAACTTCAAATAGATTTATTGAAAATAAAATATGTAACTAATTCATTCAATTAATACATTTTGTATAAAAGTTTTAACTTACTTAAAATATTTTTATAGTAAAAAAAAGTTATCATGTATTATTCATACTATTTAATAATATCATTATCACTATAAATAAAAAAAGTGGATATGTGAAATGAAAAACATGCTATGGGATAGATAAAAAAAAGAGAGAAATAGTATTTAAGTTATAAAATTTTGATAAAATTTCAATGTGTGTTTATTTTGAAATATAATACTTAAAAATTGATCATATGAAAATATTAATAAAATTTATATAAAAAATTTGATTTTAAATCTTACATTTTTTGTTAGAAATAGAATATATATAATTGATTAATTCATTTAGTACTTTATATATTAAAATGTTAATGCATTTAAAAATACAATCATTTAAATTATAAATAATAAACTAGAATATAAAAAAATATGATTCAACATCAAAGAGAGAGAAAGAGAGAGAGAGAGCAATGGTACTTAGTTGTAAGGTATAATAAGAACTAAAAGATGTTTGATTCAATTGGAGAAAGGAAAATGAATTAATAAAAGGAAATAGGAGGAAAAGAAATAAAAATTCCATGGTTATCCATTTTATTTGATTTAAGGAAGTAAGAGAATCAAGTACTTCCCATTTATTTTACTAATAATTATTACATTGAAAAATAATTTACATATAATTATTATTAAAATAATTATTATAATTATTATCTTATTATTTTTATTTTATTTACTAATATTATAATTTTTATAATTATTTAATATTAATTACTAGTATCTTCTTAATATTATTTCAATTATTACTTTATTATTTTAATTATTACTAATATCCTAATAATAATTAATATTATTTCATTAATATTAATTATTATTTTTAATAGTTATTATATTTGTTATTAATATTTATTATTATTTTAATAATATTATTTATTATTTTTATATTATTAAATATTTTATATTTACTAATATTATTATTTTCATAATTATTTAATATTTTCCAATTAATTATATTTACTAACATTCTATCATCTAATATCTGTAGATACTATTTAATGATATTAATGTTTGAATTATAAATAATATGATTGAGAATAAAGAAAAAGTTTGTAATATAGTAAATAAGAAGAAGAAAAACATTGTGTTAATTGTAAAGTAATAAGAATTAAAAATAAAATATATACTAACTTCAATTGAATAAAATTGTTCACTTATTTAAAATATTTTTATAATAAAAAATATATTATTTTATATCAATAATATTCAATGGTGTTTGAACTATAAATAATAAGAGTAAATAGGAAAAAAGTAAAAATTTTATGATGGAGTAAATAAAAAAAATAGTGCATGAGTTCTGAAATCATAATAATTTCAATTACAGTTCATTTAATTTGAAATATAACATGTAAATGTTTATATAGAAATATTTAAAAATTTTAAATAACTAAAATTGATTATAATTTATAAACTTTTTTATAATAAAAATGTAGGGAAAAAAAAAGAAGGAAAGCATATACCAAAGACTAAAGGAAGGGAAAAAGTGTCTGAGTTGTAAAATTTAACAAAATTCTAATTGATGTATATTTAATTTAATATATAAGACTTAAAAATTAATATCAAGATAATATTGATAAATTTTAAATAAATAAAATTAATTTTAATTTTTAAATATTTTTATCAAAAAATAAAACATGTAAATAATTAATTTAATTAATATTTTTCATATGTAAACCTTAACATATTTAAAATATTTTATAATAAAAATAAAATATATCATATTACATCACACAATTAAGTGATATTAGTGTTTAAGTTGTAAATAACAAAAGTGAAGATCAACTATAAAAAAAAGTCACAAAAGTGAATATGGAAAAACTATGCAATGAAGTAAATTAAAAAAATAAGTAAAATAATAAAATTTAAAAATAGAATATGTAGCAAATGAATTCAATTGAATAAAATCTTTAACTTAGTAAAAATACTATTACAATAAAAAGAAAATATATTGTATTATATTTATACTATTGATTGATATTGCATCTAAACTTTAAATATCAAAAGTGAATAAAAAATAAGAAAAGCATATAATAGAATACTTAAAAAGAGAAAAAAATAGTGTGTGGCCACAAAGTATACATGTAAAATAGGCCATGTGATCACAAGTAATACGAGTAGCCCGCAATCACGAGGTAGCATGGGTATTTTAGTATGAAATTCACACTTAATGTGAGTTTATATGAGTAAGTTTGTGTGGACAAATGCTCATGTGGTTAGCCCATCTAGTTGTAGGTTCAGCCACAAGTAAAAAATAAACTTTCTTTAGTTAATTTTTTCTCTCCACACTTAGGCTTAACCTATAAAAAAAAACTGAACCTAATTATTTTCTAACAAACCCAACTTAATTTCTATATTTTAATTCAAATTTTCTTATTCAAATAATCCAACAAAAATTAAAATATTAAAATATAATTTATAAATTATAAAATAAAATAATTAATAAAAATATAAAAGCATGTGGACTGCTTGCAAGCATTTGTAGGAAATTTTTTTATTGTCAATTTTTACATGTAGGCTTATGCGGTCGAGCCTACTAGGTTAACTCTACATAAGTTTGCTCCTTCCATCTTACATGCCTACCATAAAGTCTTGATGAAATTTTAATTAATGAATTATAAATTTAAAATATGATACTTAAAAATTAATATTAAAATATATGGAAAATTTAAATAAATAAATTTAGTTTAAATTTTTAAATATTAATTTTAAAAAGAAAATATGTAATTAATTAACTTCCTTAATAATTCCTCTATTAAGGTTTTAACTAATTAAAACTATTTAAATAAGATAAAAATAAAAAATAATATATTATTTATATCAATATTAATATTTGAATTATAACATAAATAATGGGAATGGTTAGGAAGACTTCGAGCAGTAGAAGTGGACATAAAAAATTAAAAAGTATAAAATGGGACAAATAAAAAGGAAAAAATAATGCATGAGTAGGGTTAAAAATTTAAAATAAATTAATTTAATTGAATAAATATTTAATTTATTTAATTCAAAATACTATTATAGTAAATAAAACTATATTATGTTATATATTTATATATTACTAAATAGTGTTCGAGTTATAAAAATAAATGGATAGAAAAAATATATAAATAAAAGAATAATTATAAGAAACAAATTGTGTAAAAAGGAAAAAAAAAAAGTGGTGAATGGCCCGTCCAAAAAAATTATCTTTTCATGATATTAATAATAATAGATAATATATTTTAAAAAAATATGTGTAAAGAGAAATTATGTAAATGAAGAAGCTAGTTAAATAAGAGTATAGAACTAGAAAAAAGAATTTAAAATTTAATAATGAAGCTAATCTAAAAAGAAGTAATAATATGGATATAATGATAAAAAAGAAGAAAAATTTTGGAGGGAAATTTTTTTCCTAGAAGCTGACATGTGTCTCAAAATAATAATAAAAAAGGGAAAAGAAAAATGTTGTTTTAGTTATAAAGTATTAATTGATGTTGATTTCTATTAATATGTTTCAAATTTCATAATAATAAATATTTATCATTATTCTTTTTAGTGATTTTAATAATTATAAGTGCTTTAGTAATTGTATATCTAAGCAAATGAGCGTTAGTTATAAGTGCTTATTAAAATGTGTATCAAAGGCAAATAACCTTATTTTAAACAACATTTATAGTAACAAAGTTTATACAAAAGGTTCTTGTAACACAAACTCTTATTTAAGTTGTTTATATAAGGTCCCATTTGGGTAAATAGCATAGATAAGAAGTTGTATTATAAAAGCTTTTTATATAAACTCTATAAATATTGTCTAAAATAAGTTAATTTGCATTTGGCCATACACTTTAATAAGCAAGTATAAATGAGATATATTTGTCTGTATGTACAACTATTAAAGCACATATAATTAATAAAATTGCTAAAAAAAATAATAAATACTTATTATTGTAATATTTTAAATAAAAATATACTTATTATTATATTTTATAATATCATAATAATATTTTACAGCAAATGATGATCAACAAGGGTTAATGGTGATAAATAATAATCAATAATAGTGGATGATAATAATTAATGGTTAATAGGAATGGGTTGATAGCGAATGATAATCAATAATAATAAGTAATAGCAAATAGTGATAAATGATTATGGCTAATAATGTGTAGTAGGCCTGTGATTAACAATGATGAATAATGATAGATGGTAATTAATAACAATACATAATGATAGGTGATTGCTAAAAATTATAGATAACGATGAGCGATGATCAATAATGATTGATAAAGGCAGTAGGTAGATGAAGATTAATAATAAATTAAGATTGATAATGGTAATAAGGCTTTAATAAATAAGTGGGTAAAATAATTTTTTTTATATTATTACAATATTTATATGTCATGTGAATATAAGAAACCTACCTTTCTATGAAAATATTTTAAAATTTTTATTTTTCAAAAGCATTTATGTCAAACTATTATAAAAATGTATTTTGATTAAGCTCATTTTACCTTTTATAAGAACTTTTTTTAAGCTACAGGAGAAAGCTTACAAAAATTATCTCTAATTATTTTATAAAGAAGCTGTAGGCTAATGTAATGAGTTCACCTAAGCATTTATTAGAATCTACCTAAGTATTTCATCGCCAAAAAAATTATTTAGGTATTTATTTCAGTATATAAACTCAGATAATTTATAGATAAGCCTAGACAAATACAACAACTCATTAGCTTATTGAAAAAATAAAAAGCTCTAATCTAACAAATTTTACTTGATAACTTATAATTGATAACTTGTAATTCATCATTTTTTATATTTAATATTTTTTTAATTAATTAACAACTTATACCCTTAATTATGTAAACTTAATAATAAATTCAATATAAATAATTAAATAAAAGTATGTGAGCAAATAAATAAATAAATATGTGATGTCATAAATTATACTTAATTAACTTTTATATGATTATATTCTATTTTTGAATAATAAAAATAAGTAACTATATGATATCATAAAATATAATTAATTCAATTCTAGGTAATTATATTCTTATTTTTCATTCATTCATAAATAAAAATAAGCATTCAAAATGTTATATCATAAAATATAATTAATTATATTTTAAATAATTATGTTTTTATTATGAATAATAAATAAATAAATAATATGTACAAATATAAATAAGTAAAATATATTGTCATAAAACATAATCAATTAAATTTTAGGTAATCATACTTTATTTTAAATACTGTAATTGTGTTAATATAACATGATCACAAAAAAATATGAAATAATTTGCTTCATATATCTATTGATATTAATATATTTTTTATGTTATTTTATATTTGTTAGTTAATGCAATCGCTAATTTAAAAAATAACATTTATAATATAATGAAATAATTTATCAATTTTATACTAAATTAACTACTTACGCCAAACAAAACCTTAATCAAAGGTAGAGAAGTTTGATATTCAAATTTCGGAATCCAACTTCAACTTTTGTATCTGATGCACCCTTTTTTCTTTGTAATTTTAGATTTTAATTTTAATTTTCCAAATTGTGAGATAACTTCAACTACCTAAATTTATAGGAAGATTTCTGCGTTGAGTGGTGATGCTATGGGTCAGAATCCGTGTTACTTAACACGGACCTTATCGGTGTTATAAAATGACAGGCTAGAGTACTGATGTATAAAATTTACTAATACATATTAATATAATCAGTTATGCAATTAAAAGTTTTAAATTTGATCAAATTTTATAATGTATTTATTGAAATATATTTATAGAAATAAACATATTTTTATAAATTGATTTATTTATCAGATTTCAAATTTTAAATTTGAAATAAATCTACTCAAATTTCATAATATATTTATAGAAACAAATATATACTTATAAATTTATTTAATTATACAATTTCAAATTCTAAATTTAAAAATTTTTATATAAAAATCACAACTATACCAAAATGTAGTACATAAAAATTTTAATTTGATTAATCAAAATTATATAAAGGCTCCATTTATTTTATTGGAAAATATTTTTTATAAAATATAATTATAAATTATTAAAATAAAGAAAAATATTTTACTTATTTAAGGTTAAATATGAAGAATTTTAACAAAGTAACTTCCCCTATTTTAAAAAAGAAATTTATTTTCTTCAATTTTTAAACTTTTAAGTATAATTTTTTTAATTATCAATATAAATAACATATCATTCTTTCATTAATATATATACAAATAATATTTTTCTACGAAAAATGCTTTCCAACAAAATAAATGGAACAAAAATATTAATTCAAGTTCTCATAGTCTTTATTGATAAAAACACACCGTCATTAATTTGTCAAGCAATCATAGAAGAAAATATAAATATTATATCCAGCTTTCATCGTTCTTTCTCAACAATCATGGAAGAAAATATGAACAACTGTGATGAATATGAAAATTCACTCTTATTTTCATGGATAGAAGATGAAAAACCATTATGAAATTAATGAGTTTGAAATGGCCTAAAATGATGAATATGAAATTCAGTATGAAAATATGAATAATTATGAATGAATATGAAAATTCAGTATGAAAATATATTTGAAGAATTTGTACAAAAAGAAATAGATAATAGCAATTATTATTGTGAAATAGATTTAGAACCTGAGCAATTTGATGATCAAAGGAGTATGGAGGATGATATTTTGAAACCATACATTGGCATGAAATTTGACTCCAAGGATGAAGCATTATAACAAGAGAGAGACTACGGTGCACCATGGTGTATGGTGCAGCAGTCCATCTAAAAGGTCCAGATTTTCTGGACTACGCAGTCCTGTGCAAATTGAATGAAATCTAGTGGTTTTAAGTAATGGTGCACCATACATCGCGGTGCGCCACAATCTCTACCTTATAACAAATATACAAGACAAGTAGGATTTAGTATGTGAAAGGCATCAACAAGAAAATATGTAAAAGCTAATAATATCGTTTATTGTTGGCTATTTTGCTCAAAGCACAGATTTAAAGATGAACATTGTTATAAAAAAAAAAGGGGCCGCACCAGAAAGATGTCGTAAAAGATAAGAGTTGGTTGTGAAGCAAAACTTTATCCAAATTAAAAAATTAACATATTTGAAATTCTGTTGCATTACTTTTTAATATAATTATAGTTTTTATATAAATATTAAATAAATTTCAAATTTAAAACTTGAAATTGATTAAATAAACCAATTCATAAGTATATATTTATTTATGTAAATATATTAGAATGTGTACATTATAAAATTGATGTAGATTTATTTTGAAATATAAAACTTGGTATTGGGTAATAAATCAATTTATAAATATATGTTTATTTTTATAAATATATTTCAATAAATAAATTATAAAATTCGATCAATTTATAATTTTTTAATTGCATAATTGACGCTATAAAGGGGCCATTTAGTTTAGGGTGATTAAGAAAAAGAAAGGGAATTGAGGGTTCTCATTCTTCTTGTATGAGTTTGGTTTAAAAAAAATCTAATTCTCTTTTTCTATTTTTCTTTAATAGAATTACTCTAAATAAAATAATGATAATTCCTACTAATATTGGAAGGAATCAAATTTTCTCATTCTAATTTTTAAGTTTATAATCTCTACTAATAATAATAAGAAGTAATTATTATAAAATAATAAAATAATAATAATAAAGATAAAATATTAAATAACAAAAATAATTAATAATATTAACAAAATAATAATTTTTTGCAAAAATGTAATAATAAAAATAATAATTATAAACAATAATAAATAATGAAATAATAATTATAATAACAAAGATAATAAAATAATTAATAATATTTATAAAATAAAAATATCAAATATTTATAATAATTTAAAAATAAGAATATTAATAATTATAGGAGAATAATAAATAATGAAATTAAAAAGAAAATATTAGTAATAAAAATGTTAATAATTATCGATACTAAAATAATAAATAATTACAAAAATAATAATATTAGTTAAAGGGGAATAAAAAAGGATAATAAAATAATAAATAATATTAATAAAATAAAAATATTAAATACTAATAATGATATAATAATAAAATAATAATTAGAAATAACTAATAAAAAAGAAAATGTTATGCCCTTCAGAATTTAAGATTTATTTTATTCAATTTTTCTTAAATATCTTATATATGTGTTGATTAATTAAATTATTGTGAACATATTTATAAGAAATTAATAAATGAAAATAGGGAAAGATGTTAAAAATGTGAAGAATAACATCTATAGGCTAAGATATAATTAATTTTAAATAGGAATGTATAGAAGAGATTTAAGAAGTTGTTTTCTTATTTTACCCCTAGGCCTTTTTAAAAATTAGGCATTAAACTGCCTCCTAACCTAGATTTTCCCTTACTTCCTTAACTTTTCACATCTTCTTCCTCACTTCCTTTCCATTTTTCTCAACTTTAACAATGAACATTAAGCCAAAAATCAAGTTGATCTTTTCCACAATTAGTACCAACAACTTAACACAAGGCAAATCTTAAACTTTCTAAGTTCAAAATTAATGCATTGATAACATTAGAGTTAGAAATGAGAAGGAATTAGAATTTTAGTTTGATTTCACTATTTGGATGTTAACAGGAGTAAACTAATCAAATTTTTAGCTTTTCCTCATTTTCTTTATCACTAAGTAAGTAGATAATACACTTAATCTAATTAATTTAGCATCATTTGATTATTTTAGTTTAAAATGACAATAATTAATTAATTAATAATTAAATTGTGTTATAATAATGATATAGATTATAATAGTTGAGGATTATTGTTGGATAAGTGTGGTAAATGCTTATTTGATGATTAGAACCATATTTGTTTGAGTTTATTTGTGAATAGAAAGAATTTTTTACCATGTGTACAGTAATCATGCATGTTCTAAAAAATCCAAAACTAATAGTCAAGTAGGGCATTCGATTATGGCTTTGAGAAATGCCTTCAAAATGCCTAAAATCGAGTATTATACTTGAATATAGGCATACTAATTTATTTTTTTATGCTAGTATTGAGATATGGTATTCAAATATAATATAGGAATTGATTCCCAAAAATTCTGTATTCATGCTATTGGGAACATATGTAATGCTTATTTTCTTGCAAATAATTTTAGATGAATAGGATTGAATTTGAATGATGTATGAATGATGCAAATGAATGTTTGAAATATGATTATGGAAGTTATAAATTGTATGAAAGGGATAAATATGACGGAATGAATATTTGAATAGCTTAATTCTTGCCACTAAGTGTTTATGAGGACAAAATTCAAAAATTTGAATATTTGAAGTAGGGTTTTATGTTAGTTAGTGAGTATGTTGCATAATTTATATGTTTCTCTCATTATGCAGAATATTTGATTCTAAATGAAAGAATTAAAATGCAAAGATTTACTTATAGTCTTTGGGACCATTTCTTCAATGTTACTTGTATTACTTGTGATATTACTTTCCAAGATATAATGGATGAAACCCATTAAGTTAAGTATAGCTTAAAGATAGGAAGGAAAGAAAGGCACATGTAACATAAAAGAAGTGTAGTAGATTAGAAAGAGCACAATTTTCAATTAGTTTTGACAGAGTACTACCTTTTAATGTTCCATACAATAGAAAAACCTATTCAGCTTTTAGCCTATTAAATCCATAGGATTCTTTTAGTGGATTTTTAAGAGGAAAAGGTCAAAACAACCCATAATTTCTTCTTTTTGTTCTAACTAATATTAAGAGGGGAAATTCCAAGGTAAAAGAAATTTTTATTAGGAACCACCTAGGTGCATTCAATGCAGAAACAGGTATAAGAACCTTACAATTAAGTAAATATTATATGCTACCAGAGTAGTTAATTAGGCTATAAAAATAGAAATTGCCTAAGAAACTTACCCAGCTATAATGTAAATTATTTAGCACCATCACATAATGCAACTATGACCTAATTAACAATATCTAAACCATAAATGACTTAAGGGCCTAGTGGAAGCGAAAGTACCAAAAGAAGTACATTCAGAAATCAAGCATAGGATTTTACTCTAACCCGATAAGAGGCTTAAACTTCAAATGCAGTTATTATAGGTTCCTTCTCAATTAATAATTTGCTAGTTTATGAATTAGTGATCTAGGAGCTTTTCATTCTTTTATTTTAGTAAAATTTGCCCTTTTGATAAATAAAACTCTTAATAAATTGCTAGATCCTTTATCAATAGTCACACTTATAAGTAAAACTTTTAATAGCCACTCAATTTATTTATACTAGTCCTATATGTTGTAAAAAAGTGATGCTTGTAAATTTGATTCTTTTGAAGAAGGTAGATTATAATATTATTTTAAGAATAGATTCTTTGTTTGCCTATCATGCACAAATGGATTACTTTAGCAAGACAATTACTCTTATTGTAGAAGAAGTCCTTTGTATTATATTTCATGGAGAAAGGAATTATTGGAATAATCTTTAGCATTCAAGCTCAGAGGTTCATTAGGAATAGTTGTGAAGCATATCTTACAATAATTTAAGACCTAAATTAACCTACTCCTAACATTAATGAAGTCTCGGTTATATGCAAATTCTCAAATGTATTCCTAGAAGAATTGCTTCTAAATAATGAGATTTAATTTAGTATTGAATTTCTTTTTGGCATATATCTAATCTTGATTTCACCACATAAAATGGCGCTACCTATAAAATTAAAAGAGCTTAGAAAGCAATTGTAGGAATTGATTGATAAATGATTTATTTGTCCAAGTTCCAAACCATGAAAAGCATTGTTATTGTTTGTTAAGAAGAAAGATAGGACCTTGTGATTTTGTATTGATTACTAGTAATTGAATAAGGTGACAATCAAGAATAAATATTTTTTCCTTAAATTAATGACCTCTTTGATTAGTTGTAAGGAGATAAATGCTTTTCCAAAATTAATCTATAATCTAAATATCACTAATTGAAAATTCATAGAGAAGATATTCCTAAAATTGTCTTTAACATTTGATATGGTCACTATGAATTTTCTGTTATGTCCTTTAAGCTTACCAATGCTTTTGCTACATTCATAAGCCTTATGAACCAAATCTTTAAGCCATTTCTTGATAAATTTATGATTTTTTTCATTAATGATATTCTAATCTTTAAAAATAAAAAAGAACATGCTTCGCTCCTTCAAATAGTTTTGTAAATCTTGTAGGAAAATATGCTTTATACTAAATTCTCCAAATATAAGTTCTAATTATCTAGTATGAAATTCTTCAGTTAAGCAATATTTGAAGGCAACATTTAGGTGGATGCCTAGAAGATTGAAGGAATTTAATCATGGTTAAGGCTAACAATTGTAACAAAAATCCAAAATTTTCTTGATATAGCAAGTTACTACTACTAATTTATGAATAATTTTTCAAAGATAGCCTATTTACTAATTAGATTAACTAAAAAAAGTGTTAAATTCAAATAAACTGACAAGTACGAAAATAGTTTCCAATAACTAAAAGATTTTTTGACTTCTACTCTAATTTTAACCTTTCCATTAAGTTCAAAAGGATTTACAATGTACTATGATGCATTTTACATTGGATTAGGTTATATGTTCATGCAAAATGGAAGAATTATTGCGTTTGTGTCACAATAACTAAAGAAACATGAATTGAACTATCCAACTCATGATCTTGAGATGGTTATTTTAGTATTCAGATTGAAGATATAAAGATATTATTTGTATAATGAAGCTTATAAGATTTTTATTAACTACAAGAGTTTAGAGTATATCTTTAACTAGAAAAATTCAAAATTAAGATAGTAAAGATAGATGGAATTGGTAAGGATTATGATTACATTATTCATTATCATTTTAGTAAAGCTAATATGATAGCAAATGCTTTAAGTTGAAAATTGTTAAATGTTTTGGTTAGTATTTAGTTAGAGGACTAAGTGATGGTTATTGCTCATGTAGCAATTCAATCCATGGTAGTAGAAAGAATTAAGAATTCTTATAAACAATATTTGCAATATTTAATTTTAAGAAAAGAGGTATTATCTAATTAAAACATTGATCTGGTTATGGGTGAATAAGGAGTAATCATATTCTAAGTTTGAATTTAGGTTCTTACTTAAGAGAAAAATGTATTGCTACATCAAGCCCATAATTCATCTTATACAATGCATCCTGGTGTGGCAAAAATGTATAATAACTTGCAAGAACATTTTTGGTAGAAAGGAATGAAGAAGGATGTGCTTAACTCTATGCCAAAATGCTTAATATGTCAACAGGTTAAGGTAAAACACTAAAAAGTTATTGGTTTACACCAATCCCTTCTTATTTCTAAATAGAAGTGGGAAAATGTAATTATATATTTCTTAACTAGCCTTCCTCAAACCTAAAAAAGGTTTAACTCCATCTAGGTAGTTGTTGATAAGCTTACTAAAATTGCCTATTTTCCTCCAGTGAAAATAACATTCACAATAACTTAATATGCATAAATCTATCTAGATAAAATAGTTCCATTACATGAAATTCCACTTAAAATTACATTAAATAAAGGTATATAATTTACAACTAACTTTTGGCAATCCTTTCAATAGTCCCTAGGAACACAATTGCAATTGAACATCATTTTTTATCCTTATACCAATGGTCAATCTAAGTGCACCATTCATACTTTAGAAGATATGTTGCAAGCTTGCACTTTGGAATTTGAATGCGGTTGGATGAAATCCATACCATTAGGGCTAGCAATGATCCAAGCTAATCTAGTCTTAACTCTACTCATTTTAAATTCGTCTAACTTGTGGCTTGGTTCAAGCTCAATTCCAGCTAATTTTTTCAACTTAAGCTCACTTTAAATTAAGCTCTTGAGTAACTTAACTTGACTCGACTTATTAGTTTAAATTAATTATAATAAGTTAACAATTTAATAGTTTAAAATACTTATGTAATTAAATATTTTTAATAACTTCAAAATATAAATAAAATATATTTAATGTAATATAAATGGAAAGTTCTTTTAAAATATAAAGTCACAATATGACCATAACTTGATTCTAAATGTTGAATTAGCCTAAATTTTTTAATTTTTTCATTGATACTTATAACTTTATTGATTTATCTATAAACAATCATAAATCTTATTCACAAATCATAAATAAAAATAAACCTTACTTAGTTATTTATCTTATAAAAATTAAATTAATAAATTATTTAAAAGAATGAAATTTAAAGTTAAAGTTGTTTACTTAATTATTTAACTTATAAAAATAGAATTAATAAATAACTTGAAAGAATAAAATTGGAAGCAAAGATTATTTACTTAATTATTTGACTTATATAAGTAAAATTGATAAATTTTTGCTCTTTAAATTTCACTACTCTAATAAATTCTCAAATTAAAAACTATCAATCATTATTAATTTATTTTTTATATTTTTAAAAATAATATTTAAAATGCTTAAAATTGTTGAAAAATATATTAGTAATAAATATAAGTTATTTTAGATTTTAGAATGCAATTTTATCAAATAATTTTTTAAAATATAATAATATATTATAATATGTATATTTATACTTATATTATATATATACATCTATTTATTTTATATATTCATATATTGAGGTGACTTATAATACAAATAAGTTGAACTTTAATAAGCTTAGGCTTAACTCATTTAAATCATGAGCCATGTCATTCAATTTATATATTGTTTATTTATCTTATAAGTATGACTTATCAAGCCAAAACTTAAATTAAGTTATAAGTCGCTCGCAAGTTAGCTTGACTTATTGTTAACTATACTTATCATTTGTTGAATTTATGTATAATAATAATTATTAATCTTTCATTTGAATAGCACTTCATGAAGCTATGTATGGTAAGAGATACAAATCCCCTGTAAGATGGTTTAAGCTAAAGGAAGCTAAACTCTTTGGCCTTGATTTGGTTATTGATGCATTGGAAAAGGTAAAGATCATTTGTGAAAGGTTAAAAATAGCTCAAGATCATTAGAAGTCATACATTGATAAAAGGAGAAAATAATTAAAATTTTGGGAAGGAGACATGACTTTCTTGAAAGTGTCATTTAATGAAAGGAATCAAGCGTTTTAATAAAAAAAGGCAAACTAGCATCATAATGTAAGAGTCTTTTCCCTATCATAAGATGAATAGGAGTTGTTATCTACAAATTAGAGTCACTAGAAAAGTTACATACTATCCACTTAATATTCCATGTATCTATGCTGCACAAATATCTTCCCAATGCAACCCATGTCATACAATATGAATCACTTCAAATAGATTCGAAGTTATCATTCAAAAAGTGACTAATAGAAATATTAAATCACTAAGTTTGTAAACTTAGGTCCAAGGAATTGTTAACCTTAAGTTTTATATAATGAGTTTTGATGATGACAAATAGGCGGTTACAATAATATTGTATGTCTTATGCTAAGTGATATATATTAATAAATATTCTATGTTGTGGTTGATGTAGATACATGATATGATGATTGTACTTGTTCTTGTATATGCTATAAAACCTTCAATAGATATGTTATATTATGGTTGAAATAGCAATGCTTGACAATATGCTAAAAGAATTATATTTTATGCGAATATCACTAAGCATATGATCAATCAATATATATGATATGATGATTATGTATGCTTTTATGCTAATTTATTTTATATGAATAATGCATATCAATATCTTGATATATGAGATTAGACTAACTATATGATTTGTAAAGTTTATGGCTATTATATGGGAAAGTCCAAAAAGAAAGAAGAGTGAGCATTGAAGTGAAGCAATCAAAGATCTTGTCATGCTCAACTCAAGAGTGAACAAGGAAAAAATAAAAGAAAGAAGATGTGATCCAACCATTGAAGGATGAAAAAATTAAAATTTTTGAAAGCTTGGAAGCATCATAAAAAGTTAAGGAACTTCATTGGTATAGTATCTCACTTTATGGTTAAACTTTCTTGTAAAATAGAGTATTTCATGATATAAAACTCAAACATATTTTCATAATATTAACTTGACCAAAATGTTTTTAAAAAAATAACGCACAATCATGTTTTTACAAGATAGCTTATAGGGATATTTCAAAAACTAATGAGATATGAAGTTTTAATGTTTTCAATATTGACCTTTAGTTATTCTTTTAATCATATTTCATAAAATACTTGTGTTTTGATTGTCAAACCTTTTCCATATGAAATAGACTTAAAGAGATTTCTATGGACATATCATTTGCTTAAAATGATCATTATATGGAAGAGTTATGATCTCTTCAAATTGAGTCTAGAAATAAGTTTTTTGCATTCTAGCCTTTTCTGTCTTGTGATCGTTGTTTTGATCATATCTTAGAAAATAAAAATGATATGAGAATGAAATCATTTTTATATGAAAATAGACTCAAATAGTTTTCAATGAATTAATCATTTGCTTAAAATGACCAAAATGTGAAAGAGTTATGAATTTTACAATTTAAGTTTCAAAATCAAATTTTCATAGATTCACCATTTCTGACCTTTGCTCATTGTTTTGAAAATATCTAAAAAATGATAATATATATAGGCATGAAACTAATCTTATTTGAAAGTAGACTCAATTAGCTTTCCAAAAATAAGTCATTTGCTTAAAATGAAGAAGTTATGACCTTTTAAAATTGAATTTGTGTTTCTGTCTAGGTGAATTAATTCACCAATTGATTTTGGACATCCAGAGAGTACCTTGAACATTTTGAATCGATTTACCAATCAATTTTAATTGTTCTGGTGCACGAATAAGAGCTAGTTTTCATTCCTAACAACCCCAAATGGCTATATTATTCCATAGACTTCCTATATAAGATAAGAAATATAAAATACAACCAAGAGAGAGTTTGAACTTCATTTCTTAACGTCATTTTACATATTCTTTCATCAAATCATGATTTGAGCTTAAATTTGTGAAATTCTTCTATTCTTAGTGTTTTAATTGTTTTATCCACTCTTTAAGAGAGTATATTAGAGTTGATATTCATCTTATATCACATTAGAATTATAAAGGGTGAGGTATCACTTAGAGAAACATTGAAAGGGTGGGGAATCCCTCATAAAGAGAGATTTTGCTTAAGAAAAAGTAAGGATTGTAAGGCTTCTTCAAGTACCAATTGAAATTTGAAGGGATAGTGGATTCATATACAAGCTTGGAGAGCTTAGAAAGTGGATGTACACCTTGGTGAGGATATCTAAGAAAGGAATCACTATAAATCCTTGTGTTTGATCTCTTTACCTTATCTTTCTATTATTTTTGCACTACACTTTGTTTCTTTGGTTTTTGCTTTGTTTTTCTTTCTATATATGCTCTATTTTATTGCTATCATTTGTTGATATATTGTGCTATAATGCTTATATTGATGCTTGGATATTTAAATGATTAAAAGAGAAATTCATCTCTGTTTTGCTATTGTTGTTTGCTAAGATATTGTGTTGAATGCTTTATTCTTGATGTTGATAATTGTTGAATATATTATGCATTAATATTGATCTTGATCCTTAAATGATTGGAAGGTTAAATTAAATGATTGGAAAAGATATTCATCTATGCATATGCTTTTTTATTATTCATCTATATATAGTTGAATGAGTGACTTTGTACAAGAGTATTGAATTGCTATATATTGTATGCAAACCTCTTTATTAAATTATCTTCTTGATGCTTTATCTATAGATAGTTAAATAGCACTAATTCTTTAATTTATCATATCTTGAGTGTAATAAGCATCCTTACAAAACTTTCTTAGAATTATTTAAATCAAAATTATCCTCATGACTTCCCAAAATAAAAAGCTTCTAAAAAAGTTTGAAAAATGGTAAGAATTTTAAAAATACCAAATTCACTACCTCTTAGGTGTGGGTTGCCAAGGCCAATAGGAATTACCTTTAGTGAAAGCTTATTATGAATGATATGGGATAAAGGAGGCAACATGGGAATCTGAAACTGAAATGCATTAAAACAATACTCACTTATTTAGTAAGCCTTGAAAATTAGATAGACTTTTATCCATCTAATTGCTCTTCAAGAATTTAAGGAAGAATTCTTGAAAAGGCGAAGAATTATTACTTTTCTTAGAAATTACAATTTATTTAATTTAATTTTTTTAAATATCTTATATACATGTTAATTAATTAAATTGTTGTGGATTTATTTAGGATAAGAAATTAATAAAATAAAATATGGAATTATTTAAAAAATGTAGAGAATAAAATCTAATATAGGCTAAGGTATAAATAATTTTGAGTAGAGGGGAATGGAGAAAATTTAAGAAGTTACTTTCCTATTTTACCCATAGACCCTTTTAAAAATTACTAAACTAGTCTTTAGGCATTAAAATGCCTCATATCCTAAATTTTTTCTCCTCATTTTCTCACCTTCCCTCATTAACTTCCCTTTCTCCTCACTTCCTCTTCACTTCTTTCAACTTCAACCTTCAACATTTAGTCAGAAATCGAGTTAATATTTTCAAGAATCAACACCAATGCCTTAAAACAAGTTAAATCTTAAACTTTTTTAAGTTTAAAATTAATGGATTGATAGCATTAGAGTTACAAATGAGAAAGAATTGGGATTTTAGTTTGATTTTTCTATTTGATTGTTAGTATGAGTAAACTTATCCAATTTCTAGCTTCCTTTCATCTCCTCCATCACTAAATAAGTGGATAATTTAGCATCATTTGGTTATTTTAGTTTAAAATGACAATAGTTGATTAATTGATGATTAGATTATGTTATAATATATCTTATAATAGTTGAGGATTATCATTGGTTAAGTGTGGTAAATGCTTATTTGATGATTAGAACTAGGTTTGTTTGAGGTTGTTGGTGAATAGAAAGAATTTTTAACCATATGTATAGTAATTGTGCATATTCTTGAAAATCTAGAACCTATAATCAAGTAGGGTACTTGATTATGGATCTAAGAAGTGCTCCTAAGATGCCTAAAATGAAGTATCATACTCAAATATAGGCACTACCAATTTGTCTTTAGATGCCAATATTGCGATATGGTATTCAAATACAATCTAAGAATTGATTCCTAGATACTTGTATCCAAGTATCACACTTGAATACCGGCTTATAGGTTTACTTTTGGATGACTCTATTTTAATATGGCAGTTGAATATGAGTCCTTTATTCAAAAGCCCTATATTTGGCTACTATACTTGAATATATTTCATAAAGTTTCATTTTTAATGGCTAGATCATGCAATTGAGAAGGTATGCAATACCTCTTTACTTCTAAATAATTTTAGAAGAATAAGATTGTATCTAAATAATGTGTGAATGATGTAAATAAATGTTTGAAATGTGATTGTGGAAGTTGTGAATCATGTGGAAGGGTTGCATATGATAGGCCAGATATTTTAACTAGATCCAAGTAATATTGTTTGTGAATGGAAAAAGTTGATTTGAAGGGATAAGGTTGAATTTATAAATAAATAACGATGACCATGAGATACAAGATGGATTTATATCTATTTATTTTACTTATATATGATGCTTAAGTCATGGAATTGAATTGATTAAATATAATTTAATATTAATTGTTATGCAATGACTACATTTTATATATAATTGTGATTGTGAATTTTATTGTGTATTAAGTGTTATTTGCCTACTTGGTTGAATGACTCACTTTTTTTTATCTATTTAATTCTTTTTTAGATACTCCAGTGGAAGCTCTTTCTCCTCCAATAGGCCAGAAGTGAGGGAGTCCTTTAAATATTGTCATTTGCAATTATAAGTAGTTCTTTAAATATTGTCATAGTGGAATCTTTTGTACATATACTTCATTTCTAAATATTTTTGAAATTTATAAAAAATATGTTTATTACTCTAAATTGTGTAATGATACCGATATGAAATTTAAATAAGCTTGTGGCATCTAGAAACTAGTTAACAAGTCATGACAAATAATAATTATTATTAATAAAAATGTTAAAATAAAAAATAATTATAAAAAATTAATAATTCCTCTCATATTAGTTGTTGACAAAGTATATCAAGAAAACTTGATTCCATTCCTTAATTCATTTTCTTTTTTGAACTAAATAAAATGTGTAATCATAAAGTATTCATTCATTCTCTTCCTAATTCCTTTTGTTGATTCTTTTTTTAATTAAATTAGATGACCACTAACATGTATTGGTATTTTTTTTTATATAATGGCACTCTAAATTGTTATTTAATAAAATTCATGTTCGATTTTTTTTTCCAAAATCGTCGTTGAGAATGGTTGCAGATTGGTGGTAGATGTAATTTTTAATTTTACTAAATGCCCTCAATATTTATTAGCGTTAGTCAAAGATATTAAATTTTATTTACATGACCCAACTTTACTTTTTGTTGTTTGGATAAGTAGGAAAGTTAACACTGCAGTTCATGAAGGAATTAAATGAGCGTTCAAAGTAATTTGGAGTAAGTTGAGTTTTATCGAAAAGGCTTTTCGGTCAATAGAGAAGGCTTTAATAATAATTTACTAATTACTTATGATTAATGTTATGGGAAAAAAAATTCATATTAATTAGCGTGTACTCCAACTTGCCCTTTTGCATTTCCTCCCCCGCTTTTCTTTTCAAAAATGATATGACGGCATATTAATACTGCCTGCCTGCCGGCAGGCCATTTCTTATTTCAGCGATCGGAATTCACCATCCACAAAAAATTGGACGCACACGGAACGCTGACACTATAGTTGATTTTTTTGGATCTCTGATTCAACCTCCACCACACACAACTTTTCCTGATATCCAAACAACATCCCACGTAGACAAAACAAGCAGGATGTCAATATACAACGTGGACCAATAAAATCTCAGACCGTAACACCATCACGCAATGGCAATCCACTTTCGGATTTGCCTATATCCCCCCCTCATGCACTACTTGTATTCCCACTTCGTCCTTGTATTCCATTCCCACCACTCTCAGAATTTCAATCCGATTCCCAAATTCTGAGAATGGCTTCGTACACCCTCATGAGCTGTGGCATCGCCACCGCCTCCGCCTTCCCTTCGGTTCTTTCTTCCTCAAAATCGAAATTCGCAGCTGCGATTTCGCTTCCCAGCGTGAATGCCTCTTCTCGCTTCACCATGTCGGCTGAATGGATGCCTGGTGAGCCCCGACCGCCATACCTCGACGGTTCGGCACCCGGGTGAGTGTAAAGTTTATGAATTGTTCAGAAAGTTTGGGAATTGTTTAGGTTATGAGGGTTTAATTCTTTGCTGGTTTGGTTTTTTTGGTCATTTTTTTTTTTTTGCTTCATGTTTTTGTTTTTGGTTTTGTGTGTTCAGGGACTTTGGATTTGACCCTCTTCGTCTTGGTGAAGTTCCAGAAAACCTTGAGAGATACAAGGAGTCTGAACTCATTCACTGCAGATGGGCTATGCTTGCTGTTGTAAGTTGTTTCTTTCTCAGTTATTTGAACAATTTCATCTGTAAATAAATAAATAAATGATAATAATAAAGTAAAATGAAAAATGCTTTTATTTGTTTATAATAATATGTAATTTAAGTGGCTTTTAGTATGGTTTTTATCGGTAATTCAAAGAGGGGTAGACCCAAATAGATAATTACACATGTTGAACGTGGGGGTCTTTTCATTTTGGTTCTTTTTGCCTATAATTTAGAATGGAAATATCATGAAGTATACTGTTATCCACAAATGTAAGAAGCTTGCTTTCCGTCTATGAAGCACATAGGCTCAAAAATTCAAATTTAATACTTGACATTTGTTAAATACCTTTTAAAATTGATCTGACACTTACTTGAAATAGTTTAGATATATTTCCGTAGATTTCTCGATACTCATACATTGATATAACAATTATGTATATATTATACATATATTTATGCGGTGTTGTATCCTATTTAATTTTGGATTTTGTTTTGTCGCTGTGTCTGTATCATGTCAAATGTCTTTTGTCTGTGTTTGTCCATCTGAGTTTTTTCTTTCCCTTCATTTCTCATGCTACAAAGCAGATTATTAGTGAAGATGTTGGATTTATGCTAAAAATAGATAATTAGACATCCTGAATCTGATCTTTTCTTTGCATTTCATTATTTTCCCTATCATCTGGAATAAATTATCATGAAGTATGCTGAAACTCCATTAAATTGTATTTTGCAGCCAGGGATTTTGATCCCAGAGGCTTTGGGTTTAGGGAACTGGGTGCAAGCACAAGAGTGGGCTGCAATTCCCGGTGGCCGAGCTACATACCTAGGCAACCCTGTCCCATGGGGCACCCTTCCTACAATATTGGTCATTGAATTTCTTGCCATTGCTTTTGTGGAGCACCAACGCAGCATGGAGAAAGACCCTGAGAAGAAGAAATACCCCGGCGGTGCTTTCGATCCTTTGGGCTACTCTAAGGATCCTGTCAAGTTCCAGGAATACAAAGTCAAAGAAGTTAAGAATGGTGAGAACTCGCAACCCTTGAGCTAACACTTTTTCTATATACCATTATCTGCTAGCAGTAATGTTTTACCCGAACTTAATTCCACTGGCAAATTGTCACTTACTGTATATATTTATTGGAATCTGATTTAAACTTTCTTCACATATTCACTGGTTTCATTTGTTTAAATTTTAGTCAAGTATGCAAATGAGCGTACCAACCTATGTGCCTATCTCATTTTTCTATCTTCTATAATTGTTGACATGAAATAATAGGAAAATGATGATCTGGTTTTGTTACTTGTTTTGATGCATAGGTCGGCTTGCTCTTCTGGCATTTGTGGGTATCTGTGTGCAACAATCAGCATACCCAGGGACTGGACCTCTGGAGAACCTGGCCGCTCACTTGGCTGATCCATGGCACAACAACATTGGAAATGTCATTATCCCAAGATCGATTTCGCCTTGAAAGTTCAGTCTTTACCATAGAATTCCTTGTAAAACTCCATGTAAACACTTTGTAATGAACTCAGATATTGCCACTATGATATTTGTGCTGTAATCAAGGTTAGAATTAATCCGTTTGTTTAATCTTTATCCTGAATGAAAGCTGAAATGTGAATCTGAAAGTGAGGTTCTGGATTAGTGGATGGTTTTCAAAAACACATGTAGAGAAAGTGCATAACCATCTATTGCCTATATGACCACGAAATTTGAATATTTCAAAACATATGGTTGCTAAAGATCTGTTTGGAGGCAACAGAAATGAAAGCAAAGGGGCAAAAAAAGAAAAAGAAAAATTGACAAAATAAACGTACATCTGTATTCAAATCGGCCGTTGCGAGGTCAGTTTCTGTCAATGGGCTATTTGAGGGAGAACAGAGATGGCTATCTTCTATAGTAATGAACTATAAATAAAAGAAAGATGGCCGTCCTTTTACGTTTCTTTCTCTTCATTTTCCCTGCTACCAAACAAAACATAAAGTCTTCCGTCTTTAATACTGCTATCATCTTAACAAATGTGGATTGGCATTGGTGGGAGGTTAATTACTAGTACACCTTACTTGGAAAAGAGTTTCCTTGGTTCAGCTCTCGGAGTGTCTCTGTAGGCTCATAACATGCCATAGAATTTGGATCAGTCATTGAATCAATTACGTTGATAGTTTATTAGCCCAACCACTAATTTACTGATTGACGGTTTAAATTTAAAATTATATTATATAATTATATATACATTAATATAGTAATATAAGATATTTATAATAACTTGATCTTAATAGAAATAAAAACAAGTGATTCAACTTGTCTAATGTTCTTGTTTAATGGAATCCTTCTTTTTAGCAAAAAAAAAGTGATTCAAGCTTATGACAAAAATGAAAAAAAAACAAAAAAAAAACATGAGTAATGCAATAATGATTTATGATTGAAGTAGTGAAGGAAATAACACAAATTATGGCGTATGATAAATGAACTTCATAAAAATCGTAGTGCAAGTATTTATTTAGCTCGTGGATTTCAATTGGGGTGACATTGTAAAGATACTACAACATATTCAATGGAAAGTCCAACACCACCATGGACATTGTTGTAAAATTTTCTATTGTTTTGGGATTAAAGAAAAAAAAGAAAAAAAAAACTTACAGTGAATCAAAAGGATTCACCCGTTGATTGGCCAATTCAATTGGTTCCTATGCATATGTAATCCAGTTTGACTTGCTCCTTCGGTTCGATTTTAAAAACCATAGAGACGACAATTGTTCCTCTCCTCTTAACAAACTTACCACACTAGTTTGTGAAATTCAAAGCCTTGATATATGGAAGAGGTTAGAACGGCCATGTCAGGGACATTGGAAAGACTAACTAAATGAGTAATCCTAGTCTTCACATAATCCTTTCAAAACCTTGATATATGGAGGAGGTTAGAATGGCCGTGTCAGGGGCATTGGGAAAGACTAACTAAATGAGAAATCCTAGTTTCACACATGAATCCTGCATGTAATCCTCACACAGTAATTGACGAGTGTGAGCAACCAGTTGAGTTTGATTTAACTAAAAATTATTATCAATTTGTAATATTTTTATTGTAAATTTTTTATTCAAGTTAAAATTTTTTGTTAGAGATGGGTTGAAATCCCTTATCAAGCAAATATTATTGGGTTATAAATATTTTTGTGGGAAAAGGGTAAGAGGAATGAGAGATACTTGGTATAAGGATTATTTGAGAAAGAATTGAATGTAGTTGGGATTTTGATTGTAAGAAAGTTAAAGGTTATAATTTTTGTAGTTTAGTAATGAAAATTTTGTTGATTCTGCTATGATTTTTCTTTTGAGTTTAAGAGGTTTTTTACCCAAAATCGTGTGTTTATTTTTTTATTATTTTTATTCATAGATATTTTTTTCCAACAAGTAGTATTAGAGTATGGTTTAATTCTATATAAAGTTGTAATCTAAGATGACGAAACTTTGAGGTGGAGTAAGCAATAGGTTTGAGGTGGAGCTATTTAATGGGAAGAACAATTTCAACTTATGGCAGAGTAAAATAAGATCTATTTTGTATAGTAAGGATTGATAAAAATGTTGAATGGGAAGGAAAAGAAGCTTATAAATTTGCTAGATGAAAGTTGGAAAGAGATAGAGATGAAAGTAGTCAATCTTATCTAATTGTGCTTGGCACTTGAGGTAAAATATAATGTTTGTGAAGAGATAGAGATGAAAGTAGTCAATCTTATCTAACTGTGCTTGGCACTTGAGGTAAAATATAATGTTTTAGATGAAACTTATACTATTAATCTATGGAAAAAAATAAAAAAATTTTATATGTCAAAATCTATCACAAATCAATTGTATTTATAGAAAATATTATACTAGTTGAAGATGGATGAAGACAATAATATGAGAAGTTATCTGAATTATTTTAACTAGTTGCTATTTCAATTGATATGTGTTGGAGTTTTGATAAAAAATGATGATAGAGCTTTGTTGTTGTTGCCATCTTTTCTAAATTCTTATGATTGTTTGGTGACTATGTTGTCAGTTAGAAAAGATACACTCACAATGCAGGATACAATTTCCATTATATTAGAGAATGAAAAGTTGAGAACAAGGAAGTTAAATCTAATATTGTTAGTATTATAACCACACAAGATGAAGATTATGTAATTTTAGCAAGTGATAAATGTCATAATCATCTTGATTGTTGTTGGCTATTTGATTCTACTTACTTTGGTCATGCTTGTACCAATAAGAAAATTTTATGTGTATAATGCTTGTCAACTTGGAATTATGAAAATAGCTAATGGTGATATCATGAATATGAAAGGTATTGGTAATGTAAAACTTAAGTTATACAATGGTGATGTAAAGACCTTAAAGGACATGAAATATTTGCCAATATTGAAAAAGAATTTTATTTTTTTAGGTAAAATCGGATGCTTTAGGATATGGATATTTTGTTAGAGATGTAGTTTTAAAAATTGCTATAGGTATGTTGATCAATATGATAAGTAAGAAGTCTAATGGAAATTTGTATAAATTAATAAGAAATATAATTGTAAGAAATATAGGGCTTGTTTTTCCTGTTTTTAAAAATAATTTTTTTAAGAAAAAATAATCTATTTGAATTTTTTTTAAAAAAAATTATAACTCTAAATATGTAATTTAAAAATAGAAATAATTTTTAAATATTTTCTTAACTTATTTTCTTATTCTTGATATCAATTTAGTAATTAAATAAAATATTTTCTTATTTGTAACACCAATCACTCTCTATCATTTATTTTCTTTTAATTTGAAAATAATTTTTTAAAAAATAGTTTTTAAACAAGAATAGTTTAAAAAAAATACAAAAATAAAAGCATATTTAAACATACCTGTAAATAGTGATGCATACAGTAAAATGAAAAAGGAGGAGTAAGAGAGTTTCTATAAAAAGTTATAACCTTTGTTGAGGTCTGTATAAGACCAATTTTTGTTAGAATTCTCAAGCGAAGAGATATAAATTGCATCAAAGTGGAGATTGTTGAGTTTAATTTAAATTAAAATTACTATCAATTTATAATTGTAACCTATTATGAATTTTTTTCCTACTCAAATTAAGTTTTTGTGTTAATGTTGATTTGGGATTCATTGCCAAGTAAGTATTATTGAGTTATAAATATTTGTGTTGATCAAATATTTGAGGTAAGAGAGAAATTTGATGTGAGGACTATTTGAATTAGGTCTAATTGAGATTTGGATTTGTGATAAAGTTAGAAGTTGTAACTTTTACAATTTAATAATAAAAATTTTGTTAATTCTTCCATTATTTTCCCTTTGATTTTAAGGAATTTTTCACATAAAATTTTGTATTTATTTTATTACTATTTTTATCGCTCAATGTACCTCTCATCAGCAATTCATGTATGCAACTTGCTTTTTATTTACTAAATAAGTTAGGCAATGACTTCAGTGCGCTAATTGCACCGATACGTTACTAAATCTAATAATTAAATTTTATTTATTTGTATAATATTGTATAAAATGAATAAAATTTAATAGTTAAATTCAACAGTACATCGGTATAATTGCTGCACCGAAATCTTTCTTATTTGTTGTATCTTAATCTACTAATTATTAGGTCTCTTAGTTGGCAAATTCTAGTATTAAGACAGTCAACAATAGTTATCCGTGATAGGGAGTTAGAAAAGTATAAAGATGGCCGAGGCCAATTTAAAGCCTGTCAAGAAAAATCACTTACTGTTAAATTTGTCTGAAGGTTCACTAAATTTTTCAATGCAAATTTTGCTTCTGATTTCAGTGCATCAGTACAACCGCTGCATTTTCCAAACAAGTTTTTGTATCTTAATCTATTAATTATTGGGTTGCTTAGCTGGCAAATTCTAGTACTAAGAAAGTCAACAATAGTTGTTAGTGATAAGGAGTTAGAAAAGTATAAAGATGACCGAAGCTAGTTTAAAGCCAATCAAGAATGAAATCACTGATGGTTAAATTTGTCGCAAGGTTCTCTGAATTTTTCAATGCAAATTCTGCTTTTGATTTGATCTTCTCAAAACCCTCTTATCGGATTGATTTAGGAATTGGCCATATTTTGATAGCACCTAGGCAATTTTTTTTAAAAAAAAAATTGACAAAAAATATTTTCTACAGAATTATAATTATAAAATAATAAAAAAATAAAAAATATTTCATATATTCTAAATATTAAATATAGAAAATTTGATAAAAGATAATTTATTTTTTTAAAGAAAAATTATTTTTTTCACTATCATACTACTTTTTTATTCATATAAAAGAAATAAATTTTCTCATAAAAAATATTTTTTTGATAAAATAAAAACAAAGGGAGGCTAAATTCTAAGGGATCCTTTCACTGAGTAATGAAATGGCTGAATTACTTGCACTCCCAAGTCTTTTAGGCCGAAGCAGCATTTTGATCCATTGGCATATAATTTGGGTGGCCTCTATGAGAAAATTTAGATGAATACGAGATGTTCGACATGATCATGGTCAAATGTGTGCTGACTTGGACTAGTCGCCCCGCCCCCCCGCCCCCCCACCCCTCTATTGATGATGTTTTGTATATTTTCATAATTTTTCTTGCTATTCAAATTAGTCATTTTGCTTACATAGGACTAAGTTTCACAAGACTATTTTTTGCCACGAAATAAGTCTCACGAGACATGCACATGTATATAAATGGCATAATATGTAATTAGTTCCTTATTGACTATATATGGTGAATTCTAAGGTGCCCCTAGTGGTACCAAACCCGGGGTGGTGTGGCAAAATACAGACCATTAGATGAGATTATTAAGTCAATGCTAAGACTTTTATAATCTCATCCAATGGCTTGTATTTTGCCACATCACCCCGGGTACCAAACCCAAGGGGCACCATAGCAAGCACCACTATATATATATATATATAACAGAAGAAGCAAAGTCAACTTGAATTCTGTTATGTGTGTGTAGGGGTTTATAAGGATACTGTACCTTATTGGATTCAATTGTTCTAGAAAAATATTTTTTTATAAAATATAATGATAAAATTTTAAGATAAAAATATTTTATTTATTTAATATTAAATATTAAAAATTTTAAAAAATAATTTCTTTTTTTTAAATTACTTTCTTCCATCACTATAAATTTAAGTATTATTTTTTTAATTACAAATATAAACAATACGTTACTCCTCCACTAATATATATATATATATATATATATATATATATATATATATATATATATATATATATAAATTTTTTATAAAAAATATTTTTAGACAAAATAAAAGAGTTGCATATATTTACAAAAAGGCCACGCTGGAAGGAGCACATGATAGTGGGATGCCCATTTATGTTATCAAAATGATCAGAATGCTGAAGAAAGGTATTCTCCCCATGTCATGGAAGATTTACCATGTTATTGATGTTTTTCAACACTTCGATGGGTTTTCGATAGGTGACTGAAAATTGAGTGTCTTCACTCCATTATCCCTTTGAAAAAATGGTGGAAATAAAAAAATTGTCAAAAGAAAAAAATTAAAAATAAATTTTTTATTATTTGAATGTTGTGAAAAATTTGACATAGAAAATATTAAAAAATATCTTGAAATTCAGTAAAATATTTTTTCATTAAATAAGTATAGAAAAAAGGTAAAAAGCTTAAATTACATAATTACTTTATTGTGGAACATATTAAATAACCTTCTTGACTTGTAGTAAAAGCAATTTTATCATTTAATAAATTACTTCTTTTATACTTTTTAACTTTTCAATTAAATCAAATAAAAAATTAATATTTTTATCATTTTCTTTCCACCTATTTTTTATATATCCAAATAACAAGCTGAAAAAAATACTTTTTCATATATAATTTTTTCCACATTTTTTTTCCTTCTACTTATTTTCTTTCCATACTTATTTTCACTGCAGCCAAATATAGGGTATAACGGGTAGTCTGATGGTAATATAAAAACTTATGAGCTGCAATGGAAGTGGATACAAGAAGTTAGAAACTATGCTACAAAAGCAAAAATAACTTGTACATATGGGATTTAGTCAACACTACCTCATTAAACAATTGAGCACTTGCGGCATCTTTCACTACTGCAATTGAAAGCAAACTACAGAACAGGAATAAAAATGTTTCTAAACCAGATAAAATACTCCAAGAACCAGTGGTAGAATCAGCGCTCGGAGCATTGCTGTTACTTGCAAGCTGTTAATGTTTGACGATGAAGTTTCATCTGTTCATACGACAAACATGAGTAAGTTTACTGAAACAAAATGCATAGTAATATGCTACGACCACCACTTGTAAATTATTACTACAGATAGATACAGTTTAGGATTTACCCTAAACTTTACTCGTTGCAGATGAGGCGGCCAGGTCTTCCGGGCTAATCGAGTTCTGTATGCTCTGCGAGATGGATGCTGATTTCCCCAAATATAATCTTGTGAGCTTTCTAACAATGGCTAATCTTTGGGTGCTGCATTACAGAGTTGAACACAAGTTCTCCAAGAAGTTCGGTAAAATTTTACATAGCTCAGAATGCGATTCAAGCAAAAATAAAATTCACGTTAAATTGCTTATATTACCTTGGGTTGAATATGTGGTTGAGATCATTTTTTCCATCATAAAGTGCATCCATTAATGTAGTATTCGTTAAAGTTCTCAAGACAACCAATCTCTTTGAGTTAGGGATCGAGTTACCTGCCATAATCACATTTGCAGGAACAGATCCAAATCTGGCAAACGGTAATGAAAAAAAATTAGTTTGGTTAGTGTATATTTCAAATCAACACAAAATGAAACTAGCATTAATGTCTCCACTCCCACAGAAAAGAATGCAGTTAAAAGTTCACTTCACTTAATAATATCTAAAATTAATTTTATTTGTTTAATATAAAAACCTATCATCACTTCTTTTTCTTTCTCCAATTTCTGAGGTGTTTATTGTCCGATCTCTGATAAGACCTGGGTTCTCCATTATATAAAGTCCCATTTAAAACCAATCCATCATCAACCAGGACAGCTAATTTTGTACACAATCACTGAGAGTATTACAGATTTTTCCAGAATCTGCAGACTGCTACGCCAAACATGAACTCAAAAGTAACATGACGACAAAAGTTAGCATTAATAAATATGCTCAATTAATGACAGTTGGTTTCTTTAGGAACGGAGAAATGAAACAAGATGGAAAGGATATTAAGGCTTCAGGCTTCTCTTTCAATTTTTAATTTACTTTATTTTTTAGAGGATTGCCTTTGTTTTTGTTCCCTTTATTTTCTCCCATCAAAATAGACCATAGAGTTTCAGAACTTACGAGCAATCTCCGGGGTAACCATTGATTTCTTTACAGCCCCCCTCGAGGACAGAGATACCTGCAGTAGACAAAACAGTATTTAATCTCAGTTAAAATTGAGAGAAAATATTTACTATGCGCACTTTTTCAAAAAATAAATAAATAAATTCCAAGTGCTAAGACTTTCAGACAATACACCTACATGAATTCCCTAATAGATTTGGGTGACCATGGTTATATGGCCCCTCCTTGGAATAAAGCAAAGCAGCGTCACCCTTGACAAAAGCTATATCCTCAATATCCTCTACAAGGCACCTAAATGCTCCTGATTGACCATGGTACACGCTGACTCCAGGGCATGATGCATTATCTCCCCCCGCACCCATTACATAAACCAGACCCATCAATCTCTGATGGAGCACAGATACCTGAGAAGAAACTCCCTGCAATTTCCCTATCATTCAGTCTTTCAGTATCAAACAAAGTTCTGATATAGTTGATGGGATAGTTCCACCCGGCAGCTGTCGAGTAGCCACCATGGCAAGACTTGTGGCCCCTGAATTCCATCAAACTGATGTTCTTGTTTCTCTCACAAGACATTCTGTTTACAACTGCAACAGCTTCATAACTTTTGGATTGACCAGAATAAATCTCATTTGCTATGGCTTTCATTGAATAGTTGATGAAGGCAATGTAAGCCAGCCCTGCCTCTAAGTTTACCAAATCTGCCTCTCCTCTCTTAATGGACTCCAGACAATCTTTGGCTGTGTCTCTTTTGACAGTGTGGTGTATAGACATATGAATCAAATTACAGTTTCTCTTTGACAGGAAAAGTAATGAACCAGTGATATTGAGGGCTGCTAACTAATAATAGATGCTATGTGGGCTAGCAAACAAAGTTATTTCTAGGTTGATAACTTGTTTCATCAGAGCTTAAAGGTTGAAATTACAGATTCGATTATCCATGTAATTCTTTGGGGTGGTAACATTTCTTTCACAAGAACTTCCATTTGAGCCTGTTGAATTTATTATGCAAAAAACTATAATCTATTTGAGAGAAATACTTATATAAACACTTTCTACCACGTAATTCTTAAATACTATAATTTAAATATTTCCAATTAATAATAAGTGAGTCCATTTTATTCAATAATTAATTAAATATTTATTATTATTGCTAAAAAATATTTCTAATACAAGTTCTCTCTCTCTCTCTCTCTCTCTCTCTCTTTTAAATTTCATTTTTATAAGATAAATATTTCAAACAAAACTGAAAAGAAAACTTTTTGCACAATCAAGTCAAAACAACTCTACTTCTTTCTACTGATAAATATGCCGAGATTATTCACAAAGAAAAAGATGTACTTCTTTCTTCTCTTTATCCTTCTGGTTTATAATTAATTAATTAAGTTGACATCTCTGAATCTCTGATCAAGGTTTTAAAACATTAGTAATAAATAACTACCGTTAATTCAATTTTATTGTACAATTATAATAAAAATAACAGCATCCATGATCCATCTTGTTAAAGGAAATTAGCTACAGTGTAACCATTTAATAAATAATAAATAAGTAAATTGTGGGATAAAGCATTATATGACTAACTAAACTCACCATGTCCACGTGTACTCCATTAATTGGTTGATAACATTGGTAAGGTAATTGCACTCTTTGACTTCCTCCCTCGCCACGCACCACCTCAGCAATCCCTCAGCAGCCGGAGCCCTTGCTGCGATCTCGCCGTCACTCTCATCCACCGCATCCGCCGACGACGGTGGAATGGACTCACTTGAAATAAAGCCAACATATGCAAAATCTGGCGGTTGTGCCAACAATCGAGGTTGAATTTGGGTACCATCGCCGGAAATTGGCGCCGGCGATGGCTGGACACCTGAAAATGGAAAATTTGAGAAATTAAGCAAATGTAGATCACTAGAGTTTCGTTGAAACAAACTGAGGAAGATCTTTAATTACCTTGAATGTTGACTGGTAAAAGCAAATAAATGAATAAGAAGATGAAGAAGTGGGAAACAGAAATAGGCGTTAGGATTTGAGAAATCTGCATCTGAGAAAATTCGAAAAAGGAAGGGTAGAAACTGCGTTGTGATGGAGTGGATCCATTTTCTTGATATAAAAAATACAACGAGTCTATGGTATTTGCCTTTGCATTCATGTGAAGAGAGAGCTTAGGTGCAGAAGAAGAAACCCATTTTTCAAAAGAGAACAGAAAAAAAAAAAAGGAAGGGATATCATAGAAAGAATTTGTTAACAGTTAAAAGTACCACAAACTTCGATGTAACACTTAAACCTCCTAAACTCAGTTTGTTAATTTGAGTGGTAAGAAGTTAAGTATTTCTTCAATAAAATCTGGACCTCCAATTTTCTTAATCGAGCAGACAGTGTTGTAAGAATTGGCTCATGCATAGGTCTGACCTGACTTGAATTTAAATTTATTGGCAGCCAATGAGACTTGCAGAATATCAAAGTGATTTAGATAATAGAAAAAAAAAAAAAAACTTTATCTTCCCAAAGTATGCAAAATATTGAAACGGTGAAGGAGGTGTTGAAAGTAGCACCTTATCTCCCGTGAAACAAAATCGTGGAATAGATGGTATTCAGCCTATCTGTCGTGAAACAAAATAGAGGCATATATATTATCTTGAGGAATCTTACTATAGAATAGAAAGAGAGTTGATTTGAAGAACAGGGAAAAAATTCAAGACGCAATTAACCAAAATCAAAAGAACAATAACACATATCTTGAGGAATCAAATATGAATACAAATTGGATTAAATTTTGTTTTGGGTTATTATCTTACTAAGTTGGAAATTGAACTTAATTGTTCTCATCTAATGTTAATTAATTTGGGTATGAATTCATTGAATTACTAAATATAAGTTCATTAAATATTTTAAATAAACTTTGGAACACTTCATAAATAAAGTCCAATTTGCTTTGTGAAGGTGTATTTCCCCATGTAACAAAATACTATTGAATTTATTTATTTATTTTATTTTGCAAATACTAAACTTGCTTTTTAAGAAAACATGCTATTAGATACAATTTTAAATAATATATTTCAAAGATTAAGTGATACAATTTGATGGCTAATATTCAAAAATCATTTTAGGCCTTTGATCTTCAAAAAATAGAAGGAATTTCAAATTTAAACTAATGTTATATGTACTAAAATTAAAATAAATTAAAATATAATGTTATTGTACCTTTTTATAATTGTAAATTAGTGGAATACAATATATACACATTTGGACCAAATTTCAAGACTACTTGCTACAAAATAGCAATTAAGTTGTTATCTCGAATAAAGAATTAAGTGAAAAGTGGTTGGATTTTATCTCCTACGATACGTATAAGCTATTTTCAACATATGGGTAAAAAAAGAAGAAGTTTATTGAGCAAATCAAAATTATCTGGGAGCTAAAATTCATATTCAAAATTCAAACTTGAAGTAAAATTTCAAATTTTAAACTTAGAGTCAATTTATGACTTAGAGCCAATGAATACTTAAAACCAAAGAAAAGGCGACTTGAAGTCAAAGTTATCTTCATTAAATTTTCTCTATAAATAGGTTGCATTCCTTTGAATACAATACAACAAGCATTAGTATTATAACTTACAAATTCTCTTTTGTTCTTATCTTGTAAAAATTGAAGCTCTATCTCTTTTTTACTCTAAATTTAAATCTTGTATATCCACTTTTAAAATGTTATTGAGTGAAATAAAATTGTATAATCTCTATATAAGATTATAAGAAAAAATCCTTCTTGAATATTGTAAGATATCCTAGTATAGATTTGTGAGATCTTGTCAAATTATGTGATAATAGAAATCTTAGTAAAGATTGAAAAGATCTTGTAAATATAGGTGGTGACTGGAATCCTAGTGAAGATTATGTAAATCTTGTGAAGTTAGATGGATGATATAAATCCTAGTAAGGATTAGGTAAATGTTGTAAAAGTAGGTGTTGTAATGTTATGAAAAGTTATTGGATACCTTAAGTAATACTTGATAACTTAAGAAGAGAGAAGTATACCTAAATGACATTCCTTTTGAACAATCAAACCTTTATTAAAATCTTTGGTGTTCATTTTTCTTCCTTACTTGTTTATTTCTATTTTTTATTATTGGCAAGAAAGGCATTTACACATTTTTTTCACTTATGATCTTCATGAAAGAATTCTTGTCAATTTAAAAGAATATGCTTACATTTCATTCAAAATCTTTCTAGTATAATTCATTTTTTAAATAACATATTTATCAAAATTTCAATATTTTTTTTCTTGCATTTCATGATTACATATAAAGATTTTATTACAAATTTTATTTGTTAATTTTTGTATAAACTAATTCACCTATCTTAACTTATAAGTTCTATTAATTGGTATTAAAACTTGATCTCACATTTTTAAAGTGTAACAATTTTATTAGTAAAGATCTTATAGGCAATGGAGCATTTTAGCTAAAATCGCATACCAGAAGGACAATTTACAACTAGACCTCTATTTTTTAATGGTGTAAACTATGATTATTAAAAATTTAGAATGATAATCTACATCAAATCTACTAAAATTAAAATATGGAAAGTTATCAAATAAGGCTATAAAGCACCTACAAAACTTGAAAAAGAAATAAAAGTACTCAAGATGGAAGCAATCTATGCTAAAGCCATGAATGATATTATATGTGCTATAACATTTAGTGAATTTAAAGAAAAATCTCTAAATACACTTATGCTAAAGTAATGTGGGATACACTTGAAGTGACCTATGAAGGCACTAATTAAGTAAAAGAAACTAGGATAAATATATTTTTATGTGAATATGAAATATTCAAAATGGAAGAAAATAAAAAGATAGAGCCAATGTTTGAAATGCTCTCAGCCATTGTTAATGATCTTCATATATTAGGATGAAATGTTATTGATGGAGAACTAGTAATGAAAATTCTGACAACTTTTCCTAATATGTGGCAATCCACATTAGATGCCATGGGAGAAGGAAATAATCTCTCAATACTTACTTATGATGTACTAAAAGGAAAACTTCTGGCATATGAAAAGACACATATAAGAGATAATTAAAAAAAAGAAAACAATTGCCTTTAAAACATCCTCACACAATGATGATGATGAAGAGAATAATCTTAATTAAGAGACAAAAAAAAAGAGAAAATGAGGTAGCTTTGATAAATTTTTTTTTTTAGAATATACAAAAGAAAATGTGATTTTAAACTAAAACCTCTACAATGAAGAGACCAAAATCAAGGAGAAACAAACAACTAATCATTGGTTTGCTTTGAGTACAAAAAGTTAAAACATAGGAAAAGTGGTTATCCTCAATTAAAAAGAATGCCTTTAAAGAAGTTAACAAAAAAGAAGACTATGGTGGCAACTTGGGATGATAAAGATTTTTCGTTTGAAGAAAAGCTTAAGGAAGAAGAAGAAGTATATGGCATTACTAACTATTGCTTCATGGCCATAAGTCAATAAGATAATGAGATAATAAATGATAAATTTAAATCTTTTTTATTTTACAATAAATTGATGAAAATTTTTCACAAAGCTTTAATTGGATGCTTTTCTTTAGAAAAACAAAATAAAGCTTTGATAAAAGAAATGGATTTTCTTAGAATGGAAAAAGAAGTTTTAAACTTGATTAAAAATAAAAATCAAGTTTTAACAAAAGATCTAGAAAGTTTGATAGACAAAAATAAAGTTCTTAATACCTTGAAAGAAGAAAATCAAGTTTTAGAAAAATAACTTTAATTTTACAACAAAATTAATTGGAACAATAGAATAGGAAATACAAACTTTATAAAAAAAAGGAGTCTTTAGAAAGAGAAATAAAGCTTTAGCAAACAATGTTAAAAGTTTTAAAGATGAAAAATTATAAAATTAAATCCAAGTTAGAGCATCAATCTTCAAATCTTATAAAAGAAAAATCTTTTTTTAATAAAGAAGATAAAAACTGTAACAAATGATCTTGCAAAGTTTATCAAAGAAAAGGATAATTTGGATTTTTTTAAGAATTCAAAATTATTCTTTAGAAAAAGAAGGTTTTGGATATCTTCATTCACATTATGACAAACATTATAAAAATTTCTTTGTAAAAGCTTATTATCCATCAAGTTCCTATATTACTTGTAATTATTGTGGAGATAAAGGATATACTACCTCATCATGTTATATAAGAAAATAAAGATCGGATACCTAAAGAATGAAATGATAAAAAAGGAAGGCATCAACTAATTATCAAGGATTTAAAAAGATTTGGGTATCTAAAAAAATGCCATCTTTTGTTATAGGTGTGCTTTAAATCCATAACAAAAAGGATGATTTATTTTTAGATAGTAGATGTTTAAGACATTTGATTGGAGATGAAAATAAATTCTTATCTCTTAAACCCATTAATAATGGCTCTATCACACTCAGAGACAATATTAAATGCAAAATCATCGGTATAGGTAAGATAGGTATGGAATATACTTCTATTGATAATGTTAACTTTGTTAATGGTTTAAAACGTAATCTTTTAAGCATTAGCCAACTTTTTTGTAAAGGTTACTTTGTAATTTTTGAATCCCTACAAAGATAAAAAAGAAAAGAAAATTTCTTTTTTTAGTATAAGAATAAATAATATTTATATTTCAAATAGGTAAGATATTTCTTCAAACTCTTCAAAATATCTTACATTAACTAATGATAAGAGTTAACTATGATAGAGAAGACTTAGTCATATCTATATACATCTCATTCAAATCTTTCAAAGAAGGACCTTGTAATAGGTTTTCTAAAAATAAATTTAAAAAAAAACCACACATGTAATGCATGTCAAGAAGGTAAACAAGTGAAATTATCTTTCCAACCTATAAATATAATCTTAATATCTAAACTTTTAGAACTTTTACATATGAATTTATTTTGTCTAACCAAAATATTAAGCTTTAGAGCAAAAATGTATGGTTTGGTAATTATTAATGATTCTCTAGATACTTTTAGGTTTATTTTCTTCCATATAAAGATGATACTTTTGAAATATTTGAGAAATTTTCCAAGAATTTTCAAAATGAAAAAGGTATTTACATTAATAATTTTAGAAGTGAATATGATAGAGAATTTGAAATTTTTTTATGAATCTAATACCTTTTCTTTGAGAAAGCAAACTAATGACAAACAGAAAATAGCCTTAAAAGAGCAAGCATCAAAGGTACAAAGAGAAACAACCAAAGAAAATTGATTCAAGTTTTATTCTTCGTAAAAGCAAGTAGGTTGCTAGTTCGACCAGGATGATTTTTATTTAAAATAGTATGATGAGATTGATGATAATCAAGTTGAAAAGCATTATCATGCATCTCAAAGGGATAAAGGAAGCTTACTAAGAGAATGAAGAAATCACCCTAATTGTCTAAATGAATTTATTATTGGTGATTAGTCTTAAGGTATGAGAACTATATTCTCTTTTAAAAATAAAATTAACTTAGCTTTGTTTTTACATAAAGAACTAAAGAATGTACAAGATGCTTTAAATGGTGAAAGTTAGGTTAAAGCCATAAAAGAGGAGTTACATCAATTTAAGAAAAATAAAGTATGGAAGCTTATATCATAACCATCAAATCATTTAGAAACAAAGCAAGGCTAGTAGCTCAAGAGCATAATCAACAAGAATGTATTAACTATGATGAAATTTATGAACCCTTTGCTAGACTTAAATCTATAAGAATGTTGCTATATTTTGCATATATAAAAATTTTTAAACTTTATCAAATGGATGTAAAAAATGCTTTATTAAATGATTTTCTAAATGAGCAAGTTTATGTAAAATGACCTCCCAAATTTGAAAATGAACGAAGGTCAAATCATGTTTTGAACTCACTAAAGTTCTTCATGGTTTAAAACAAATTCCAAAAGTTTGGTATAAAAGGCTTAGTAAATTTTTTGTTAAAAATGATTTTACAAGAGGCAAAGTTGATATAATGCTTTTTATTAAAACCATCAAGCATGATTATATTGATAATTCAAATTTATGTTGATGACATTATTTTTTGATTAATAATAACATTTTATGTAAGGAATTTTCAAATCTAATGAAAGACGAATTTGAAATGAGCATGATAAGAGAACTCACATTTTTCCTTGGACTTTAAGTAAAGCAAACTAAAGAAGGAATATTCATAAACTAAGTGAAATATACAAAATTTAGGGTAGAAAATGCAAAAGCTATTAAAACTCCTATAAATCCATCCACAAAACTAGACAAAGATGAAAATGTTAAGCCTATTGACAAAAAATGGTATAAAGGTATGATTAGTTCATTTCTTTACTTAACTACAAGTAGACTAGATATTATATTTAGTATTTTTTTATGTGTTAGATATCAATCTAGTCTTAAATAATCTTATCTATATGCATATTTACTAGGAACTAAAAATTTTAGTCAAGGATAGTTCTCCAAAACTAGTTAGATGTTCAGATGCTAATTTTATAGTATGCAAATTAGACAAAAAAAAAGTACTAGTGGAGTGTGTCAATTTTTGGGATAAAGAATTATATCATGACATAGGAAAAAGTAAGCTTAAGTTACATTGTTAATAGCTAAAGCAGAATATATGATAGTTGCAAGTTGTTGCATTCAAATTTTATGGATAAAAAAATAGCTTAGAGATTATGGTTTGAAATTATCTTTTATTCCTATTCTTTGTGACAATACAAGTGCAATAAACTTAATAAAAAATCTTATTTAGCACTTAAGGACAAAGCACATTGAAATTAAACATCATTTTATTAGATATTATATATTTAGAGAAGACATCTTATTTCGATTCATAAATACTAAAAATTAATTAGTAGATATTTTTACAAAAACTCTTCATGAAGAAAGGTTTTGCTATATTAGGAAGGAACTTGGTATGATAAGTTTTGAATAAATTTAATTGATCTATGTGGTATTAGTGTTCTATTACATGCCTAGGTGACATTACATGCATTATTCTTTAGCAATAGGATTAGAATCTTTGGAATTAGTAATAAGAATATGAGATAGCAAGCTTGTTGCTATCTCAAGCTTTTGAAAGGCTTGAATAGCTAAAATTCAAAAGTTTGAAAAATTGGATTTGTGCTAAAAAGAAAACTCTAGTGCCAGAAAGGATAACTACTAACTTCATTATTTGATATCTCTTCAACTTTTGTACTTAAATTTACTTGAATCATCCTTATCTCTTCTTATTCATAAGTTAACACCTGTAATCAAAAATATATATGAGATTAAAGTTTCTTAATCATAACTAGTTTAGAGCTTCTGCTTTTAGCCATAAACCATTCAATCTTCATCCTTTCTTATTCCAATCCATGCATTTATTTAACTTCATCAAACCAAGTTTAAATTGAAATCTTCTGGACAAAATTTGAACAAAACCATCACATTTCTTCCTAATTTCTTTTTGAACTCATAACTTCTCATACTAATTTCCCTTTGCCACTCTTTATTCAAAAAGCTAAGCTTTGTTATTGATAACTATCTAAAAAAATGGCACAATCCAAACTTTTTAACTAGTGATATTTCAAAGATTAGATTATAGTAAACAAATTTGAAAGAGACTATGAAAAATGATGACTTGTTCAACCTAAAAAGATGGGTGTAATATCTTAGAAAATGAAAAAGTGGAATATTTTAAGTGGAGAAGAGAAATAGGGTGGGAAAGCTTCCTATTTATGGATTAATTAGTGTTTGAAAAATACATTAAACTTTATATGCCAATCAATGAGGGGTAGAATACAAAGTAAATACTACTTTGCTGAATCATCTAATAGTCACTCTAGATGAAGGACTTAAAGTAAACTCGAGCAGAGTCATAAAGGATAATGGAGGATCTAACTTCAAAAAATGGATTCAGAAGTTAGGAAATTGGAAATTAAAGAAAGTTCCTTAAGCTAACTAACTTACCATGAATTGAAAGGTATTGGATTACTATATTTGTAAGGTTATCTATCTAAAAGAAAAATTAATGAGTAATGTTAGTAATTTTGAAGCATTTTTTATGCGTGCTATTGAAACCAAGTATAAAACTAATTTAGGATTTTTAGTGATTAAGTATATCATATCCATTAAGTTTAGGATTAATGCTTATATTAGATATGGTATGGTAATTACTAGAATTCTAAGATACATTGGATTTGATTTATCTTGAGAAAAAGGAAAGGTAGTTACAAGAGGAAATATAATGAATGTTAGGTGGATAAAAATACTTTCCTATAGCAAAGAACCAAAGTTGTCTGCCAAGATGAGTAAAAAGTTTATAAACTTGAAAAATTATATAGCTAAGATGTATGGTGTCAAGAAGAATAAAGCAAGACATGGAGAAGGAGAATGTAAAGGAAGATGGAGAAAATAAGAGTGATTTAGAAGAAAGAAAAGAAATTAAAGAAGATGAACAACCATTTGTAACACTAATTGTTGGAGGAATAAAAAATTAAAGAGGAAATGCATAAAGAAACAAGACAAAAAAATATTAATGATAAAAGGAAAAAAGAAAATAAAATGGGAAGAGGACTCAAGAGAAAGGGAAGTAAAAGAGATAAAACTATAGCTAAAGCCTTGAAAAACTTACACATGTTTAGTAGTAACAGACCTTAAAAGAAGAAGAAAGTTCTTGCTAATAGTAGAAAGAGATCAAACAAAATGATAGAAGTAGGCTTCATGCCTAATTACTATGAAATTAAAATAAGAAAGCCAAAGATTAAAGAAGTGATTAAGTTATAAATTAATTGCTCATTATTTGAGAAAGTGGATGAAGAAATAGAAGTTGAAGAGGAAGGCAATGATTTAAAAATTAAGAGCATTAACATCGAAGTAGTAAATAGAATCATTAAAGAGCAATTAATAGAAGCTAGGGAGAAAAAGAGGAAGCTAGAACAAGAACTAAGAAATTTAAAAAAGGAATTACAAAAAGGAAAAGAGAAGAAGAAAAAGGAAAAAGAAAAAGAAGAAAGAAGATAAGGAAGAAATGGAGGAAGTTAAGAAAAAAGATGAACCTTAGTTTGAACTTTTGTTTAACATCAATGAAGAAGAACAATAACAAGGTGTTTAAAAAGAAGATCAGATTGTTTACATTAATATATAAAAATTACAACAAAACCATTATGTATCCTCAATAGAAATTCTTATTTATTACTTAATCTTCACCATTTTAGTCACAAGTGTATGTATGGAAAAACTGAAGGTAATTTAGTTTCTCTATACAAATATTAATGATGAGAGTGAAGGATTACCAAAGAGATATTGCCAAAATATTAAAAAGTTAGATGTTATAAGTGTTTCATAAAGACGATCTCATTGGAATTTTGAAAGGTGATAATAAACCATAGATGCATCTTCTTTAGAACTTTAATTTTTTCTACTCAATCTCAAAATATTTAATAGTAAAAGACATTAAAATCCTAGATGGGGTTCTTCTTCCAATATATTTGAAGCATTTTTATTCATTAATGCAAACACAACTATAAAAAAGAGCTTGAGTGATATTTATAGTAAGTATGAAAAGTAATAGATATTGATCATTAATCAACACTGATGTTCGATGTTTCACCTTTCAAAGTAAGCAACAGTGATTGTACCTTTTGACATTATTTAATCTCACATTGACATATTAACTTTTTACATTTCTTAACGAGATGTTTTAAATGCCTTTTAAACAATAGTTGAGATGAATACTATTGTCTTATGTTTTCATGTAAAACTTTAGACATTGGTTATTTTTAAACTTGATGCATTAAGTTTCCCACTAATTTTAAAAATACCATTACAATAACTTAAGAATTGATCTTAATTGATGTTTATTATCTTAAATTTTTATATAGTTTCAAAAATATTATCATATCAAAATAGACATTGGTGATAATAATAATTGACATCTGTCCATTAATGTTAATAAATTATTCTATAATAGTAATTTGATTGTAGGTTTTCCATCACTATGGAATGCAATTGCATTACATGTAATTTTTGCATCATATATTATTGACATAGATCATTAATGCATGGGCATGTTTATTTACCCATAAGGAGAAGATAATCCATGACATACTAGAAAAATGATTTTTACCAACTCATTTTGTGGTAAGTAATAAGCACTTTATATAAGTGGCATTAATCATAGCTAGCTTATGGATGGTTGAATGGAGTTATTTCTCTCGTATTAATTTAGACAAGGTAATGTTAGTAGGATAAATATTGTAAGTTAAAATATGTGGGGTCTGCTTACAAGACTCTAACTTGTAGTAAGATAGAATAATTTTAAATATGTTGCAAAGTTCTAACAAAGGCCTTTACTATATAGTGGACATGTTTAAAGTTGTCATGTCTACATTAGTAATGTTGCCTTGGTTGAACAATAGTCAAATTATTGTCATTTTCATATGAAAGTCCATGTATAATGGAATGAAAACAATACATATACTTAGTAGGGATAATAATATGGGATATTGACATCATTGTTGCATGCCATATGGAAATCTAATAATCTAACATAGGTATATAAAATTGAACTAATATTCGATATGTTAAACAAAAATAGTTGAATCTTAGTCCAAGATTTGGATTCAAATTCTAAGCATTTTTATTAAGTTATGTTTTGTGTATTTATTGTATACTTGTGGGACTGCAACTCTTAATGTATCTGTTATCTTAATTACATGAAAGGTGATGTGAACATGTTTGAATAATTTTTTTAGTAAGTGATGTAGGCCCTATTGATGGATATGAGTTATATTATCAATGGTTAAAAACTTAGATACATGGTTTGCAGAGGTGGTTTATATAAGGTGTGATAACATAGATTCATTAACCTTCGATTATGTTTTATAGTGTAGCATGAGAATTAGTGTTTATTATTCAAAATTGATGGTAACAAGCTTTACTTTTGCATATGATTAGATATTTATCTCGTTAAATGAAGATAATTAGTAATTTCTCATAATTGTGGATTATTTTGCTAAAAAGGTGTAGTATGTTGATTTATTTTCATTAAAGGAATACCAAAGGAGAAAGGTATATTGCATTGGAGAAATGGTGAGGGAATATATGGCACATCCTATGGAACTCTCGTAATATATCTCTCCAAATGCTAATGACATTAATTATAATGGTTAACCCTTTTTATTGTTTCAAATCTTGATACTTGATACCATGTTGCAAGATTGCTATTTTTATAAAGATGAGTATAGTGTTCACCTTTGCATCACCAGTTATAATATTGATGAACCATAAGGAGTTCTTACTCAATCTAGATGATTAGTCATTTTTTTACACTAGTTTAATTTCCATGACAATTTTGTGCTTATTATTGGATGAATTATGTAGTTGGAACACATTTATGTGCTACTAACTAGCCATGTACAAATTTTATGATGTAATAACCATAGAGTGTAAGTTACTTGGTGGGTAGTGCTTTTAAATCTAGCCAAATTATACAAGATAGTGGTAAGGGAATTATTTAGCATATTACTTTAGCAAAATGAACCATATTATGATTTATGTTCAATTAGGACATATGTTGGCATGAAAATCTAAAAGAAACTATGGAAGAATGAAATTAACTATAAATTTGATCTTTAAAAGTTACAATTTAATCAACAAAAGAATTGTAAGGAATGCAATAAAAGAGATAGGGGTAGTACATGCAAACTACCGTAAGGATCCATTTGATGGATTAAAATATGGAATACGGTTACATGCTTTTGGTGCATGGCATTTAGTACATATATCAATTGTTTTGGTGTTATATTTCATGTAGGAAAGGAGATGAAAAATGTCATCAATTAGGTGAAATGCGATAGTCAATATTAGATTAAAACATAGAGACATATAAAAGACCTAATTTACACCTAATGAAGTGTATCCTATTTTGATGTAGTATGTTTTATACGTGGAAAAACTACTCCATTATTTAAATATGGTGGCATTATCCTGCCTAACATGTGAATTAGTATATGCAATTATCTATGATATTCCAGCATCTTAGAAATGAAAGTTATGTGGTAGTAAAAGGCAATGCATATGAAATAACTAGGAGGGAACACACTTCAGTATTAATTATCATCATTCATGCAAAGTAGGAACTTTCTATATTAAAAAAATGGCATAATTAGTGGAACGCACCAATTTGTTGAGAAATTAGTGGCAAAGTATGGCATTGGAGTGTATAAATTAGGGAAGATGTATTTTTTTATTTAAACATAATAATGTGTGATTAATAGTAAGGTAAAAACATATTGGAATCATTAGGATCACAAATTACATCCAATTTGGTGGCTAAATGACAAAAGTATAATAAATGAAACTTATAACTAAACATAGGTATAATCTTTATATTACTTATATTGAACAAGACCATTAGAAGTAATTCTTGGCAAGAAAAAATGGAAGAGTGTGAATGGATAATTAAAGAAATTGATATTAGAAATTTAAGGTAAAATTATGAATGCACCTAAGGTAATATACTTAGGCTTAACACATAAAAAATGGACATGAATGGTTGGAATGTGACACAAAAAAAAAATACTGGTGTGGTATACTTGTACTTACAAGTATGTATAACATAATCCTTATAAATGACCATCTAATTGTTTTTAGTTAAAATTAGATAGATTTATATGTCAATTTTGTTTACATTCTCCCCATATTAATTTTGAGAGAGAGACTTTGGAACACCGCTAAAAAAGTGGTGCAGTGGCACACTATTAAATGGATGGTTGTTATTAAGTTGTATAGTTAATGAGCCAATTTTATATAAAGGCTGTTAATAAGCTTGTTTATTTGTATATTGGCCCCTATATTTTTAAAAATAGTATATGTAAGGAAAAAAGCTAAGGCCCTTAAATGTAATACCCTAGTTTATATTTAAAGTTATATAAATTTCAAGGTTTATGGATAAATTATTTATTTAATTTATATTAATTTTTAATTTTATTTTCTATATTAACCATTTGGAATATTGAAAAAAATAACTTTAATAATACTAAAAAATTATTTATATATGATTTATAGGAAATTTCTCCTAGATTAAGAAATTAGTTTTAGTAATTATAGGTGTAAAATTTTATGAATTAATTCATTGGTATTTGATAAGTAATTTGTGGAAAATTAAAATATTTATTAATTTATGATGTTTTTATAATATTTTATTAGAAATGTGAGTATTAATATTTTATTTATCAAAAGCAATATTAGAATATTTTATTGGTATAGGTAAAATTTGAAAGTGTGGAATTTATAAATTCATTATTTGTATTGTGAAAAGTTAACAAAATTATTTTTAGAACTTCCAAAATTATATTTATATATTGAGGGAAGATTACAATATTTGAGGTTTTAAATGAGTGAAATAAGTTATAGAAAAGAGAAAAAATTATGAAAGAAACGAATGGCTATGATTTGATAAAGAAAAGTTGAATGGCTAAAATCAGTGGTTGAGATTAATTTGGATGAAAAAGGAGAGCTGAGATTTTTAAAGAGAACAAGTTTATTGTATGGTGAGATTAATTTGAATCACAACCCTTGACTGCCCTTCTTCTTCTTTCTTTCTCTAGAAATTCCAGTTCTCTCCCCGGTTTTATTTTTTTCTCCTAGTTTCCTTCTCAAATAGCATTCCTGTTCTCTCTCTTTCTAGTTTGATTTTCTCTACTAATTGCTTCCCCATTTTGTCTTTTCTTTCAACACTAGCAACGACTGTCGTTGCGAAATACCCTCCGTCGACCATCGTGCCAAGTCGTCTTTCTCCTGGCCAGTCATTAACACTCATGACATGAAGAAGCTGCAAGCTTGTAAGGCCATCTAGTGGAAGTGCAGGGTAGATCGCTCTCTTCTTTGGTCCACATTGTGGCGCTATTACAAGCTACTATAGTTGGTGCAATTGCTTCGACTAGCAGCTGCTTGGTAGCGCAGAGGAGTATCAGAAATTTTTGGGATGTTAGGGTCTTTCACCAACAAGGCAGCTCAGGAACTCCACCTTGCTGGTGATTGAATCTAAGCTGGGCACCTATGCTGATGAACCCCTTGAGCCATGATAAACTATTCAATGCAATAAATTTCTTGGGTTCTTGCTGCTTGGGGTTAATCTCAAGATAAGGTTATTTGTGGGTAATCGTGATATTCAGATTGGTGCACAAGAAAATATAATTTTTATATTGTAAAATATTAAAATAAAATGATTAAAACATACATGAATGATTTATTTCATTAGTTTCATAGATTTATTAGGAAACCCATTTTATGTGTATTTGAAATATATGAGAAAGGTTTCAAAAATAGGCATTTTATGATATAAAATGTTAGAATAATATATATTTAGAGTATCTTTAATGTGTTAAATTTCAATATTTTCCAAATTTAAGCCTGATTTAGAAGGATTCATTTTTTGCTTATTTAAGCACTTAATGATGGTTTTAAATAAATTTGGAGCAAGAATATAACTAACTTATGGGAAATGCTAGGAAGGTTCAATATTTTCAATGGTTCAAACTAGAATGGGTAAAATCCCGTATATATGAAATATAAGCTTTCAAAATAATTTCACATTGTGATAGATTTTTGAATTTCTATAATCAACCTTAAGGGAGTTACAATATAACTATAATTAATCATATATTATGGTAGATTCCTGATCCACATGTCAATCTTAGAAAAATACAAGAATTAATGAATTTAAATTGTTAGTGTATCAAGATATAAATTTAAAACTATGATGATTAGTGAGGAAATATGGAATGTTTATTTATGTATGATTTGTTCTTATAAATTATGAATAGGAAGAAAATGAAAGATATTGGTAAAAGTCTTGGAATTTTGTGAAGTAAATGGACAACACCGTTAGGTGAGTATATATCTTATCATTATTTTTATATTAATAAAAAGATAATTTATATATTATAAATTGTGATCTTCCTTTATTATTCACATTCATGTTTATATATTTATATATAAATTATCTTTTTATTAATATAAAAATAATGATATAAATTGTGATCTTCCTTTATTATTCACATTCATGTTTATATATTTATATATAAACTTAGTTTCTAGGTATAAGAATAGTTAGTTGTTAAATGATTAATAGTTGATTAGAGTGTACAACAGAAGTATGACTATGTTATTAATGATCATTAAATGCTTATGGTTAAACTATTAATCACTTATATGTTAGATTTTATAATGTGAAATGTGATTTGAGAGTTAGGCTCTAATGTAAATGCTATTTGTACATTCTACTATGAATGGCACTATAAATTATGAATTATGTTAGAGCAGTGATATTGAGAATTGTGAATTGTATTGGAATGATGCTTTGAAAGCCTGATGGAAAATTCTTGAAAAATAGTTATGGATGATATGAGATTGATTTGAGAGCTAGATGAAAAATTCTTAGTGAATAGTTAAAAAAGTATAGAAATGGCCTTTAAATGATATAGTGGCTATATGTATGGTTATCATAACTATTACATGATGTTTTATGATATTGGAATTTTTACTTGTGTTTGAATATCATTGCTTGAAATGATTGTAAAGACTTGATGTGATCATAATGGTTTGTATGTATTTGAGCTTTAATGGTTGTTTGCATATGTGATGCTTACAATGGATAATATATGATATTGAGATCTAACGAAAAGTTGAGGCTCCTATGATTATGATATAGGAAATAAAGTCTTGTGCATGTGAACTCCCATTTCAGAACATGATTTCATATATTTTGGAGAATTCAAGAAATGACTTTGCTAACATTTCCAATTTAGTATATAATTAATTTGCGATTGTTAATTTGCGATTGTTATATATAAAATTAATCACTTGCAAGATAGTGATAGATATGTGCTCATTAAGTTCTTAGAACTCACTTTATTATATTTTAAATGTTTTTAGATCATAAACATAGTTGAACTTATTGCATCCATGAAAAAGTAAAGACTGCCTAGACTAAAGATTTGACAGTTAGATTATTTTTTAATTATAATTAAAATTAGAAATAGAAATGATATTGATTTAACATTTGATGTGGTGAATCATTTATTTATGTATAAGTTTGGGATTATACTATGCTATATGTTTGATACTGTTGTATCTAGAATTAAAATAAAATTTGTATTTTAGGACATGTAACTTTCGAGATGTGTGCAAAAAGAGGGGAGATTCATTTATTTTTTGTAAAAAATTTAAAAGAAAATTTTCAAGTTTTCCTAAAATTTGGAAACTCTCGTTAGGTAAAAAGAGTGAAAATTATTAAGGTTTGTAGAAATTAGTAACGAGATCCACATCGGTTACGATTAGGTTAGGTTGTGACACTAAATTAAGCAATACACACTACAACAATAAATACACTCGATGAAGGTGGAAGAAACTAATGAATTGAAGCTAATATTCATGGTTTAAGAAAGAAAGGATGATAGAAACCTCCATTGGTGCTCTTTAGTGTGAATTTTATACATTTATCGATTAGATCTCTCTTGCAAATATTTTTGTTATTTCCTATATACTTCAATTAGGATTTTTGCTTTCATTTATTTCTATTGCTATAATAAGTAAAGAAAATGCAACAGATATGGACAGTGATTCCAATATGCCTTCATACCTACAAATGTTACTCTTAAGCAGATTTAGAAGGTGATTAAATTTTTGACTTACCTAATCCCATATTTCTCTTTTAATTTGCTAGTAGTAATATAAGCTTGAATCAAATTTTTGGATTGGTTTATTGGATTTATAATGTTACCTACTTTACACAATAAGATTCCATGCAATATTTCTCATATACCTAAAAATGTTAATTGTATACTTAATTGGAGATAATAAATCCTAATTCTCATGGTGTTACCAAATTTGACTTAGCACTTGCTTATGTTGTCATTTTTTGTATTAATGAACTCTTAGCTTTCAATTTTCATGCTATAAACATATCAAGTGAATTCAAATATGTTCATGATGGAATGTTAATTCAACAAATTTATTTGATCAATATATATTCTAGTTTGAACAAGATTAATTTGAATTGAGATAATCTAATTTGATCCCTAATGGAGATTGGAGCCATAAGAGCTTAGTTTTAATTTTTTTCATTGCTTTGCTATATCATTAATAATAAGCTTGTTAAAAGTACAAAATAATAGGAGGGAAAACATACATTTTGATTTTATCATTACTTTATTGTGTAAAAACTTTTTTGATCCCTTTGCAACATTAAATCCCTTATGCATATTGTTTTATGTCTTATTGGTTGCTCTTGATGTAGTAATATAACCTAGATGGATCACTAATGGACCCATAAAATAGGAAGGTATGTTACTCTTCATTATCTCACATTTTATTCTTTCTTTATGTTGATAGTTATTCTAACAAAGATTGGGGGTTAGAATATGAATATCATTATGTTTAATTTTTTGCTTTTGGCTTTGGATTCATCTAGGGAAAAAATTTTGCATTTTTTTCAGTGTATCTCTTGGTATTAGAACAAGCCATCCTTGATTGGGGTCATGAATTAATACTTTTTAATTTAGGGGCTATAATAGTTTAAATGTTTCATATTCTCTCCATTCATTACCTTAAAACTATTATGATAAGTTTTAAATCAATACATGATTTATTGAACAATTTTTTGCTGAAATATCCATCTTTCACTAATATTAATTAGCAAATTAATTGAAACAAAGGGAGGCCTCATATAACATGTATACTATATTGTTATAATGAAAAAAGGGTATAAATCATGGTGGTTAAACCTATAGATTTTGTGCATGCATATATACAAAGGGTGGATTAAAAAAATGCCAAGAACTAAGCAAATCTCGGCATGAGCATCTTAGTAGAATTTAAATTTTGAAACAACATTATTCAAGACAACCAACATTGTTGCTAACAATTAGAAGTTTTCTTCTATGCATGTAGTTTGTTTTTGCATTCAATATTAATGTATTAACATTTACAAATTATCATGTGGTTAATTTTGTATTCATCATATACTCTAAATTGAAATCATGAATGCTCTAAACCTATTTCTAAGATGTATATTGGTCAAAGTTAGTTTTTATGGTTACATTTTGTGTAACCACTTTTTATAACTTTATGTTTGTATCCAATCTACATAATTCCTTTGTAGGCTTATGTGATAATGTATTATGATAACTATCAATGTACATCATTTATAAAGGCATTTGACTTGATATTAAAGATTTGATATGCATGTTATCATTGAGGTGAGCTTTTATTGCATTACAAATGTAAAAAACTTGAATTTAAATGCATATAGTAATTTAAAGATCTAACTAAACCATCATAGCTATAAAGGAAATCTTAAATGTTAGTTTCTCATGTTATTACTCCCTTAACTTATTTTTCTAGATTTTCTTTGCAAATAAACCACACGATAACAAGGATTTTCTCTTCATGTTAAGGATCTAGAGTTTAAATAGAAGTAGGATAAGGTGGTGGAAATTAACTAGAAGCTGATTATCATTGGTGAAAACAATGACATTTGTTCGATAAAGAACTTAAAAGAATCTTACTTATTACAACACAGGCATTTGAGCTCTTAGCCACATATCTCAAGCCACCATTATTTGAGTTAAGATTTGTAGATTTTGCAATGTTAATTCTAGCTTGTGTACTAAATTTATAAATACATTCCTTTTAATCTCTCTATCGTAATGCTTATTAGTGCTACTTCAATTGATATAAAACATAACATATAATATCAAGGAAACATTAAATCGATAAGGTTATTATTTCTATCTATTTATCTATTGGTTACTCAAGCTATGATTTGGCATGAATCTTGATACACTTTATTATGTTGAACCACATTATGAAAATTTCTGCCGAAGTATTTATTCTTGAATTAATTTGATAACATCAATGCAATTATTAATAAACAAAAATTGGAGAACATAGATACATTATATAGAAACATATTTTGTTAATTGACATTTGCTTTCATGTTTATTATATCATGATTACTACCATCTCAATTTTGGTTACAAAAGTAGCACTAAGCTAGAAAAGAAATGACATTAATTAGAGCATTTAGATAGAGTATGGTCTCATAATGTCATTTAATATCTTGAAACTAAGAATGAAATTATATTTGAATGATAGAATAAAGAAACTTACCCCAGTGCTATGCTTTTACAAGTTTAATGTATCATAATTGATCTAAAAATTATTTTGGGCATTACCCATTAAATGAATTATTGTGCAATATTTGGCATAATAATTAGTCAAATTTAAGAATTCAAAGTTTTCATCACCATTTAAAGCTAAAAATATGACTCAAGACACACTTGACTTAAGCACCACTGGATTCATACTTTTTGCTAAAGACTATCAATTATAACTTATCATAACCACTAACTAGCAATCACACTAGTAACCAATGTTATCACTGGCTCCCTTGAATAAAGACATAGTGCCCTTATTCTTGATAATTTGCTTAAATGCATTAAGAAAGCTTTTGTATTTGATAGCTTCAATAGATATTATCATCATTCTTTTATGAATAACATCAATTGGGCAAGATGCTAGGGTAGCATCATCAATGAGAACCATCCAAAGATAAAAACTAGTAAAAAAGTTGTCTTGCAATTATCAAGGAAAGTGACCAAAAGTTTCAACAAATGTTTCAAGCATCAAACATTGAACAAAAGGATATAGTTTTATCTATAAGTAAATTGTCAGCAAATACGCCTTTTGTAGAAGCTAAACTTAAGGATGATAAATAAATAATGATAATAAAATAACCTCTTTATTAATAAAAAAAGGAGTAGATAGGGCCTAATTTGAAGTTGTAAAGAAAGAAGTCATACCTAATAAAACAAAGGCTACAAGAAGTTATAATTTATAAAAAGAGATAAAGAATTGAACTGATAGATATTGGTATGTTGGATATTAGTTTTAAGTGCTTCCATGGAATATGGATGGTATTTATAATGATTTAAGAAGTGCAAAATTTTCCATAATGAGAAAGTACAAATCAACTTACTAGAAAAGGTGGTAACTTCTTACTATGTGTAATACATTCCACTAGGTACTGGTCTTTGCATTAGTCAAATTTTGGTAAAGCTATCTAAAATAAATAAATAAACTATGCTATAAATTTAGTATATGGTGTGAACTTAGTACTTGATTTTTAGTTGTGCTACATTTTTATCATTATAGTCAAATTTTAAATAACTTTAGATTGCATCTTAGTTAGCATCACATGCAATATAAGATTATGGCCTATCTCTAGATGTAATCAAGTGAAATTTGACAATACAGGAAAATTGCCATTTAGTTGGAAAATGAATTATGTATAAACGAAAAAGACTAATATTACATAACTTGCTTACCTCTATATAAATGAGAAAAAAAGAGCATGATCTTCAAAGGATAAATATCACATTCAAATATTACTTTATACCATTTGAAATAGAATCAAAGATTATGTCTTTGTTATGTGTTTACTGAGATTGCAATTTCCATATAAAACTAATAATTGTTTATGATGGTTCTGAAGATCATACCCTTCTTAAATAAATGCTAACTTTCCATAGGTTGTTTATAATGGTTTTGAAGATTATACCCTTTTCCAAGTAAATGTTAATTTCCATATCTTAGCTTATAGTAAAGATGGTACCAACACATTAGAAACATCATAATCAGCATTGATTTAGCAAATTTTATAAACTATTTTCAAAATGATAACAAAGTGTGTCAATCAATCAACTAATAACACATTATCACATAAGGCTTATCATTCAGTACAAGGTATATTCTTTGCAAGCAAATAGCCTAACAACTATTTATCTTTCAATTTAATGATACTTTATATATCAATTTATAAATAAGAGAAAACAAATTGTATCGAGATGGCAGGCCTTAAAATGAGTCCTAGTTTAATTAAAGTTAATTAAGAATGATATTAAGCAAATGCATACTTATATTTTATTAAGTTTTGGAATATATATATATTTAGGAAAGGAGCATGCTAACTCTAGATTTTGCCAGTATTCATAAGAAAAGATAATAAATTTTAACCCCTCAAATAAGTTTTAGGCCAATTTTTTAGTCCTCGATTGCAATTAAAATCATATCACACAATTTTGGTTTCTTAACAACAATATATAATTTGATAAGCATACCATAATCTTCAATGATAACAGACTCATGTTCTTCTTGTTCCACAAATTAAATACTATATCCACAATTTTGTTTGTAATAATTAGCACCCATTTGGATACTTACTACATATAAGGAAAAAATAATTGCATACATATAAATCCATTCTCCTTACAACACCACAGTGAAATTACTCCTTAGTATCTAAATTCTTGGAAGGAAATATGAAATTTGTTATCTTTTTAGATGCAATTTCATGAGATTACAAGACAAAATACACTAAAATTCAACCTAAATCCTATCTTAACTTTGAATAAATTTGATATCGAATAAAGGAAAATTAAAATATAAAAAACCTTAAAAATGTAAATTGATGGCCAGAAGCATCAATCAATCTCTATAATTTACAAAATACAAAGTAGAGAGAAGAAAATTTTAATTAGATTCAAGTAGCAATTAGCTAGATTGTATGGAAAAGGATAGAGTTTGTCAAAATAGGTACCTCAACAACAGAAGGTTCACAAAAGGCTATTGCTCGCTAATCAACTCCAGGTACTAACACCTCCAAAAGCAAAAGCAAATTATTTGGATATGTTGTGGTATTTATGGTGCCTTTGATGGCCATGATAAGTATATCTTAACCTTTTGATCCAATAGATGAATTAGATTGGAATTGCCAATTACCCTTTCTTTTCTTTAAAAGAGATGCTAGTTACTCAATTAACTCAAAAAATATCTCATTGTCTTCCTCATTGTAATGGCAATACAAAATTCCCTTGACCTCCTTCTTCATTTGACTCCTTTTTATTCTACTTCAGCCTAAGCTATATCATGTACTACTATATCATGTACTAAGCTTAAAATTGAAAATGAAATATCGAGTCTTATGCTAAATATTTTTATTTGGGTTGTATATTTTCTCCCTAGAATTTCAATTCAATCTATGTCGTTAATCAACTGATGCATCAGTGCACCATTTTTTTAATGGTGCATCATAGTTTTGTCCTGATTTTCAAGTAGTCTATTTCAAATTAAATACATAAAAGGTGAATTTTTTTCCTAACACAATGTTTCCCTCACTTTTATGTACTTTATTTCATGTTTTTCTTTTTTTTCTTTATTTTATTCATTCATATTATCCATAGCTCAAAACCTAATATTATTGTGTGTTGTAAGTATAATATAATATATTTTCATTTATTATAAATGTATTTTAGATAAGTGAAAGATTTAAATTATTTGAATTATTTAGATACATATTCTATAATTATTATATAGTTGACATACATATTTTATTTTTATTTGCTTCTTTACATTTTTTTATTCTTTTTCATGTTTGCTTTTGTTAGTTACTATTGAAATGCTAATATATCTATCTAAGTAATATAAATATAACACAATATATTTTTTTATTACAAAAATATTTTAAATAAGTTACAAATTTAATATTAAAAATTCTTTAATTAATTAATACATATACATAGAAATTATGATCCAATATTTCAAAATAAAGCTATTTTTTTAAAAAAATTTCATTGTTCTTATATCAATTTTTAAGCATTACATATATAATATAATATAATATAATTGGAATAATTTAGATAGATGTAAGTCTAAGATGGTAGTTAATTTTTTGACTTTGTTTTTTGATTTCCTTTTATTATTATTTATTTGTATAATTTCATATTAATTATATAAAGGATTTAAAGCATAAATAGTAAAGATGTTTTTGTAACTTTTGGTGTTTCATTATTTTGATAGGTTCTAAACTTATTTATTTAAACATTGGTTGGAAAAACATCCCATATACTTTTAAAAACCTATCTTCCTTAGTTTTTTTCCCCAATAACTCATTATTTAATGGTTTAAGCACGATAATTAATCAATTATTTACAAAAAGGATGATTCTTGTATCTCTAGTTTTGTAGGTAGCATTAATAATCCTTTAATTTTATGATTTCCTTGGTAATAACCTTTAGTTTTAAATTTGATGAAATTATAGATTCCTTCATTAATTTATAGTATCATAATATTTATAATTAAAATTTCTCAATAAGTAATTATAAAGCTAGAAAATTGTGAAAAAAATAATTTTATTGATTTTGAACATGTGTGTACAATCTCTAATTTTGTAATTTTTGATAGAGAATACAAGAAGTCATTTGGTTCTTCTCTTTAATAGGATTTTAATTGAGAACTATTGGAAGCTTGATCTTGAATTAAATGGTGGATACTTTGTTATGATCGAAAGCTTTAGGGATGCTTAATCTTGGATTGAAAATGATTTTTAGCTTTGAAAAAGGGTTATGAAGAAGCCTAATTTCCAATTGGTTATTGAATCTTCACATAGACTTCACACTTGAAAAGATTTACAAACTTGGATGTGAATATGGTTGAAATCTTCAACTTGGAATGAATGTTTTGAATTATAGTTGGAGACTTCAAATGGTAGATTTTTCCTAGTAGAAATTTGGGAGAGTTTCAAACCTTTATGTCTTTATCTTTAATGATTTGTTTTTATGAATGGAAAAAAAAGGAATGCTTAAAGATAAATATCATTTTTTTTACGTTTATCACCTTTCAATTTATTAAAAAAGGCAAATTTCTTATTGGTTAAGATGATGTGCTATGACACATGTTGACTTCTTATTTGCATAGTGATGTCATAAATAATAAGCTTTATTTGATAAGTTCACTTCTGTCATTGTACACATATGGTATAATTTAATTTTTCATCTAATGCATTTTTATAGGCCATTTATTTTTTACATGATATTTTAAACCTTAACAAATAACCTTTTTTTATTGGTTACAATTTATGATGTAGAAATTAAATAAGCTAATTTTATTTGTGTGCAAATTCCCTCTAAAGATTTATTTATGAACTTGAACATGATTTCATGTGATTGATCAAATCTTGAATTAATTTCCTTATTTTTTAATTGTAATCTTAATTTATTATTATTTTTATCTGAGATAACATAAAATTTTATCTCTTTCTCTGTCTCTGTCTCTCTTTGGTTGCCAACTGATGACCATAATCATTGTAGGATTTTATTTTCAACTTAAAGAATCCCATTGTAATGAGGTAACACTTCAACTCATTTTAAAGTCACTACCATGTGATAACAAGTCCATATGAAAAAGAGATGCATATTACATATGATTCTAACCAAATTTATTATTGAATTAAACTATTTTGCATCATTTTTATTCTTTACCTTTTTTTTCTTGAATTAAAAAAAAGGCACTATTCACCAAGGATTTAAGACAAGGCTTGAAATCTTGAAATTTAAGTTGTCATGAAACTCTAACACCTTATCAACTTGACTAAAAATAGAGCAACATTCTTCACTTTTTCTTCATATAACAAGAGCCTTGAAATATGAGACTATTTCTTTAACTCTTCTTACTTCTTTATTCTTTGTTTCCTATTTCTTCATTTGTATTATTTTTCTTGATTTTCTTTCTCTGGCTTTTTGCATGTATGTATAGAACTAGAGTATGATAATTTCCTTTCATAACTTGTTTTTAACTCTTTTGTATAATCAACATTTAAGTTTTATTTATTGTTTTAGCTTGTATATCCAAATAAGGTTGTGCTAATTATTGTTGACTCTATTTGTACTTACATTGATATAGCAAGAGCTTATTTTGCTTACTCTAAAAGAACATGACCAAATTTGACTAGTGTTATAATTTGACCCAAATTCTAATAATTTTCAATTGGTGATTATTTTTTATTTTAAATTATTTTTCTATTAAAATTAGGATTGTTACCAATTTGTTATTATTTTCTATTTTGAATTATTCTCCTACTCAAATTAGGATTCCTTTTTTTATTCTTTTAGCTTATAAATATGTTGTATTTGGGTATTCATAATTTATTAAAAGATTAATGTGAAGTGTGAGAAAGTTTATAATTGTAATCCCTTCTAGGGATTACTTGAGATCCCATAATTTATGCTTACATTTTTAGTGAGATTTTTTATAGTGAAGAATGGATACATTGTAAGGCATTTTCAGGTGTATTTAAGGTGTGGGTTTAAGCGTTATTATATTATTTATATTCTTTTTGTAATTCCTTTAAATTAGTTAATTTGTTTCTCATTTTCATTTATGGAGTAGGCTAAAAGTCGAACCATATTAAATTATCTATGTCTTGTTTTTTTTTTTTTGCTTCTTTAATTTTGAATTTTGATAACACATTTTCATATCATTGCAACTATTCAAGAAATTTTCCTAATAAGTGGTATCAAAGCTTGGTTTTACCACATTTGGGCTTTATTCATTTAGGTGATTTTGGTTGGTTTCACAATTACATTCAGATTGATTAAAAAAGTGTTGCCATTTATTTGTTTCAGACTTTACCAATCCTAGATTTTATACAAGAATCAACTTTGTTTTATATTTTTAGTGATTTTGTTGAAAGAACCTTTTTAAAGAAGATGAAGCAAATTTAATGTATGTGTAAAATGCTAGTTTTGCATTGAAGGTGAAGTTTTGAATGTGTTTGTAATTTTTGGAGAAGATGATTCAACATTTAAGGGCTTAAAGACTTTTGATAATAGAATTTGTGTCAAGTTAGATATTGTTAGGATTTAACCTAAATTTTAATAATTGTCAATTCGTAATTATTTTCTATTTTGAATTATTTTTCTATTAAAATTTGGAGTGTTATGAATTTACGGTTATTTCTCATTTCAAATTATTCTTCTATTTAAATTTAGATTTATTTGTCTAATTACTTAACCTATAAATATGTTATATTTAAGTATGAACAATTTGTCAAAAGATCGATATGAGGTCAGAGAGTTCATATTTGTAGTCCTTATTGGGCTACTTGATATCTTATTGCTAGCTTTTATTCTTTTGGTGAGATTATTTGTATTAAGTAAAAAGTATGTACATCGCTTGTGAAAAATATGTACCATTAGTTAAAAGAAGGATTGAAAGTTACTTTGGGTATATTTAGGATGTGAGCTTGAAATCAGTCAAATACTTTGCAATCCTCTCTCTTTGATTTCTTTTAGTGAATTTTATTTATCATCTTCACTTGATAGATAGGCTACAAGCTAATCCATATTAATTATTTGTGTGTTCATTTATTGCTTTTTTTATTTTGAAATATATCAATGCATTTCTTCCACATCATTAACATTACAAATTTCCTAACAATTGGAGATGATGAGCTCCCACATTCTTAGATATTGTGAGTGTTTTATAATTATGGATATCTTGTTATTGTCATGCTAATTATTGTTGTCACATTGGGATGTATTTTGCTATAGCATGCCTTTGATTGGTATCTTGAAGTGTCTACTCTTTTTAAGTGCATAATGTGTAAATTATCTTCATAATTACAACCCATCAATCATTCATTGCAATTTGAAGTCTTCAAATCTACCAGTTGATAAGAACTTGACTACGAAGGCATGCCTTTTTTTGCATTTTCATTTTATATTTTTAAAAATTTTAGTTATTATTTTTTATTATAATTTTTCTTCTTGTTACATTGAGGTATAATAATTTTTAAAAATTTTCCTTTATTATTATTATTTTAAAATTTCTTTTATCATCATCATTTTTTAGCTATTTTGTGTTTATTATATTAAAATAACTTAAAATTAATGGATTATTATTACCTTTCATCTTTTTTTACTTTTTATATTTCTTTCTTATTTTAATTATGCATATTTTTCTATTTTTGTGTGAATATTTTTTTATATTTGTAATGCTTATTTTTATATTTTTACATGTATTACATATTTTTTTATTTTTATTAATATTTTATTTTTTATGCATTTTGTATATATTTTTTATTTTTTATTATTATATTTTATACTTTTTATTAATTTTGTTATTATTATTGTTTTTTTTATTATTATCTTTTTTCCTTTGGTCTCAAAGAACCTTTTTGTTCCTTCATTCCTTTTTCTTAATAGTGGTTAATGGCAACAATTTTTGTTTAATAGATTTAGATCTTGTCATTTAGTGAGGGTTATCATTATATATTTTTTTCATGTAGGAACAACTTTTATATTTAATCAATTCATCATTGAACTTCATGGATTCCATCCTAAGGCTCCTTTAGCAATATTTCTTCTTATTCAATGTTGATATACTAATGTAAAGCTATTTCACAGCTTTAACAAACTAATCTTGAAGCACTATTGGGTTTATTTTTATCAAAGATCTATTCTTGAATATGTCAATTGCATTTAACACTTGTTTGCTTTTTTATTGATATCAACCATTTCAAAGATCGTATGAATCCTTGAAGACTTCAACTTGGATGCATTCATGTTCTTGGAGGCAATCATGTGGTATTCTTGTTTGTAAAAGAATGGTACTTTCATAATTATGACCATTACAACTTATTTCAATTACTTTGCTTACCTAGATTGACTTCCATTAGTAAGCTAATCATGATAGATTCTTGTGATTATGCCCATTAAAGTTGGACTTCTATCACTTTTCATTTTTTATCTTGTGATCAGTGGTATTAGAGATTTATCAACAATTTAAGGTTCGAGACTCAAGGTTTAAGATAACGATTAGTGACAATAGTTAATGTGGAATCACCATAGGTAGTAAATATTAACTTCTATTACTTTCCATTTTTTGTCCTGCATCAGATGGTATTAGAGTTTAATTAATGATATGATATTTAAGATTAAAGGTTTGAGATGATGATTGGTGGTAGTAGTAAAAATGGCAACACCAGTAGTGGAAATGATAAAAAAGCTAACTTCCATCCATTTTTACTTTCTATCGTGCATTAAGTCGTATCAAAGCTTAACCAATGATCTAAGTTTCAAGATTCAAGTTTGAAGATGATAACTTGGGGGTAATAGTATACATGGTGACAATTGTTAACCTTAGCCCCTTTAAAGAGTTTTGATGATAACAAAGCACTTTGATGACTTTTAGATTTGACCCTTCTTATCAAGGAACTTGCTACAAGTTTTGAAGATAAAGAGCAGAAGATCATGCTTATATTAGTTAGTTCTTAGTTAATCTCTTAGAATTTATCTGTAAGAGAGGATTCAATCATTAAGGGATCAGGTATTTTTCTCAAAATCGTAATGTTAATCTTGTGTCTCTCCTTTAAACAAAGCATGGGTTATTTTTTTTTAAGTAAAAGAACGTTTTCAAAGTTGTTTTTAGGGTTGAATCGATTCCAAGCATCCAAAGAGCAGACTAAATTGCTTGAATCGATTCCCGAATCGATTCCAAGCATCCAGAGAGTAAACTGGTTTGCCCAAATTGATTCACCAATCGATTCGAGGCATTTAGAAAGCAAACTGATTTGCCTGAATCGATTCCCAAATTGATTCCAAGCATTCAGAAAGTAAACTGGTTTGTCTGAATCGATTCAACAATCGATTCTCAAGGTCCAGAAAGTTTTTGAAAGGAAAATCAATCGGTTTCCAAATCGATTCATGTTTTCAAAAGTTTGATCTTTCTTTCCAATGAATTGATTGCTCAACCTACTTTATGTCCTATTTTTTTCTCAGTCTTGTTTCAAAAAAGGTTGAATCGATTCCCGAATCGATTCAGCTCATCCAGAGCCGAAATGGAGTTAAAATGAATCGATTTTGCAATCGATTCACTAAGGAGTTTTCAAGTATGAATAGATTCTCGAATCGATTCATCAACCTTTTTCAAATTTTTTGTAGGGTCCCTGAATCAATTCCAAAATCGATTCACAAGGTGCCAATAACTCTATAACGGCTATATTTACTGAGTAACGACTTTTTAACTCTTCTAACTCCTATATAAAGGTTTCTTTTCAAATTATTTCAGAAGAGAAAGAGCTTACACTATTATATAGATACAAGAAACATTCTTTCATCCTTTCATAACCTGAAATTCCTTGAGCTTACTTGATTGAAAAACTCCTCTCATTGAGCTTCATTGCATAATCCACTTTCTAGAGTTTTGTGGGCTGCATTCTTGTATTACTTTCTTTCATTTGTTTGATACCGGGGTGATGTATCCTTAGAGACTTCAAGAGTGGTGAATCTCTTGGGATTTGTTGAGTGCTTTGAGAGAGGATTCTCAAAAGGATAGTGAAGGAAAAATAGAGTCTGTGCTGAGGCTTCTTCAAGTGCCCTCAAACTTAAAGGGATAGTGGATAAGACTTTAAATCCAAGTCAGAGAGACTTGATAGTGGATGTACACCTTGGAGTGTTGGATTTTCAAGGCTGGAACCATTATAAATAGCAGTGTTTGATATCTCTTTTCCTTATTTCTTTACTTGCCTGACATATTGCTCTGTTCTTTACATTCTTCATCAGATTGTTGTATTATTTGCATTCACTTTCACATCAATACTTATTCCTTATTCACATTATCTTCAAATTAGGCATAATTGTAAAAAGTTTTTAAAACCCAATTCACCCCCCTCTTGGGTAAAATCTTGGCTAACAACTGGTATCCAAGCTTCGCTCTTGGTATAAGATCTCACAATCTTAAGAGGATCCTATGGATATGTCAAATGCTAGTATTTTACCCGAGTGTCCTCCTTTAAACAAACCACCAGGCTTTAATGGACAAAATTATACATATTGGAAATAAAAAATGAAGGACTTTATAGATGCTACTGATATTGATATATGGGACTTGATAGAGAATAGTTATAGCATGCCAACAAAAAGGGAAAATGGGTTAGAAATATTGAAACCAAGGCATGAATGGAATGATGAGGAGAGAAAGAGACATCATTTTCACTTTAAAGCCAAATGGATAATGTCAAATGCTTTATGGCTTAGTGAATATGAAAGAGTATCAAATTGTATGACTGCTAAAGAAATGTGGGATGTACTTGAAGTAGCTCATGTAGGTACCACACAAGTAAAATAAAGTAAAATGCATACATCAGTATATCAGTATGAATTGTTTAGAATGAATGATGGAGAATCCATCAAAGATATGATGCAAAGATTTACTTCTTTTGTTAACTAATTATGTCTTCTTGGTAGGCAACTTACAGATGGAGAACTGGTCCACAAAGTCTTGAGATCCTTAACAATAGAATGGCAACCAAAAATCATTGCTGTCAAAGAAGCAATGAAAATAAAGATGCTTACTCTGCAAGATTTATTTGGAAACTTAGAAGAGCATGAATTAGAACTCAAAAGATATACCAATGACAGTGAGAGAAAGAAGAAGTCTATAGCTCTAAAAGCAAATACAACTATGGATGAGAATGAGAGTGATGAGAGCTATCAAGAAGAATTATTTGATACATCACTTGAGGATGACCTGAGACTTCTCACTAAGAAATACTAAAAGGCACTCAGAAGAATAGGTGGAAGAAGAGAATGCTATAAGGAAATAAAAGTGCCAACAAAGGAGAAGCTAGCAAGCAAGCCACTCTAACATGCTATGAATGCAAAAAGCTAGGACTTATCAAATTTGACTGCCCTGTCTACTTAAAGAAGCAGTTGGAGATGGAGAAAAAGAAGAATAAAAGCTCCCACAAGAAAGCTCAACTAGCAGCTTGGGGAAATGATGATGAAAATGAATCAAGTGATGAAAAATGATAAAAATGAAGAAGCTCTTCTATGCTTAATGGCCTTTGGAGAACAAGATGGAGATGAGGTATCACTTTCTAGTTCTGATAAAGAACCTGAATATGTTTTATCTGATTTGAATATAGAGTTAATTAAAGCTAAAAGGAATATTGAACTTTCAAAGAAGTTGATAATTTCTTTGGAAGCCAATATTGATCAACTTGAGAAAGAAAATGAGGAATTAGTTGAAGAAGTTGAAAGTCTTAAAAATACTTCTCAAAATTGCTCTTCATGTGAAACTCTCAAGCAAAAACTTAATGATTTAAACAAAACTCTTGAGAAGTTCACAAAAGGCAAAAATTCTCTGGATACTCTACTTGGTCAAAAGACTAGCTTTAACAAAGAAGGTCTTAGTTACACTCCAAATAAGAAAAATGATTTTTACAGAAACTTCTTTATTAAAGAAAGTATGAGAAGTCAATCAGAGATAACATGTTATCATTGTGGAGAAAGAGGTCATGTAATGCATTTTTGTGCCTATAGAAGAAATGCAATTGTTAGAATAAAAAAGATTTAGGTCCCTAAAGGGACATATATACCATCTAACACATATGGACCTAAAACTATTTGGGTACCAAAAATCAAGAATTAATGTTTCTTGTGTAAGTGTGCTTAAGAACTCAAAGTGAGATGTGGTATTTGGATATTGGTTGTTCAAGACACATGACTGGAGATAAATCTAAATTCCTCTCCTTAACACTCAAAGAAGGAGGCAATGTCACAGTTAGAGATAACTTAAAGGAAAGGTCATGGGAAAAGGTAAAGTGGGTAAGAATTCTGAATCTTACATTAATGATATCTTATATGTTAAAAGACTTAAGCATAATTTGCTTAGCATTAGTCAATTTTGTGATAAAGGAAACAAAATGACATTTGATTCCTCCTATTGCATTGTTAAAAATAAGGATGATAAGCAAATTAAGCTAATTGGTAAGAGATATGAAAATATCTATATGATTGATATTGATAATGATCCCTCTTTAGATTCAAAGTGCTCAGTAAGTATAAATGATAACTCTTTAATTTAACACAAAAGACTTGCTCATGCAAGTATGGATTTAATAGGTATACTTTCTAAAAACAATTTAGTTGATGCTTTGCCAAAATTGAATTTTGTCAAAAACAAGGTTTGTGATGCTTGCTAAGAAGGGAAACAAATAAGATCTTCTTTTAAGTTAAAAAATCTTGTTTCATCTATCAGACCACTTCAACTTTTTCATATGGATTTAGTTAGTCCATCAAGAATCAAAAGTCATGGAGGAAATCTCTATGTGCTTGTGATTGTTGATGACATTTCTAGATTTACATGGACATTATTTCTTCCTTCCATAAACAAATCTTTTAAAGCTTTCAAGAAACTTTCAAAATCCTTACAAAATGGAAAAGGGGCATCCATTGTAAGCATTAGAAGTGATCATGGTGGAGAATTTGAAAACCTTGATTTTATTGAGTTTTATGATGAAAATGGAATTAAGCATAACTTCTCATCTCCTAGAATACCCCAACAAAATGGAGTTGTTGAAAGAAAAAATAGGTGTCTGGAAGATATGGCAAGAACCATGCTTAATGACAGTTCCTTTCCAAAATCTTTTTAGGCTAAGGCAATAAACATAGCTTTCTATGTTATGAATAAAGCTCCTATTAGACCTATCTTAAAGAAAACCCTCTATGAGCTTTACAAAGGAAGAAAACCAAATATTTCTCACTTACGTATTTTTAGTTACAAATGTTTTGTTCATAACAATAGAAAGGACAACCTTGGAAAATTTGATGCCAAATCTAATAAAGCCATCTTTATTAGGTATTCTTCTAATGGCAAAGCTTACAAAGTGAATAACAAAAGAACTTTGTTAATAGAAGAATCCATACATGTTGTATTTGATGAATCCCCTAGTGTGAAAAAGGTATCAAATGAAGAAGAGGAACAATAGTACTCTTGGATGATTAAAAAGCTGTCAAATGAAGAAATAAAAGAGGAAGAAAAGGTTGATGATTTTCAGGAAGTTGCTCAAGGTGAAGATGCACAACAAGAGCAAACTCATGGGCATGAAAAAGAATGGAGAATGATGAAAAACCATCCCATTGATCAAGTTATTGGTGATATAACTCAAAAGGTAACTAGAAGCTTACTTAAAAATATCTGTGATCACTTAGCATTTTTATTTCAAATTGAACCTAAAAACTTAGATGAGGTAATAATTGATGAACATGGAGTCTTGGCTATGCAAGAAGAACTAAATTAGTTTGAAAGAAATGAAGTCTGAGAACTTGTATCAAGACTAAATGATTACTCAATTATTGGCACCAAATGGGTGTTTACAAATAAATAAGATGAAAATGGCATCAGTATAAAAAATAAAGCTAGATTAGTAGCAGAAGGTTATAATTAAGAAGAAGGCATTGATTATGATGAAATATATGCACCTGTTGCTAGATTAGAAACCATTAGAATGTTATTAGTCTATGCATGCATGAAAGATTTCAAGCTTTTTTAAATGGATGTGAAAAATGTCTTTTTAAATGGCTTTATTATGGAAAAATTTTATGTAGTGTAGCCCCCAAGTTTTAAAAGTCATTTCTTTCCTAATCATGTGTTTAAATTAAGAAAAGCTCTATATGGACTAAAACAAGCTCCTAAAGCTTGGTATGAAAGGTTAAGCAAATTTCTTTTAGAAAAAGGTTTCTCAAAAGGAAATGTTAATGCCACATTATTTACAAAATAAATTAGTGATGATATTCTTCTTGTTCAAATATATGTTGATGATATCATATTTAGTGGTTCTAATGAATCTATGTGCAAAGATTTTGCTAAGTTGATGTAGAGTGAGTTTGAAATGTCTATGATGGGAGAGCTAAATTTTTTTCTTGGACTGCAAATCAAGCAATTAAAGGATGGTATATTCATCAGCCAAACCAAATATACCAAGGAGCTGCTGAGAAAGTATAATTTGAATGAAGCTAGACTAGTTGCAACTCCTATGAGCATAGCTATTAAGCTGGATCTAGATGAAGGAGGGAAAAAGGTTGAGGTAAAAATGTATAGAGGAATGATAGGATCTTTGCTCTATCTAACTATTAGCAGACCTGATATCATGTTTAGTGTATGTGTGTGAGCAAGATTTCAAGCAAATCCAAAAGATTCACACTTAACTGCTGTGAAAAGAATTTTTAGATATCTTGCGGGCACACCTCACTTTAGTTTATGTTTTCCAAAAGAAAAATCCAATTTCTTGATAGGATATTCAGATGTTGATTTTGCTAGTAGTAGATTAGATAGAAAGAGCACTAGTGGAGCATGTCAATTTCTTGGCCATTCACTAGTCTCTTAGCATAGTAAGAAGCAAAATAGTATGGCTTTATCCACTGCTAAAGTAAAGTATATTGCATTAGGAAGTTGTTGTGCTTAGGTTTTGTGGATGAAGCAACAGCTATCTGATTATGGTCTTTGTTTTGCAAATATTCCTATCAAATGTGATAATACTAGTGCCATAAATCTTACCAAAAATCCCATTTTGCATTCAAAGTCCAAGCATATAGATACAAGACATCATTTTATTCGTGATTATGTTCAAAAAGGAAACATTTCATTAGAATTTGTTCAAACTGATTTTCAATTAATAGACATTTTCACAAAACCCCTTAGTGAAGATAGATTCAATTTTATCAGAAAGGAATTAGGCATGATGAATTTAGTTAATAAATAATTCATTATCAATTATATTGACTTAAGCATAGGAGATATCCCGAAAGTTTGTTTTGTAGGTACAATCATTGTTCTTCAGCAAATATCATCATTTTGAAGCATTTCAATCCTTCCTGAATGGAAATAGAAGTTTTATCAAGTGTTAGAGAAGTGTAGTTAGGAAAATGATTTTTTGGAGGTTAATGAATTAACTCTGGAATCTATTCTAGGGATAAGAAGTCTTAAAATGAATCAATTCTGAAGTTGAAATTTTTAGGGAGTGAATCGATTCCCGAATCGATTCCTGAGATGAAATTGGTCTCTGGAGGTCTGGAATCGACTTGGCAAGCGATTGATAGCATGTGGAGGCAATTTCTAAATTTGAATTTCGAGCATCATGAATCGACTCCCGAATCGATTCACACATGACAAAATTCATATATGAATCGATTCCTGAATCGATTCATAAGGAGGCCTATTTAAAAACCTGTGCGCAATAACTGTCCCATTCTTACCCTGTTTCAGCCTCCCCTCTATAGAACCTTGCACCCTTTCACCTTCAACAAATCCCCTTTGATTCTTTGAACCTACAAACCTCAAAAGCATAATCTAAACCTCTTCTACATTTATCCCACTGTCATTAATCTCCCACAAGCTTCTGCATTACCATTCTTATTCTTAAACCTAAAACCCTTTCTTTGCAACCTAATTTTTAAAATCTTCTCCTTCTTACTCATCTAATCATCACTCTAATGGGGAAGAAAAGCATGGCAACCAAACATCCTTGCATTGAATCCAGTAAAGGCAAAGGAAAATCATCTGGATCATCATTTCATCCTTTACCCTCTATTAATCAGATACTAGAGAAGGCCTTCTACTCTAAAGTAAATGCTTTTCAAAATTTTCTTCGTTGTATGACGAAAGAAATAGAACCTAGAAACTGTTGGGATACAAACTTCTTGCAAAATGAAAATCTAGAAATATATCACATTCTAGAGAACCTGAGACTTCTAAAATTTGCTGGATATGCTGCTAATGTATACCCAAGCTTAGTATATCAATTTTATGCAAATCTAAAGAAGTCTAGGTAGGAAACTTTACTAGAATTATATTCTACTATAAAAGGAGAAGAGTTCTCCATTGGGATTAGAGAATTTGTTGTTGTGTTTGACATGAATGCAAATCTTCTATTCACAAGTGCTGGAAGTATTGAAGCATACTCAAAGAGAGCAGCAATTCAAATATTCTGGCCTCACTCACATCTAAAGATTCTCAAGAATAAGGTGCAGATTATAGGCCTTTCCATGAATGATCGTATTCTCCACTATATCATTGCCAAGATCATTTTCCCAAAAGGTACAACTTCACCCAAATTGATGATCATGAACTGTTTCTTATATGGGCCATTAGATAAAATATTCCAATTAACTTTCCCCATCATATACTGCTCCACATCTTTTCTCATACCAATAAAGATTTTCTTCCATATGGAATGATCCTCACTGAGCTTTTCAAAGTCTTTGGGACAGAAGTATTTGAGGAAGCAAAAGTTGACAAATTCAAAGACTCCAGGAGATTAAAAGGCAAACATTTGAAATAAATGTCATTCCAAAAAATTGAGGGAGTATGGCATTCAATTGAAAGAGAAGAAGGTGAACGAGGAGAAGCTGGTGGAGATTTTAATATGCGGGCCTTAAAAGATCACATCACAGCTCTCTATCAAGAAACTAGAAAGGAGTTAAAATCCTACATCAAGCTCCAATTCAGAAAGCTAAAAAACAAGCTCAACATTGTTGAGGATGATAACAGCTCTACTAAAGAAGAATAAGCCCTCTCTCCTGGTGTAGAAAGAAGAACCAAAGGAAGATAAAAAGCCATTCTTTCTGAAGAAAAAGCTAAAGAGGAAGAAGCAACATATTTAGAAGCTACTGCTTCAGAGTAAGAAGAAGGGAACTCCTTTGATCAAATGGTAGATAATGATTAGATATGCCATTGTTCCCTTAACCCCTACTTTCCCCATTGGTTGTTTAAATTGATGAACAATTCACTTTTTTCAAATTCTATTTATGCAAATATGCTAGAAATGTTTTTTTATACTGATGTCTATTGCTTATTCTTGCTCACAACTTTCCTTGCTGTTATTATTTTTTGAATGATGCCAAAAGAAGGAGAATTATATCACTTATATGTTCTTTTTTATTTTATATGTTCTTTTTTGTTAAATAGCATACTTTGAGGGGGAGCACTAAAGTACAGAGGAGCCAAATATCCATCTTTTTCTAAAAAAAAAATCTTAAAGTGGGTTTGTCATCATAAAAAAGGGGGAGATTGTTAACCTTAGCCCCTTTAAAGAGTTTTGATGATAACAAAGCACTTTGATGTCTTTTAGATTTAACCCTCCTTATCAAGGAACTTGCTACAAGTTTTGAAGATAAAGAGAAGAAGATCATATTTAGATTAGTTAGTTTTTAGTTAATCCCCTTAAAATTTATCTGTAAGAGAGGATTCAATCATTAAGGGATTAAGTGTTTTTCTCAAAATCATAATGTTAATCTTGTGTCTCTCCTTTAAACAAAGCATGGGTTATTTTTTTAAGTAAAAGAACATTTTCAAAGTTATTTCTGGGGTTGAATCGATTCCAAGCATCCAGAGAGTAAACTAGTTTGCCCAAATCGATTCACCAATCAATTCCAGGCATCCAAAGAGTAAACTAGTTTGCCCGAATCGATTCCAAGCATTCAGAGAGCAAATTGGTTTGCCCGAATCAATTCTCAAGGTCTAGAAAGTTTTTCAAAGGAAAATCAATTGATTTCCAAATCAATTCATGTTTCAAAAGTTTGATCTCTCTTTCCAATGAATCGATTGCTCAACCCACTCTTTATATCCTTTTTTTTTCTCAGTCTTGTTTCAAAAAAGGATGAATCGATTCCCAAATCAATTCAGCTCATCCAGAGCCGAAATGGAGTTAAAATGAATCGATTCACTAAGGAGTTTTCAAGTATGAATCAATTCATCAACCTTTTTCAAATTTTTAGCAGGGTCCCAAAATCGATTCCAGAATCGATTCACAAGCACCAATAGCTCCATAATAGCTATATTTACTAGGTAATGGCTTTTTGACTCTTCTAACTCCTATATAAAGGTTTCTTTTCAAATTATTTCAGAAGAGAAAGAGCTTACACTGTTACATAAACACAAGAAACATTCTTTCATCCTTTCATAACTTGAAATCCCTTGAGCTTACTTGATTGAAAAACTCCTCTCATTGAGCTTCCTTGCATAATTCACTTTCTAAAGTTTGTGAGATGCATTCTTGTATTACTTTCTTTCATTTGTTTGATATTGGGGTGAGGTATCCCTAGAGACTTCAAGAGTGGTGATTCTCTTGGGATTTGTTGAGTGCTTTGAGAGAGGATTCTCAAAGGTATAGTGAAGGAAAAACAGAGTTTGTATTAAGGCTTTTTCAAGTTCCCTCAAACTGGAAGGGATAGTGGATAAGACTTCAAATCCAAGTCAAAGAGACTTGGTAGTGGATGTACACCTTGGAGTGTTGGATCTTCAAGGCTGGAACCACTATAAATAGTAGTGTTTGATATCTTTTTTCTCTATTCCTTTACTTTCCTGATATATTGCTTTGTTCTTTACATTCTTCATTAGATTGTTGTATTATTTTGCATTCACTTTCACATTAACACTTATTCCTTATTCATATTATCTTCAAATTAAGCATAACTTCAAAAAGTTTTTAAAACCTAATTCACCCCCCTCTTGGGTAAAATCTTGGCTAACAACAACATTAGTAGCAATACTAGAGATTAAATTCTATCACTTTACATTTTCCATCTAACATTAGGTGGTATTAGAGTTTATTCAATAGTTTAAAGTTTGAGATCAAAGTCCCAACATGGCAATATGTGGCTATGGCAAAAGGATAGCTTATAAGTCTAAGAGATTCGTGACATGTTCTTCCACTTGAGAGTTATAGCCAATAATACTTATAGACATGATAAAGATAACTATATTGGAAATGGTGCCTTCAATCGACCTATTAGTCATCATGATTCATGTTAACCATCAACTATTATTGAAAATTCTTTCTTGTTATTTTGCTTGTTGTGTCTATCTTTATCATCAACCCCTTTGAGACAAACATTCATCATTTTATTGGTCAAGATAGACTTTCATGATAGTGCCATTGCCTATGATTATGCCTTTTTGGGATTGATTTTAGAATTATGCCATTTAAGAAGATTCTATGACTACCTTTGTGACATAAATGCCATTGAAAACATATACTCTATGACTACCTTAGATCATTGTACATGCATGGCATAATTCATCTTGTTATTTAATACATTTTTGTGGGCTTATTTATTTTCCATATAAGATTTTAAGCATTAACAAATATCCTTTTTATGATTGACTATATTAATTTTATTTGTTAATAAATACATGGAAGATATTGAATAAAATTGTTAAACAAGTACATTATTAAGTGATATCATCTTCTTGCTTGATTTAGTGCATTCTTAGCCTTTTACCTCACTTTTCTTCATCCATTATTGTAAAATTATACTCAACCTTTTGAATTTAAGTTTTTAAATAAAACCATTAACAAATCATATTTCAACCTTGCCAAATATTTCTTTTTGACCTTATAGTTTTGTTGATTGTAATTAAACATTACATAGGAATAATGCATGTCCTTCAGAAAAAAAAAACCACATATAAAGTGGAAATGCCGAGCAAATACTACAAATGCATAAGTCAATATGTGGTTTTTGATATCATTTTGCAACTTTAACATGCAATTAAATCCATCATCAATTACAAGGTGATATACCAATTTAAAATTGGTAGATATATTTCATGCTTACATCATAACATTTTTTAATCAAAGAACTAGTATTTCAATGTAATATGTTCATTATCCTTACTATTAAAAAAACAATAGTTCGTAGGACTACTTACATCAATTGCATTGCTAGATAAAACACTATAAAGCATGCTTTACATAAATGATATACTTGTGATAGTCATAAATGGCAAGCATAAGTTTTGCTTTTATTTACTTTATTACTATATAGTCTCGATTATTTTAGTCAGGATTTTAGCACATTTGAAAATGTGAGTACGATGAAAAAGACAAGTAGTAATGCCTTATCTTAAGCAAATATGCAATTCTAAAATTATAAAATTTATGCGTATGTGGTAACAATTACTACATGCTTGATAAATTAAAAAATATGAATATGCACTGGGTTAATAAGCAAAATATGAATGTACACAAGGTTTATACACATAATATGAAAGTAAAAAAATTCCAGCATTTATGAATGTGCACAAGGTTAGTACATATAACATAAAAGTAAACAATTTCAATTTTGTATGCAAGTTAGGCAAAGGTACAGGGTTAACTAGAGGAACTCATAGCGGGCCTAAATGGCCTTGTAAGTAATGTATTATGAAACTTTTATGCATTACACATCTTACAACATCAATAAAGGGCATTAATAATGGCTTGTGTCTACAAAACTAATAGCATTAATCTTATGAACCTAACCTCCATATTAGCATTAAAATGAGTTGCCATTGAAGGATAAAACCCCAAACCTTGACTCTAAGTTAAGGTTATTGTCATCTAATTGAGACAGTGTGCCTGCACATTGAGGCAGTTCAATATAATTTAGGAACTATATAGAACATATATATGTTAGACAGTGCAAATAGGAGGAAGTGACAATATTAATGGTCCAACTACCCACAGAATGAACTCATAAATGCATGAAATGCATATATAGTTAAAGAAAAATAGAGGTGTCACATTTTATCTTAATTATGACTAATGTGAAACTCGTTAGCCAGTTCGATACGTTTGATTGTTTAACATCAGAAATGCTTTTATTTTTGTATGCACAGGAAATGTAACATGATACTTAAAAATTGAACTGATAAAGTTTCTTTTATTTTATGGACACTTGAAGAGGGTGCTTTCACTAAAATACAAACTTTTTATTTTACAGACTCATATTAAGAATCATACAAAAAAATGAATAACACTTTTTACATAAAGCTTAATAATTAACAATTTGTATCTAGCATATTCCCTAATTGTCAAATTCTTTAGCCAGGATGCCTTAGACTTTTTTGAAATTAACCTAACTTGATGATTCAAGTTAAACCTAAAAATTTTATAAGTAAGACAAAAGAATGAGTTTGACAAAGACAATAAGACTATATCTACCCAATATTATAGTTAAGACTTATTACATACACTTCTAGAAACTAGAGCATTTTAAAGAATAATAATTATAATAAGGTAGTACTTGAACTTATGGCTACTAATAATTTAATTATATATTTCTTTCCATTTGTATTCACATCTAGCTTTCACAAATTCAAAGAATAATGCCACACCAAAAAGGTGCCATAGTCTAATAATTCAAGGGTTTCACAACAATAACCAAAAGACATTAGCAACATATTTGAACTAAAATAAAATTCCCTAAGTTAATAATATACACATTGTTTTTTAAATAATAGAATTTGGAGTTCAAGTTATATTTCCTAGTTAGTATTGTATGTGTATGTATACTTTCATCATTATACTTAATAGCATTAAATATAAACAAATAAATCAGAATGAAATTTAAATCACTTTATGACTCTCGATCACCCTTATCTCTTTACAAACCTAACCTTGTTCCTTCAGGGCTCATTTTATCCTTCCACAAATATTTTCAAGGATTTCATATAAATCATAATGTCATATCATCCCTCTCTTATCATATTTAGCATGCCTTATGGCATCATACATATCACATTATAATCTTATAATATAATTTATCAACAAACACTCAATATAATTAAAAACACATATATTAAGTAGCACACTTATGCCATTTGAGTGTGGCTATAAATTGCCTATTTAAGAATAATCATCAAAATTTCTTAAACACTAGTATACTATATCATATCTCAACATTAGCAGTCTTATAACTTTATTACATAGCCTTAAAGAAATAACTGACAATATCATATAAGAAAAAAAAATATAGCTCAATATACTTAAGCTACATCATTAAATATCATAGAAAGTTAGATAATAACAATAACAACTATCCATATTGCAATTCTCTAAGTATAATAAAATCGTATTGCCACAATTAAGAAATTACATAAATCTATGAAATTATTATATATATATATATATATATATATATATATATATATATATATATATATATATATATATATATATATATATATGTTAAGAGGAATCACAAAATTAAATGAAATATTAGTTTGAGGTAAGATATACACTTGCTTTAAAATACTACTCCTTCTAGGAATTTCCAAGGCATTATAATCTTCTTTTCTTTTTCCCACCTAGTTATAAATTTAAAAGGATCAACTATGAGTAGAATCATCTCTTACTATTTTATTCTAAAAACTCCTATTTTAAGATCCAACTATGCTACTCCAATAATCTATATCATCATTTCCTAATATTTCCAATTTTAGATTAAGAAATTAGATATAGGTACACCAAACATGGGCTTTTAAATCAAGCTAACAAAAGATAAAATATTAAAATAATTTTCTTTGAAATGGCTTACCTTTACTCAAGGAGGTTGCCAATAGCTTAGAAACACAAAAAAATTATTGGTTGATTAGCAAAAAAGGTTAATCAAACTACCCTAGAAAGTTGCTTCTTGTTGTGCTTTTGCAACTTATTTGTGCTACCATTTGTAGTGGTTGGATGAAGAAAGGGTGCTAAAGAGCAAAAGCAATATAACAAAGTAAAGCAACCATTGGAGTGGTGCATGAGTAGAGGAAGGCGACAAAAAAAAGTAAAGGATAAAAAGATTCTCATTAGATATAAAAAGGAAGGTTGAGAAAAGAAATAAATAGTTTAAAGATTTTAATTGGGTGTTGTACACATAACTTAAGCTCATTCTTCCTATAAATCTTAACCATTGGTTTAGTAATTAATAAAGAGGTAATAGAGGAAAGCGCTTGATGCATTAGTGTATATAATGTTTATAAAATAAGATCAATTTTAGCTATCCCTTGTTCATACCTATCCCAATCTTGTTAAATTAAAACTAGAATATGAATTTCTACTTTTCCAATAATTCCCTTATTAATATATTGAATTAGATTCTTAAAAGTGATTATCCTAAAATTTTCATAAATCATAAGAGAATCATTTATTATTAAAATGTGCTTAAGTACTTTTATAGGTTAATATTTTTATAACTATTAAATATCCTTTACGTTATGAGAAAATCACCAAGGAAATCTTTGAAATTAGTTAATTTTAATTTTTTTTGAAAAAAAAATCCTTAGCTAACAAATATAATCATAATATTATTGGAAATTATATTAACTTCTTAATTTTTTTACAAGGCAACATAGGTAATATTTAATCAATGAAATATAAATATATTCAATTTATTTATTCAAAATTTATTTGAACAAGAAAATTTGAAAAAAATTATTAAAAATAAATGTCTTGAAACTTAAATAAAATAAAGAATTTAAGTAAATGGAAATTAATTATCTCTTTAGGTGTTATAAGAAGGTCTAGTGATTCCTACTTTAGTATTAAAAGAATGTTATGCAATTTAGTTACTAATTATCCTTAAAAAGTGTAATAGGGTGGAATTTTCATATGTTAGCAATGAAAGGCTTACAAGCAATTATGAGTCACACTAATTTAGGTGGGAATCCATATGCAAAAGCATTTGATAGCCTACATTATTCTGTATCCTACGTTAAGAGGGTAGAAAAGCATGGTTTGGTTTCTCATTAGAGAATATCAATGTATGCATAATCTAGGATTCTATTACATCAAATTCAATAGACATTGAGTAGTATAATAAGACACTAATGGGGAGAAGTGTGACATTAAGGAGGAAACAATGGTGTTAGAGACAACAACAAATTGTTTAAAGAGGATAATCACCATTTTAGGATATCCATGAAAAAAATAACAAACAAAGTAAATTGGACTGGGGAGCACAAAGATCTTAAATGGTAGTGCAACTATGCACTAGTAATATGTAATAAAGAAAATAACATTCACCAGGATTTTACAAATTAAAGTTGAAGAGCCAAACTTACAATGGAATTAGTCATTATCAATGGATGTTCATACATCACATCCTTTGGAAAAGTCCTTTAGTTTATAGCTTATGGAATATACGAAGAACATGTTAAGTGAAATACATTAAAGTAAAATCATCTAGCTATATAATTGAAAAATAAAATGAAAAAATTAGAAAATTCTTCTAAGTAACCCTAATCGCTAAGTGATGACCATATTTTCTCTATTTAATATTATGCTTAACTTTCCATTTCATCAACTTTAATGGCAATATTTTTTTGTATCTAAGGACATGTGTTTCTACTATGTTTGGTGACCATGTATACAACACACTTGTTTTAATAGAATCTTTTTCCTTTTGGTTGCAATGGCTTGGCCTTGGTCTTGGTATTAATTAGATTAGAAATAAAAGACATGGAATTTGAATCCTTCCAAGTGAAGCAGGCTTTCTATCATTCTTCAAGTGTTTGTATAATTTTTACAACTCTTTTTTTTATTTCATCGTAGTCTCTTACTTCTTGAATCACCAAATGGAATGTTTAAATATAATTAATACTTAAGCTCCTATACTAGAGCAATTGCATCCTTTTGGCACTATCAGGAGTAGACGATGCACATGCTTTAGTTTTTGCATTATGAGTCTATCTCTTATAGATAGGTGATTATAGAATATGGCCTAAATGTTAATGTTTCATAATTTATAGGATGTGGTAGCATGGAAATCCAATAGATTGGTACATATAACAATCAAATGTGACGGTCTCCTTACTTTTATTTTACAAAACTTGCCACCCTACACAAATATGTAAGATCTCATCTTAAATGTTATCCTTTAATGCCGTGGGGACATGCTTCCAACTTATATTACTTATTGATATTTCGTACAATCATGCCAATCTAACATAATTGTTATATACTACTCTATTTCTTTTGTTTGCCTACCCTTTGGCATTAAACTCAACATTTAACTTTTAACCCTTAACTCACACTGTGACAATGACTCTAAATGTTATAGGTCCTTTTGATTTTTTGGGTGGGAGAAATCGCCTATCTAAAAGCATCCATATTTTAACTGTTTCATAGAAATCAATGTCAATCATGTAAAATGACACACAAATAAAGTTAGAGGTTGATATTAAGAAAGTATCATATATGCAATTTGTATTCATAATAAAAAAGATATGTTGGATATGGCAAAACACGTAACTTGGACAATAAGCAACTAAACCAAAATTACATTAGTCATTATATCTTACAAGCTCTTCCACTTATTTACATAATCAAGGAGCAAATAAGATTAATTCCATTATATAATATATTTATTATCTTGAAAAGATACGATAGCATATAATCACAAATGCAACAATTTAAAATGGTAAAGGCATCAACATCAAATAGAGAATAACTATAACCATTTATCCTAAGGGTGACTAAACCTTAAAAATATTACTAAACAAAATGAATAATATTATCCTAAACTTAGTGTTAAATGAGGATATCATAACAAAGCTAAATATTATCCTATACACATACATATCTCTCCTAACCAAACAAAGCTAAATAATCTTTCAATATAAAAAAATGAAAACGAGATAGGAAAACATACTTGAAACGGGTATGATGATTAGAACAAAAACGAAGCTAATTGTGAGTGTAATTCTAAACGTGACAAAAGTATAAAAATTGGCAAAGAAATAATAAAAGCAAAGGTTATCATTGGAGTATTTCAAAAAGCAAGGGTGATGTGGAATAAAGGAAAGCATAAAAGTTATGCAACCTAAACATTTACATATTAATTTTTGCTTTGATAACTATCATTTTAAAGAAATAACATTGGATTATTATAAAAAAATATGCATAAAGTTAGGATAATATTTATAAAAACATCATCATTCCGTCAGTTTCAATGTTGATTAAGTGAATAACTAATGTCTTAAGTTTGCTTAGTGCTTGACAAAGCAACAATTAACCTTACTTTTGACGTTAGTTAAGTAGAAAACGTAGATATTAAGTTTCTCAATATTTTCAAATATGAAATCACATTCAAATAGATGTCAATTATAAGGTTAATTATCATTTTAAGTTTCTTCTAGAATTTCAAAAATATCACCGCATTAAAATAAACATAGATTGTATTTATTAACCATCATCTTATTATTCCTAATAATTTTAAAAATGATAGTGTGTCATTATAAATGTTAGTTTCTACTTTAACCAATGTCTATCCACCAATGTGTATTTATAATTCTATAGTAGCAATTTAATAGTTAGATTTAAACCTAAATTATTAAGTAGTTGGTCTAATTTGGATAAAATCTATTGAGTAAATATCTATTGGTTTGGATAAAACCTATTAGATATGAATATTTTTACTATCTTACATAGGTGGCCTATTTTTTATACTTAAAGCACAAATAGGTAAGTTTTATATAGAATCATAGCATAGATGGGTAAAATGCAATCCATTCCCCCCTCACATACACAAAAAAAAAAAAAACATACAGGAGAAAAAAATTATGTCAATTTTAAATTTTTGAAAATTTCCATATAAATGATAAATATTTGAAAAAAGTTTAAGGATAAAATGTATATTTTTCTAAGTAATTGCCTGTGAGAGTCTTTTACTTTTTGTTTCTTTTTAAATTGGGACATACTTTTAGTTCTACATTAACATTGAATCTCATGTATTACTTTCACTTGTATTTTAAAAAGTAGGATATTTTAAGATTACTAAAATTTATGAAATAGCTTCCTTACTTATCAAAATATAATAGAAAATAATACCAAAAAATTTCTTATACTAATACGTAGCAGTAGAAATATTTCCCCCCAATTTTGACAGTCAGAAGCAGAAGATGGGAAATTGCTCTATGAATCGTGGGTCATGGCCCTAGTGATAGCTAATGGGCCGAAGAGTGACATGACCGAGTTATTGGTCCATAGGCCCTAACTATTGCATTTTTGTCATTATTCTTTGTGGATCATCGTTTTGGTTCAGCAAATTGCACGGATCATCTATTATTGGACAAAAAGCGAATGCTCCGAATGTAAGGATTTTCCTCTTTTGAAAATATGCATCATGTTAACGTTAGAGTGAAAGGAGATTAATGAAGTGCAAAAATATAATTTAGAGAATAAAATGTTTAATAAGAAAGTATATAGTTATAAATTCAAAAATTAAGTATTTATTATTTATTAAATTACGAGCACTTAATTTTTTCATTATTGTTATAATTTAACACTGAACTCTATAGAGTGCTTCTTGCAAGAATGATGTGAGTAGATTTATAATTACTTGTCTTATTGATTGTCATGTGTTATATAGTAGACAGCTTTACATAAGAACCTAAAGGTAAAGGGGAAAAAATGGAGAAAAGGAACTCGTAAATGATTGCAAAGGGAAAAAAAAATTTAGATGCATTTTAACCCACCCATTTTTTCAAAGCCTAAAATTCTAATGTTTTCAGCTGAATATCAAATTAAAAAAATTTAAAAGCAATAAAATTTTACAAATTCAAGCCACTAGATTCGTGAGGCATTGGAATAATTTATTAAAAGGATTAACGTTATGTTTGATTGAAAATTTTTAAAGAGATGAAAAATGAAATACAAATTTTTTTATTATTGAGTGTTTGAGATGCACAGTGAAATTTGTTATTATTACTTATTTTTAATAATGTCTCTTCATTTGAATTGTTTTCCAACAATTACGTTGCTCACTAAAAATAAAAAAAAATACTTCTTTATTAATATCACCGCTATTATTATCGTCTTTATTATTAAGGCCATTATCACGACCTCGGTTGCCGCAATCTACATTTTAAGTGAGATCGACACTATATGTTTTCTTTTTTTTTTTTAATGATAATATATATTTTCTATTTAAATGCAAAAGGGTTTGTTTGAATACAGCTCAACTAAAAAGAACGGTAGCACTTAATTGAAAATTTGATTTTATTTATTTAATTTGTTGAAACTGAATATCAAATTATGTGGAAATTGGATGAATCCCTTCAGTTACAAAAAACTAAATAAATACATATAATATTATCTCTATATTTTATAATTTTAATTAGATATAAAATATACATTACATTATTTAAAAATTCCGTGTATAAAATTTTTAAATTCATGATCGAGGATAATTAATTAAAAATTTTATAAAATATAAATATTTCTAAAAAAATTCAATGTTTAAAGTTAGAAATCATTCAAACACCATAAATTTGAAATTTAATGTATTTAACTCATAAAATTCAATCCTTGATTTGAATGATGAATGATCAAATTTAAATATTTATCAAATACAATCAACCTAAATGATAATTTAGGATTTCTTTTATTGGTAGGAATAACTATATCATTAAACTTTTCTACACAAAAAATTGAAATCTAATATAATTTAAGAAATTGAAGGCAAAAACCATTGAGAGGCATCAAATATTAGCTCAGACAAGGGCTGTCTGCGCGTTTATCTTACTTTTCTTTCTAGTCAGATGGACACTTAACCAACAAAGTGGATAGAGTTAGCAGTTGACATTAGAATTAAATAATGTACCCTCCAATCACGCCAACAAAGATGAGAAAGATGGGACTTGCGATTTGCTAAACAAACCCAACCAGATTGGCCCCTAACTCGTCTTGCGACAGGTGGCAAATTTGGAGTAGGCTGAAAAAAAATTAAAAACGAATCTAACCTTAAAACAAGCTTTTTACATTATCAAATCAAATCATATATTTATATAAAGAATCTTTGAAAGAATCGCTTCTCTATGAGTTGGCTTCAACTTTCACAATAGATGTTTTTTTCTTCAAAATCTTTATGAGATAGTTGATAAAAATTAATTTAAATGTTTATTTCGGACAATCAAGAAATTTAAATAAGATAATTCAACCTCAAGAGTATTCTATTACCGCTAATTGTAATTTCAACGATATGTTGTTTTAAGGAAAAACAACCTCGGCGAAATAATTTCATTTATACATGCGTATAGTTATAAAATATTAAATAATAATTTATAATATAGTATTTGTTTAATATTAAATTTAAGAAATATAATGAAAAATAATTTTTATTTAAAGAGAAAATTTGTTTTCCCTTAAAAGTTAAAATTATTATGCCATCTATTTTTTAATTATAAAGTATATAAATAATACAAAAACCCTTTATTTTATGTAAATAATAAGCTTTTCTCAAAGAAAAAAAAATTCTTTCGTAAAGTAAGGAAAGCCTTAGTTTCAAGCACTTACTAGGAGTATAATTAAATAATTAATAAAATCATAAACTTAATTGTTCAGTAATAATTATATGCATGGATTTCGCATTTGTGAGTTCGACGGCCGCATAATTTATTAGTTGAAAGTAAATCAAATAGGTGAGTAATATTTCTCAAATAAAAGCTAGGGTCACATTATGTTTATAATTATTGCGAATTGCAGCTGCTATTGCGATTGTTGTATATTTTATCTTTATAATTTTTCACAACATTACTTTATAATAGTTTTTAGCATTAATGGTGCAATAATACTTAATATTAACTTCAGAACTTTGTTTTTTCTTATATTCTTGTTCGAAGTCAAAACCTTGATATGATTATGAGTTAAATGGATTAACATTTTTGTGAACAATCATATATATATATATATTATTCATAATTTTATTAAACATAACATAATCACAAGGAAGGCTATTATGATGAATTTCCATAACCAATCTGTAGCTGATTTAATCTTCTAAAATTGTTGGTACTTGGGAATATGGATTATATACTTCACAAGATGCTTCCTAACGAATAGTTTGTTCGTTAAATTATCGATGATTTCTACGGTGTCATGTGCATTTTAAAAGTTGAGATAACATAATAAATTGATGATTCATTTTATTAAAATTATTTAATTATATTTACTTAGTTTATAAATTTATATAATTAAATAGCTTTAATATAATGATTTATATTTTTATTATATTATTTTAAAATTTAAAACTCAAAGAATAACATAAAATTCACTCAAATTTTCATAAGAAATGCTTGACACGCTTATAAGATACAAACTCACCCCATACTTTTTTTAATAAATTATGATATTTATAAAATTATATAATATAAGAGAGAAGATGACTATAAATTATCTGAGAGAAACAAACGCAGCGAACATAAATTTGATTGACGTGGCAAAAGATTTGTTTTGCCTGTGAGTGCTAGTGTTTGTAATCAGCAACTTTAGCAGTGTTTGATAATGAAAGGTGGTGGTGGATGCTTGGGGGCAAGGCCCTTGTATGTCATTTGCAGTGCAGATTGCATAATGTTTCAACGCGACACACGATGCGACCATCTTAATTATCATTAATGTCGTGGGGAATCAAGAAAATAAGGGAGAAAATTTTGAATAATTTTGTGAAGAAATATTTTCTCGTAAGTTTATCCGAATATTTTGGGAGTCATCCTCCGTATAAAGGTTCTCTATTCTATTGAGGGACACCTAATAAGAGAGCATCTAAATAGAATAATGGGAGAGGAAAAATATTAAGGAAAGAATTTGAATCCTCACCTTGATGAGTACTCCATGTTGAATAAGAGTTGTTTTCAAAGCCATGCACTACAACAAGACAGATACATTTACAGAGTATGCATAAGAATAAGGTTATAATAATCTATGACTTATCTTGGCCAATAAACTCATAACTCAAACCAATAACCTACTAATACATCCCTTCAAACTAAAGTATAGATGTCAAACATGTTTAATTTGTTATAAATGTCATCAATTCATTTTTTGAGAAGAGTTTTAGTAAATAAATTAGTCAGTTATTTCTTAATTGTAACATGTCTAAGATTAATAACTCCTTCTCGAAGTTTTTACCTAACAAAATGACATTTTGCTTTTACATATTTTGTTCACTCATGAAAAACTAAATTTGTCCACTACCACTACTATAGAAATGTCTTTTAATATTGATTATTTAATATATTTAACATCAGTTTTTATCCACGTATATATAGGCATAATTGTATATTAGACAATTCCACCTTAGTTTTTTAATTGATGTAGAAAAGTAAAATAACATCAATTTCTATATGTATAAAGCCATCATCATTTCTTCATAAGAATACTATATGAGGAATTTTATTATGATATAACATCGGTTTTTACATATAACCAACGTTGTATTTTGTATACTACATCAATTGATAAAAATAATTGACATAGTATATTATTTTCTTTACCCCAACCTAAACCTTAATGAAACTTAATTTGTTACCATTCTCATTCTCTATATTTGCCACACCATAACTAGACTAATATCTCCATCTTTATTTCAATAATTTTAACTAAAAAAAGTTTAGAAGTAATGAAAGGTTACCTTAGTTAAAGATGTATATTTTGTTATAGATATCTATTGCTTAATATATGAGATTAACATTTGCTAGAAAAGCACATCTAATGCTTGCAAATGCAATGAGTAATAATCATTAAAATTTCAAGTATGATATCATGCCTAATGCTAAAGAAGATTAATGGAATCAATTTTTTTTACTTATACAGACTTGTAAATGTTGTATCAAAGTGAAAGGCAACAAAATATGGTTAATTATAAAACTAAAAACTAAATTACAAGAATAAATGAAAAATATAAAATAAATCCTTACATTTATATTTTGTACTTTTCTAGTGAGTATTAAACCTTCCATATTTAGCCATAGTCTAATGGAGCTTTAGTCTTGTAAAATAATTAGTAAGCATAAATACAAAAGAATCACCTTAAGATTGGATGAAGAGCATAGCTCATTTTAAGGTTAGAAGAGTTTCATAATAAAATTTGTGAATGGCACTACAGCTTCACTTTTTTCTATTTTCATCCGTGCCCTAATTTCTCTTGTGTTTTGTCATGACCTAATTTTTGGACCATCATGATTAGCGTAAAGACATTAATTGGATATTTTTACAAGCCTCTCTAACCTAAATTAGTTTCTTAAACTAGTTGTTTATATGAAAACTATGCATGATGCAAAAACATAGAGTTAAAAAATCCATTAAAGTTTCTTTTTTCAAAAGTATAATCAAGACAAAAAATAACTTTCCTCACTGATGAGGTTTTATTCAATAGACGGAACTTCATTTCTAGAACTATATATACATATTTATACCCTTTTTATAAGCTAGTTGTTCTTATTGCCAAAAACAACCTTTTCCAATAGCTTGATATATTTGTCTTCCCTAATAAAAAACTTTCATTAAAAAGATTCAATAGAGGATTGGTTTAAAAATCTCATAGTTTCAAAAGCTTTATATCACATTTGAGAAAAACAAAAATATGGAACAACTCTTTTTTTCTTTCTTTCTAAAGGAGAATTTGAAATCAGAAACACAATAACTACTTTTGGGGTTAAATCCAAATCATAATAGGTTTATGAAGAACCCATGATGTGATTTTAGAAAAATACCTTTTGAAGTAATTATTTTTCTTACAATAAGGTTTAAATTAGATCGTTTCTTAATATGATTTTATCATTGGCCTTTCAAAACATGGAAAATGGTTTTATAGAATGTTCTTAAAGGAGATTCTTGTTAAGGAGTTAATTTTTTTTTTGAAAATATTAGTTCAAACCATGAAATAAATACGATAGAATAGAACTAGGTAGTAAAACTTAGGGAATCAATTGATCCTATCTTTTTTTTTTAATACTTGAAAGATAAAGTCAAAATTAGAGATGAGATTTCTTTCTTAGGAAATCTAGTCAAATAGATCATATTTTTCTTTTGAAAGCTAATTACTTTTATTGTTGAAGAAAATCATTGTTCCTTCCATTTCCCTTTGAAAAATTTCAAAAGCCTTGTTAGTTTCATGTTCCAATAAAGTTCCTTATCTATAGCACAAAAATACCAAACAAATAGGTTAAGTGATAATGTACATCATATATTACATTAAAATAGTTAAACATATTTGGTTAGTTGCTTTATATAGATAGTTCCTAGGTTATAATGATACTAAAACTTATATACAAATACTTGTTGAAAAGGGTTAGAATAATAAGATGTAGTAAAATTGAGATTAGTGGTCAAATATCACCCAATTAACTCTATACTGATAACTCCTCATCAGTCTTAAACTTATTAGGATTTGTATTTTTAGAGGCTGGACTATAAGATGATGAAAGGCTATTAAAGATAAAGTCAAAACTACTAATGAATCCATAGAAAGTAGGTATAGCATTGGATGGACCAGCTAGTGTGGTAGATGGTGAGGGTGGAAAGCACAAAATGGATAGTGGAATTGAGGTCGGGGGAGTGTATATCTCACCATTATGCTTTGGTACAACTGTACCTCTTACCTCAGTGATATGGTCATTAGGGACAGAAACACTTGAAGCTATTAGAAACTGGTTGCTAAAAACTGACCACTAGATGAAGGGCTTTCTGGGCATGGCCTGGTGGGATTAAATGGTAGATGTGTGAGTTCATGACTTAGATTCTATACCAATGTCTGATATTAGTTTGGTTAGCCACTATCTTGAAATGGAACTCTAGTCTAAATGTGATATATGTTTAACCAACAATTAGTAATTTCAGTTGACATCTTGGAAGGGGTATTTAGAAAATATATTCATAGGTAAAGTAAGTAATAGAATTATTCAACGAAATGGGTATCACACTAATTTTCTAGCTAGTTTTAATCAAGAAAACCAATTATATATAAGACAAGTATTGAACATTTCCTTACTAGAAATGTATTTTTAGTTCGTTCTGTATACTAAACTATTATTAGCAAGGAAATTTAATCACATAATTAATTTATACATAATATCCATACATAAGATAACTATCAAATGGTATAGAGGCATAAAGATTCCTTCTTGTTACTCCTGGTCATTTTTATCCCATGCATATCCTAATTTTGTACTTCTAGAGTCAACCTTATCTCACATGTCCTTCTGTTGTGACTCAAAAGTCAAGGTGCCTAGCCAACCCCAAACCATACCACAAGGTTCCATATACTCATGTTGCATGTTGCATACGACATTCAAGCCAATAATTTTATATATGACATAAAGTTTGTGGTATACATCCACAAATTTTCATATAGCACAAAGTCAATTTCACATTGGGCTCTCATTAGCCCATCATAATCATCCTATTTATAAATTTTATTAAAAATGGTAAGCCTTATTCAAATTTAATGAAAGTCTCCAAAAATAATATTTAAGCATCTAATAACACCATTAAACTTTTTCATGTGCAAAATAAGTTACACAAATATATCTTTTTACATTATCCTTAAAATATATTAGAAAATGCACTTTTAATTTGGAAAATTTAATATGAAACTTTAATAAAAATTTGTGTAAATTTCAAAATAAATAATAACTCATACAACTTTATTTTTGAACTATTTTCATATTTAAAATAAGTTATATAGGCTTTCCCAATTCAAATCATTTATATACCTTAAAAGATCTATTTTAACTTTCAAAAATCCATTTAGTGTGCAACTCTTTATAAATTTTATAAAAATTTTCAAAATCAAACTAGATACTTTAAATAACATTTTCAAATCCTTTTTAGGCATAAAACATGTTGCATTACTTATCATAAGAATGGCAAGATCTTTTTGTAAACACCATCTTTTGATGCATCTTTTTACCAAAATTTTAAGAAATTTTCCAAGCAAGCATTTGAGACATAAAATATCATTAAACAACCATCATAAGATGTGTAACATAAATAATTAAAACATTTTCCTAAAAGAACTAGCTTGAAAGAACCCATTTTTCATTTGAAAATACTAGTTTAGAAAATAATTTTTTAACATAAATCCTCAAACTACCAAATATATTTTTAAACATGTTTTCAGCATAAAAAACTTAACAAGAATGTTAATAATGATCTTGAAATCAATATAGGATTTGATACAAAAAAATTTCTATAAGAATAAAAATTTTCTTATCATAATAGCAACTTCTCTGAAAGTGTCCTAAATAAATTTTCAGAAGGATCTTTGTTGAAAACTTGAGTTAAAACATTCATGTATGTGTGTGATTGATGTTTTATCAAACTTGTTCCCCTAAAACATAGGAGAATGCATGCACCCTTAGTGAACAAAACCAAGCATTTTTATCTCAAAATTTAAAAATCAAGCATTCTAACTTCTTAGATTTCAAATGGAATATGGTGTAACATATTATGTGAATTAAAACAATAATTTTTGCTTATCTTAGGCAAAAAAATTGTGAGCTTCATAGAGCTTATCCACAAGGATTTTTCATGAAAAACATATTTTTTTACCAAAATTTACCAATGATAAGAAGTTATTTTTATGATAATTCTTCTTTCTTCTCAACACAAACTCAAGTTAAGAGGAATCATTTCTCAAATTATTTTTCACTTTCTTTGCGAATCCTTCTTTAGAAAATCATGTAGAAATTAAAGGATCTTTTTCAAAGCAACCACCTTCCTTAAAATTATTTTTAGGAAAAGCTACCTTTATACTTATGGTATCACCCTAGCATACACATCTCACATATAACAATCTTCTTAAAAAAAAAAAAAACTAAAAAGAAGGGAAGTAGATCTTTACTCACCTTAATTAACTTTTAAGACCCAAATGGTTTCTTTTTTCAATGAACATCAAAAGACTCTTAAAAATCTCACTAAATCCTATTAGAACTAGCAAAAACTCTTAAGAACTCACTCTTTTCCTTTCAATTTGCTCTCTAATCATAAGAGAGCTTTGGTGTGAATAAGGAGGAGCAAAACTTAGCTATTTATAGAAGAATGTGTTGGGAATTCGGATTATCACATGCAGCGGAATTTTAAATTTTGATCCGAATTCTACCTAGGATCCATGCAAAAAGCATGAGTCAATGATTAGGGTTTTACCTATTGGGCACTCGTGTTTCTACTGATCAAAACTTGAGAGCGGATGAATCAAACGCCGGCCGGAAGGTACAGCGTCTCTACGGTATCCACACGGAGTGAACAACGACCTCTCACCCTCCACGCGTCTGCTAGGATGCGTGTTTCTCTCTAAGAATTAGGATTGGATGTTTTTGAGTGATTTAGGGTTTATATGGAAGCTTAAAACGTGATTCTTAAGTGCTGCCCTCAAGTCCCTTTTTATAGAACTTAGGCAAGTCATAATCCTAGTCCTACTAGGATAATGCTTCCAAAATCCTAATCTTACTTAACAACTCATCTTATCCTTATTCTAGAGATAATGGGAAGAGATAAGACTTATCTATTAATTATCTAATATTAGATAATGATATTATCTCATATTAAAAATATCTTAATATTAGATAATTGCATATAGTTATCAAATATCAAAATAATATTATCTCATAATATTTTTATCTAATATCTGATAAGATAATTACTTGATATTACTTTAATATCAAATAATATCACATAATATATATATATATATATATATATATATATATAAAAACGTGAATTTATTATTCTTAATAATATATATGCACGAAAATAAGTCCAATTAATTGGATATTAATATAATTAAAGTCCAATTAATTATTGTCTTATTCCTACTCCTTTTGTGTGACCCTGTAGGTTCTTACTACGTTGACAATGACTTATTATTGAGCCATAGACAGCGAGCGGTATCTAGCAATACATCACTGCCACTCAAGTAGTAAGAATGTCTGTGATTCGACATCCACCTAATACATGATCAACGTTTTACATCATAACCCTTTTGTAATAATATCCAAATTGAACTGGAGGCATGGAATGTGTCATCCTCGTCAATGTTCAATTTATATTTCTTGATACTGAGTAGACTTAAAATAAATAATTAATATCACATATTAATTCAACTGAGCATGGCCATGCATTTCTAAGTCTCACTCAATCAAGGGGCCCAAGGATATTTCTCTTTTATACAAGAGTAACAAAATTTCATTTACATCACTCACTTCCCTCTGCATGATTTATGACACACCCAATCAATGCCCTACTTGTCACCTGATTAAAGGTGACATAGGACAATATTAAAGTGAGTAATTCCTCATGTAGGGAACCGTAGTGACTTCAGGTCAAAGGTTTATGCGTAGTTGTGATCATATGAGAATAACTTATGACACGTTTATCCATGCAATATTCTCATAGTGGGTCAGTCCAGTACATTGTTCACTAGCAATGTACTCATGTATTGACTTGATATCACATATCCATGATTCGTAATCATCAGTCACTATACATGCTAGTCTCGATGTATTATTACTATCCTTTTTCATAATAATACTTGACTAGGGGCATTTTAGGAATAGCAAAGCTATTCCAAGGATAATTATTATATTAAGTTATAAATTGCGCATAATAATAATAAAAATAATATAATAATTTAAATTGCCTAAAATAAAATATAATACATTGTGTATAACTCTAATCATCTTATATGATTGGTTCTAGGACACACACCAACAGAATGAAATGAGATAACATCTAAGGGAGGCAATGCATGGTTTCTTCAAGGAAAAGATGATGACATTTCACTTAGTATTTATTTTCTTATTCATAGTCTCTTACTATTGTCATGTCTTACATCTTTTATTTTCATCGTCCCTAATGTCATAACTTGTCTAACATTATAGGAAACTTTTTACCTATTTTCTAATTGTAATTAACTACTAATTAATCATTAGTCAACTTCATTAGGCCTTTTTTCCTGATCTTTCTACTAACACCTTTGAAAATTGTCATATTCCCTTTCTTTCCACTAAAACCATGAATACTCCTTCTATTGTGTCCAAAATTTTAGTTTTGACACTTTAAGGTCCCCACTTAATGCTTTTGAGTACAAATACCAATTACTCCAACAATTATATTAAGGAAAAACTGCATTTTATCTTCTTCAACTATGGGATTATTGAATTTTACCCCTTAAACTATAGAAACTTGGATTTTACCCCTTCAACTTTATAAAACTTAGATTTTACTCCCACCATTACTAACTTAATAGAATTTGTTAGGAAAATCATTGGTATCATGTTTTACTTAGTGATGGTTAAAAGCTGCTATTATATTCACTAATTTTTGAAATTTTTTTCACTTATTAGTGGTTATGAATCGCCACTAAGGATGATAACATCGGTTTCTAACCGTCGCTAAGTGACAGAACCACCATTAAGTGTTATAGCCATTAACTTGATAATAGTGGGGGTAAAATCCAAGTTTTATAAAGTTAAAGGAGGTAAAATTCAAATTTTCATAGTTTAAAGGGGTAAAATCCTACGACCTTATGGTTGAACAGGGTAAAATATAATTTTTCCTTATATTAATAATAGATCTTAAATACTTCTATTTTACCTAATTTTTTTCTTAGGAAATTCCTGGTGAATTTTTTCTTTTAATCCTAATAAACACTTCAAGTAGTTTTAGTCTGCATTTTTGCAAATTATCCATTGATAAAAGTTACCTAATTTACCTTTCTTGGGCTTTAATTATCAAATTTTCACCAAGTGTTACATGTTTTAAGTTTACACACCAATTAGTAAGGAAAAATTGATATGTATAATAAAACAATGTTGTTTAGCTATAAAATTTTAAATGCTAGTTATTAAATAAAAACCAAAATCATTTATTCTTCTATTATATTTCAAACAAAAATTTAATAATTTTATAAGTTAGTAGATTTAAAATTATTTTTTATAACAAATTGAACAATCTAATAAATGAAAAACTATAATTTATAATGAAAAAAAAGTTTTAGTTACGATTAATGAGAAACTAACAAATGATCAGAAATTATAAACTATAAATTTTTACTTAAAAAATTATAGCAAAAAAAAAGGTAAAGTGGAATACTTCTTCTTGTAATTCCTTTATATTACTTAAAGGATTTCTAAGTTGAAGGATGTGATATGGAAATTATTGATAAATTATGGTAAAAAGAAGTAATATAACCATTTTTTGCAATGAATTCAAGCTTTTAGTGTGAAGATAGTCATATTACATTTTCTTACTATAATTTCTCATCAGCTTTCTTATTTTTTGCATTTTCTCTCTAATTGTGCTTCTCAAGACAAAACATAAGCAACAGAGATGGCTTTAAAATGGTGTATTGGTTGCAAATTAATAAGAAATTATAGTGAGAAGAAGCAGTATAATTAATCTTGCAATAAACTTAAAAAGCTAAGCTTTCTAGTACAAAAATGGCCATACTACTTTTTCCTATTATAAATTCTCATTAGTTTGTACATCATTGATAAGGTTTCATTTAAATATTTCAAATAGAGAGTAGGAAAAAATTTATAGGCATCATGTAGAGGTTTAGAAATTGGTTGTTAATCTATACTGACCTATTATGTATATTTTACTTCATAAAGCTTAAATGTTGATATATGTTAAAGCATCATAATTTTTTATGGTTTCTTAATACACATTACTAGTAAATGCTTATTATTTATGATCCATGTTTTCATCTTCTAATATGATGCACCTTCTAAATACCATCATTGATGTATTGATAAATATTTATTACATGTTAGTTGACAGTTTATGTACCTTTAGATGTTAGTTATGATAAAAAATTAACATGACATTTGCTCTAATTTTGCCAAACCATGTTAATTTTAGTAGATAATCAATGTTGTTAAGATAATTTAAAAAAATACAATTTATACATCCTGAATTTTTTTAACAACTATCTATAAAAAAAACATACTAGATTATTAACACACCCATTAATGCTACACATTCTTATCATGAAAAATAAGCATTTTGTTATTTACATTTAGAAAGGAAGACATAATGTTCATAACTATGATCACTTTGAATACTCATTGTAGAACTTGTATCTTCATTGATGAAGTGGACAAATAACTCTTGATAATGCAAGAAAACAATAACCTAACAAAGGGTAGAAACATGGTTTATAAAAGTAGAAGTTTTGATGGTAATTATTTAATCTCATAGCTTTAAAAATAAATGATAGTAATTATCTCCATGGCTAGATTCATATTTATTGCAACATATTTATCATTATGACCATTATCAACAAACTTTTATATAAATATCTACTCTTTGTTACTATCGGTATTCTCAAATTTACTTTATTAAGTTGGCTATACCAAAAAAAGCAAGGTTGTCTTTATCTTTTCAAAATGGTAACTTAATATAGACTATATCTAAGAGAGAATGACAACTTAGGAGTAGTAACTTGCATCTTAGCAGCTAATGATTGAGTAGTATCAATTATATATTGTCCTTTTATGCTATCTAAATAAAAAATGGAGTAAAAGAGAAATGAAACTATAGGGGCAATTTATAGACAATATAAGGCATATTACATTAGTTATTAACAAATAAATGATGTTTTAAGTTCATTGATATGCCTCTTAGATGTGGATTACTTGAAAATTTGATGTGGTTAATTTTCACCTTATGAATGCCCTAATGAGTTTTAAATGAAAGGATCATTGAAATATAAATAATCATTATTGTTTCTAATAACACTATAATACAAAAATTAATTGGTTGTAATAAACCTTTAAATGCTGGTTTTTAAGGGTAACTAATGTCTAAAACACCAATATTCTTTATAGTTTTTAATAAAATTATAAATATAAACATTAATTAATTGTTAACGTTCTTTTAGATGTGAATTTAATGCACTATTATTGTCTTAAGGTTTCCTATGTTAAAACTTTCATCTTTCATTAGAAAATAAGGCATTATAATGTTAGCTCATTATTATAACTAATGTGGTAAATTGCACTAATTTTTAAAAATGCCACTATGTTATTATAGATGTCAATTTTTTACTTTAATTGACTTTAAAAGGGCAACGTTAAAGGGAAAATATGTAGTAGTATACTACAAAATTACAATACCATATGACCACATTAAAGTTTGTTAAAGTGAAAACTAACATATATAATTGCATAGTGGCATTTGTGCAAATGTAAGCAACATCTCACATCAACTCTAATTAAAAATTGATGTCATAAGTTAGTGCAATGACATTTTTAAAAATATAAGCAACTCACCATGTTAGTTAATATAAAAGGATGATGTTGAAAGTTAAATATCTATAAGTTAGGACATCAGTTTTCTATAGTCATCATCTAAAAGAGATTTGAATCATCATACTAGGATATTTAAAATGTTTATATTTAATTCAATAATCATTGTCTATAGTTTTCTACAAATTTCTCTTTCATTTCATTTTTCATTTAGGTAATATAAGAGGATAACTCACTTATCCTTGCTACAAATTTAATATCACAATCCAAACCTAATCGTGATCGGTATAAAACTTGCTATTCGATTTCTATCAACCTAAATTATATTTGTAATCTACATGTCTAATATACATGGAAAAGATAGGAAACCTTTCATATAATTATAAAAAGAATGATATTATTAGTTTATAAGAAATATGATTCTAAATTCATATAAAATTTAAATTTAGCTACTAACTTGCTACCTTTTTTGTTCTATACAAGTGATAGTCCATATACATTTATTATACATTATCCAATGCAGCCTAAGTCATATCAAATGAACTTTTGGAAGCTCTATTCAAAGGTGGAGGTAAAACAACATCATGATATTTGTAAAGACATAACCTATGAAAGAGTAAGTTTGGACTTAGTGAATGAACAATCTAGTACAAATAAATCATAAGGGCTTAATAAATAGCTTACTAATTAGATTTACCTTCCCATAACTTATACGCTTAAAGTAAATTCACTATAGAAACATTTTCATTAGAATTAATCTAATTCAACCTAACCATTTTTATTAGAGTCCTTATCATCCAAGATAATCCTCCATACTCATCCACATTATCAATCAAACATACACGTTCATTATGCCATATAAGCATCACATCATGTATATTGCAATAAAATTGTAATAGCATATAATCATGTGGTTCAAAACCATTATCCATAACATTTCTTGTGCATATATATATATATATATATATATATATATATATATATATATATATATTCATATTTGGATCATATAATCAATATATTAATTTAATCAAAATACATAAAGCAAGTAAACTTCCTTTTGGCTAGGGATAGAAATTCTTTATAAGATACGATAATATGACACAAGTTATATGAGTTTATGTTAGGCATAATTGGATTTAGGTTGTAAATAGATTGATCCATTTAACACATACACTTCATATTAAATTTGGGTTAACTTATATAATTTATGCAGGTTATTATTTAGATCGATTTGACATGACTAATTTGTGTAACCCAAGTATCTATAATTTTATATATGTATATGTATATATATATATATATATATACATATATATGTTATAAGATTATATATGATTTATATTATATAATATGTGCTATTTTAATAAAAGTAATATGCCCTTTATAAAATAAATGAATTAATACTATTATTTGATAAATGATTATAAATATCTAAATATCATAAAATATATTAATTCATATTTTAATAAATTGATAATAAAATTTAATAAAGTTAATATTTGTAGAATCTAGTATATGATTCTAACATATGGAAAATAGATTAGATCTCTTTAACATGTAAAAATTTTCAATGAGAATTTTAATCTCTTCAACATGAGGTATGGATGGCTATGTCATAAATTATATCAATGATGTATTGTAATTTTTATATAAGTCATTATTTTATGGAAAATATAGTGTATAATGACTTGTAAATTTTATCAAATAATTAATTATAATATCACTATGTAATATTTATTAGTTAATGTTGATAATGTTTCTAAAAAATTATTTATAAATGGTATCTATTGTTTGAAAATTTTAGGATCTAAAAAGTTGATAATATTATTTAGAAAATTGGTATTAATTGTTAAAGGAGTGCTAAGATGTAGAAGTTGTATTTAAAGAAACTACATCAATTATTTATTTAACAATCCACATGATTTGGAAAAATTGTGAAAGATAGATGAAAAGTTACATCAGAAAATTGGGATACAATTACTAAGTTATTTTTTTAACCTAATTAATGTCTAAAGGTATTCCTTAACCACTTAACTTGTAATAAATGATAAATATTTACCAAGAATGACATTTACAAGGTATCAAGGAACCACAAAAACTAATGACTCCTAAAGGTAAATAATAAGCATTTATCAAGGATGACCTTTATGAATTAGGAAACCGCCAAAACTTCTGACTTCTAAAGGTGTATCACTAGTTAACTTATGGAGTAATGCATATGTAAGATGTCAATTTTTGTTAACAACCAAGGTCTAATGTTGTATTAATAGTCAATATTTGCAAAGTATTAGGAAACTACGAAAACTTACAACTAAAAGTACATAAACAGTCACTTATGAAATAAAGTTTATGTAAGATATCAGTTTTGATTAACAATCAATGTCTAATGCTTTTCTTATTGTCTATAAATTTCACTTTCACCTCTATTTGAAATAATATCAAGATAGATCACCTTCCATCAAAAAGAGAGCTTCTAAGTTCTTGTGTATAAATTGTCATATTGATTAACATTATTGAGGTTATTAAAAGGTTATGGAATCAATCAAAATTCCTTTTAGGAACTTGCACCTACACTTCTTCCATAAACACAAGAATTCTACAAAGTATTTTGAAGGACTTTGAATAAGAATCTTTTTAAATGCTTTATAGAATGCTCATGTTCGTTACTTAGGTGTAGGTACAAGTCCTTGAAAGGAACTTTGAGAAATTTCATCACCTTCTCAATAGCTCTAATAATATTGAATACTATGATCTACATCCTTCATCTTAGAATCCTTCTCTATTAATGGATTCCCAAAGTTACCAATCTACACTCTCCATCTCCATCTTAAGAAGCACATTTAGAAATATTAATAGGTTGTAAAATTGATGATAAATTATAGTGAAAAGAAATGATATGTCTATTCTTGCATTAATAGTTTTATATTGCATGAATGTGATTTAGCTTTTCTTCTCACAATACTTTATCATCACTTTGTAACTATTCACAACCTCTATCTCAATCTTAGAAGTTATTTATGTTAGGTTTAATATGAAGATAACTATATTCCATCTTTAGAAGAATATTTAAAGATATTGAGAAAATATATGGATTGTAAAATTGATGATAAATTATAGTAAAAAAAAGTAATATATTCATTCTTTTAATAATAGTTTTATAATGCATAAATAATAATTCTACATCTTCTCACTATAACTTACCATCAATTCGCAACCTTCTACATCCTACAACTTAGAAGCCTTTAAGTAATATAAAGAAATTATAAGAAGAAGATATCCATTTTTCCTTTCATTTTAAATCTATAGTTTATAGTTTTTCATTATATATATATATATATATATATATATATATATATATATATATATATATATATATATATATATATGGATGTACTAATATGAGAATAAATAAATGATAAAACATAATTTTCATAATGGATTGTTGGTTTTTTATTTGTTTCATTTATATTCAATCTGTTGCCATTTCTATCTATTTAATTGCATGAGAAAAATATTGTAATACAAAAAATTATTTTAATATTATCAATTTTACTTAGAGTATATTGAATTAAAAGAAAAATTTATCAATTTATAAAATGATGTCAATGTTTTAATAAGATTTATGCTGAAATTATAAAATTGTTGCTTGAAATGTTATGGAAAAAATTAACCAAGCAAAATATTTTCATTAATGATATTAAAAAGTTACGACACCAGTTATTATTTTGTAACCAATATGTAAAATTATATTGTAAAATAACATCATCTTATTATAGATGTTAGATTTTTTAAGTAACTAATATCAAAACTTAAAAATGTAAAAAGTAAGGTGCATGTTGAAAGTAAAAATAGTTACATTATGGCATTATTTGTAAATTTTATCTTGAAATTCTTCCAGTCCTAAAATGATTCTCTCTACCAAGGTATGCTCACTTTAAATATTAAGATTATTCTCTTTAGTTTTATATTTGTGTTTACTAATTATTTTGCAGTACTAATATCTTTTAGCTTACGCTAAATTTGTGAGGTTTCACACTTATTGGAAAAGTGCAAAATAAAAAAGTAAGGATTTTCTAAGTTGTTATGTTTGTTCTTGTAACTTAGTTTTTAATTTCAAAATCAATTATGTTTTTTAGCTTTTATTTTGATATAACTTTTATATATTTATATAGGTAAGAAAATTGATTTCATTCATCTTTTTTAACATTTAATGGTATTATTCACTATTTATTTAAATGAAATGTATAATATTATACATTGAATTTCAATAAATGTTAATTGCATTTACAGATATTGAACTTAATAGTATTTTTCTATAGAGTATTAACCTCACATTTTGACCCATGATTATTGGATATAAACTTCCACCATTTTCATTATTTTGTTATATTCTTTAAAATTATTAAAATTAGGATTTTTTTAATGTTATTGGAGATGCTAGGGCTTAAAAAAGACTAGGTAGGGAGGAACTACAAGTAGGGTATAGTGTTAAGGGGTATGACATACCATATTAGTTATTTTAAAAAATTTTAATTATATAAATATTTAATGTTAATTATTTATAAAAAAAAATCAATGTGTTATTATATATTTTGTAAAAGTCCTACCTTGTTAAGTTGCATTCCCAATGAAGAAATGATAATAATCCTTATGTTGGGATCAAGAGCCAAACAGACGCAATAAAATTAACCAATCCTAATCAAGGATCCATGTGAAACATTAGATTAAGATAGGAATTAGATTACCTTTTTTTTTCCAAATGCTTCCAAGGTTCAATCAGTGACCACCTTCTTTCGACTTACTTCTGATCGAAAATTTTGAGGTATCCACACAAATCCGTGAATCACCAGTAAACGTCTCACTTCCACTGATTGGAATTCACCTCTTTTTGTCTTGTAGTGCTAGCTACGCCTTTCAAAGGTTCAAAGGAGTTACTAGGTTTTTCTATTTGGGGATGCATGAATAATATCAATATTATTACCTAACAAGCCTATTTAAATAGGTGTTCAGAAATCTTAACTAATTGGGCTTTATTCCATGTATAATTATAGGCTTATTATTGAGTCTTATAATTATAACATGGAATTCCCAACTATTAGGCCTAAACATTTTGGTCTATTAATTCCAAATCTACTAGGTTCTATGTATGCGACCTTACAGGCTCTCATTACATTGGTAATGATCATAAATCATATTAATGATCATAAACAATTAGCAATGTCTAGCAATACATTATTGTTGCCCAAGTAATGAGAAAGTCGATGATTCAACTGAACCTTTACGTGTGATTATTAACTATGTCCTTTTGTCCTAGACATCTAGATTAAGCACGAGATATGAACTGTGTCATTCTCATATAGCCCAATCCAAAAGTTTCTTGATTCCTAAGTAAGCTGATTGAAGTAAATGTAATTGATATCCCATGTCAATTTATATGAGCATAGTTATGCATTTTCTTAGCTTTACTTAATCAAGGGACCCACAGATGTCACTTTTATTATATAGGAAGGACAAATTCTATCTTGATCACACAAATCTCTTCGCATGATATGTGATATATCCAATAACTACCCTTGCATTCACTGAACCATAAGTGACATAGAGTAGTATCAAAATATGAAACTCACATGTAGGGAACCTTGACGATCTTAGTTCAAAGGATCATATTAATAATGATAGCTAAGAATCACTAATGACACTCATATAATAATCCATATAGTGTTCTTAGGGTAGGTCAGTCCAATATACAAGTTCTCTAACTTGTACTCATGTGCAGACTTAATATTTCATATAAGTCACCATACATGCTAGTTTTAACATATCAAAGCAACCTAATCCACAATGATATATGACTAGGGACATTTAAGAATACAATTATTCTAAAGTTATTATCATAATTAAATATATTATGCAGATAATATATGTATAAATATGATAATTAGAATTACCATTAAAATAACACTATTCAAATTTACAATCATCAATATGATTAGTTTTATAGTATATACACTAACACCTTATATATAGAGAAACTAACATTATTATGTTTTTTTCACATCGATTGTGAAATTGGTGTGGAATAATTTGACATTAAATGATGCTTATATATACATTAGTTCATAATTGATGTTAAATTTGTCAAACAACTAGCATTGTTTAGGAATTCTATAGTAATGTTAACAATATGAGTAGTTGTTGGATTGTCATAACATAATTGCATAATTCTAAAAGATTTGATTCTATGTTGACGAATAAGGTAGGAAATCCATAAAAACTCAAATGTAGTATAGGCCATGACTTAATTCTTGAACTATGCACTTGAACATAACACCATTATTTGTTTCTTTTTCAAGACACAAGATTCCCACCAATAAATACTTAATACTTAGAAGTGGATCATTTATCTTTGGATGTGCATGATTGCATTCTATTGAAAAGTTATTGAAAAATTCATAAACTAACTTATTACATTTATTGGAAAGGTAATATCAGGTTTGGCTATAGTAAGGATGTTCAGTTTATTCACTAACTATTTATACCATTTTGGATTTTCTAGCAACTCCACATCTTATAAGCTAACTTTAACATTTAGAGCCATAGGGGTATTACTAGGTTTAAAGTCAAGAATTCCTATTTCACTTAAGAGATCAAGAACATATTTCCTTTAATATAAGAAGATTGCATTCCTTCCTCAAGTAATTTCAATCCTTAAGAAATTAAAAGTGTTTTAGTCTCATGATTTGAAACTTAGTTTGAAGAAAAGTGATGTGCATGTTGCAATACACTAAAATTAGTTAAGAATACTGATTGCTACAATAATAATGCAGATAGTGGCACAACCAGGTCATACCCCTAATGATCCTTTAATTTTATCTTTCCCAGATGAATTCCTAACAATATCTACATAGTTGTGGATTTATTGATGAAATGAATGTTAGGAATTCAGATTATTACATGCAGTGGAATTTCAAAATTTTGATTCGAATTCTACCTAGGATCCATGCAAAAAGCATAAATCAATGATTAAGATTTTACCTATTGGGCACTCGTGTTTCTACTGATCAAAACTTGAGAGCAGATGAATCAAACGCCGGCCGGAAGGTACAACGTTTCTACGGTATTCACATAGAGTGAACAACGACCTCTCGCCCTCCACAAATCTGCTAGGATGCGTTTCTATCTCTAGGAACTAGGATTTTGATGTTTTCTTAGTGATTTTAGGTTTTAGGAAGTCTATGAGCGTGTTTCTAATATGCTACCCTCAAGCCCCATTTTATAGAACTTAGGCAAGCCATAATCCTAGTCCTACTAGGATAATGCTTCCAAAATCCTAATCATACTTAACAACTCATTTTATCCTTATCCTAGAGATAATGAGAAGAAATATGACTTATCTATTAATTATCTAATATTAGATAATATTATCTCATAATATAAATATCTTAATATTAGATAATTGCATATAGTTATCAAATATCAAAATAATATTATCTCATAATATATTTATCTAATATCTGATAACATAATTATTTGATATTACTTTAATATCAAATAATATCACATAATATATATATATATATATATATATATATATATATATATATATTATGTGAATTTATTATTCTTAATAATATATATATGCACAAAAATAAGTCCAATTAATTGGATATTAATATAATTAAAGTCCAATTAATTATTGTCTTATTCCTACTCCTTTTGTGTGACCCTATAGGTTCTTATTATGTTAACAATTATTCATTATTAAGCCATAAACAGTAAGCGGTATTTAGCAATACATCACTGTCACTCAAGTAGTAAGAATGTCTATGATTCGACATCCACCTAATACATGATCAAGGTTTTGCATCATAACCCTTTTGTAATAATATCCAAATTAAAATGGAGGTATGGAATGTGTCATCCTCGTCAATGTTCAATTTATATTTCTTGATATTGAATAGACTTAAAATAAATGATTAATATCACATATTAATTCAATTAAGCATGGCCATGCATTTCTAAGTCTCACTCAATTAAAGGGCCTAAGGATATTTCTCTTTTATACAAGAGTAACAAAATTTCATCTACATCACTCATTTCCCTCTGCACGATTTATGACACACTCAATCAATGCCCTACTTGTCATCTTAATTAAAGATGACATAGAACAATATTAAAGTGAGTAATTCCTCATGTAAGGAACCGTAGTGACTTTAGGTTAAAAGTTTATGTGTATTTGTGATCATATGAGAATAACTTATGACACGTCTATCCATGCAATATTCTCATAGTGGGTCAGTCCAGTACATTGTTCACTAGCAATGTACTCATGTATTGACTTGATATCACATATCCATGATTCGTAATCATCAGTCACTGTACATGCTAGTCTCGATGTATTATTACTATCCTTTTCGTAATAATACTTGATTAGGGGCATTTTAGGAATAGCGAAGCTATTCCAAGGATAATTATTATATTAAGTTATAAATTACGCATAATAATAATAAAATTATAAAAATAAAATATAATAATTAAATTACCTAAAATAAAAACATAATACTTTGTGTATAACTTTAATCATTTATATGATTAGTTCTAGGACACACACCAACAATGAAAACAAAGAAAACTAACGCAAACAAAATGATAATGCAATGAAGCAGAATGCTATGTAGAAATAGAATTAGTATGCAATGCTTATGCTATATGATATATACAAAATATAGAATTTGGGGGGTTGGTTGCATGAAATTATAATGAAAGCAATAAACTAATCAAGCACAAAACAAAAGAAAAGCATTAAATAAACAGAAAGAAATCAATATACAAAATGCAGCCAATTCAAGGATATGATAGCTCTTATTATGGATTAATCCTAGATCATAAAATATTTGATTGCGCTAATTGACTTTTCAACCATGGATTACTCGAAATCCCTGTAATAATCTACAAATCTTATGCTAGACAATTGCCTATAGTTTGGTCAATTAAGATTAGAAGATGAATTAAGCAATTACCATAATCCCAAAACTAGAATCATTTGATTTAGGAAATTAAATCAGATATCATTGAAGTAATCCCTTAACCTTCTATCCTAACATGTTGCTGGAAATCGCGCATCATACATGCACAGCGGAATAAAATTTTTGCACGATTTCCACCAAGGATCCATGCGAATTTAGAACGCCATAGATTAGGGATTAGGGTTTATACCTTTCGGCAAAAAATCTTTTGACCGCTACAGCAAGTCCGATCTGCTTCCAAATCACGAACCGGAATGGAAACTAGTAAATCAGATCACCAGCACAACATTTATGTGGCTGCACCTCTATGGTATCCACACGAACCCGTGAATCACCGATGAATGTTTGCTACACACACCGGTTGGAATTGATCTCCTTACACCTCGTAGTGCTAGCTACGCCTCTTCAGGGATTTTAGTCAAGGAGAGGTGCTAGGGTTTTCTATGCTTTTGCTTGGGGTGCGTGAATAATAATAATAATCCTATTATTACCCAATAAACCTATTTAAATAGGTGCATAGAAAAACCTAACCTATTTGGGCTTTATTCCATGTATAATTATAGGCTTATTATTGGGCCTTATAATTATAACATGAATTCCCAAATATTAAGCCCAAACAATTTGGTCCATTAATTCCAAATTCACTAGGCTCTAAGTGTGCGACCCTACAGGCTCTCATTACGTTGGCAATGACTATTAATCATATTAATGATCATAAATAATGATTGGTGTCTAGCAACATATCATTGTTACTCAAGTAATGAGAAAGTCGGTGATTTGACTAAACCTTTACTCGTGACCATCACTTATGTTCTTTTGTCCTATACATCTAGATTGAGCACGAGACATGGACCGTGTCATTCCCGTATAGCCCAATCTTAAAGTTTCTTGAATCCTAAGTAAGCTAACTGAAACAAATGTAATTGACATCTCATGTCAATTCATCTGAGCATGGCCATGCATTTTCTCAGCTTTACTTAATCAGGGGCCCATAGATGTTACTCCTGTTATATAGGAGGGACAAATCCCATCTTGATCACACAAACCTCTCCGCATGATATGTGACATATCCAATATCTACCCTTGCATTCACTTAACCATTAGTGACATAGAATAGTATCAAAATATGAAACTCACATGTAGGGAACCTTGGTGATCTCAGGTCAAAGGACCATATTAATAATGATCACTAAGAACCACTTATGACACTCATATAACGATCCATGTAGTGTTCTTAATATGGGTCGGTCCAGTATATAAGTTCTTTAACTTGTACTCATGTGTAAACTTAATATCCCATATAAGTCTTCACACATGCTAGTCTTAACATATCAAAGCAACCTAATCCACAATGATATATGACTAGGGACATTTAAGAATACAATTATTCTAAGGTTATTATTATAATTGAATATATTACGTAGACAATATATATAAATATAATAATTGAAATTGCCATTAAAATAACATGATTTAAAATTACAATCGCCAATATGATTGGTTTTAGGGCATATACACTAACACATGTAAAAACATGATTAACCAACCATAATTTCACATTCAAGTAGCAAAAGAATAGAAATCACAAGATTGAATACCAATTATACCAAATTAGCCTTAACACAAGAAATTTCAACAATTCAGCATAAACAATTGGAGAAAGAGGAAAATCATTAGGAAAAAATTAACATTACTAATTAAGATCTTATAATCCTTGAAGAGAATAGCTTCACAATCCTTAAATTAACCAAGAGTCTTTAGCCTTCCTTGACTTGAAAACAAGAAAAGAAAGTTGTAGGACTAGATTGGTCTAAATGTCTTCTTATCTTCAGCTCTCTTGCCTATTTATATAACCTAATTAGCCTAAAACCTTATTGGACTAGGACTAGGACTCCTAATTTTTAGAAGCCCAGACCTATTTTTTACAAATCAATTAAAACCAACAGTTACATCAAAGAATTCCCATAGACCTGACTTCCAACGTATATTTGACCATAAAATTAATGAAATTTAGACAAGTCATGAATATCAAAGTTGTAAGCCCATGTCTTGTGAGAATTTGGTGCTCATTTCAAGTTAATTGAACCACTATAGCTCCAGATATGACCCAAATACAGAGGCAAGTTTAATTGAGATAGAGACACATCTTTAGCTTCTTAGTCACATAAAACCTTTAAAATGCCTAGATTGGGCTTGGACCAAAACATAAAACTTATAGTTCTTTCTTTAAGCTTTCCAACAATATAAAATTTACCTCAATCTGACGTCCAGAACCTAAGAAATGACTGAAAAAATAGAAATAGTGTTAAAATTCAGCATTTACTAAATAAATTCATAATATTGTGAAATTGACCATAATTTATAAAATAAGGCCTAATTAGTGAAATTAAGAAATATAACTGATAAATGCACAAATGCACCTAAATTCTATGTGTTTCATCACTTATTTACTTAGTATTTTGTGCAAATTGATTGAAAAGGATACTTAGGTGCTCTATATTTTGTTTTCAGGTCTTGAAATGATACATATGAGCATTAGAAAAGGATCCGGAAGCAAAACCATTCAAATTGTGAAGAATTGAAGCAAATTTGTTCACTTGACAAAGAACACGGGGTATGGTAACCCCGTGTTTAGGGCCGTGTTTCCTTCTGGATTGCTTCGAGGCTTCACTGGACTACTCAGAGAAGAACACGGGGGTAAACACGGGCTGTGTCATTCCCCGTGTATCATACTGCCCTTCAGTTCTGAGGAAAACACGGGGAGTGTCACACCCCGTGTAACATGCTGATCAACCTTCGTTGAAGAACACGGGATACAACATGGGCCGTGTCATACCCCGTGTACATTACTGCTTGACACCTCAGAGAAGAACACGGGACGTGTCGCACAACGTGTATCGTGCTGCTCAACTTTCGCTGAGAAACACGGGGTGCAACACGGGACGTGTTGGACCCCGTGTACATCAGCAATATAAGTTTTGTGCGAAATTTTGAAAGGGGAGGAGGAAAAACTGAGAATTAACAAGGAGAGCTGCTGGGAGAAACCCTAGGAGAGATCCAAACTCACCAAGGGCACCTTCTAACGTGGATTCAAGCAAGGAATTTGTAGATCTTCATGAATTGTTTGACTTCCCTCTCTGTTTTCTGGTTTTCTTCTGATTTTGTAATATTTTCACACTAAACCCTTGTGCTCAGCTTGGGTGAACTTGTTCATGGATTTATGGATTTGAATTTTATATAATCTAGCTTGATTTACTGTTGATTTATGATTTGATTATGCTGTTTGTGCTGGAACAAACCAATATATCCGGAATATTGGATTATGTTATGGATTAATTGATTCTAGGTTGAAATGACCAATTAATTAATCAGACCTTGCATGATCATTGGGAATATCAATTAGACTTAGGAATTAAGCTAATTGGATTCTTTTGCACAGGATGAAATGTCCAAGAATGGATTCTAAAGCAAGTTAATGCAACCTAGATGAGTGATTACTAGAGTAATTCTGGGCACTTAATCTTTTGGTTAGTAGCTAGTAGCCTTGCAATGAGGTATAACTTAATTTTGGTAATCCAACAATCTTAATTAACAGTAAACCAAGTTAGAGGATTACATTCATTCCATAATGAAATGTACAAGGGATCCTTAAGCTGAGTACGCCTTCATTCCATTGAATTAAACCTTATTTTTGATAACTAAGCTCTGTTTTACATTTTACCCTCAATTCCTAAAATTAATCGATTCGCCTAGATAATCTTACTTGAAATTTAGTTAGTATTCAACATACAATCCCTGTGGAGATGATAATCTTTTATACTATAACTCGACTTAACCTGTGCACTTGCGGGATTGCTAAGGTCAATAACAAGTAAGAGACATAAAATAGGAAAAAAATAAAATAGCAAATATTTTTCTTATTAAATTCCCCCACATTTATCCCTTGCACGTCCTCGGGGAAGACAAAACTTTATTCAAAACTAAAACATAAAAGATTTTACTTTCCAAAAACTTCAAATTCATAAATCCGCAAGTAAGAACTAACCAAAGGCAACAAGAAACATAACACATCATGAAGAAAAATCTTTACAAACTTGAAACTAATCAACATAGGAACTTCATTCAAAAAGAATAGATCAAATTGATCGATTCTCACAAACTTCACTCTCTATCTCTCAAGTGTTTAGGCTAGTATTTCACTCAAATTCTTTCCATGAAATTTTCTACCATAAGTTTGCTAATCATCTAATCTTCACTACTCAAATCACATGCACAACACAAATAAAAAGGATTTTATTCATGGTTGTAATGAAGTTAAGGAAAAATAAGGATATGGAAGGTTAGAAATTAAAGAAATTAATAGAGTACTTGAATTAAAAACATATAGGAAAATAATAAATAATTACAACTCAACACATTAAGTTAAATTTAAATTCAAACACTCATCAACTTCTTTATTTTTTTCTTTTTTTCTTTTTTTTCTTTTTCTTTCTTTTTTTTAGTTTTTGCTTGTTTTTTTCATTTTCTTCTTTTTCTTGATTGATTTTTTTCAATCAACCATTAATGATGACTTTTTATAACACATAAAGTCACACACTCTCACACTTATTCAATGGAACTAATCAACATAGGAACTTCATTCAAAAAAAATATGTCAAATTGGTGGATTCTCACAAACTTTACTCTCTATCTCTCAAGTGTTTAGGCTAGTATTTCACTCGAGTTCTTTCTATAAAATTTTTTACTATAAGCTTGCTAATCATCTAATCTCCACTACTTAAATCACATGCACAACATAAATTAAAAGGGATTTATTCATGGTTGTAATGAAGCTAAGGAAAAATAAGGATATGAAAGGTCAGAAACTAAAGAAATTAATAAAGCACTTGAATTGAAAACATATGGGCAAATAATAAATAATTACAACTCAACACATCAAGCTAAATTCAAATTCAAATACTCATTGACTTCTTCATTTTTTTCTCTTTTTTTTGGTTTTGATTTTTTTTTCATTTTCTTCTTCTTTTTCTTTTTTTATTGATTTTTTTCAACTAACCTTTAATGATGACTTTTCATGACACATAAACTCACACGCCCTTACACTTATTCAAAAGCCTATCTCATAAAAATTCAAATATTCTATGCTCATAGGTTAATCAATAAAGAAAAGGCAATAAAAGCCTGAAGGGGCTCAACAAAGTTAAAAACTTTAAAGTTAGCTTTATGGCTTTATTTTAATCGAAGAAAGAATGTTTTAATCATGTTTGTGTATGCATGTGCAAAATGTAATCTCAAAAAGATTCAAAGTAAGTTCTAAAGAAATAAATTATGGAAGAACATCACACAAGAAGAAAAGACAATGTTATAATATAAATTTTCAACAAAAGGCTCAATTATTCAAAATCCATTAAAATCCATCACTACATCAATTAATTTTAAGAAGCTAAATTATTCATTCAATCATGTTATGAATCCTATCTAACTTCAATTAAATCCTACTCATGAAAGTGCAAAAATTTTCATTAATGGAAAACAACTAAAAAGGACTTAAAGTGACTTAAAAACAAGTGAAAAACACATTTTTTTAATTTTTTTTCTATTTTTGGAAAACATAAAATTTTGAAAGCATATTGAAAGAAAGCACAAAGCATAAAGTAAATCCTAAGGTCTCCCCCCACACTTAAATTTTACATTATCCTTAATATAAAGTACATCAATTTCATCAAGAATAAAAATCAAGAAAGATAAATGACATGTAAATAAAAGAGAAGGATAAGAGCAAGTAAATATAAATCGCTTAGGTTGCGTCCCAAGAAGCACCTTCTTTAATGTCTTTGGCTAGACCATGGCTTCAATTGCTTCACCTAAGATCTATATGAGGATTAGCTACCTCCTTTGTTTCCACATTTCCAACCTTTACTTCATCCATCAAAGAGATACAATGAAAATTTGAATCCACCATAAATTCTTGAAGTGCTATTCTTAATTTATCTTTACTTGAATGCTTAAAATCATCTTGTAAAATAAATTTAACATGATTAACAATATGGTGAGAAGAATCAATGTAAAAACACTCTTTTTTTCTTTTTCTTGTTCTTGTTAAAGTGAAATGTCTCCATTATCATTTTATTTTTCTGTAATTTTTGAATGAAACTACTGTTTTCATCTAAAAATGCAAAAATTTTAGCACAAATGGAACACTTAATAGCACCATCTTTACAAGTGCATTCATGATTATCCATACAATTCATAAAGTTAGAAAATTTAGGAAACTCAGCAAGTAGTTCATCTTGGACAGCATTAACATGTAAATTTGAATGGCGTATAGTAAAGTTAGAAATAGTAGAATTAAAAATTGAAAAATTAGATATAGAAATGTGCAAATTAGAAACAACAGAAATAGAATAAAGAGAATCATTCACTAAAGGCTCCAAAATACTAAGAAAGGATGTGAAGTTGTCTTGCATATCTTTAGAAATATCAAACTTGGCTATAATACCAACAAACTCCATAGTTAATGTTCTATCTCAAACATTAATTTTGGTCTTTGCTATCTTGAGAAAAGGCCAACCAAGAATGATTAGTGAAAGAATGCTTGAATCCTTATTTTCCATCCTTAAAATATAAAAATCTACTGGAAAAATTAATCCATCAACTTGCATTAAAATATCTTCAACGACTCCTAAGGGAAAAATGTTAGATTTATTGGCTAATTGAACAACAACCCTTGTTTCTTTCAAAACTCCCAAATTCAAGGCATTGAAGATAGAAAGAGGCATGGTATTGATGGATGCTCCTAAATCTAACATGGCATGCTTTATTCTAGTTTTACCTATAATGCATGGAATAGTAAATGTTCCTGAATCTTTGCATTTTTTTGATAATTTTTTTTATTGTTATAGAAATATTTTCCCCCACACTTACTTTTTCATTCACCCTAAATTTTCTTTTATTGATGCATAAATTTTTCAAGAAGTTAGCATACCTTCGAACTTATTTTATCAAATCTAGTAAAGGTATGTTAACTTCTATTTTTCCTAAGGACTTTAAAATTTGATTCTCATCTTCAATTTTCTTTTAATGAAAAAGTCTCCTATTTGAAAAAGGAAGGAGGATAGGCAAAGAGTTCACCTCATTATCATTATCTTTTTCCTATTTTGCTAGTTACTTTTGATTTGTCTCTTTTCCTCATTTTTGTTGATTCTGCTCTGGTTGCTTTCTTGCTTCTTATTGATTATTTGTTAATTTTTTTTGTTAGTTTTGGTTGATATCTTTTACTTGTCTCTGTTGGTTCTATTTTGGTTGATCCTTTATTTCTGGTTAGTTATTTTTTGGTTGATGACTTGATTCTAGTTGTGCACATGAAGGATTGGCAACTTCTCTACCAGTTCTCAACATGATTGCATTCCCCACTTCCTTATTTTCTGTGTTGTTGAAAGAAGGTTAAATTGATCTTTGTGCTTTAAGCTTACTTAATGTAAAAGTCAATTGGCCTATTAGTATTTGCAAATTCATTATAGTAGCTTCTACTTTCTGCTGGAATTACAAGTTATTTGCTTCCATCTGCTTGACTAATTCTTCAAATGTTAGCTAAGAAGATGAATTCTTTTTTAGTTGAAGAGCAACATTTGGTTGCATTCTAGTATATGCCAAAGGAAGATTTCGATTTACATTATTGTCATATATGAAATTTTGATTATTTCTCCAACCAGCATACTGTTTATACTACTACTAGTACTGGTTTGGTTATGATTGATAGAATTGGTACTAATTTTTTTTTGCTGAAATTATGGTTTCCTAGGGAAGATGGCTACTGCATATGTTGGAGTTGGAAGACACTCATCTTCTTGTAGTATGGGGTAGTAATTTGTTGAATGATTTAGATAGAAGCAAATTCCATAAACTTTAGTAGAGGGAGGGACTATAAATTGCTATTGTTGTCCTATTGCCACTTACTTTACTAAGGAGGTTAATTTATCTAGCCTATTCTCCAATCTCTACTAGTTGGAATTAAGGAAACTTATCTCATTCACATTTCTGGTTATAGCAGCTGTGATTTTAGTTTCAAACTATTGAGAATTTGCTACCATGTTTGCAATGAGGTCTCTTACTGTCATTGGAGTCTTATCCATTAAAGCTCCACCACTTATTGCATCAATCATACTCCTATCCATAGGGAGAAGGCTTTCATAGAAATATTAAATCAACAGCTACTCACTAATTTGGTGGTGTGGATAGCTTGCACACAATTTCTTACATCTCATAATATTTATAAAGTGTCTCACCACTCATTTGCCTAATTCCATAGATCTTTTTTCTTATGGTAGCAACTCTAGATGCTGGGAATAATTTCTCCAAGAACAATTGCTTCATATCAGTCCAACAAGTAACAAAACCAAGTTAAAGATAGTAAAGCTAATCTTTGGCAGTATCAAATAGGGAGAAGGGGAATGCTCTCAACTTGATATGATCCTCAGAAATGCCTTGTGGCTTCATAGTAAAGCAAACCATGTGAAATTCCTTCAAGTGTTTTATGTGGATCCTCACTTGCAAGACCATGGAACCTTGGAAGCAAGTGTATCAGTCTAGACTTTAATTCAAAATCAACATCTAACTCAAGATATTGGATGCCTAATGATTGATATATGACATTAGGGGTAGTTAATTCCTTCAAAGTCTTATTATTATTTATCATGCTTTTTTGTTTATCTAAAGGTGCAAGAAAGCTAGAGCTATGTATGTTTTTATTCCTATGAAAGGAATGAAATGTCCCATCTATTTTAGAATTAAAATTAAGTAATTCAGTAGAATTTCTTCTTATCATGCACAATACTACCCAGCACTACACAGAATAGAAGAGAAAAGCACTATAGGAACAAAGAAACACTAAAATGCAAATACATTTGGAAAAATTAACCTAAACATATCTAATTAACCTATCTAGATATTTTTAAAAATTATAGGACCACCACAAAAAATCTTCTACAACTATACAAAAGCTAAAAATGCAATAAAAATCTTAAAAAATAAAGAAATGGTTAAAACAATGGAATTTGGCTAAAAAAATAGGGCACTTAGATACACTCACAAGCCTTTGGCATGTGACTTTTGATGAGAAAAATGAAATCAAGCTCCCATAAAATTTTAGTTTAGCTACAACTAAGTTGACCAAGTTATGCTCAAAACAATATATGAGTGCAAAATTATGTAAAATGGGATTTCTTAGGCTAAAAACCTCTATTTTAATGTTTGATGATGTTTATTACGATAAAATATGATGAATTGAGATGGAGGTATGAAAAGAAAACAAAGAATGCAAAGAAATCCAAGATAATGCAGAAGATAAGAGTTATTGTAAATTGTAAGAAACATAATTAGTGAATGCAATTACTTACTCAAATGCTTCAGGAATTGTGTATTATATTGCTAAAAATATATGGGAAAAGATAAATTCAAATGGATCCTCAAAAATAGTGCCAAAATTTTAATGTGCACGCTACAATGCACTAAAATTAGTTAAGAATACTGGTTGCTACAATGATAATATAGATAGTGGCACAATCAAGTTGTACCTCTAGTGATCTTTTAATTTTATCTTTCTTAGATGAATTCCTAATAATATCTACATAGTTTTTGATTTATTAATGTAATGAAAACAAAGAAAACTAATGCAAATAGAATGATAATGCAATGAAGCAGAATGCTACGTAGAAATAGAATCGTATGCAATGCTTATGCTATATGATGTATGCAAAATAAAAAATTGAGGGGGGGTTGGTTGCACAAAATTATAGTGAAAGTAATAAACTAATGAAGCATAAAACAAAAGCAAAGTAGTAAATAATAGAAAGAAATTAATATACAAAATACAGCCAATTCAAGGATATGATAGTTCTTATTGTGGATTAGTCCTAGATCACAAAATATTTTATTGCTCTAATTAACTTTTCAACATTGGATTACCCAGAATCCCTACAATAATCTATAAATCCTACACTAGACAATTGCCTAGAGTTTGGTCAATTAAGATTAGAAGATGAATTAAGCAATCACTATAATTCTAAAACTAGATCAAAATTGACTTATAGATAGAATTCAGTTGATTTAGGAAATTAAATCATATATCACTAAAATAATCCCTTAAACCTCTATCCTAACATGTAAAACCATGATTAATCAATTATAATTTCACATTTAAGTAGCAAAAGAATAGAAATCACAAGATTGAATACTAATTATACCAAATTAGCACTTAATATAAGCAATCTCAATAATTCAGCACAAACAATTGGAGAAAGAGGAAAATTATTAGGAAGAAATTAACATTACTAATCAAGATCTCATAATCCTTGAAAAGAAGAGCTTCACAATCCTTGAATCAACCAAGAGTCTTTAGCTTTCCATGGGTTGAAAATAACAAAAGAAAGAAAAAAAAAAACTCTGCTACTAAATTTTGTATAAGATCTAAATGTCTTCTAGCTCTCTTGCCTATTTATATGACCTAATTAGCCTAAAGCCTTATTAGACTAGTACTAGATGACTTTTAGGATTACAATAATAAGGCTTTCCTAATTTCTAAAAATGTAGACCTATTTTGGACAAATCAATTAAATCTCATAGTTACATCAGGGAATTCCCGTATGTTTGACTTCTAGCCCATGTTTGACTATGAAATCAATGAAATTTGGAAAAGTCATGAACATCAAATTGTAGGCTCGTGTCTTGTGAGAATTTAGCCACTTGTTTCAGGTTAATCAAACCACTATAACTCAAGATATAGCTTAAATATAAAGGCGGATTTAGTTGGGATAGAGACACAACTTTGGCTTTTTAGCCACATAAGACCTCCAAAATGCCTAAACTGGGCTTGTAACAAAACATAAAACTTGTATTTCTCTCTTTAAGTTTTCTAATAATATAAAATTTGCCTCAATCTGACATTCGGAGCCTAAGATATGATTGAAAAAATAGAAATAGTTTCAAAATCTAGTATCTATTGAATAAATTTACAATATTATAAAATTATTCATAATTTATAAAATAAGGCCTAATTAATGAAATTAAGAAAATATAACACCTAAGAGACATAAAATAAGAAAAAAATAAAATTATAAATATTTTTCTTATCAAAAGCTTTCAACTTTAAAATGCCTAATTTATCATTATCATTAATCATAATATCATCTATATAAACAACTAAAAGAAAGTTTTCAATTGAGCAATAATGCCGTAGGTTTGTATAAACCTTTTTACCACTAAATGAGGTTTCAATTGAGCAATAATGCCAGTGGGGTTAGCTTTCATAGGAAACAGTAGTTTGTACCCAATAGGATTTTTACCATCTAATAAATATATTATTCCTCACATTTGATTTGCATTAAGAGCCATCATTTCTTTCTCTATAGTAGCACACCACTCAAAATAAGAGAGTGACTCTATAACAGACTTAGGAATGATAATAGAATCTAGCAAGATAATAAATGATTGTGAAAAAATAGGTACTAAGGAATAGGATACACATGTGGAGATAAGATAAAGGTGATTAGTGTTACCTTTTTTAATGTAATTACAAGTACTTTTCTAATAGACAATAGGGATATCAAGATCAAATAGCAATGGGGGCATTTAGTGGGGAAAAAGCTAGTATAAGAGATAAAGTTGGTGGTGATTCAACAGTTAGCATAGCTTTAGATGGCTTGGCAATATCAATTAAAAATGTTGTAGTTAGTACTTATATTTTATGAGAATAAAATGCTTAATAAGAAGATGAACCTAATTATTTTTTGTGGTATGACTTGAAGCTTTTGAGAGGTAGAATACATAAGAAAATATTCATTAAAGGAATTAGACTTAGGTATAAGGAAGAAGGTTCTGAGAAGCTAAAAATATGAAATGGACTTAAAGAATGTAACATTAGAAGATATAAAAAAACAATTCAAATCAAAAGAATAACACTAATACCTCTTTTATGTTTGAGAAATACCAAGAAAGATACATTTTAAGGACTATAGGTTGCATTTAGATGCTTAAGGATGATGATCTTAAATGAATCAAGTACAACAAAAAATATATAGAATGAGAGGAAATAAAGATCTAGAAGGAAATAAAATTACTATCAAGAATTCAAAAAGGCATTTGATTGATTAAGAAATAGTCTATGGAAGTTACATTAATCCAAAAAGTGTTAGGCACCTTCATTTAAAATAATAAAGCACATGAAACTTCCATTAAGTGATGATTTTTCTATTTAACTACTCCATTTTACTATGAAGTAATTATACAAGAAGATTGATGAATTATTCTATGTTGGGACAAATAAGATGTTAATTGTGTAGAAAAATATTCTTTACCATTATCACTATGCAAATGATGTATAAATGTTTTAAATTTATTTGAAACTTTGGCATGTAAAGTATGAAAAATCTTAAATAATTCTAAACAATTTTTTCATAAGCAAAGCTAAGTAACTTTCAATAATTATCAATAAAAGTAATAAAACAATGAAAACCAAACTTAGAAATAACTAGGCACAAGCTCCAAACATATGAATCTACTAACTCAAATGAGAATGAAACCATTTATTGACTTGAGACACATAAGACTGATGATGATTTTTAGCAAACTAACATGACTTACATTTCAAACTAGAAAGAGCACCTAAACTTGGACATAACTTTTATAAGGATGACAAGGATCAATAACCTAAATGATAATATAGTTGATATAGAGTGATAGAAGTAGCAACAATTAGTGAAGAAACTTTTTCTTTAAGATAATATAGGCCACCAAATTCATGTCTCCTATCAAAAATCTTCCTTCATTAAAAGATCTTGAAAAATACAATAGCTAGGATAAAAGAAAATACCATACAGATAAAAAAGGTATTTTTATTAGTTTATTATATTATATTATTAGAATTATATTTTATACAGTATTTAATATTTATTTATACAAAATTTCTATTTATGTAGTATTTTTATATAATATTTTTAATATTTTTGATATCTTAAATAGAATTATATATCCTAAGATTAAAATAATAAAAGAAGAAATTTAACACTTAATTAACTAAAATTTAGTAATTTACTTTTTTCTCTTTTAATTTATTTATTTTTATATGAATTATAGGTTCTTATATATAATATAAATTAGCTATTTTTCAATTTCTTTAATAAATTTGTATAATTTTTTATTTATGATATTATTTGGCTCTACTATTAATTTTAGTGGTTGGACCAATCAAATCATGACTCAATAAATTTTTTGATATGTAATCTAATCCAATTTCTAAAATATCTGTGAATATATTTATGAAGCCTATTTGATTAAAGAATTATTAGCTAATTTGTAACACAAAAGATATTAGTTAGTATTCATAGAAAGTAGTTTTTGGCAATAACAAGCACTATTAAATATGCTTTGATGCTTAAATTAAAAATAAGAACTTCTAAAAATTGATAGAACTACCACATTAGCTTTAAAAGAAATGAAATTATACTTATTTGAGGGCAACAATGGTACAATTTACTGTATGAGATACAACAATTGATATAGTAGCATCTAATGGCCAATAACAATATGAATGATTTTGAGCTATTGATCACTTTTGACTTTAGGACCTAGTTAGCTAGTAATTAAAATGAATTAGATAACATTTAATAATTACAAATAAGGATATAAGGTTTGCAAAAGAGCCTTCTCTTCTTCTCAATACCTTGCCAAGATCGATTTGATTTTAGATTGAAGATCACCTTGCCAAGATTGATTTGATTTTAGATTGAAGAATATAGAGAAAATATATTAAAGGAAGACATTTATTCCAAGGAGGAATCCCTTAAATGAACACTAGAGCAAAGGCTAAGGAGGCTAGTTATTATAAATGATAACTATGGTAAACATCATCCCTTGATTAGAGATTTCAAATTGCTTTATTAGATTAAAATTAGTATCTTCGACAATTAGATATTTGAAATTTGATTAAAGAACCTAGTGCATATTAGAGTTGTTATTTTTATTAGTGAGCTTGTTTAGTGTGCATGAAGCAACTTGCAATCAAAGGTGAGATTTATTGGTGGGTTAGGGTTTAACTATGAGATGGATAAGAAATATACTAACATATTTTATACATTTTAGGAGTTATATTTTTGTTGATAGGTTGAGTACTTGGTTTTGCTTTATCGTTTTAGCATCAATGAGGAAACCTTTGTTCTGTGCTTCAATTTTTGTCAATCTTATACTTATCTACACATGTTTAATAGATACTCTTTATTATATCATGATAAAATGATATTAAGATTATGTTATTTATATTAAGACCATTGTATTTTCATTAACAAATAGGGTATTAAAGATTATAGATATATATGTCATTGGTTTTATTGTACAATCAAAATTTTAATGTTATTTTTTTATTTTGATAAAAAAATGCACAAAATCACCATAAATACCATACATGCTTGGTGAATCAATAATAAATATTTTGCTTTAGTCTTATAGATTATCTTCCTAATAGAGTATGCCATGTGTCGCTTTGTAGTTATATGGTCAACTTAAATCTAGGCTTGGTGCCTTATATTCCATGAAAAGTTGAAGTGTGCCTATGCATCACTTTCACAAAATATAGTTAGTATACATTTAAATATTAGTTACTATCTTGAAGTTGGTGCATGTAACATTGCAAAATTTGTATCTACATATTGACATTTAAGCTAAAGATAACATTATATTAGAATTAATTGTTCTTCTATTTAAGAGTTTACTTTATAAAGCATTAATGAAAGATGATTTCTTAGGTTATTATAAAAAAATTCTTGTAATATGGTTAGTGAAAATGATCTATTGAAAGGTGAAGTTATTGAGACAAACCAAGAAAAGTATGTCTTTGTTAGCCAAAAGCATATAGTTAAGGGCATTACTTGCTTCTTGGTTATTTACTTATTATCCTTTAAGCATATGAAGGTATGTTATTTGTATACTCTTTTGTTATTAAGAAAATTGCATACGTATTATTTTTTCTATAATTATGCAGTTATGCTTAATATAATATGTATATAAATGGTAACTTTAGTGATATAATCTATTGAATTCTTCAATTTTAATTTGAAAACATTAGAAATCCAAATCTATTAGCTTCAAAGTTATTTTTCTATCATGTGGGGTTCTCCATAGGACTTGTATTTCTTTTTTACTTTTATGGCATACAAATCTTTTATAATTGAATAATGGTTTTTTTTTATTATTCAACAAATTCACCTTTTTCTCCATCTTTAGTTCCTACTACTAATATTAAATTATTCTTACAAGGCATTGATCTTGATCCAATATTTCCCTAATGTTGATCTTATATATCATTTTTTATTTTCAAACACATATATCCTTTGATTAGTTTTCTTGAAAAATGTAAAGGTAATTGATTGTGGAAATAAGTTCATCTATTTGACTTTTTATTCTTGTTTATAGTTGGGGGAGATAATCAATGTTTTTAGTATGTAAATGTAGTGTATGGATAGAAGTTGAACTTATGAGAAAATTTAATTAGTTAAGTTAAGGGACTAAGATTTAGTCTTTTAATTTTCATTTTTTCCCCTTTAGAACTACTTAAAGTTTTGATGGATGGCTATAAAATTTGATTTTCATAATTCATATTATTACATGTTTAAAATTTTTATTGCAAAGGTTTACACTTTATGCATACATCATTATTGAAATCTTGAAATTGTTTTTATTCACACTTAAAGTGATGGGAGTAAATAAATCTAAGTCTCTACCAGTTTTTTACTTTATATGTTAGAGTTATGCCTTACAAGCCAATTGCATGTAATGTAGCAGGACATTTCTTTTAAACTTTTTTTCATTTGATTAATTATTAACATGAAGGAATTTATTCCTCTTTATCTATTATCTAATTATTATTTATGTTTAATAAAGTCCAAAGATCAAGATGGCTCATGGAATATAATCGCACATAGAAATGATGATCATAAAACATATTCCTTACAAGCCCACATCTTAAAATGCTCATAATCATAGAGCTTTTAAAAATGGATACTAATTACTCAAATAGACTAGTACATATGATGGATGCTAAAATGAGAGGATGTCTCATTTTATGGACATCAATGTCATGACACTAATGCATATCTATAAGTGCTTATTAGATTAATGAGTTCATTGAGCTGGCTTATTTAAGAATTTCGATGTGGATAGGTCAAATTAGAATTCTTGCTTTGTAATGGTGTAAAGTTGATCCTTTGACTTGAGATATCAGAGTAATCTTATATATCATACATTATATTTTAATATTATTTTAATTCCTAGGAGTTTTTTAGAGGACTTTTATTAGGTATAGCTTTGCCTTATATGAAGATTTGTGAATATTAATAAGGAATTCATCACTTCTCACAAAGAGAAAAGAATCTCCTTTATTATCTTATGAATCATGACTTGGTAATCCTTAGCTAAGGTGGAGTGAAATTAAAAAAAAAAAAAGTTCTTTCATGTTTCATACACTAAGTCATGAATCTTAGATTACATACATAGTAATTAAATGACTAGGATTTTAACTAATACACCACGCCTTATGTTCAATTGCGACATATAGATGAAAAGATTGTATTGTATAATAATTGCAATTGAAAAAGTTTATTTTTGGAATTCAAATTAATTAGTTTATGATATGTTGCTAGACATTAATCATGAATTTTAGAATTAGAATTAATAAAAGCAATTTTAAATATTAAATTAAAAGGGTTTAATTTAATTATTGCTCATTACTAGTTTAACTGTGAACCTAAGAGGTCACACACATAAAATTAAATGTATCCACATAAGATAATTGATAATTCAACTATAAGATAGTTGATAGGATAAAAGAAATAAAAATAAAGAGTTTATTTATTGATTTATTTGTTAAAAAATATTCTATAAATAGATAAAATATTTATTTATTAGGAAATTGGTGTTATTTATTTTGATTAGAATTCTTAAAAATCCTTTTACGATTCTAGTAGGAACCTATTTGATATGCAAGTCATAAGATGACTATAAAAAGAGCTATATATGAATTGCAAAGAATCCTAAGAATAACATATCAGCCACCAATACTTGTATGGTTATATAATGAACTAATCACAAAAAATTACCTTATCTTCTCCCATTTTCTTTAAAATAAGCATCATGTACCATTACTAGCATAGAGAGGTACGGAGTGAAAGCCGATTAAGTGGACTAACCTTAGAGGAGGCACACTTAGGTCTTTCAATTCAAGTTTTAGAATGCATACAACTAGGAAAGAGATAAAAATTATTTTTCTATCATTGTATATTTATAAATCAAATTAATTGTATGAATGATCGTTAGGATGGGAAATTTAAAATAAATAAAATTTTTAAACTTCCACTACGTTTTGCATTTGATGCAATCCTAAATTTCCCAAGTGTTGTGGAAAGTTTTTATTAATAAATTCTTTTGATTATTTGAAAAAAGAAATTTAGTTAAGATGAAAATTTTCAATCACTATTACATAATTAATTGTTTATATCATTTGATAGATGTTAGTTTATAATAAAAGTGACATTTAAACCTTGTACAAAAGCTTAAAATGTCATTTTTTTAATGAACAATCATCTAAAAGGCATTTCAAAAGTCTCATTGAAAACTATAAAAGCATAAGATGTCAGTTTTATCTAATAACCAATGTTCATTATTTTCTTCTAAATATTTTTTAACTCTATCTTTTTATATGAATTCTTCTAATATTTCACTTTCCAATATGGTTCAAGTTTAATGAGTTTGATACATAATGTTACTACTAATCACTCATTTCATTTTTATTAAGAGAATGTACAATGGAAGAACTTTAACCTTTGTTTTAGTCCTATTGAATACTTTATTATTTCCCATAAAGTTGAAGTGAAATGGAAAAGCTTATGAATGGAAGAGTTATGGATCTCTCACTCCACTTTCATCAAGAGAATGTATAATGTGAGAACCTTAACTTTCAGTCATCTCTTATTGTATACTCTTTCATTTCTTATGGAATAAAAGTGGAATGGAAGAGCTGATGAATGATAACTTGATAAATGTTTCATCTATATTCTCACCCTACTTTTATATTCCTAAAGAAATTAGAGAAATTTAAGCAACAATGCTAGAGTTTGTATCGAGGATAAAGATTTTGATACATAGTGACATTTCTATTGTTTCTGTGTGTGTGTGTGTGTGTGTGTGTGTGTGTGTGTATATATATTCATTTATTGATAATTTTGTGTAGTTATTTAGTATAAATATGTAATGATATTATTTCTCTTTACTTATTTATTTGTATTTTCATTATGAATAGAGCAATGACAATTGAAATTTTTTTTAATTTGCAAAATTATTTCTCTTTACTCATCCATATGTTATTTTTATTTAAAATTTTATAATAAGCATTTAGATTACATAAATTAAGAAATAGAAGACATATTAAAATAAATATAACATTCTTTATTAAATTGGTTCAAAAATAAGTTTCTTTTCATTTTCAATTATTTACATAACAAAAATTTGTAATAATTAGAGAAGACATATAAAAAAATATATCATTCTATGACAAATATAACATAACTTTCTTTTCATATTCAACTACTTATATAGTAGAAATATGTAATAATTAGAGAAGACATATCGAAACAAATATAACATTCTATGTTAAATTGGTTCAAAAATAATTTTTTTTCATATTTAATTGTTTAAATAATAGAAATATATAATAATGAGAGAAGAAATATTGAAACAAATAGAATGTTCTGTGTTAGATTGGTTTAAAAATAATTTTCTTTTCATATTTAGTTCATATAATAGAAATCTATATCAATTGAAATGCTTCAATTAAGGAAATGACAAACATAAAAATATTAGTTTTAGGATTAACATATGTTTAATATGATGGTATTTTCTCAAAATTCAAGGATGTCTAAATGAATGTCATTTATGAATAAGTTTAAATGAATAAAACTAAAAACATTTAAATGAATGAATTTGTGAAGAAGTTTAAATGAATGAAATTGAAGAAATCTAAATAAATGGAACTAGATATAGGGCTGTCAAACGGGTCGCGGTCCGCGGATTGACCCACGACCCATTTTTGCAGATATGGACCTTCAAATTTTGATCCATTTTTAATGCCCACAATAAATCGGCCCGTATCCGCGGAGTCCGCGGGTTTTTAGTTAAAACCTACGGACCAGCCCGCACCCGTCACATGTTTTTGCAAATTTGGACCCTTAAAATTGAATTCATTTTTTTACGTGGGTAATATGGACCAGCCCGTATCCATACGGGTGGACTCGTTTAACAGCCTTAACTAGATATGACTTATAATGAATGAACTCACAATGTTAGGTTCTTGTGTAAATCATCGTGTAAGTCCATTTCAGTTATTATGATAGTTCAATAACAAGAAATTACAAAGTTGGTTTGTCTTGGTGATTGTTATGTATGTCTATTTCAATCATTGTGATAATTTATTAACAATTTATACAATTATTTTAGTACTTAACTGATGTCTTAAGTAACTACAACCATACATTTAGTGGTGTCAATTTTCAATTAATAACTAATATTTAATTATTTTGCTCTTAGCTTATAAATAGGGCTCCTTATTAACAAATCTCTAATCTTTCAGTATAGATTTCCTTCTATTAATAAAAAGGCTTTTAAATTGGGGGTGTAGATCTCATTATTCGACATTACTATAGTTATTTAATAGTTTAAAGGAACTTTAATAGTTTCTTACAAAGACTTCTCTCCATACTAGAGATTATTAGATTTTCTCAATAGCCTATGTAATGTTAATACTATGGTTTAACACTTTATCTCACAAGCCTTCTCTTTTGATGGATTCTAAAAATTAGTACTTTTAAAAGGTTTTAAAATTGATCAAAGTTCCTTCTAAGAAATTATATCCACACTTCAACCTTAAACAACAATTCTATAAAGCATTTAGAAGGAATTTAAACAATAATCCTTCTAAATTTTTTTTAGAATGTATATGTTCTTTGTCTAAGTGTGAACATAAGTCCTTTAATTTTAAGGAGATTCCAATTCTTTCTTAATATTGAATACTATGATCTACACATTTCATCTTAATCTCAAAAACTATCTCTTATGGTTATAGGCATTGCATCAAATCATGATTATCATCTATAATCAAATAGATGGTCATAAGCATGAGATATCCATGATTTAATGTAATTTTTATGATCATAAAATTCAAAACATTTCTAATTATGTAGCATTAATGGTGTGTGTTATCCTTCTTTTAATCTTAAGGTGCTTAATTATTTCATTTGCTATGAGCCTTTAACGTTTCCCATATTTTAATGTGAAACATAACATGTTTCTTACTCTATGTGTTGTGTTAATATATATATATATATATATATATATATATATATATATATATATATATAGTACTAAGCATGCCTATTTTCACACTAAAACATATAAAGCCTGAAAGGTTTGTAGCAAATAAAATAATTAAGCATCTCAAGAACAATAGATACAAAATTAATGGAATCAAGAATCTCGAAAGCAATACGAAGGAATTATAAGCATAGGTAATCACTTTTCATTTTAATTTTAATAGATGCCATATATGTTTATGATAAATGCAAAATTTGTTATTCATTGTAAATAATATTTTTTTCATTATATATATTCATATACTGATAAGGAAATAGATAAAATGGAAGAATATATCTTCATAATAGATTATCTCCTTTTTCATTTGTTTCATTTACATTCAATTTGTTATTTTTTTGGTTAATTATATGATAAAAATGTTTTAATGCAAAAAAGAATTTTAATGCTACCAATTTCACTTAAAGTAAGTTATGTTTTAGATATTGGTTTGATGCATGTATACATGTGTGATGGGTATATATATTGTAAATTCTAATGCATATGATGTGCATAATTTTATTAATTTTATTTTGATTACATGTTTGTTATATTTGGCCATTTTGGAATGATTCTAGAAAAGTCCTAGGATTATTCCAAAATTGGTTATAGAAAAAGTTAACAAAGTAAGAAGAAAAGAAATCTAGGAATCTATTCTTTTAATAACTGACATTCATTTATTTTAATGTTAGTTTTTTTTATTCTAACTAACATTAAACATTACTTAATAGGATGGAATCATTGTATTAAAAACTATGGTGGTTTTTCCTAACTAATGTGTAATATAAATTTTAAACATTGGTTATTTTGTAGCAATCAACGTGGAAACTTAAGCTATAAATATGAATTGGAATTGAAAATGATAAAACATAGTGTAGTTGGAAATAGAAAGGGTGAAGCATGATGCCATTTGCAAATTTTATACCAATACTCATCCAACCTTAAAATGATACTTTGTCTAATGAGGTATGCTCTTCTTCCAATCTTAAAATAATTCCTTTTAACTTTGTGTTTTTCCTTGCAATTTAGTTTCTAAATTTCTAGTTTCCTAATTAGTTCTATTTTGTTGCCTATCATTTTGTTGTAGCTTTCACATGTTTACACAAGTAAGAAATTTGATCACATTCATTTTCTCTGACAATTTTTTGTATTATCTACTATTTATTGAAATGAAAATATGTAATGCACTAATTTTTCATAAATGTGCATTACATTTGTAGATATTGTATTTGAAAGGCTTTTCTAAGGAGTGCAAATCTTAAATATTGAGTAATGGGTATTAAGATAGATTTAGTGAAGCATCCATCTTTGATTATGGCATTATACACAACTTTTCATTGTTTTTAATCTTTTGTTATTCAATTTATTCTTTAAAGTTATTTAAATTTGGATTTTTAAGAGTAATAAGAGATGTTGGGTTTCTATATCTAGTTATGAATATAAGGAAAGTAGGGATGACATAGGACTAAGGAACATAAAGATGGGGTTTAGGATGAAGGAGTTAGAAACTAAAGGTCATGGCATGGGGATAGAGTTAGGATTTAGGATTTAGGATGAGGGGATAAGGAAGTGAGAAACTTAAGGCAGAGGCATAAAGATATGTTTAAGGTTTAGGAAAAGGGAGTGAAGAATTAGGGGGTTGGAGTTTAAGTTGGTAGGAATGGTTGGACATACAATATTAGTTATTTAAATAAACTAATATGGTATTATGGATATTAAAGTCAATTCTTAGAAAGTAAATGACATTTTATGTTATTTCCTAATTTGATAGAAACATAAATGATATTGGTTTTTTTAGAATAAAAATTAATATTATTTTTATATTTTATGATAGTTTAGTAATTGACATTAAAACCATATATACTATAGCATTTGATTACATTTTAGCATGTAATTCCTTAAACACTCGATCGATGTCAATCAATTATTTTATAGGAGTGAATCCACTTTTTTTCTTTTATTTTTTATAAATTTATACTCATTCAAAGTTCCAATGATTTGAGAAACGAGCCCTTTTTTTTAATTATGCATTTCATAATACTATTTTTGCTAATGATTATTCCAAACCTTTATAATATTATCATTTCCTAACTTGCAAATGCAATATTTGTAGTGTTTTTTTACTAGGTAAAGGTATTGCAGTATAAACAAATGACAAAGTATGAGTTTCAAGCATAAATTGATAATCGTAGCCTTATTTTTGAGATCCTTATAGACCACAATATAAGTTGCCTTAGAACTTAATGCTTTACAATTTGCACTTTATTTTTTCACTATAGTTATTTGATCAATCATTGATTTATTAGGTTATACAAAAAGGAATTGGTTATTCACCTGCTAAGGTCATTATTACTCTTTCTTCTTTAGACATGAAAATAGCTTGCAACATGGAGAACACTTTACATAAATTCCTAGCTTTTATGGCAAAGTTTTAAGTGAAACTACTAACCTACTTCTAAGATTAACTTAATCATTCTTTCATAATATATTTCCTTTTTAACTAAAAAAAATGGAAGTAATTAGGAATGAATTAATCATTGATATATGTGTACGCTAATTTGTTTGCTTTAAAAAGTAATACATGTGGAGCTAAATGAAAAATGTTTTCTTCCACTTATCCTAAAGATGAATCACGACATTCCTTAATTTGATATATAGTTGCTTTTGAGAAGGCTGAAGCCCTTTATCCCTACCTAAGTTTAAAAGCATTATCTTTCAAATCCTATTAAGTTATCTGCTTAATTATCCTAGGCATTACAATATTGATTCGTAAATAGAGTAATTGTTGCTTAACACCAAGCATAAATGACATAAATAATCATATTAGTTCTTTAAAATTCTTGTGTTGTGGCCTACTTATGAATCAGATGCACAATTGGTTTTTCAACTATGCTTAATATGATAACATTAAATACTTGACTAGCTTGAGTTATATTAACTTGGATGAGCTTTAGCTTTAGAACACCACTTATATAATTGGATCAAATTGTAAATTTTTTATAAGTAACTTTTAATTGGTTAGATCTTAGTAGGAGATCTTGTAAGTTTGTAAGTTGATTTTTTCATTAGTTCCTCTACAAATTACTTTTTGGGATAGTAATTTCTTGACAACATAACTTTTCTTTTATTATATAAAGTTATAATTATTTGATATAAATAATATAAGATATAAGAATCAAATTGAATATTTTTTCCACATTTTGAACATATCAATATATGTATGAACAATCTTATTAATGTGTGCAAAATTATTTTTGTCATTAATTACTAGTAGTTTGTATCCTTAGAAAATGTAATTTTACAAGGCATAAGCTAGATTATTGTAAGTTTCTCTAGTTAGGCTTAAGCTTAGGCTACCTAATTGACCCAAGATATAGGAATTTCTTTAAGCCACGCATGGAAAGAAGTTTCTTTCTAATTATCTCTCTCTTGGATGAACCCAACATTCATAGGAACCGATTGGTACACTCCAATGTTTTTAGATAAATCATTCTTTAATACAATGATGTCCTCACATATCTTAGTTTTGTCAAGCACCTATCTCTTTTACATGCATTCTTGACAATTACTTTAGCTAATTTTGTCACTAAACTCATTGGCATCACACTGATCAGAACCTAAAACCCATCAAATCCTTTCTAATTCATATAAAACTTAAAATTTTAGTGTTGTAACTAGGAAAAATAGTTACTCACTTGCATCCTTATTTCTTGGTTAAGAATCATTCGGCATTCCTCATTTAGAAACTTCCTTGGTTTTATTTTTAACTCAATTAACCCTAAATTCACAATTGTTACTGCTACATCTTCTTCTAATTGAGTTCCAAAAGACTCATATAAACAAACTACTACTGCTTTACTAACCTAAAAGATTTGAAAAATAATGAATTTGATTTTAATTTGCAAATCAAAATAGCAAAACACTAAAGAAAGCTTATTGATGAGGCTTCTTACAATGTAGAAGACTATTCATGGTCTAGGTAACTACGAAACACAAGAACTTATGCCTAGGATTTTGCTTTTACTCTTTCTTAAGTGCAAAATTGTAAAGTAGATGACATATAAATGGCCTTAGAAGTTAGTGTCCTATTATTATTAAAAAAATATCAATTTGTAAGTCTAAAAATATAATTAGAGGGAAAAATTATTATTATTCATTTGGGTGGCTGTGTATTCATGAAAAATTTTGCTGATAAGGATTGCAAGTTAAGTGATTCGAAGCAAAGATTAGTAGATCATTGCATAAAAGATAAAGTGTCATGACCCAATCCTAATCATGATCAGCATGAATCCTAATACTTGGTTTTCACAAGCTTTAACATTAATGACTTTTATCTATCCAATGGAAGTTGCTCTATTTTGGTGGAGATTGAAATTATACTCTAAAATTTTACAAAAAAATGGATAGAGTTTCCTTTATTTTTGGAAAATTCTTAAAGGCCACACACTTAAAAATACAAAACCTATATTTATTCCAAATATGGAAACATCAATCATTCACATAATACTATACAAACTCAAACTTTTACATAAATAAAAAATTCAACACATCTAATGCTAAATCAACATTATCTATATCTCAAATTCTAATTTTAACCCAAAGAGAATCCCAACTGTCAAACCTTATAATTAGGCGGTCTTAAATCTCCATAAATGCAACATAACTTAGATATGCTTATTTGAACCTAAAAATATTAGAAATAAAATAAAGTGAATTATAAGCACTCAGTGAGCATATATCTACCACTATCTTGCAAGAGATTAACTTTATATATACATATATGATAGTTACAAACTAATCATGTATTAAATTAAAAACTAATAAAAAACTCATTTCTTGACTTTTTGAAGCATATGACACCAAATCACGGATTAGGTATCCATTTGCATATAACTTAAATTCTAATTTTTTCTTTACAAATCATAGTAATCTTAACTATTCATTAGTATATGATATTATCATCACATCATGCACCACACATCTTAGATGGTAAACACATTCACAATAGCCATTAAGGCTTAATTACAAATAAATTATTGTAATCATATCAAAAAGTGATATCTAATCACAAACAAACTTCTAATGTCATATCACATCACATGACATAATTATTTATAATAAACATATATGTGTCTACTTTTTGGCTTCTAATTTAATCTTGTATCTTTCACAAGCTATCTACCAAGAATTTTTCATCTAACTTTCATATCATTATCCTTGTCACATTTCTAATCTCAATGTCATTCATGGCATAATTCATAATGTAATTCACTAAAGCTCATCTTTATAATTCACAATTTTAATGTCAATTTCATCATAGATAGTTACTCATCAACATGAGGTGAATATCAACATATAAGAATATCTATATAGCAATATTGCTATGTCTTCTTGCATGCCCACAACACTCATTCACATTTTAATACAATTCAAACTATAATTTCTTACAAGCATTCAATAATTAGTAACATTACCATGCTCTTTAAGTATGGTTATCCACATTCACCTAATACATGTACACATTCACAGACTAATGTTATAGCAATCATAGATACCATACAATAGTATTATACTACAACGGTGCCTTTATGAGCTTACACATGAATAGATATATGGATATGTAATTTGTACCATTAGTAAGAAAAATAAAATTCATAACATTAATCAATATTTTATTAAAATATTAATCTAAGATGAGATATATATTTATCTGGTGGGGTTACCCAAGTACTTTGAGGATTCCTAACTATTTTGCTTTCATCTTATATTTCTTCCCATTTCACAATTCACAAAAATAGTTTATAAATACTCAATTTTATTCCTTTTCTTGCCAAATCACTATTATGGAATCTATTTCTACTATTTTCATTTTCTATATTATAAACCTATTAGCTCTTTCTGAGGTTAATAGCAAGAAACTAAAAATTTATTATTGTAGGTGATTTAAAATCAGACTTACACATGTCAAAATATTGAAGTTCTAACCTTAGAAACCTCACTTGATGCTATTAATGCATCTCATACTATTGTGTCCTTTATGCTATTAATACATCTCATGCTATCAGCTCCCCAAATAGCCACCCATAGTGGCAATCACTGATGTTAGCCATGCTTCCATCCAAAACAACAATAACCACATTCAGAGGAGAAGAAAGAAAGAAGGGAGGAGAAAGAGAAAAGATTGAGCAAAGAGAAAAAGAAAAGAAAAGAGAGAGAAGTCAGTTAGGAAGGGGAGAAAGAGGAAAAGAGAAATACAAAAGAGCCTTAGGTTATGATTCGTGCTCCTTGCACCATATGAACTCATTCCTTTTCTAAATCCCATCCCTTCATATTTCTAGTTCCACTAATCTTAACTATTCATAAGAATAAAATTCCATTTCCATAAAACATTCCCTTCTCATCTCATTAAGATTCCAATGTAAGTTATTTCATTATTTTGAAAATATTAGAACAATTATAAATATATGTGTTTAAATATATGCATTTACACACACACACACACATATGTACATACTGTAGTTCATTATGCCCTAAAATTTGAAATATCTTGAAAAAATTTATAGATTTATGAACTAAGGCCATTTTCTCAAATTGATAAATTTAAGATTCCTAAAAATAATTATTTTAAAATTCCATAATTCCTAAAATAATTTATCACATACAAATGATTTATTTCATAAATCTTTGTACTTAAAATCACTAAAATTATTTTCAACTTGTAAGAAAACTTTCATAGAAAATATTTAAACACCTTGTGAACCAACAATGGCCAATTAAATAAAATTTAAATATCAAAGAATAAAAATTTAAAAATAATTGTTAATTAAATAAATAAATAAAAATAAATATTCACAAGCATTGAAATTTATGATACTTTAATTATTAACCTAGGGTTTTATATAAAAGGAAAAATTATAAAACCAAAGGATTATAATTTAAAAGAAGGAAGACTATAATAAGGAAAAATATTTATGTTTAATAAATAACCATTTCTAACAAGTAGCTCAAAAAAAGGACATAATAAATATGTTCCCATGTTTTAAAGTTATATGCCTAACCATATTCGTCCTAACCTATATAGCACAAACAAGAGATATGCAAACACAAACATTATAGATCATGAGCATTTAATCTCTAACAAATATAGATATTATTGGTGTGTATGTCCTAGGGGCCGATCATAAGATAATTATAATAACACATAATATATCATATTTTATTTTAAACAACGTAATTATTATATTTTATTTCATTTTAATATTTGTGTAATTTATAACTTAATATAATAATTGTCCTTGGAATAATTTTACTATTCTTAAAATGTTCATAGTCGAGTATTAGTGCAAAAAGGATAGCAATAATATTCAAGACTATCATGTATGATGACTAATGATTATGAATTATGGATGTATGATATCAAGACAACACATGTATACATTATTAGTGAATAAATGTATTGGATTGACCCGTTGTAAGAATACTACATGATTTGTCATGTGTTATTAACTATTCTCATATGACCATATTGCATATAGTTCTTTGACTTGAAGTCACTACGATTCCTTACATAAGGAGTCACACACTTTAATATTATCTTGTTTCACCTTTAATTGGGATTACGTATAAGGTATTGATTGAGTGTGTTACAAATCATGCAGAGGGATGTAAGTGATGTAAATAGGATTTTGTTTCTTTTATATAGAAGGAATGATATCCTTGGGACCTTTAATTGAGTGAGAATAAAAAATGCATAGCTGTACTCAAATAGATCAATATGTGATATTGATCATTTATTTAAGTTAGTCTACTCCATATCAAGAAATGTGAATTAAACATTGATGAAGATAACATATTCCATGTCTCTAGTTTAATTTGTATATCATTATAAAAAGGACTATATTGCAAAGTGTTGTTCACATAGTAGATGAATATTGAATCATAGATATTTTTACTACTTAGGTGTCAATGATATATTGCTAAATATTTCTCACCATTTATGGTCCATTTATGTGTTATTACTAATGTAGTAAAGATCTACAAGGTCACACAAAAAGAGTAAGAATAAGATAGTAATTAATTAATTTTTAGTTAGATGAAAAACTTATTAATTAAACTTGTTATTTAGTGTGTATACATATTATTAAAGTAATAATATATATATTATTCACATAATATATATTATATTATATTATATTATGTGATATTATCTGATATTAAAGTAATCAAATAATTATGCCATTTGATATTAAATAATTATATTATAGGATAATGTTATTATATAAAAATATTTAGTTATTAAGGTAATATTATATAACTAATGGAATAAGTCCTATCTCTCCTCACTCTCATCATGATAGGGACAAAGTATTAGTGATTGAGTGAAATTAAAATTGGAGGTGGTTTTCTTAGTAAGACTAGGAAAATAGTATGCCTTTAGCTTTATAAAGGGGCATGAAGGCATCATTTTTTTAGAAAAAAAATTACCAATAGAAAAACTACATATAACCCTAGTCACTTGTGATAGAGATATTTCCTAATAGATTCATAGATATTGGGAAGTTATCATTTACTCTATATGGATATCATAAGGGCATCATCACTTGATTGTGCTCGTGATTTGGATCTGCACTTTAAGAGATAATCCTTGATTCTTGATCTATGTTATCATTCCAAATGTGACATGACATAATATGTATAAATAAGATTGCTTACTTTTTATTCTCATAACATTATATGTTAGTATATAAGAGCTTATATTAGATTTGCTTTATATAAGTAAGTAGTTAATGTATTTACTCATTTAGCAAAAAGTACACTAAAAATAAAGAAGGATCCAATAAAAACATAATAAGATTTCATTTTACATAACTATATGAGAGGTCCATCATAAGTTAGAATAAAATTTGACATCATCACTAATGACAAGGAAGAGACTAATCCAAGTTAAAATACCTATTAATTATAATTTATTCATGTGGTCTCTATATTATTTGACATAAATAACAAATATTAGATATAGTCAATCTTAAAATTGAAAAATACAAACTTAGAAACATGAAAATGTGCTTGTTTGTTATTTGTCAAAGTAAAAAAAATTATTTTGTCATTTTTCCATCTTATTTCACATAGAAACACTAGGTTTTAATAACTAAAATGAACTAGACTAAAAACAAAATAACTTAGTAAAGTTAAAAAAGACCATGACATTTTCAATAAGGTTTAATGTAAATATTTATGTAAATGTTAAACAAAGCGAGATAAAGAGAGATGTAGTTGTAATATCCCTATACAAGCAAAGTGCCAACTTGGAATGTGGTGGCTAGGCATTATTAAAAAACAACGTTAGCAGGTTTTTCCCCTTCTAAAGTTGCATAAAATTGAACATTTTATATAATAACATTTTTTATCCTTGAATTAGTGCTTGCTTCTACTTAATTGTTTTTATTTACTATTTAAGATATCATATTTGTATTATGCATAATTCATTTCATTCCTTACTACCTATAGTGTCCATTATTTTTAACTAATAAATAGGACAACAAGAATATAATAAAAGGCACTAATAAAATATGAAAACAATAAAAAAATATGAATAGAATTAGTGAGAAAGTAATGTAGGGAAATGACAAATGCCCCTAACTTTGATTATATGGGATGATCCTTATCAATATGATAACATAACTCAAGGAGAACAAAATCTTCTAGTTAAAATAGGCATCAATGTCTTTGGATCATTGTCTTCATCAACATCATCAAAATTGATATAGGATTGCTTTAACATCCAAATAATAATAAAAATAAAACATTTTTAAAAAATATGAATGAATAATACCTATTTATAGATGGTTAACGAAAATAATAAATTTGAAACTAAAGAAATATAGAAATAATTAACCAAAGTAAGACTTAAGCTTGAAATTGGATTGATAGCCTCTTACAATAGCAGAAAGACTATACAACTTTAAGCATCGTTCTGTATGAAATTTCAAAATGAATGAATATGAGCATTTATATGATTGATTAAGATTTCATTTCTATACTATCATTGCCATTCATACATGCTTCATTACAAACTACAAGGTTAGCTTTTTATATATTTTTAATAATTACTCTATTAATTATCACTAATTAAAAATTAATTAATGTAGCTATATAGCTTGATTTCATCACCAAATATAGAAGCACCATTCAAGTAAAAGCCTATACAAACTTACTAAGTTGCCATTCGAAATTAAGAGAGGAAATCTAATAATTGAGCTTAGGTTATTGCAAAAATGTTATGGCCCATTGGAATTCAGCCTCTTCATATCTATTACTTTTAGTTTTAGTGTGCTCATTACACTCAACCTCTTTTGTTTAAGGTTTAGGTTTGTCCCTACTATTCAGATGGAGGAAATTTTTGTATTTCAATTTAACTCCTTGTAATTGCTAAAGCTTAAAGGAACCAATTTGTTACAAATTGTTCAACTCTTTCCAACTACCTAAAAGAGGTTTCATTGCCATTTGTTATCAATCTAATGGCTAAATTTGTGTTGTATATGTTGTACTACAAGACCATTTGTACCATAGAAACATCATACTTATTTATGTAATGTTTAGTGAGATAACAAATATTATAAATAGTGAATCTTTATAGAGATTCTCACACTAAAAAGGGATGACATGCTTGAGGGTCAATTTAAAAGTGATATAGTGAAGTGATAATTGCTGGGGTGTATTCAATAAAGTAATACATAGAGGTGTGGAAATGTATTGGGTCTAATGGATTAGTTTAGGACTAGTATATTTTTACTTGGCCTAAGATTAGAACTAATATAGAAAATGATAACAATAGTCCAACATGATAAGGGACTGGGACTAAGGCTATAAATAAATTAAGCTATTCATGAATAGCTTGAGTTCAACTTATGAAAAGCTTAATTTGTATTCAAGTTAAACAAATTTGAGCCTAAATGAGTCGAGCTTAAGCCTCAAAATATAAAAACTTATGATGTTTGCAAGCTTAAATGAATCAAAAAGAGCTTATATATATATGTATATGCCGTTAGGATAGGGAGCTAAATAGTTGCAGCAGAATATTAATTGATCCTATTCAAAGAATCCATGCAAAACATTATATTAAGATAAGGATTTAATTAATACCTTTTCAGATGATTCAAAAACCTTGTTTATTGATCACCTTTTCGACTTAGTCCCAGTCAAAACTTTGAGGTATCCATACAAACTAGCAAATCAACAGTGATCATCCTACGGCCACTGATTATAATTCTCCTCTTTTGTCTTGTAGTGCTAGCTACACTTCTTCAAAGGTTATGGTTAAGGAAGGCTACTAGGGGTTTTTTTTATGTTTTGGGATGCGTGAATAATTATATATTAACACCTAACAAGCCTATTTAAATAGGTGCACAGAAAATCCTAACTAATTGGGCTTTATTTTATGTATAATTATAGGCTCATAATTAGGTCTTATAATTATAACATGTAGTTCTTATATGCTAGGCCCAAAAAATTTGGTCTGTTAATTCCAAATCTACTAGGTTTTAAGTATACAACCTTATAAGCTCTCATTACATTATTAAAAATCATAAATCATATTAATGATCATAAATAATAAGTGGTGTCTAGCAACATATCATTATTATTTAAGTAATAAGAAAGTCAGTGATTCGACTGAACCTATACATGTGATCATCATCTATGACTTTTTATCTTAGACATCTAGATTGAGTACGAGACATAGATCGTGTCATTCCTATATAGCCCAATTCAAAGGTTTCTTAATTTCTAAGTAAGCTGACTAAAGCAAATATATTGACATCCCATGTCAATTTATTTGAGCATGACCATGCATTTTTCTCAACATTACTTAATCAAGAGGCCTATAGATGTTACTCCTATTATATAGGAGATATAAATTCCATCTTAGTCGTACAAATCTCTTTATATGATATGTGACACATCCAATAACTACCCTTGCATTCACTCAACCATGAGTGATATAGAGTAGTATCAAAATGTGGAACTCACATGTAAAAAACCTTGGAGATCTTAGGTCAAAGGACTATATTGATAATGATTATTATGAATCATAAATTATATTAATGATCATAAATAATAAGTGGTGTCTAAGCAACACATTATTATTATTTAAGTAATAAGAAAGTCGGTGATTCAACTGAACCTATACATGTGATCATTATCTATGACCTTTTATCTTAGACATCTAGATTGAGCACAAGACATGGATCGTGTCATTCTTGTATAGCCTAATTCAAAGGTTTTTTGATTCCTAAGCAAGTTGACTAAAGCAAATATAATTGACATCCCATGTCAATTTATTTAAGTATGCCCATACATTTTTCTCAATGTTACTTAATTAAGAGGCCCATAGATGTCACTCCTATTATATAGGAAGTACAAATTCCATCTTAATCACACATTCCTCTACATGATATGTGACACATCCAATAACTACTCTTGCATTCACTCAACCTTGAGTGATATAAAGCAATATCAGAATGTGGAACTCATATGTAAGGAACTTTAGAGATCTCAGATCAAAGGACCATATTGATGATGATCATTAAGAATTACTCATGATACTCATATAATGATCCATGTAATGTTCTTATAGTAGGTTGGTCCAGTATATAAGTTCTTTAACTTATACTCATGTGTAGACTTAATATCTCATATAAATAACCACACATGCTAGTCTTAACATATCAATGCAACCGAATCCACAATGATATATGACAAAGGACATTTAAGAATATAATTATTCTTAGGTTTTATCATAATTAAATATACTACATAGAAAATATATGTAAAAATATGATAATTGGAATTACCTTTAAAATAACATGATTTAAATTTACAATCATCCATATGATTGGTTTTAGGACACATACACTAACATATGCTTATTATGTTATTTATGATTTTATTAAGTTATTAGTTCATTTATTACTTAATTTTTTGATGTTATAAAAAATTCTTGTTATTTTTATTTTATGAAAGAAAAAAAATTGTGCCTCCAATAGTTGAGCCTTAAATAATTTATATTTAAGCTCTTTGAAAAAGTTAAAGGAATTTCTAATGACATTTTACAATTATATAGTTATTATACAACGTTCAAGTCATATGATTTGACTATTTTCTATGTATATTTGTTAAATTATAGTGAGATTTATTAATGTAGTTTCATTTATTTATAAAAAAAGTTATTTTACATTTTTTTATTTACTAAAAACCATCATGTAATATGTCATAGCTCATTTAAGATTAATCAAGCTTGTTTATCCATTGAGCTAAAGTTCAAGCTCAAATTTTGAAACCTTGATGAGCTCAAACATACTTAATTTTATTGAGCTTGAAAAAGTAAAAGCTTGTCTTAGCTCATTTACAAGCCTAACTAGGATTGGTTAGTTAATACATGCATCATAGCACTCCAAAATTAATTATAATTGGTTCATTAAAAATTATGCAATATAAACTGATAAATTAAATTGTACCCCTAGTGATCCCTTAATATATCCTTTCTTAACTATTCACTAACTACACTATTATTTAAGTTTTTTATGCACTAAAAATAGATGGAATTACAGATAGAGTATTGAATAGAATTTAGAAAGAATGCAAAATGCAAAATAAAAAAGAATGAACATTGAACCAAATTTATAGGTTAATTTGAAATTGAAATAAATGCTTTAAACAAGACAAAATATAGTAGTAAAATAAAAGGAAAGAAAATTAATATAAAAAAGTAGTTAATCCAATATTATTATGGATTAATTATAGATAATAAAATATTTGAACATTCTAATTAATTTTTCAACTTTAAATCATCTAGAAACCTTGTGATAATTTATGAATCTTATACTAGATTACCATCCAGAATTTGATTAATTAATATTAGCATAATTAAGCAACCACTATAATTTGTACAAAGCTAAATTGAAATTAATTTATAACTAAAATTTAGCTGAATTGAGGGATTAAACCAGAAACCTTTGATTCAATCTCTCAACCCTCTATCCTCATGTGAAAAATCATGATAAACTAACCATAGTTTGATATAAAAGCAAAGAAACATAAAAAATGTCAAGATTAAATAACAATTATACCAAATCAATATTTAACACATATAATTTCAAGCAATCAACACAAATAATAAGGGAAACAGAAAAATTAATAAGAAAAAGTTAATATTACAAATTAGAATCTCATAATCCAATAGAGATAAGTCTCAAAATCCTTAAATTAACTAGAAGTTTAGCTGTCCATGATTGAAGAACAAGAAACTCAAAGAAGGAGAAAAGTTATCTTTGCTAAATTATTTAGTGTGTTGAAAGTGTGTAGTGTTCTTGCTTCCTATATCTAACTTGATAACCACTAAAACCTAATAAACTTGAATCTTATATCTCTTAGAGTTACAAAGAATAAGACCTTCTTAATTTTAAAGGTTCATAACCTATTTTACAAAATAATGTATTCCAAGAGTTACAGTAGTGAATTTTATAAGTTTAACTTCCGCCTAATATAAGATTACCAAAACTATATAGTTTTGCTAAATTCAAAAATATGAAATTTGTTGGGCTAGGTCTAAGCAAAATTTAGGGATTGGTTTCACCTTGATTGGATCTTTATAGCTCTATATATGGCCTAGGAACGAAAAGTGGCTCAGCTTGGATAGAAATAGGGTTTCAACTTTTTAACTAAATTAGACCTTCTAGATATTAGAACTAGGCTTTAAACAAAATATAAAACTTGTAGAGCTTTTTTTAAGCTTTACAACAATATAAAGATTAGCTAAATTTAATATCTAAAGCCCATATAACTAAGAATCTAAAATAGTATAAAAACCCAACATTAATCAAATAATTTCAATTCATTGAAAAACCAATCTCAAATCACATAATAAGTCAATTTTATAAAATTAAGTATATGTAATATACTAAGAGGCATGAAATAAGAGAAAATAATATAAACAAAATCTTGTATATCATTAGCCTATCATAGTAAATAATTAGAATTAGCAAGTATCAGGCCATCCAATTATTGAATTAGCTTATTAACTTAGTTTTATTAGGTTAATGAGTTAATCTATTAGATTAGTTCGTTAGCATAATAATATTAGTAAATAATAAATAATTAGTTTATTAATGTGCATATGTATATATTAAAATTATAGTTTAATATATAATATCAAAGATATATATATATATATATATATATATATATATATGTAAGTATTATTATATGAGTAATATTAAATAATTTATAATGTTAAAATTAATTGTTTTAAATATTTAATATTATCAGCATATATTACATAAATTTATTAAAATAAATTATGACATTAAAATTAAAAAATTAATAAAATTTTTGAGAAATTAAAATTATTATCATAAAAATCTAAAAATTAATAAAAATAATTATATAAAATGATTATTATAACTAAATATATATAAAATAATTACTATAATTAAATAAATATATTAATTAGAGTAATAAATTATTACTATTAAGTCAAAATTGTAATATATTCATATATATGTTATAAATTTAGTTAACAAAATATTTATATCCATTTTAATTAATAGTAAATTTTTTTGAACTAGGACCCATGGTGTTTAGTCCTCTAATTAAGAGTTTTCCACATTAAATGTCATTGTTTCTTGATTTATTTTCTTACTATTTTAGTTATATCTAATAATAATAATATAAGCTTTTAAATAATGAAGATAATAATTAATTTTAATTAACTAATGAAGTGTAATTATAAAAAAAATAAATAAATCATGTAATGATAATATTAATAAAGCATAATGGCTTATAAAATCCAATTAGGACTGTTTAGTAAAAGTTGACTTAGGATTGAGATTGAGTAGACTTGTTAAATGTATTGGTCTATGTGGATATAGACTAGTCTATATTACCCATGTCAAAAATAGGTCTAATTTTGGGAGGTCTAAAGTTCCCAATACTTATAATGGACATAAGCTGATTCATGAACTAGGTGGATATAGATTGGTTCATGACTACCCAGTTTGTATTATTCACATCCAAAATAGACTTAATTTTGAGGATCCAAACTCACCAAAACCAACGATGATTATAGATGAGTTTACAAGTTCTAACCTATTTGACACCTTTAAAATTAGGACTAGGATTGAAATTATAGTAACCTAACCTAACTCAACTTTGTAAAAAAGTAATACAACTTATGATTGACCCAACATGCAATTTTCAATCATTGGATTAGCTTAGTAAGGTTGTATTAACCTATTTTGATAGGTTTAGTAATGTTATTCTTCTTTTTTCTTGAATTCACATTCCAATCACCCTACATTTATATATTATTAGCTCTATAGCTATGTAAATCTCATTGTTTATTAAATGAGAGTATATGATACACATCTAAAAATGGAAATGTATTAAACATTTCCTTATTCAATATAATAACTATGAGTTCGATCGACTTAGATTCTATCCATTTGTTGAAAGGATTTTCAACAATCCATCATTAATATGCAATAAAATTAAACCATTGAAAAGAAAAAAACTTTTAAAAAATACAATTAAGGGCCAATTATCTATTATAAATGCCTATTATAAGTATCCTTCTTAGGAAAAGAACATGTGATATTATAGCAAGCAAAGGCTTGCTCCTAACAGGTCAAAATTTTCCTTCTTCTCTCATATTCCAATTGGAAATTAAATTATATAACTATATTTTGAGTAATGATTTAATGAACAATATGCCCTTTTTTTTAAGAATTACCACAACTTTCCTTAAGATATGACCTAATTATACTCTATTCTTTTTTTTTAGAAAATTACATTGTCTTCCTTCTAATAGACAAAGAAGGATAATGTTTGTTAGTTTGATTAAAAGATAAAATTGCCTTTATTAAAGTGTAGAAAGGAGTAAATGTATTTGACTTCAATCCAAAGATGTAATATCCTTAGGATACTTTTCCTAAGAACTACTCTTAAAGTGTCAAAATAAATTAGCACTTCCCAGTTAAATGTGCTTAGCTTAGGAAAAATTTAAGGATAGGCAACCTTCTAGGAAGCTCTTTTAGAACTTTTGAAACATTGATATAGATAAAAATTTAAGTTAAAATATTGTTAGAAATGTCCCTAAAAGATTAGAGAATTTTGATACAGCACAACTCAATTTTAGGAGTACGGGTGAGCTAAAATTCGGTAAAATGGGGTGAAATTATAATAATTTAATTTGATTTCTTAAAATTCTTTTTGAACCAATTAAACATTATTTACTAAGGCCCAAATTTGTTTCTAATAAACCCACCAAATTTAATCCAAGGATTAAATTGAAAATTGGTCAAGAAATTTTAGGCAAAAGTAAATTTTTGAAAAGATTTTAGGGTCAAAATGTAATTTTTAAAAACTTAAATTTTGGCCCATTATTTTTATATTAATTTTGTATAATTTTTTGCTGAGGAGAGTCCATAAATTTTCATTCTTGGCTGCTATAGAACAACAAGAAAAATACAAAAGAAATTCAAAGATTTTAGGCTAATTTGCAAAAAGGCCCATTTTCATGAATTATGTAAAAAACCCTAGAAAACTTGAGAAACTGCATTTAGCTTTCTCCTCCTCATTTTGCACAAAATTGCAGCTGCCATAGGAACCTTTTTCAAGCTTTCAACACAATCAAACACATAAACAAGCTAAATCAAACACATAATTTCAAGTTTTTCCACTTGCTTGCTTGAAGTTCTAAAGAGAAATTATCAAAACTTAGGCTCTCATCTTTTTCTTCTTCAAATCAGAAACTCTTTCATTTAGGGAGAAACTTAAAGCTTTGAAATATAAAATTTCAAAGGTGAGTAGCAACTCACTTGATTTCCCATTGAATTTTGATTACAAATTTGCCAATGTTGCTTTCTAGAATTTTGATTTCATAAAGCTAGGTGTGTGGCCATGCAATGAAGGCATGGTACTGAAAACTAGTGTTCTTAAGTTGTATTTGAAGATACTAGAACAATATTAGCATGAAAGAATGATTAGATTACCATTTGTTAAGTCTTGAGTGTAGATGGAATAGAAAGAGCTTAGAAATTGTTTTGTTGATTTTGCTTCTGGAATTCCTGAAAATCCAAAACTAAACCATGAATTTTAGGGACATGCTAGGACATCTTAAAAATTTAAAGCCACCCATTTCCTAGTCCCTTATGAAGTCAATATACACATAGAATTTATTGGGAACTTTTAAAAATTTTTAGAAACCTGAACAAGGGACATTTCTACACAAAGGTGCAACTCACCCAGAAACAGGATGTGAATAATGTCATTTCTATTCTTGAATTATTTGGGGTACTAAATGATGAGTAAAAATTTCATAAAAATTACTAGATACCTTTCCATTGTTTTTTAAAACATAGTAAATCTTCATGATAATTGAAGCTTATTTTCCTGGTGAATAAATTCCTACAATTTCATAACTCTAGTGCTTCTAGAGATTGAAACTATTTTGGAAGGGCATGATTCATGAATTTTCTAGGCAGATTCTCTTAATCAATTGTGAAACATAAAGACTTATATTTGTCAATTAACATGTTGAGAACATCATATAATCATTTGAGAAATTTTGGAGGTGTTTTAAAAGTCATAAAAGGGTCTTTTATGGTGACATACCCTCTGTTGCCCTATTCTAGAATTTGAATGTGAACAATATTGTTGAATGAATATTTGTGAAATAAACTAAGTATTTGATGCTTATAAATACATTGTGATGATAGTAGAATATGATTGGAATAATGTGTTGAATTATTATAATTAATTGAATGTTCTTTAATGGTATAGAATATAGTAATAGATTAGATTGATTTGTGGAATGTTAAATATATTAAAATTGTGATACATTAGGAGAATATGCAATGATTTACACTCTTTAATATTAAATTTGAAATCCATACTTATTATAGTGATAAAGGAAAATTAATTAGGATGCTAATGGTTAGTTGATATTAACTATACCTTTATTATGTTGGATTGACATGATTTTGCCTTAATTAGCACGAAAAGCCTACAAAGGCTCATTTGTATTATTTGATATGTGTAGGGGAGATTGGCCTATAGCTTGTAGCATCCTTCTAGAAGAAGGAGAGGGGTGGTAAGAAGTGGAGGGAAAAGGTTAAAAGCGAGTGGGATAAGGTTGGTTCAAAAAAATAAAGAGAAAATATGTATACCATACTAGCCATATCTATAAATGTAATGCTAATACATAATGCATAAGACATATGGCAGTTATTAGATGCAAACAAAGTTAAGTATATAGAAATTTATTCAGTCTTCCTAATTTTGTATCAAAGAAAATTGATCATGGAAAACTATAGGAATAAAGATTAAGTAGTTACTCACTAAGTATTTTATATACTCATTTCTTTTCAATGTTGTTTTACTTTACAGATAAAGAACAAGGAGCTCTAGCAGAGGATTAATATACTACATAAAACCTTCTAATCTCCATAGGGCATAGTATAACAAAAATTACTATTTTGAGTCATTCACTGTATAATTGAAGTCTATGTGTATTACTAAATAATTTTGTTATGCTACTATATATTAATATCATAGATTAATTTTTATTGCACATGCAATACAATTTACTTTACTTATATTATTTGATACTATCATATTTTTCCTTTTATTACAAAAATAGTCAGATATGGTTTCTTACAAGCTTGTAAAGATGTCTGATTGGTTAGATCCCAGTTAGATGTCTTTACGCCAGGCACGATGCTTGAAATTAGGTTGTGACAAAAGAATTCTCATTCCTAAATCTAAACCTCTTCATTTCTAAAATCTTCTTATGCATAGTAAAGGCGATTTAATAAATATTTGAAGAAAAAATCAAAGCTTTCCAACTTCTTTTTGTAGAAAGCAATGAGACGCATTGGTTTAAGGTATTTCTTGTCTATTTAGAGTTTTCTCCTTCATCCATCTATATTGTTTTCCATTTTGCCTGTATTTTCCTATGACTTATGTTAGAGATGCTTATATTGGTTTGGTGGCATTAATTTTTTTCATTAGAAAGAATGATTTTGTGTTGATTTTAAGGCTTTAATGAGTTGTGTTTTATGGCTTCACATAGTGTTCTTTTATGGCTTTATTTTAACATTTTTCTCTATCATATATTTTGGATGTTTTGCTTAAACTTTGACATCTAAAATGTTTTAGTTGTTGTTATGGTAGATTATCCCAAGTTTATTTTTGAATACTTCTTTTAGGGTTGTACTGATGGTCATCTATTTTCTACATTGATTTCGATTTTATTGGTGGCCCTTATTTTATCAATTTTGCTAATATTTTTGCAATAATAATTCATGATGGTTGCTATTGAATATTTTACCATGTTTATTTTCCAATATTCTTTTCAATTTTTGCTAGTTACTAATGTTCTTTAAGGTAGATTTTCTAAGTTTACTTTCTAGTTTTCATATTGGATTTGTACTAATTTTATGTAAAGTTTAAATGATGATGTTTGTGATGAAAAAATTATTTATGGACTTGGTACACAGTTGGATAAAAGTTGTGAATATGATTTTAAGAAAAATAATTTAAGAACTTTTTTACGGTATGCTCGATTAATAAAAGGTTTTACAATATTATAACTAAGTTACTTCTATTCATATCATATGTATAAAGATAAAATGCCTATATTAGGGTATTTTAACTTGTTATTACATGATAGTGAGAATATGATGAAGATTGCAAATATAGATCCAAATCATTATTGTTACCTAGACTTGATGGATGATATGTTGAATTAGCTGATGAGTTATAATACAAGTCTTAGGCTGTCCATTGAGCTTAAGTATAAGGCTCCTAGCTAACTTGTGAGAAGAAGCATTCAATCAAACTTTAACATTTTGCACATGTTTGAAGAGTTTTACTTAGTAACCCAAATCCATATTTATGTTAATGTTATTGTTATAGGACCTTTAACTATTGAAGTTAGTAGTAAGGTAATATTAGGGAATAATAACACTATAGATGGAAATAATAACAATATTAGTGATGATGAATTGGATTGTAATTTTCATAATGAAAATGATGACAAAATGATGGTAAGTGGGTTTTATAGGGTGATTAATTTTGATAGACAGTGGTTTGATGGGGAGGAGGACGTAAAAATAGTGAATACACAAATAACTTAATGAGAATAAAGGTTTAGCAGGTGGGAGTAAAGATGAAAAGCTAAGTAGCTTTGATGAGACATGTCACATTATCGGCCATAGTAATAACTTTGCTTTTAATAAGGAGGAGGTGTACATTGATAGGGGCATGATGGGTAAGCATTTTTTTGCTAACCAGATGGGTAGGTTATATTGTTATAAGGATTGTTATTCACTAATGTCAAAGAATTTAGAGTTGTACTTGGGGACTTTGTGATATAAGAAGCATTTGAGGGAATGAGAATAAAAAATAAGAAATCTTGGATGATAACATAATGTTCTGCCAAGCATTGCACTTAGCATATTCATGCTTCTACCATGTTGAATGGGAAAACATATAAGATTAATACTTATAATCTAGTGTATCACTGCATAAGAAGCACTAGAAATTCTAATGCTTTATCATCATGGATTGTAAAAAAGCTATCAAACATATTAGATAAGGATTCAAACATTAAATATGCATTAATGAAGATAGAATTAAGAGAGCAATATGGACTATAAGTTCACCTTATAAAACTCTATAGAGCAACAAAGAAGGTAAGTAAAGGCAACAAAGAAATTCATGTAAAGTCAAATACTAAGTTACCAATTTGGTGTAACTTTTTAAAAGACATAAACCTTAAAGAGCAGTTAAATTAGAGGTGGATATACCTCAAATGTGTACTAACGCAATATTCAAAAAACTTTTTCTATGTTTTGATGCTATGAAAAAAGGGTTTGTTAGAGGGTGTAAAATTTGGTTTTGCATTAATGAATGCCACTTGAAGGGTCTTTTTGATGTCTATGTCATTTGCTATTGTCATAAATGGTAATAAAGGCATGTTCTCACTAGCCATAGCCATGGTTGAAATTGAATCAAAAGATTCTTAACAATTTCTCTTCACCATTTACATAAAGCACTATGTACTATACCAAAGTACTACCAATAGGAAAGCTTAACAACTACGTCTAACCAATAAATGGTAAGATTGTACATAAAGCATTATGTACTATATGTATTTGTATTGTAACATTACATGTGTTTTGTACTATTAAAACTTTAACTTGTTCATTTACAAGGTTTAAATCAAGTAGTGGCATCAATTATGCCTTATACAAGGCATACAATCTATTATAACCACTTATTGATTAATTTAAAGGAAAAGTTTCCTACAATGGTGTTAAGGCTTTTATTTTGGTTTACTACCAAGGCTTCTAGCCATTACCTATTACGAAAGGCAATGGATAGAATCAAAGTTATAGACATAAAAATAGTTAGACAACTCCTTGCTAAATTGCTATTATCTTGGGCAAGACATATAGTAGACCTTGAATGCAAGTCCATATGATGAGTAATATAAGTGAATCATTTAACAATTAGTTAGTAGATGATAGGAAAGTAAAAAAATAATTCTATCAATGGTTAAATCTGTAAGGTGTAGATTGATAGGTAAGTTACATGAAAGATATGAGAAATCTTATACATAGGAACAAACCATTTCCATTAGGATTAGGAAAGATGTTGATAAAATTATGTAAGATTGTAGACTTTATAATGTTACTAGTACTCAGGTTAATAAATATTAAGTTAGGCAGGGTTCACCACCTTTATGGTAAATTTTAAGGCAAGAAAATATGATTATAATTATTGGAACCTTTCAAGTTTGCCATGTAAAGATGATTGTGCTATTGTTATTAACAAATGGATTGATAATCAAAGGTATTGTTATCACTTTTATTCAAAGGAAAAATACTCAATTGCTTACTATGAACTAATCCATCTTATGCCTGACTTAGATAAGGTAATGGTTAAACAAGAAGGGATGTGAATGGTTGTTGTAACATTGAACCACAATTACGAAGGGATAGAAGGAGTGCTCCTAATCAAGCATCCACTAGAATTAATGAAGTAAGAATGTCCAACATTGTAATGTGTGAAATTTACAAAAAAATTTGGCCATAACAAATGTATATGTAAAGAAGGAGCTATGAGGCAAAAACAAAAAAAGGTAATTATGAATTTCACATCTTCTTAATTTATGTTATAAGTGATACAGTGATAAATGTGCCATTAATTGGAGAAAAATTGGCTATACACTATTCAAATCCCAACTAGGATTAAGAGACAATGATACCGCTTTCAATCATACTTGAAGTTGCCATGCTTTAACTAAAGCCTCTGCAAACAAATATCAATCAACCAATTAGCCACAAAACCTAGATGAATAAATTGCCTAGTAATAAGCAAAACTTTACAAAAAGAATTAGAAATATAAATTACAATGATAAATAAAAAAACTTACAATAAATTAGATGTAAAAAATAACAAATTAATAAGGAAAATTTTTCAAAATTAAAGTATTAATAATAAATAGAGGACTAAATCATATATAAAAAAGAATAAGAAAAAGCTAGCAACAAATCACATTAATTTTCCATCAATTATCATTTAATGTAGAATGGCAAATGATAAGCAAGGCTTTATATACATTATTTCCTCCTACTTCATGTCTTTTATTATGTTACACATGCTTAATTTCACAGAATTGAACTTGTTTTATAATTTAGGATTGGTTTTACAATATCTTGAATTTATTCAATTAATACTAGGTTTTGACACTATTTCTATTTTTCAACTATATCTTGGGCTTTAGATGCTAGATTGGAGTGATCTATATACCATTATGGTGTTTTGGTCAAAGTCTAGTTCAGACTCCTTTAAGCCTTTATTTAGCTAAGAAGATGAAGTCCTATTTCTATCCTAACTAAGCAAGTTTTAATTTTTAGGCCATATTGGGAGCTAGGGAGGTTCAATTAATATGAAACTAGTGTTGAAATCTTCATAAGAGTAAGCTTTACAAGTTTTATGTTTATAGTTTACCCAAATTACATTATTTTAATGGTTTTATATTGGTTAGAAGTTAGACTTATGGGATTTCACTATTGTAACTCTTAAGGTTAATTGCTTTGTAAAACTAGACTTCTAAAAATTTGGAAAGCCTTATCTTTGTAATCTTAAGAGACATATAATTCAAGTCCAATAAGGTTTTAGGTTAATGAGATAAAATAAAAGGAGAGAACTCATTAGATACAATAGACTTTTACACATTTAACAAATAGCTTTTCTTTTCTTCTTCTTCTTTCTCTCATGTTTTATAACCATAGGAAGCTTATTTCTAAGTTGATTTATCATGACCTAAATTCGATCATGATTGGCATGGATCTCAATACCAATTTCCATAAACCCTAACATTTTTCACTCTAATTTATTCTACAAAAATCTTTATATTTCAAAGGAGATTTGAAATTCACTTTAAATTTCAAAGGAGATTTGAAAAACAAATTCACTTTAGACACTTTTTCAAGACCACACACCTTAAATACAAAACTTAGATATTTTTCTTAGATAAGATAGCATCAATCATTCATGCAACACTATATAACTCAAACTTATATACGGATAATAATTCAACACATCAATTGATGGAACAATATATTTATTTTCAAATGTTGACCCTAAGCTAATCATGTATGAAGTTAAAAAATAACAACAAACTAATTTTTAGGATTTTTGAGTTATATGAAATTAAGCCTTAGATCAAATGTGTACCTACCTTTAACTTCGAATCCATATCACATATTGCTAATTATAGTAAACTCAATTACTCATTGGTATATAATATTCTTATTATATCTTATGCCACCCATTTTTGGTAGTTAGCACATCCATAAATAGCTAATAAGGCTCAATACAAACAAATCAACTCAATCACATTAATAGTAATATCAAATCACAATCAATACTCCATTATCACATTGTATCACATAACAATATTCTTATTATATCTCACACCACCCATTTTGGGTAGTTAGCATATTTGCAAATAGCCAATAAGGCTTAACATAAATGAATCATCTCAATCACATCAATAGTAATATCCAATCATAATCAATACTCCATTATCACATCATATAATATAACTATTTATGATAAACATATATGCATTCACACTTTAACTTTTGAGTTAAATTTATATCTTTCACAATTTGTCTACTAGAAATTTCCCATCCGACTTTCATATGGTTGACCCCTTCACATTTCTAATCTCAACACCAATCAAGGCATACTTCACAATGTAATAAATTCACTAAAGCTCAACTCTACAAATCACAATTTAATTGTTAATTTCATTATGGACAATTACTTATCAACATGAGGCAAACATTAGCATATAACGATATTTATATAACAATATTGTCATGCCCTCTTGTATGGCTACAATACTCATTCACATCTTAATACAATTCACATTATAATTTCTAGCATATAAGTGATAAAGAGAGCTCAATCATCAGTATTTGACAATTAGTAATAACACCACCATGCTTTCTAAACATAGTTAATCCACATTCACCTAATACATATTTGCATTCATAGACTAATATTCTACTAATCATAGATACTATATAGTAATATTATGCCACAATGATGCCTTTGTATGATTACATATGAATAGATATATGGATATGTAATTTGTACCATTAGTAAGAAAATAAAATTTATAATATTTAAATAACACTTTATTAAGGTATTAATGTAGGGTGAGATATATATTCACTTAGTAGTATTCATTGGCTTTGGAGATTTCTAAGCATTTGCTTCATTCATTTTGATCTCCCATTTCTTCATATTTCATAGTTTACAAGAATAATTTATAAATACATTGAATTCAACTTTCAATTCACTATCATGAAATCTAATTAGAGTATTTCAATATCCCATATTATCATTTTATTATTTCTTTCTTGAGTTAATCACTAAAAACTAGAAATATGCTATTTTTAATAGTAATTAAAATTAATACATATGTGAAAATATTAAAATTTAATGTTCTAGAAAAGTTCATTTGGTACTTTTTAATCACTCTAAACTATCCATCCTTTATTTTCAAGTTAATCATTGAAAAACATAAAAAATTCTCATATAGGACAATTTTCCAATTCGAAGTATAAAATAGTCAAAATACTATATCCTAATGATATTAACATGCTTTAAATATGCTAGCCAAATAATCTTGAGCATAAAGTCCTTATTTTATTAATGCTATACCAAGTATCTAAATAATATAATAAAACAAGGTTTTTTTAAAATCAAGTTGGAATCCTTCAACATATGAAAATATAATACTTCATAATTATTTTAATCATAGTATTTTAGCAATCTATATTATAAAACTTTTATTTTTCAAAGCCATCATTAAGTATTTACTCAAAAAATAGACTTTGTGATTTTTTTAACATTTATAACCATCTCTAAAAATATTATCCTATAATACTCTAAAATAATTCTATTCTTGTCATTTAAACACTTTATGATGTAAAAATCACATTTTTCTAATCCATTATCATTTATCTCAATCATGCAGAAATGGATTTTCCATATTAGTTCCAAATCATTTATAATACTAAGATATAATACTCTAAATAAAGTTCAATCACCTTATCCTAACATTCCATGACATAAAAATGTTATTTTTCAAAAGCACTAGCTTATGTGTAAAATGGGTTTATCTGAGTTAGTTTCAATCCAACATTAGTATAATGGATAGTATAAAAAGATTGCAACTATGTTATTTTAACACACTATAGTAGAAAAACCTCATTTTTCAAAAACATCATCATTTTTCTTAAAATATACAGAAATGGATTTTCTTGGATTAAGTATGAAATCATCATAAATATTAAAACTTTATGATATAAATATGCTCATCGTCATCCATGGAGGTTGATGGCAGCTCACTAATGCTAGAAAGTACAAGAGCTCATTGAAAAAAGTAAAGAAGCATCGCCTCTACTTTAACTTTAATTGGTGGCTCATCGTGCTCTACGAAGCTCCCAAGCTAACAAAGAAGCACCCTAAGCATTCAATTGAGTAGAGTTACTAGAAGAAGTAGTTTTATAGTTAGAATAAAAAGGAAACACACTAGAGATGACATCTTTTTCATTGCTATCTTCGGCCACAAAAATGCAGCTTTTCTTATGCCTAAGAGTTATCGAATTGGAGAAGAGCAGCACGCCAACTTTTGATGGTGCGCAAGGTGACTAAAACAACATAAAACACTAGTAGCACAATGAGAGAAAGAGAACCAAGATAAAGAAAGGAGAAGGACGAGAAAAAAGTAGCTAAAGAAAAAGAAAATAAAGAGAGAAAATGGCTGGGATATTGAGAAAGAAAAAGAGGTATGACATATTAAAAGGAATAAAAAAGCAATGGAATCATGGATTTTGTTACAGTGCTCCTTAGCTCACTATAAACTTATCTTTACACAAATTCTTAACCCTCCATTTTAAATTGAATGTAATCAAACCATTGATTTATTAAAATAAAACTCATTTTCATAAAATTAATTTTATTTAATATCTCAACTTAATTATTTTTAATCTTTCATCGATATATATATTCATATTTATACTAGTTTGATAAATTTAAAATTTTAAAAATAATTATTTTAAACTTCCCAAACTTTCAAAAATAATTTATCAAATACAAACAAATTATTTCTTTATTTATAAAAATTATTTTAAGTTAATTTTAAATTAATAATGATCATATAGATAAAATTTGAATATCATCACCAATATCATTCTAATATCCTAGAATTTAAAAAAAAGAAATTTAAAACTAATTATTAACCAAATAAATAAAATAAATACTTATAATTGTTGAAATTTATAAAAATTTAATTATTAACTAGAGGTATTACATGATTCAAGGAGCTTGAGATTCCTTTTACTAGATTATAAGATCACGTTTTGTAATGTTAATTTTTTCTAATTAATTTTCCTCTTTCCCTAATTACTTATGCTTGCTTTTTAAAATTGCATGTGTTGAATGTTAATTTGGAATAATTGATACTCATTTTTGTGATTTCTGATGTTTTTGCTAATTTAATGTTAAATTGCAGTTGGTAGATCATGATTTTACACATAGGGCTAGAGGGTTAGGGGACTAATTTGGAGATTCGTAATTTAATATCTCAATTCAATCGAATTCTATTATTAAATCAATTTCTATCTAGCTAAATGGTTATCTAGCATTGGATTCATGAATTATTGCGGGAATTCTTTGTAATTCAAGGTTGAAAGATTAATTAGAAAAGTCCAATCTCAATTAATATAAGATTAATCCAAACTAAAACTTTTAATTCCTTGAATCGGTTATTTTACTACATTAGTTTTCTTTCTTACTATTTACTTTGTGTTTACTTCATTTAATACATTTATTTCAATTTGGATTCATAAAACCCCCTAACTTTAATTCTGTGTTAGTTTGCATAGTGCATAAGTGTTGCATACTGTATTTTGTTACTACATTCTACACTATATCTAATTTTTTTTAGTTTTATTTACATTAGTTTTTTGTGTTTTTAGTGCATAAATAATTAAATAATTATGTAAACATTGATAGAAAATTAATTAGAAAAGATAATTTAAGAAATCACTAGGGTTATAACCTATTTTGCTTTACTAGACTACATTATTTTAAGGAAACCAATAGTAAACTAATTTTAATGCATCGCAATGTGTAGATCAGTGAAACACCATATGCCTTACCTATTTATGCTACCTTTAATTTTAGCTTTTCTCTATTATCCATATGTAATAGTTGCAAATGGTTCTGTTTAGGATTAATGTTCATTCTAACAAATATAAAGCCCTCTTCCTTTTACATTACTGAGGGAAATTTAGTCCGAAAATTAGCCTTGCAATATAACATATGGGTAGCCCCCTTTTTCAACTTTTTATCAAACTTTCATTAGCTTTTCTAACATTTTATCATCCATTAAGAGGTGGAGTGTAATTTTTTCCTTTGATTGAGGGAGGATAATGTAATTTTCCAAACAAAGGGGAATAAAGTGTAATTAGGTCATAACTCAAGGTAGGTTGCAATAATTTACTCTTTTTTGTAAGTTATCATTTTTTATTGAATACTTTTAATACATTTTTCAATTTTAAAAAAAAATGATATGATTTTATGAACATTACAAGTTACAAATATATAAAAATTTACAATTTTATCATTAACAATATAAAGAATTTGAAAAAATTTGTAAATCTATATAAAAGTATATTAAAACTTTTATAATAATTGCAAATTCCCATATCTAGGTGATTCTTAATTTACTCTAGGTGATGAATAACTGACATAAAAATTGTAAATCTTCCTCTAGATGATTTCTTTTAGAGAAATATTATAATATAAAGTTTGAAAAAAAAGTGAAAAAATTAAAAAAATAACTACTAAATCTTATAAAATGACATAGCAAAATTAGGCAATGCATTTATGGAACTCTAGTAGATGTTAGATACCATTAATCCATGTTTTTTGAACTATAAAAAACTAGATTTCAATTTATTTTATGGTCATTACATAATGATTTATAGTAAAGATAATGAAACTATTATGTTATACCCTAAATTCTAAACTTTCTCTCCCTCTCACATAAATTTGAAACTGTACCTAGGTGTAAATGAAGGCAAAAATTTTATATAATTATTGAATACCACTTAAGTTAAAAGTTTTCAATTATATTAAATTTTACATATGAGTTTGTGTGTGACAATAGCATAAGCTATCACTAATATATTATTTTTGCTCCTTTATTTTCATTCATTCACCTATACCTTTTTACACAAAATATTAAATCAAACTTAATTGAAAGAAGTTACCAATATATGTCTTTCTTAACATAATTAATCTTAAATAGAGAATTAGTTTTAATTTATAGGCATTTATTAAGATATGTCTCTTAAAGAGAGTTCGATTTATGAAAACTTAATGTAAATGTCATAAAAATTTTAATTTGCTATATAGCTTTTTATTCAAAATTTTAACCATTGAAATTTTAAAATTTTTGGAAATTTCTATAAAAAATTGTACCATTTTTCTTGAAAAATTACTAAAACATAAACCTTAATTTATGTGAATAAATATCTAGATCTAATTTTTTAAGAGAACGACAAACTTTTTGTTACCTTTTAAAATAGCTCACCACATATTAGGACAATTTCCATCAATTTAAAAAATCAATTATGATATGTTTAATATGTGTGTCCTTAATTAATTACCCCTATATTATAAAGTCTAACACATTCTAACAAAGAAGTGTTAAGCTAGGTAATATCCAAATGGATAGTAATAGTTTGAGTGGTGCTAATAGCTTAAGGGAAATAGTTAAAGGAAGGCCCTATTTATAAAGTAGGGTTTTCATGCTTTTGGTTTATAGATTATAGGTCCCAATAGCATAGATCTTAAGGTAAGGTACCTTTTAATGTGATTTATTTGCCAATGTCAAGTGAATGCATGTCAGAGCAATTATCATATCTAAATTCATGCTTTTTATTATGTTTTCTAGAATCTTCTAGTGTGAGCTAGTGGCCTTGCATATTATCTAATCAAGTTTTTAGGTTAAACTAATCTATATAAGTAGATATGGGTTTAGGTTTCCTTAAATAAGCCTATCATAGGCCTTTTTACAATATTGGGCTAGTATTGGTAATGGATTGTTCGTTTGGATATATAATATTTGGTAGGATATTTGTTATCACTTACCTTTGGCCCTCCAGGATGTCTTTTCATGTGCTTTTATTATTATTTCTATTAGCAATAAATTTTTCTATTTTCAAGTAAATCCACACTATTCTTGGTTTTCTTTTCAACCATTCGACGTCTTTGATTTTTATAGCAGCAAATTTTATTAAGTAAATTTAAGCTTTTCCTTACTTTCCTTCTTGTCATTTAATCTCCTTGATATTTATAGCTTCCTTCTAAAAAGTATGGTCATTCAAAACATCTTGTCTCTTTCTTAGGTATTTCCTATTAAATTCCTCTTTTCTCTCTCTTGCTTATTAGTTTTTCTAATAGATCCATTGCTCATGATGTCACATCTTTTAGCTTTTTCCTCTTCATTTGTTATTGTCATTGACCTTGTTTTTGTAAGTTTCTTCAAATTTTTATACTTTCATGGTTTTATTTCTTTGATTTGCTTATTGTATCATGACTATTGTTTTTTTTTTGCTATTATTGAGTATTTTGCTTTTTAAAAAGTTATGATTTCTACATTTTATTTTCCTTAATTTTCCTTGTTGATTCTTGTGTTGTTATTTTGTTATGCTATGGACTTTATTTTTACCTCATTGCCTCTTAATCTTTTATTTTTCTTTGCCTTTTCTAACCACTAACCTCTTTTTTCATCCATTTTAATATCGCCCTTCATTTTTGAAGATGTGTTACTTTTTTTTTTTACCTTTTTTATGTTCAACACTAATCTATACTTTGTGGACTTAGGCAACTCTAATAGTGAATCAACATCATCTTTAAATTTTGACATTAAGGAGTTTCACATATAAATATAAGAATGCCTATCATTTATTACAACCATCATGGGTAACCAATCAAGGATGAGGGTGGAATGGATAGAGTTAGCTTGGTATATTAACTACTTAGCCTTTAATTTGATAAATGCTAAGGTTTATAGTCAAATGGTTTCTCATAAGTGGATAAATCATGCATACTTGGTTTCTTTACAAGACACATATTATATTGACAAGTGTAAGTGGCAGTTAATTTAATTTATGGCCTAATAAGATGATAAGCAAGTTTGTAGTTATGATCCTATGTCATTTCTTGCATTTTAAAGTTTAAGCGTGGCATCTTCTTTTACCTTCTTTCGGTAAAAGGTTTTTTGATGCTTAAGCATTTATTTGACCCAATTAACATTGCAAGCATGGATTTCCTTAATTTGTTTTAAGCTTGTTTCTCATGAGCTTAAATGTGATCCTTGATGGAATATTTTTTTATTTTTTCCTTTTTCAAAGACTAGAAAAAAGAGGATGGGTTTATTTTTTCCAATGATTCAAATAGACTATTCTTATCAAAATGGACAATACTTTTTAAATATTAGAATAACTTCTTTTTCAAGGTGAGTGTAGCATAGGAAGTGCATCCATTCTAGTTTAATGAGAATGGTGTGCCATTATTCCTTTTTGTTGAGAGAAAAGGATTAAGCAACTTAAAGTTTGATACTTGGACTTTTATTCTAGTAATAAGCAAAAATTTATCTTACAATAGTTAAGTATAAAAATGTTGGATATTTAGACTTTGCTAAGTATGTTCAAATGTACTTTTTTCTTTCTCAATTTTTTACTAACTACCTTCTATTTATTTAAGTATTTGGTTAACTATGGAGTAGTTCTTTGAAGAAATGGTATGTATTGATAAGAAGATGTCCTAATATATATAAAGGAGAACCATTCCAAAAAGAAAACTCCCATGTTGAAAGGAGTAGAAAGCTCTAATGTCGTCCCCTTTTCTTATATTAAAGTTGAAGGACCTAGAAATGGCATAAGTAAAGGATCCAAAACTCTTATTAACTTTGATATAACACTTGAATCTCTAGTTAGCAATCTAAAAGGCATGAATATCTTTAAGGATGGTACATGTGATCTAATCTATAAGGGAACTAATTTGGATCATTCTTGAAAAAGAAAGAAGACATCCAATTAATCATATGTCTCAAAGAACTTAAGAAAAGAGATTGATTATTTATCATATCCGGTGTATCAATTAGGAAAGCTTAAAATTGGTGACTGTCTAGAGGACTTGGTTATCAATGGAAGAGTAACTTCTGAGAACTTACATAGTATTTGGTACAAAGATGTTGATTTAGCTCCCCTTGCATTAGATTAGATGATAAGTGCACAAATACACCTAAATTCTATGTGTTTTATCACTCATTTACTTAGCATTTTGTGCAAAATTGATTGAAAAAGATACTTAGATGCTCTATATCTTGTTTTCAGGCCATGAAATGAAACATATGAGCATTAGAAAAGAATTCAGAGGCAAAACCATTCAAATCATGAAGCATTGAAGCAAGATTGTCTACTCAGTAAAGAACACGGGGTAATGGTAACCCCGTGTTCAAGGCCGTGTTCCATTCTGGATGGCTTCGTGACTTCACTGGGCTACTCAGAGAAGAACACGGGTGTGAACACGGGACGTGTCACACCCCGTGTATATTACTGCCATTCGCTTCTGAAGAACACGGAGGGTGTCACACCCCGTGTAGTATGCTGATCAGTCTTCGCTGAGAAACACGGGGTAGAACACGGGACGTGTACTACCCCGTGTACATTGCTGCTTGACAATTCGTAGAAGAACACGGGGCGTGTCACACAACGTGTTCCTTGTTGCTCAAACTTTCGCTGAGAAACACGGGGTACAACACGGGCCGTGTTGAACCCCGTGTACATCAAAAATATAAGTTTCGCGCGAAATCCTGCGAACCAGAGGAGAGAAGAGAGGAGGACGGGGAGAAAGCTGGGAAATTAAGAAGAAAAATTGCTAGGAGAAGCCGGAAGGGAGAAGAAAGGCGCCTTCTAACACGGATCCAAGCAAGAAATTGAAGAATCAAGCAAGAAATTTGTAGATCTTCATGGATTGTTTGGCTTCCTCCTCTGTTTTCTTGTTTTCTTCTGATCTTATGATGTTCTCACACTAAACCTCTGTACTTAGCTTAGGTGAACTTGTTCATGGAGTTATGGAACTGAATTTTATATAATCTAGCTTGATTTACTGTTGAATTATGATTTGATCTTGCTGATTTGTTTTGAACAAGCCAATATATCTGGAATATTGGATTTGTGTCTTGGATTAGTTGATTCTAGGTTGAAATGACCAGTCAATTAATTGGATCTTGCATGATCATTGGGAATATCAATTAGACTTAGGAATTAAACTGATTGAATTCTTTTGCACAGGATGAAATGTCCAAGAATGGATTCTGAACAGAGTTAATGCAACCTTGATTAGTGGTTACTAGAGTAATTCTGGACACTTAATCTCTTGGTTAGTAGCTAGTAGCCTTGCAATGAGGTATAGCTTAATTTTGGTGATCCAGCAATCATAATTAACAGTAAACCAAGTTAGAGAGTTATATTCATTCCATAATGAAATGTACAAGAGATCCTTAAGCTAAGTACACTTTTACTCCACTGAATCAAACCTATTTTGACAAGTTAATCTCTGTTTTTGCACTTTAATCTTGAATTCCACTATCAATTGATCTGCCTAGATAATTTTGCTTGAGATTTAGTTAGTACTCAACCTACAATCCCTGTGGAGAACGATAATCTTTTATACTATAACTAGACTTAACCGTGCACTTGCGGATTATAGAGGAGGACAAGTTTTTGGCGCCGCTTGCCGGGGATTGTTTCTAGTTGATATTAACAGCAAATTCTAAGTAAATTAGACTAGGCAATTCTTTTTCCTTAACTTCATAATTCATCTTGTTTTGATTTTTCTTACTTTTACAGCATCTCTTTCTCACCTTGTTCTGTTTTAGTGTTACTAAATCCTTCTGCCGACCATCTTTTATATGCGACGGAGAAGTCTTGACGGAATTCTTGACTTGGATCCGGAAATTGAAAGAACACTGCATAGGAGAAGGAGGGAACACAAGTCAGTTCACTTTCAAGAGGAAATCTGCATTGAACCAGCAACTTGCACACATGGATAATAGATCACTCAGAGAGTTTGCCGCACCCGATGCCACTGGTCTTCAATCCAGCATAAAGGAGGCCTGCTGTGGAGGCCAATAACTTTGAATTGAAGCCAGCTTTGCTGTCTATGGTGCAGCAAAATCAATTTGGTGGATTGCCAATAGGAGGATCCTAACCTCCACATCCAGATTTTCCTGGAATATTGTGACACAATAAAGATCAATGGCATACAAGCAGATGCCATCAAGCTTAGGCTCTTCCCATTCTCCTTGAGGGATAGAGCAAGAGCTTGGTTACACTCCTTACCAGCTGGGTCAATTACAACATGGGAAGAGCTGCTGAGGGCTTTCCTATCAAAATACTTTCCTCCAAGCAAGACTGCCCAATTGAGGAATGAGATCACTACCTTTTCCCAAAGAGAAGGAGAATCCCTTTTTGATGCTTGGGACAGATTTAAAGAGCTATTAAGGCTATGTCCACACCATGGATTGGAAAAATGGCTTGTTCTCCACACCTTCTACAATGGTTTGAATTACAACACTAGACTCACTGTAGATGCCGCTGCTGGAGGAGCCTTAATGAATAAAAGGCTGGATGAAGCCTATGAGCTGATTGAAGATATGGCCTTGAATCACTATCAATGGTCCAATGAGAGAGGACCTTCAAGGAAACCAGCAGGGAAGTATGAATTAGATGCCTTTAGTCATTTATCTGCTAAAGTAGATGCATTAGGAAATTTAGGTAGCAAGGTAGATGCTCTAATGGCTAAATTTGATAAATTTCATGTTAACAGTGTGAATACAACAGGTGCTACTGATAGTTCCTGTGAGATTTGTGGTGTTACAGGGCATGTTGCAGCTGAATGCACCTTGGGCCAAGACTTTACTGAGCAAATGAATTATGTGAATAATAGTGGGTTTGGACAGAGAAATTCCAATGAGCCATTTGGAAATACTTATAATCCATCATGGAGGAATCATCCAAACTTCTCCTACAAGCCTACCCAGCCATATCACACACAAAACACCACCAATAGACCACCACCACCTGGTTTCCAAGGTCAAAGATCATACAACCCACCTGCCCAACAATCCTCTACTGCCAAATTAGAAGGCCTCTTAGAGAAATTTCTTATTTCTCAAGAGAAGACCAATGAGGAATTTAGACAACATGGAAGACACATGGAAGATTCAATCAGACAACTGTCTTCTAAGGTGGATACCTTGGCCACTCATGGAAAGATGCTGGAAACTCAAATTGCCCAGCAAGCCTCTGCATCTTCTTCAAGAGCTTTTGGCCAACTCCCTGCCCAACCAGAATCAAATCCAAGGGAGCATTGCAAGGCAGTAACTCTTAGGAGTGGAAAATTATTGAATGATCCTATTGCCACTCAAGAAAGTGAAAAAGAGACAAGTGTGGGGGAGAAGCAAATGGAAGGCAACAAGGCCTCAAATACCACTGATACTGTAGAGAATGAAGGGGCACTACCAGAAAAATCCAAATATATCCCTCTGGAACCTTACAAACCGCCTATCCCTTATCCTCAAAGATTAGCCAAGGCTAAACTGGATAAGCAGTTTGGAAAGTTCTTGGAGGTGCTGAAAAAGCTATACATCAATATCCCCTTCACAGATGCACTCTCACAAATGCCTTCATATGCTAAATTTTTGAAGGACATTCTCTCCAACAAGAGGAAGTTAGAGGAGCATGAAACTGTGGCTTTGACTGAGGAGTGTAGTGCCATCATTCAAAATAAGCTACCTCCTAAGCTAAAGGATCCCGAAGGCTTCTCTATACCTTGTGTTATAGGAAATGTCCCTATTGATCGGGCATTGTGTGACTTAGGAGCGAGTGTGAGTCCTATGCCACTGACGGTTGCCAAGAGATTGAACATTGAGGAGATGAAGCCTACTACGGTTTCACTTCAATTAGCCGACCGGTCAGTCAAATATCCAGTAGGTATTCTTGAAGATATACCTATTAAAGTTGGTAAATTTTTCATACCAGTAGACTTTGTTGTTCTAGGAGATGGAGGAGGATGCTCAAATCCCTATTATCTTAGGTAGACCATTTCTTGCTACTGCTGGAGCTTTAATTGATGTTAAAAATGGTAGACTGTCATTATCTGTTGGGGATGAGAAGGTTGAATTTAATTTGAATGAATCTATCAAATTACCTGTTTATGAAGACTTCATATGCAGGGTAGATGTGCTGGATAAAGCTGTCAAAGAAAACCTTCTAAAGGAGAGCATCCAAGATCCTCTAGAAGCATGCCTGGTTACAAAAGAGGTGGTTGAAACTAAAGAAACTGCTGCATATCCCTTCCCTGAAGCAGCAATTGAAACATTGGAGGTGGAGTTCAAGCAAAACCACCACTGAAGAAGACACACCACCTAAGGTAGAGTTGAAACCTCTCCCATCTTCTCTAAGGTATGAATTTCTAGGACCCCATTCTACTTATCCTGTTATAGTCAATGCCAATCTAACTGCTTTGGAAACAGAAAAATTACTTAGGCAGCTTAGATCTCATAGGAAAGCTTTGGGGTATTCCATTTCTGATTTAAAGGGGATTAGTCCTTCTATATGCATGCATAAGATATTGTTGGATGATGACAGTAAATCCTCCATTGAACACCAAAGAAGGCTGAATCCTAATATGAAAGAAGTTGTGAAGAAAGAAATAATGAAACTGTTAGATGCAGGGGTAATTTACCCAATTTCCGATAGCCAATGGGTTAGCCCGGTTCATGTTGTGCCTAAGAAAGGGGGGCTAACTGTAGTGAAAAATGAAAATAATGAGCTAATTCCCACTAGGACTGTCACGGGTTGGAGAATGTGTATTGATTATAGGAAATTGAATAAGACAACCCGGAAAGATCACTTCCCTCTTCCCTTCATTGATCGAACTCTAGAAAGGTTAGCTAAGCATTCACATTTCTGTTATTTGGATGGCTATTCTGGTTTCTTTCAAATCCCTATCCATCCAAATGATCAGGAAAAGACCACATTTACTTGTCCTTATGGCACATTTGCATATAGAAGAATGCCTTTTGGTCTGTGCAATGCTCCAGCTACTTTCCAGCGTTGTATGATGGCAATCTTTTCTGATTTCATTGAAAATATCATGGAAGTCTTTATGGATGACTTTTCTGTGTATGGCACTTCCTTTGATAAGTGTTTAACCAATTTATCTCAAGTGTTGCAAAGATGTGAGGAGGTAAATCTGGTTCTCAACTGGGAGAAATGCCATTTTATGGTAAAAGAAGGGATTGTTCTTGGCCATCAAGTATCTGAACATGGCATTGAAGTAGACAAAGCCAAAGTGGACATCATAGAGAAATTGCCTCCCCCAAATTCTGTCAAGGGAGTGAGGAGTTTTCTAGGACACGCCGGCTTCTACCGACGTTTCATTAAAGATTTCTCTAAAATTGCTAAACCTTTGACTAACTTGCTAGCTAAAGATGTTCCTTTTGATTTTGATCAAAATTGTTTGGATGCCTTCTGCAGGTTAAAGCAAGCCTTAATTTCTGCCCCTATCATGCAAGCACCGGATTGGAACCTGCCATTTGAGGTGATGTGCGATGCTAGTGATTATGCAATAGGAGCTGTGCTTGGCCAAAGAAGGGACAGAAAGGTTCATGCAATTTATTATGCAAGCAAGACTCTTGATGAAGCCCAATTGAATTATGCCACAACTGAAAAGGAGCTTCTTGCAGTGGTATATGCAGTTGACAAGTTCAGATCTTACTTGGTGGACTCTAAAGTGATTGTTTTCACAGATCATGCAGCCATTCGGTACCTTCTAAGCAAGAAGGAAGCTAAACCTCGTCTCATCAGATGGATTCTTTTGTTGCAAGAATTCGATCTGGAAATTCGAGATAAGAAGGGTACCGAGAATGTTGTAGCTGATCATCTCTCTAGGCTGAAGCAAGAATTAGGAGATGAGGAAGACAAGGATATACCAATCAATGATGCCCTTCCTGATGATTATTTGTTGGCTGTCTCTTCTTCCGACATCCCTTGGTTTGCCGATTATGTGAACTACATTGTGAGTGGAGTTCTACCTCCGGATGCGGGATATCAAAAGAAGAAGAAGTTTCTAGCTGAGGCAAAACATTACTTTTGGGATGAACCTCTTCTCTTTAGGAGATGTGCTGATGGGCTATTTAGAAGATGTGTGCCAGAGGAGGAAATTGCAAGTATCTTGTTCCACTGTCATTCCTCTCCATATGGGGGACACTTTGGTGCTTCAAGAACTGCTGCCAAGATTGCTCAAGCAGGATTTTATTGGCCAACTTTTTTCAGAGATGTTCATCATTATGTCACTTCTTATGACCAATGCCAAAGGGTTGGCAGCATATCAAAGAGACATGAGATGCCCTTGAATAACATTCTTGAGGTTGAAATCTTTGATGTTTAGGGAATTGACTTCATGGGACCATTCCCACCTTCTTGCAGCAACAGATTTATACTAGTGGCAGTTGACTATGTCTCCAAATGGGTGGAGGCAATTGCAACTCGGACTTATGATGCCAAGGCTGTGGTTCGCTTCTTCAAAAAGGTGTTATTTCCTAGATTTGGCATACCAAGAGCTGTCATTAGTGATGGAGGATCTCATTTTATTGCCCATCAATTTCAATCACTCTTGAAGGGGTATGGAGTAACTCATAAGATCTCTACTCCATATCACCCCCAAACCAGTGGGCAAGTTGAGCTTTCCAATAGAGAAATTAAGTCCATCTTGGAGAAGACAGTGTCTAGATCAAGGAAGAATTGGGCACTTAAGCTGGATGATGCTTTGTGGGCCTATAGAACTGCCTTTAAAACTCCAATTGGAATGGCACCATTTAGGCTCATCTATGGGAAGAACTGTCACTTACCAGTGGAAGTTGAACACAAGGCGTATTGGGCAATCAAGTTGCTCAATTTTGACTTACAATCTGCTGGAGAGAAGAGAAAGCTCCAACTTCTTGAGCTTGAAGAATTGAGGAATGAAGCTTATGATAATGCTAAGATCTATAAAGAAAGAACAAAGGCTTGGCATGACAAGCGAATTCTTAGAAGAGAATTTCACGAAGGAGACTTGGTGCTCTTATTCAGTTCGAGATTCAAATTATTTCCAAGGAAAGCTAAAAACCAGATGGACTGGACCATACCTTGTGAAGAAGGTGTATCTATTTGGAGCTGTGGAAATTTGGAGTGAAAGCACCGGCAACTTCAAAGTAAATGGCCAAAGATTGAAGAATTACGTTGCGGGCCCACCAATGATGGAAGCACCAGACTAATAAAGAAACAGGGGTCGAGCTTATGACCTTAAACAAGCGCTTCTTGGGAGGCAACCCAAGTTTGTTTCTTTGTTCTCTTGCCTATTCATTCTTAGTTTTCTACTTTTTAATCTTAGTTTTTGAGTAGTGGAGGAATTTAAGCCATTAAGTGTTGATGTTGAATGCTCATTTTTGCTTGTGGATTCTGTCTTTGAGGTAGATTAGGCATGAATTGATGACTGTTGTCTGTTTTCTTGAGCAGAAAGCTTAAAATGAAGTTCAGAGAGAAACACGGTGTTCAACACGACCGTGTACAACCCCGTGTTCCTCACTGACTGATTCGTGTAAAAACTTTGTGATTCTCATGGAAGTCCAGAGAGATACACGGTGTTGAACACGGGACGTGTCCATCCCCGTGTACCTCACTGATTGAACCTATGATGAGGACTCTTGAACTTGAGACTTCCAGAGGGAAACACGGGGTACAACACGGGTAGTGTTATACCCCGTGTACTTCCGCGCATTTTGTTATTACCATTCAGAGAGAAACACGGGACAAAACACGGGACGTGTTTTATCCCGTGTACAATTGCGAGGATTGTTATCTTCTTTCAGAGAGAAACATGGGGTGAACACGGGGTATGTCAGACCCCGTGTAAATTTTTGAAATCTAGCGCGCTCATCCGCATAAGAACACGGGTTCAAACACGGGTCGTGTTCAACCCCGTGTTCCTGTGCGAAGGAGCTTTTAATCATCACAAAACCAAATTTTTCCAGATTTTCCCCCATTTTCTTCTTCTTCCTCGCTGCCCCAACATTTTTCCTTGCATTTTCGCACTCCAAACTGCCAAATTACACCGATCAAAGTGTTTTAATTTGCCATTTGAGGTTATTTAGCCAATTAATTTGCGATTTAATCGACTAAAAAGCTATGATTTGGATTCATCTCCTCATTCTTACACGAACTAGGGTTCTGTTCATCATTTCATCAGGTTAGTGCATTTCCTTTGAAATTCTTGGAGTTTATTGATATTTCTAATGATTATTACCTTCCATTACATGTTAGAATTCATAGGAATGTTGAAATCCTCTGAAATTGATGATTGATAGGTTGATTGAATGACCTTACAAAGCAATGTTCATGGCAATTCACTGGTTTTCTTGATTGAACTTGCTTCTTTGATGATTAATTGAGCAAAATAGAATCTTAGATTGATGAATTGAGTTTGAATCTTTCATTCATAGGTCTTGTATTGTTGAATTGATGGATGAGTTTGATTAACTGACCTTAATGATCATTACATTTCACTGATTGGATGTTGATTGATGGCTTGCTTATGTGTATTGAATCTTTACTTGTTTGAATTAGGAATGCTTTGATTACTTGGATTGCAAGCTTTAGAGGATTTCTCTGATTCCCTGCTTTACCTCATTGACATGATCACTCCATTGCATATATGGCATTGAACTATTACCTTTTGATCTGCTGACTGATCCATTGTTGATAAACTTGACATTTATTGAATATTGAATGATTGGATACTGACTGTTGATAAATTTTTGTTCTTAGAGTTGCTGCTGGCTGATATACTCTTGATACACTCTCTTACCCTGTAAATTCCTTTTGCAGACAATGTCAAAGAGGCAAAAGACTACAGCTAGAAAGACTACCAAAGGTAGTTCATCTAGAGGGACATCCTCTAGAGGACCCACGCATCCCTTCTTAGAGTTTTCTGAAGAGGCTTACATCCAAGCTTGCGATAGGCACAAGGATAAGCCAATTGTAGAAGGAAGATTCTTAGATTGGGGAGTGCTGAGGGAATTTGGGCTAGAGGAAGAGATATGCGAGCTTATAAGTGTGGGAGCCTGGGAGACCTTCTTTGAGATTAGGGAGCCCACCTACAGGGAGCTCACCTTGGAGTTCCTCAGTACATTATATTTAGAGAGGTATTTTGGGACGGTGGACTCCCCTGATACAGTTCAGTTCAGGCTCAGCGGCATTACTTACTCTATGAGTGTCACCCAGCTGTCTGTTCGCCTGGGACTTTATTCTATGGATTTTGTGACTACTCCGGAGTACAAGGACATGCTGGTCGGACTGCCACACGGGCTCCAGGAGTGGCGCGTATAGACCGATATAGCTACTGGGCATACATATGATCCCGCCAAGAGTAAGGCGTCTAGCCTTAGGAAGATTTCCTGGAGGGTCCTTCACTCCATCTTCAGTCATACTCTGAGCGGGCGAGGGCACAGCCATGGCATTGTGAGCAACGCTGATATTCTGTTCCTCTATAGCATGATTGAGAAGGTGCCTATCAACATTGGAGGAGCATTCGCTCACTTTTTCTCAGCTCAGGCCACGGATAGGAGAGTTGGTAGTATAGCTGCTGGCCCATACATTACTCGACTAGCCAGACGGCTAGGAGTCTTCGACTGGCCTTATGGTTCTCTTACCATTGTATCACACATGGCACCCCTTCGAAGGGGCATTCTCATAGCCATGGGGATCCATCCGGTAGAGCCACAGCAGACCCAGGCAGAGCAGCAGCAGCATATCCCAGACGATAGCACAGTTCCTGATGCTGGTCCTTCTTCTTCCACCGGGAGCAGAGTTCCACATGAGGCGTATTTCAGGGACCTCCTCTCTGGGCAGCAGCAGATCTTGGCGGAACTCCGTCTGGTATCCGAGCGTCAGACGCGGATTGAGGGACTCTATGATGACTTGGACAGACGCTCCAGGCATATAGAGGGCATGGTGGAACCTCTGTTCCACCTATTCCACTCTTCTTCCCCTGCTGACCCGGATCCCCCTACCCAGTAGTTTAGTTTGATTACTACATTGTTGATTAGCTATTCTGTTTTTCTTTTTACTTATTCTTCATATCTATCCCCATTTATCTGGTCTGTATATATATTGACTTTGCACTTGTTTTACTCTTTATTATATTGCTTTCTTCTCTTTTATTTTCTTGCACTTTTGATGTTAAATTTCTATAAATACTAATAGCATTTCTTTTCTAGTATTTTATCTGCTTTCTTTTAGAGTACCGGTTCTCTTTCTCTCCCACCTCGTCTCTCCTTCTGGATCTCCCTGCGATATATTGGACAGCCATCATCCGCATGTCAGGGAAGTTTCAGTTCCCCATATGTTTTCTATCTCTTTTCCCATTTACTCTTGTGCACATTGAGGAGAATGTCCAATTTTAAGTGTGAGGGAGCTGTGCTTGCAATATTCTGCACTTGAACTTGTTTGATTGACTGAGAGAATTTTGAGTACTGAAATTCACTCCAATTTCAATAATATATATATATATATAAAAAAATAAATAAATAAATAAAAATAAAAAAAAATTGTAAGACAATTCATTGAATAAAGAGATTGATTCATGCCCTGCTTCCTAAATGAATATTTTGCAACTTGATAAGGAAAATCTAAAGCTTGAAGCTAAGAGAAATGAGCATGATTAACCCTTGTGAGATTTGAGCCTTTTGAGCTATTTACTCATTACAAATTAAAGCTCATTTCTTTTCTTCTTGAGGGATTATGTCATCACTCTTGTCTTTGTACTCTAGAACTTGCATTTTCTCTTTTTGAGGCTACATTTTATGTGCTTTGCATGTCAAAAATGATGAGGCCATGTTTCTTTACCCTTCTTTTTACTTGTTTGGCTTATTTGAATCCTTTTCTTTAATTTTTCCTAAAACTTTTCCCCTAGTTAGCCACTTTGAGCTTTAGACCTTCATTTCTAGCCTAGCCATACCACATACACCCCAAGCCACTGCCCAAGGTGAACTTGAACCTTAGAGTTTGAGGGAGCTTAGACACATTATATGAGTTTGGCTATTTTAGAGGTCCTTACTTAGTGCTGCTAGTTGGATAAGTTTTGGTTGTTTAAAAACAAAAAAAAAGAGAATCAAAATCAAATAAATAAATAAATAAATAAAAAAACAAAACACCATAAAAAGATGGTGTCAAATAAATAATTTGGGAAGAAGAAAAGGGAAGAAAAGTTTGTTGGGAATAAATAAAAAAAAAATGATCATGAAAATCAAAAGGAGAAGAAATGAGGTTGAAGCAAGGGTTGATGCAAGGAATTATGTTAAGCTGAGTATTGGAACTTGACAATGGTCAAATTCATGACCATTGTGTCTTTTTCCTTCAAACTCAGGGGTTCAATCACTTCTCACCCTTTGTTGTTCCTATCCCCTATCCTCACCTTTTTCCCTAATAAAGTCCTCTGATTTGCATGCAATTTACATTATAGTAGTGGAGATTAGAGTTTGTGCAAGCATATGGTAGCATTAAGCCATGAGATGATTGACTTGAGAGTAAACACAAGCCTTGTTTTGAGAGTGAGAGTAAACACTTTACCTGTGAGGCTTTTCTCTTTTGCTTCTATGCTAAAGATTTACTTGTTTAGTTGCTTTATTTTCATTGAGTTGCTTGGCATGACTTGATCCTAATCTTTGATTTGTTGAATGATTGCATGATATAAAAAAAAAAAAAAGAAGAGAAGTGAATAAAATTGGAGTAGATTTTCTTGTTCTCTTACTTCCTTGCTCGAGGATGAGCAAGATTCAAGTGTGGGGGAATTGATAAGTGCACAAATACACCTAAATTCTATGTGTTTTATCACTCATTTACTTAGCATTTTGTGCAAAATTGATTGAAAAAGATACTTAGATGCTCTATATCTTGTTTTCAGGCCATGAAATGAAACATATGAGCATTAGAAAAGAATTCAGAGGAAAAACCATTCAAATCATGAAGCATTGAAGCAAGATTGTCTACTCAGTAAAGAACACGGGGTAATGGTAACCCCGTGTTCAAGGCCGTGTTCCATTCTGGATGGCTTCGTGACTTCACTGGGCTACTCAGAGAAGAACACGGGTGTGAACACGGGACGTGTCACACCCCGTGTATATTACTGCCATTCGCTTCTGAAGAACACGGAGGGTGTCACACCCCGTGTAGTATGTTGATCAGTCTTCGCTGAGAAACACGGGGTAGAACACGGGACGTGTACTACCCCGTGTACATTGCTGCTTGACAATTCGTAGAAGAACACGGGGCGTGTCACACAACGTGTTCCTTGTTGCTCAAACTTTCGCTGAGAAACACGGGGTACAACACGGGCCGTGTTGAACCCCGTGTACATCAAAAATATAAGTTTCGCGCGAAATCCTGCGAACCAGAGGAGAGAAGAGAGGAGGACGGGGAGAAAGCTGGGAAATTAAGAAGAAAAATTGCTAGGAGAAGCCGGAAGGGAGAAGAAAGGCGCCTTCTAACACGGATCCAAGCAAGAAATTGAAGAATCAAGCAAGAAATTTGTAGATCTTCATGGATTGTTTGGCTTCCTCCTCTGTTTTCTTGTTTTCTTCTGATCTTATGATGTTCTCACACTAAACCTCTGTACTTAGCTTAGGTGAACTTGTTCATGGAGTTATGGAACTGAATTTTATATAATCTAGCTTGATTTACTGTTGAATTATGATTTGATCTTGCTGATTTGTTTTGAACAAGCCAATATATCTGGAATATTGGATTTGTGTCTTGGATTAGTTGATTCTAGGTTGAAATGACCAGTCAATTAATTGGATCTTGCATGATCATTGGGAATATCAATTAGACTTAGGAATTAAACTGATTGAATTCTTTTGCACAGGATGAAATGTCCAAGAATGGATTCTGAACAGAGTTAATGCAACCTTGATTAGTGGTTACTAGAGTAATTCTGGACACTTAATCTCTTGGTTAGTAGCTAGTAGCCTTGCAATGAGGTATAGCTTAATTTTGGTGATCCAGCAATCATAATTAACAGTAAACCAAGTTAGAGAGTTATATTCATTCCATAATGAAATGTACAAGAGATCCTTAAGCTAAGTACACTTTTACTCCACTGAATCAAACCTATTTTGACAAGTTAATCTCTGTTTTTGCACTTTAATCTTGAATTCCACTATCAATTGATCTGCCTAGATAATTTTGCTTGAGATTTAGTTAGTACTCAACCTACAATCCCTGTGGAGAACGATAATCTTTTATACTATAACTAGACTTAACCGTGCACTTGCGGATTATAGAGGTCATTAGATATTGTTTCAAAAAGATCACAAATAGAATGTTGCATTAGTTGTTAATATTGGTGATGGTAAGTTTAGTTGTAAGGTTGTTAGGGACTTAATTTGTAGTTTTTCAAATACATTATTTTTTATGACCATTTTTCAATCATGAAAGAAAACTTTGGCAAAGTTTAAAGGGATAGATCATGAGGTTGTATTCGATTTGTAAAGCTAATTAGATAGAACATAAAGTAAGTTATGGTTCTATCAAGAAAGTTTAGAAAGTGCTTATGCTCAGATAGTAGAATCCAAAAAGAAAAATGCTAACATTTTATCTTAAAAAACTTAATTGGAATCTTCATTCAAGAAGTTGAAAGCAAAGCAAGAATGTTTAGAAGTTGAAATAACTGAGAAGGATGTTGACCTTTTTATCCCTGAAGGATTGATTATTTATTCGAGGTAAAGAGCTTCAAGATCGTGTGGTTACTTAAGTGAAGATGTAGAAAAAGCTTGAGAAGTCCAATGTTATCTCATTTTCTATATATCTTAAAGGCTTTGCTAAGGCTAGAGCTTAAGTCAAACACTTTTATCTTAATATCTCAACTAACTTATCCTTACTTTTTATTGATATAAAAATCCTTCTGAATGATGATGAAATAAATAAGGATGCTCATGCTACTTAAAATATATTATTTTTCCTATTAAGTTATTCTATCTTAGAGTAGTTTTATATAAAGATATATTAATGGTGTCTAGCTTGTTTGGACTTTTTTACTTTATAAGCTTTCTTTGTTATAGACTTGTTTTTTTTCTTTTCCTATTTATGTTGGCTTTCATTAGGTTGATTTGAAAATATATTGTTATTTTTACATTTGCTTCTAATAGGCTAAGTTGAATATAGACTTTGTTATTTTTGCTTTAGCTTCCAATGGACCTATTTGAATATCTTATACATCTTCTTTAAAGGTTTTATTTGCAGACCAAAAGGCTTATCTTTGTATTTGATCGGGTGAAGCTAATTTTTTTATAATTGATAAGTTAATTAGGTTACCAAGGGATTTTTCCTTGGACTTTTAATTGTCAAAAGAACATTTGCTCAAGCTTTTTAAGGTAGGGAATTTACACTCTAGAATTATTTAACCAAAGAGCTAACTTAGTGGTTAAAGAATCGCATCCCAAGCTTATATATACTGAGAGCATGCTTGCTCTAGCATTATAACCGAAAAACTTCTACTCTAAATTTTTTAAGTCCTAAAGGCGTACAACTCTCTTGGGATTTTTCATATTTTAACTTAAGAAAATATATTGTTACATTGAAAATAATACTTATGCTTTTATTTATTACTTTTCAAACTAATATAAAGTATATTTTTAAATGATAAATGTTCCAAGTCCTAGATACTATCTTCCTTTCTAAATTCTCCAGTTAATAGGCACCATGTTATAGGATATCTTTAACTTTATAAGGTCACTTCCATGCTGGAGCTAGTTTGCTTGCTTGGCTCCTTTTGTCTTCCTTAAAATTAAATCTCTTACTTTGAGATTCATGCTTCTCACTCTTCTATTATGGACTCGAGTGAGTTTATTTTTATATGTTATCACCCTTATTTGAAAGTCCATTTAGATTTATTTGAGCAAGTTTAGCTCTTTTTTTCTTTACTATTTATTGTTTTCCTATTTATAGTTTCTTCATTATTTAGATATCTCCCCTACTTTTATAAGTATCATAACTTGTACTCCATATATTAACTTAAATGAAGACTCCCTTGCTACCTTTTAGAGGGTTAATCAATATGAACAAAGCACATTTGGTAACTTCTCTACCTAGCAGCCTTTTGCTCCCTTGATCTACTTTCTCAATACATCTAGGATTATTAAATTGGCCTATTTAATTTATTCATTTGTTTGTCAATGTTTGATAAATCAAGGTTTCTATCTTAAGCCTAAACTATATAGCCCAAAATTTATGTTAGGAAAGAAATTATAGGTATATTTATATATGTTTGTCTTATTACTTTTACCTTTATGTAAATTATGTTCCATTATCTGTCATTATAGCTTCTTGGAGTTTGGACTTGTACATCATAAAAAGTCTTTATTTTATTGAGAGTTCATTTATATCTAAAGGGGCATTTACAACCTTGTTATTTGCATATTATGAATTTCCATAAGAACTTTTGAGTGCTTTAGGCATTAATTTTTAATAAAGGCTCAGCTTTTGCACACTTGGTAAAGTAGTTCATTGCCATTAATAGGAATTTCCTTTAATTAGATGCTTTTAGAAATGGTTCAAGAAAATCCATTCCCCACTAGGCAAATGGCTTGGATACAATGAATGAGTGTTGGACCTCATATGGCATTTTAGGAATTCCTTCATTCTTTTAGCAATTCTTGCATCTTCTTGCTAATTGTAAAGCATTATTCATGATGGTAGACCAGTAGTAACTTAGTTAGATCACCTTGGTTATAATAGAAGTTCCTTTAATATGACTTTCATATATCCCTTCGTGTAGTTCTCTCAACATTTAATCTATTTTTGTTACCCGTAAGCATTTTAACTGTGGGAGGGAGAAGCTCTTTTTGTGTAGCTTATTATTATGGAAAAAGAACCAAGATGCTCTCTTGACTATTTTGTTAGCTTCCTCTTTATTGTTTGGTTATGTTTCATTAGTTAAATACTTGCTATAAGGGTCATCTAGGATTGTCCTTCTTAAACTACTATTACTTCCTTTTTTATGACAATAGGCTTGTGTGGGTTCTCTTGTACTACTATTCTCCTATTTACAATTGCTCAAGCATTGGCAAGTTTTGCTAGTGAGTCTGTTAATATATAAAATTTTATCTATATTATTTTCTTTTATTTTATGTCTTTTAGTGTGTTACATATGTTTAATTTTATATAATTAACCTTGTTATGTAATTGGCAGTTATTTTTAACAATGTTTTAAAATTATTTGATTAATGTTAGATTTTTACATTATTTCAAGCTTTTGGCTATATCTAGAGTTCTAGATATCAAATTTTGGTTATCTTTATATTTTTGGAAAGCTTAAGGAATTTTTATAGCTTTCATGTGTCAATCAAAGCCTAATTTGGACATCTCGAAGATCTATTTTAGTTAAGAAGTTAAAGCTTCATTTTGTCTAAGTAAAGCTCATTTCAATTTTTAGGTTATATTTAGAGCTCCATAGATCCAATCATGGTGAGACTAGCACCTAAAGATTCTTAAGGCCTAGGGTTACAATTTTTCCATTAGAGTTTACCAACACTATATAGTTTTGGTGATTTTACATTGGTTAGAAATCATATCTATAAGATTTTACTACAATAAATCTTCTAGTGTATCATTTTGTAATTTAGGTTTTGGGATTTTAAAATTAACAAGACCTTCTTCTTGTAACCGTAGGCTACATATGATTCTAGTCCATTAGGTTTAGTCCTATAGGAAATCATAAATAGGGTTTTTATACCTCAAAAAGCAAGAATAGTTTTACACAACTTTAGATGATAGCTCTTCTTATTCTACCTTTCTTTGTATTCCAGCATAGGTGGCTAATTTTTAACTTCATTTCAAGGATCAACACTCTAATATGATTTTATTATGAGACATTTCTCTTAATTTTACTTTTAGTTTGATTATCTCTTATTTTTTTACTCTTGTTGTGAATGATTGCTTAGATAATTTGCTAATTATAATCAGTTAGTTGATAATTTATTGAAGTCTATGCCTAAACAATTAATTTTACATGTAGGTTAGTTGTTATTGATTGTAATTAATAATAATTAGGCTTTAGTGATATAACACATTGGTGAAAAATTAGTGTTTTAAGAAGAATAAAGGATGAATTGACAATTTTCATTTATAAAGTTGTTAATTTGGTCTTAACCTTATTCTTAATATTTAATGCTATTAATGATTAGATTAGCCACATGTCATGAATTAAAATCAATAATGGGAGATTAATTTAAGTGCTTATTCTAGATTAATCATCATTAGGAACTTTTCATGATTACTTCTAGTATCGAGGTAATTTTTTATTAAGTAGTTGAATCAATTGTCATTTTTGTTGCAATCAATGATAAATTTATATATTAAGGTGTGATATTCCTTCAAGTAAACTTTTATATTCTATTATACTTTCCTTTGAATTTATTTTTATTGTTTTATTTGCATTACTTTTAAAATCCCTTTATTTTTATATTTTGCTTTCATTAATTGATTCCTATTCCTTTAGGTTTATGATACCCTAGGTTAATATTTAAAGTTTTATAAATTTTGATGTTTGTGAATATTTATTTTATTTATTTGGTTAATATTTAATTTTAAATTTCTTTTCTTTTTTAAAATAGTTTTGAAATATTAAAAATGATACTAATGATAATATTTAAAATGCATATTTATTTTTATATGGCTATTATTGATTCCAGACTAGTTTAAAATAATTTTTATAAAGGATTTCTTGCAAGGTGAAAATAAGTTTAGTAAATAAGGATCTAAAGATTTATGAAATAAATTATTTATATTTAATAAATTATTTTTAAGAATTATGAAAGTTTGGAATAATTTTTTTCTAAATGGCTATTATTAATTTGTAACTTGTTTAAATATGTTTTAAGGATTTTCTCACAAGTTGGAAATAGTTTCAATAATTGTGAGTATGAAGATTTATAAAATTAATTGCTTATATTTGATAAACTATTTTTGGAAGTTGTAGAAGATTAAAATATTTGTTTTAGGACTTTAGTAATAGTGGTGGATGGTTTAGGTTCCTTGAGTTGTGATTGTGTGAAATAAATTTGAGTAGTGATTTGTGATTGATGTTGACAAGGGCAGCATACCTTCTTTGTTAATTAAGAAAATAAATGTGCTTAAGATTGTGTGTGTTGCATTATGTAGTTCATCGATGTTAAAGGTTAATTAAATGAAAATGGGAAGTTTTATTTAACAAAACTCCTATGGCATAGTTGATATTCTAACCATATCCTATAATATGTGATAGTGAAATGTATAATTGATGCCTATAGTGTCCTAACATAGTTAATACCCATGGTACCCCAATATGATTGATACCTATAATGTCCCATCAGGTTTGATGCCATGGTATCTTGTTATTGCTCATCATGAGTATGAATACTTATCTAGTATATGATTCATAACAAATACTCATCTTGAATATGACTTGTGATAAGGGAGTTATGATCATCCTTTATAGAGAAAAAAAAGAGTGGTAAGGGTTAAAGAGATAAGGTTAGTGGCCTTATGCTTAGGGTGATAAAGGATAAGGCTCGATGAAGATATAAGGAGAAACTTTGTATATCATCAACTATGGCCATTTGAGGAATTTTTACTAAATAACTACTATAACCATTCTCTATATTATTATGTATTGTGTTATGATATAGATATCTAGTTGATCTTGGATGTTTTTATCTAGTATGGGTGTGATTAAGCTTTGTGGGATATATGAATGATTAATGATTATTATATATGAAATTAATGTTTATGGTAATGTTTAGTGAGCATATGATTATAAGTTTATATGTGATCATTATTGACCTCTAAAATTGGAAATTTTTAAGTTTAGATTATTGCAATAGCAATTAGTGTGATTTACTATTGGGCATATATGGATATGATTTATAATTATTAATTGTAAATTTATTGGTCGATCGAATGAAGTGTGAGTATAATTATAGTTTTGGAGGAGGTCAAGTTATAGGCTTGTTTGTGTGATTGAATATTTAGTTGAAATCCTTCAATGTGGATTGTTGACTATGATTTATTTCCATGATGATTGCTAGAATCACTTATTTATCGTGTGTGGAATGCAATGAGATTGCAATGAATGACCAATTCTAATGTAAACAACATTTCTTATTTGATTAGATAAGAGATGAAATATGTGTGTAAAAATTGCATGATAAACCTTAATTTTTGTTTTGGGCACATGTTTGTGTTTAACTTACCTAAATGTGTTTGGTAGATAAGTAAACATGTTAACTTGAGTTTGGTGAAAATGATTTGCTGAATTGTTTAAGTATTGAAAGTTTGTGTAGTTATGTTTAAATTAAGTAGTATGTAAAATTGCATAATAAAGAAGAAATAAATATTGATTAAGCTCATATGATAATGCACTGAATTAATAAATGGGCCATTGATAATTTTGTGCAATCATGCTTGATTTCTTGAATATTCGAGAATGAATTTATTTTATTTACTCAGTTAATATTTAATTTTAAATTTATTTTCCTTTGTAAAATAATTTTGACATTTTAAAAATGATACTAATGATAATAATCAAAATGCATACTTATTTTTAAATAACTATTATTGATTCAAGACTAAATTAAAATAATTTTTACAAGAGATTTCTCGCAAGGGGAAAATAAATTTGGTAAATAGGGATGTAAGGATTTATGAAATCAATTATTTTTTAGAATTGTGGAAGTTTAAAATAGATTTATTTTTAAATGGCCATTATTAATTTGAAGCTTCTTTAAATATTTTTTTAAAGATTTTCTCACAAGTCAGAAATAGTTTTAGTAATTGTGAATTCAAAGATTTATAAAATTAATTGTTCATATTTGATAAACTATTTTTGAAACTTGTAGGAGATTAAAATATTTATTTTAGGACTTTCAATTTATTAAGCTATTACAAATGTGTATATATATATATTGAGGAAAGATTAAAATAATTGAGTTAAGATTTTAAAATAAATGAATGAATAAGATTTAATTAGATGAAATTAATAAAATAAATGAGTGGCTAAGATTTATTTACCTAGGGTTAGTAAGTAAAATGTGCGGATAAAATTGAATAAAAAAGGTGAGTTCACGTGCCTAAAAAGCATGGGATTGTGCCCTTTTGTCACCTTTCCCTTTCTTTTTTTAGGTATTTCTTTCTCTCATTACTCTCCACCACCTCCCTTTCTCGGCCCTACTTTCTTCTCTCTTTCAGTGTTGTTTTCTCTCCTTCCTCCTAACTATAGTATCGTTGTCACAGGATGTCCCCATAGTGTATGCCTTTTCGTTAAACTATAGCTTGCTAATGTGCCAAAGAGTCATGGATTGAAAGGGATTATGACAGCAAATAAGAGCTAGAACTTTCTTAATTTTTGGCGGTTTCCTTTTTTTTTCCATTCACTCTATGGCCACCGTTCATCCTCCTTTCTGTTAGTGTATATGCCCTAAAACTAATCATATTAGTGATTGTAATTTTAAATCATGTTATTTTAATGATAATTTTAATTATTATATTTATATATATTATCTGCATAATATATTCAATTATAATAATAACTTTAGAATAATTGTATTCTTAAATGTCCCTAGTCATATATCATTATGGATTAGGTTGCTTTGATATGTTAAGACTAGCATGTGTGAAGACTTATATGGGATATTAAGTTTACACATGAGTACAAGTTAGAGAACTTGTATACTGGACCAACCCATATTAAGAACACTACATGAATCGTTATATGAGTGTCATAAGTGGTTCTTAGTGATCATTATTAATATGGTCCTTTGACCTGAGATCACCAAGGTTCCCTACATGTGAAGTTTCATATTTTGATACTATTCTATGTCACTAATGGTTAAGTGAATGCAAGGGATAGATATTGGATATGTCACATATCATGCGGAGGGGTTTGTGTGATCAAGATGGGATTTGTCCCTCCTATATAATAGGAGTAACATCTATGGGCCCCTTGATTAAGTAAAGCTGAGAAAATGCATGGCTATGCTCAGATAAATTGACATGGGTGTCGATTACATTTGTTTCAGTAAGCTTACTTAGGAATCAAGAAACCTTAAGATTGGACTATACGGGAATGACACAGTCCATGTCTCGTGCTCAATCTAGATGTATAGGACAAAAGGACATAAGTGATGATCACGTGTAAAGGTTTAGTCAAATCACCGACTTTCTCATTACTTGGGTAACAATGATGTGTTGCTAGACACCAATCATTAGTTTATGATCATTAATATCATTAATGGTCATTGCCAACGTAATGAGAGCCTGTAGGGTCGCACACTTAGAGCCTAGTGAATTTAGGAATTAATGGACCAAATTGTTTGGGCTTAATATTTGGGAATTCATGTTATAATTATAAGGCCCAATAGTAAGCCTATAATTGTACATGGAATAAAGTCCAAATAGGTTAGGTTTTTCTATGCACCTATTTAAATAGGTTCATTGGGTAATAATAGGATTACTATCATTATTCACGCACCCCAAAAAGGCATAGAAAACCCTAGCACCTCTCCTTGACTAAAACACCTGAAGAGGCGTAACTAGCACTACGAGGTGTAAGGAGATCAATTCTAATCGGTGTGTGTAGTCGACATTCATCGGTGATTCACGGGTTCGTGTGGATATCACAGAGGTGCAGCCACATAAATGCTGTACTAGTGATCTGATCTTCTAGTTTCTATTCCGGTTTATGATTTGGAGAGCAGATTGGATTGGAAAACGGACAGAAGCAGATCGGATTTGCTATGTAGCGGACAGAAGATTTTTGGCCGAAAGGTATAAACCCTAATCCCTAATCTATGGCGTTCTAAATTCGCATGGATCCTTGGTGGAAATCGTGCAAAATTTTTATTCCGCTGTGCATGTATGATGCGCGATTTCCAGTAGTTTCCTCTGTGCTAACTTAACGCCAGCTCATGGATGCTATGAATGGCAGTCAAGCTCCTTACCTTCCTTATAATAGCACCATTGTGTCACTATTGCTCTTTCATCCACTAATCAATCATTGTAGTTGGTGGCTTGAAGAGACTGCAAGACATGGTTTAGGCTTTGTAGCGCCTTCCCTCTTCTTATCTGGCAACAAATTGGCAAATCTTTACCACTGGCGAAGCTCTAGCAAAACCATCTTGCAAAGGTAAGTTGAATTATGGAATAAAGTTTTAATATTTCCATCATTGCAAACTTGAATAAAAAAACCCTTTTATGGAATTTTGAGATATATGATAATGTATATTTAAAATGTAATTTTTAATGCTGTAGAATGCTAAAATGCTATGGTTAGAAGATTTGTGAAGTGATATATATTTTTTTATATTTTGAATGATTCTAACTTGAGTTAAAAAAAGTCAAATTTCATGCGTATTAGAAATATGATAATGATTTTTTAAAAAAATAAGAGTTTTATACTATAAGATGATTAGTGATGTAATAAGTGTCTTTTTGTACTATTAACTTTAATATCCTTAGATGATTTGAAGTTGAACTAAGGGAAGTAGATATTTATAAATATACTCTAAGGAACTTGATACTAAATTGAGGATATAAGGATATTATGTTATGGATTGTCATAGTAGTATATTTAGAATGTGTTCAACTTATCAAGTTCTAATATTTATATATAAGCCATATAGATCTAGGAAATCACTATCTAAGGACATATCTCCACTCTTATAAGTAAATAGTTGAAAATAAGGGAAATGAATAATCTAGAATGATTAAGTGAAATAAAATGAATCTTTTATTTTTATATGACTTTAATTTGGTAGTCCTTAAATTATGGCACGCTTCGCTTTGAAGATAATGACTTGGATTGTTAATATATTATGAAATGAAATTGGAATTGAGATAACTAGAAAGAAAATAAGTAATGTTTATATAATTATAAATCATTCTTATAAACTATGAGTAGGAAGAAAAGGTGGAAAGATAAATATGGATGCCTTGAAGCTTCCAAGAGTGAACAAACATTTTTAGGTGAGTATATATCTCACCCTACATTAATACCTTAATAAAGTGTTTTTTAAATGTTATTATTTACATTCCTATTAATGATATAGAATATATATATATATGAAAGTTCTTCAAGGTATAACTATGTAGCATAAATTATTAAATTATTTTTATGGTTATACATGAATAATATAAAGAAGATATCTATAATAAGGTAGTGATTATCTATATGAACAAATGAGAAATTACCATGTTAGGAGGGGTATGGTGGCATCATTATCATTTATCGATTTATTGTGATGAGACTACAATGATGAATGATATGGTTTATATTGTGATTGAGTTTATATCATATTTATATGTTAGAAAGTGTGTTATGATTTATATTAGAATGTGAATGAATGTTGTGGCTATGCAAAAGAATATGACAATATTGCTATATAGATACTGTTATATACTGATATTTCCCTTGTGTCGATAAGTAATTGTTTTATAATGAATTTGCATTAAAATTATGATTTATAAAGCTAAGCTCTAATGAATTTATTATATTATGAATTATGCCATGAGTGGCATTGAAATTAGAAATGTGAACAGGGCCAATGATGTAAAAGTCAGATGGGAAATTCTTGGCTAATAATTTGTAAATGGATACAAGATTAACATGAAAGCCAAGAAGAAAAAAGATGCATATATGTTTATTATGAATGATTATGTGATATTAAAACTTTGCATGTGAATGGATATCATTGCTTGATATGATTATAAGGATTTAATTGTAATTAAGTCTTAATGGTTGTTTATGAATGTATTAACCATTCGAGATGGGTGGATGTGTGATATGATAATAATATTAGGTACTAAGAAATAATTGAAATTCACTATAATTAGTGATGTGAAATAAAAAATTTAAATTGTATGCAAGTGAATGCTCAATTCGAGGTTTGCTTTCATAATTTTTAGAAATTTAAGAAATAAGTTTATTAATATTTTCTAATTTAGTACATGATTAGGTTATGATTATTACATATATAATTGATCTTTTGCAAGATAATGATAGATATATGGTCACTGAGTTTTTGTAACTCACTCTATCTTATTTTTAATATTTTCAAGTTAAAATAAGCATGTTTGAGCCTATTGCATTTACAAAAAATTAAGATTGCCTTGCTAAAGGATTTTAACAATTAGATTAGGATCAGAATTTGAGATAGAGATATTGCTGATTCAACATTAGATGTGACGAATTGTTTATTTGTGTATAAGTTTGAAATTATATAGTATTGTATGTATGTTTATTACGATCATACTTGTGACAAATACAAGTTTTATGTTATAGGGTGTGTGACCATCGAGAAGTGTCCAATAATAGGGGAAACTTAGTCTATTTTTCTTCAAATTTAAAGTAAATTTCAAGTTCCCTTGAAAATATGAAAAGTTTTGTTAAATAAATTAAAGTGAATAATATTAAGGCTTGTGGAAACTGAGTATTAAGATTGACGTTAATCATAATTGGAACTAGGGTTATAATAGGGTTTAACTTGGACTTATCTTATCTACATGTTAAAGTAGGTTCAATATTAATTTTGGTGTGAAGTGACATGCATCATCCGCTTAATCATTTTCTTCCTTTAGTATCTTTTTTACTTTATATTTGAATTCTTTTAAGAGTAGTATGGTTTACTACACATATTGTTTCATTAAAGGCTCCTTTACTTTCATAGTCACCTTTTATCTAATTTTTCACAAGTTGTAAATCACTTATTATACATATCCTATTAACTATTTCCTTGGTTATTTGGAATCTAGCTACTAATGCTTCATATTTTGCTTAGTTATTTAGTGTGTGAAACTTGAACTTTAGAACTTTAATGTGCACTTTAATGTTACTTCTTCTAGTTCATCTATAATGATTCTAGCTCTATTGACTTTTTTATTTTATGACTTATTCATATAAAAAGTCCACTTGGCTTTCTAAATTTCTTGCTTTAGTCAGGTTAGCTCTAACATAAAATCTACTAGTGCTTGTGTTTTTATTGCTTTACGTGCCTAGAAAGTGATATCATATTTAGACAATTCCATAATGATACTAGATGTTCAGCCTAAGTTATGCTTTCAAAGGATCTATAGAATTGGTTGTTTTGTTCAAACTATGATATGGTGATTTTAGAAGTATAATCAAAGCTTTTTGGATGTTATTAGGAGAAAGAAAACTAACTTTTTTTTATCTTTTGGTATAGCTTTTCTACACCATGGAGTTCCTTGCTAGTAAAGTATACAAGCCTTTGTTTTTATTGTTCTTCCACCATAACTATAAATCTAACTACTTCTTTTGATGTTACAAGGTAAACAAATAATGGTTCATTCTCCTATGGTTTTGAAAGGACTACTGGAATTGCTAGGTAACTTTTTAACTTTCTAAACGCCTTTTTACATGAATCATCCTAACAAAATTTCTTAACATTCTTTAAAAACTTATAAAAAAGGAAGAGTTTGACATTTGACCTTGATATCAAGTGATTAGCATAGTTAACTATCCATTCAACACTTAAACATCTCTAACTATTGTTGGGCTTTGCATGTTGATTATAGCTAGGCATTTTGATAGCATTTTTCTATCAACATGAATCCTAGGAATTTGCTTGCTCGAAATTTAAAGGCATATTTTGTTAGGTTTAACCTCATCTTGTTATTTCTGAAGTACCTTCAATGCTTCATTTAGATCTTTCTAATGTTATGCTTCATCTTTAGATTTGACTAGTATGTCATTTACATACACCTTAATGTTCCATCCTATCTCATCAGTGAATACCTTGTTCATAAGGCACTTGTATGTTGCTCCAGTGTTAATTAATTTGAACAGCATTACCATATAGCAATTCATCCATGATGAATACTATTTTCTCTTCTTCTTCTAGATGCATTTTTAACTGATTATATCCTAAGAAAGCATCTTTAAAGTTTAGTTTTTTAAATCCTAGTGCACTATCGACCAACTAGTCAATTTTGGGTCTATCGACTAGCTAACCAATTTTAGGTAATAGGTAAGTGTCTTTAGATTAGGCTTTGTTTAGATATGTGAAATCTACACATATTCACCATTGTCCATTCACCTTTTTTACTAGGACCATATTAGTGAGCCAAGTTATGTGTTCTTCTTATTGGATAACTCCTACATCTGATAACTTTTGACTTCTTTCTTAATGACTTCTCTCCACTTGGTCCTAAAATTCCACTTCTTTTACCACATGGGCTTTACATCTAGTGTGGTTTGTTCTAGGCTTTGCCATGCAGTATCTTTAAGCAATTATTTGATCCACTTAAACATGGCTAATTTCAAATAGTGTTGTAAATTTCATTAACAAGTGTGGTATTGAGATAATTGCACCTTTTTATTTTAAGGATGGCTTGCCTAATATGGCATTGTATACCTAGTTTTTTTTCTTAACCACTAAAATGTTCACTTCCATATTTTGCAATTTTGGAGGATTTCCAAGAATTATCCTTAAAATCATTGTTTGTTTAACCCAAGTTTATTTTTTAAAAATCAAATAAGCATAAAATCATAAGATTTCAACATAGATCTAAGAATGTTCATATTGCTATCAATATAAGAATATAGAATATTAGCAAAACTTCCCTAATTAATAAAGATGTTTCTTATGAGGAAGTTGTGTACCAAGGTTAAGATCACCATTGGATTACCAAGATGCTTATTAATGTTCTCGAAATCATCCTTTATGAAGGTGATTTGTTCATAAGCTTAATTTTGCCTTTTTTGTCTAATTCGTATAATCTAGTGTATATGCCTCTTCCTGAAATTTCTTAATTCTTGTCCACCAGTAAAACCACCAATAATCGTGTCAATAGTGCCAATTATTAGTGTTAGGTTCACAACAAGTGTATCTAGGGGTTCACATTTAGGAGACTAGTCACATTCATAATTTTCTCATCGTGCTCTATCTTGATTTCCTTAATATTTGCTTAAATGTCCATCTTAGATCAATTGCTTTATTTCATCTTTTAAAGTCACATAATCATCAATATTATGACTATAATCTTTATTGTACTTATAATATTTGGACTTATTAGCCAATGGGAAGTTAAGTTGTTTTAGTAACAAGAAGTGTATTAACTCTATTGCTTGGACCTCTTTGATAATCATGCTAATGCTTGCTATGAAAGGTTCATAATTGTCATATCTCCTTTTAGAGTGATGGGTTTGCCTTTAAGATCCACTATTTTTGTATAAATGGCTTGAAATCATGTGATGTCCTTGCTTTCCATTGGTGTGCATGCTTTCATATTATTTAGCATTCATGTATTTTTATGCTCTATCTAAAAGATCTTTATAATAGCAACAAGTTTCTTTGCAAAGGAAAGTAAGAAGTGTCTAGATCTAAGACTCATTACTACATTATGAACAATAATCCCTTCATTAAGATCTTAGATTTCTATTGTGAGAGTGTTGAATTTGGTTGGATATTGCTTTAAAGTTTCATGTCTTAGCTACTAGAAATTGAGTAATGTTGTAGAGGTTTTCTTTAGGGTCCAACTATTTACAAAGTATATGGCAAATGCACAAAAGTGTTGTTTTAAGTTATTGGTGAATCAAAGAAGTAGGTTATTCACTAAAAGTCTAGCTCTCTTAAGCATGGTGGAGAATGCTTGATATATTATAAAGTCGAGAACACTAAAAAAATACTTTATTGTTTGAAAAACTTCTAAATGTTCTTATAGGTTAGTTGAACCATTATATAATTCTAGATGCATAGCTAGTTTGAAAGTTTAAGGTAGTGGTGCATCCATGATACCTTAGGTGAACAGGTGAAGTTAATTAATGACATGTTCTTAGTTTTGATGAAAGACATTTGATTAGTTAGATCATATTATTCATGCCTATGAAAATCTGTATGGAATCAATGGTCGTATGGGTAGAGTAAGTGTTATTTATGCCATTATATGGTGGGTTTCTACATGTCTAAATGCTAGAAACTATAGAAACACAAAGGTTGGGAATAGATGAGGATGGACTAATTAATAGTACTAGAATATAAATTGAATGGTAGTTTCCATGACTAGTATATGGTGTTTATATGGCGTTTCACAAGAGTTTAATCCAACCTTTAGCTTTTGAACCATTTCTATCAAGGCATCATGTTCAAGTTGAAGCTCTATCTTATAAGCATCTCTTTGAATTTGTTTTATTTAGGTCTATCCTCTTAGAGTTTTTATGAAAGAATAAGCAATCCTTCCTATGCCTAGTTGTAGAGCTACAGTCGCATCCTGTCAAGACATGGTAGTATAAGTGCCATAGACAATTCTAATAATAGCAATGTTGAACTAGGTAATATTTGAATGGATAATAGTAGTTTGCATCATACCAATATCTTGAGCGAAATGGTTAAAGGAAGGCATTATTTATAGATTAGGGTCTTCATATTTTTGGTTCATGGACTGCAGGTCTTAGTAGCATAGATCTTAAAGAAAGGAACATTACCATAGAATTGTCAATTTACATTAAATGTTTAATAAATTAGATGTTAATTATGAATCAGCATTTTATTGAGAAATATAATAAATATTTTATAATGTTAGGTACAAAATCATCATGAAAAATAAATATTACATCGACTTCCATAACAAATAAGCCATCATCGTTTCTTATAGATCACACTGTTAAACACATCAATTTTTAGTAAAAAAAAAAACCAACATGGAATCATTGTAGAATATTTTTTAACATTGGTTTTTGGATTTATGGCTATAATATTTACAGTTGAAAGTTCAATAAATTTAGCATCCCATTAAAAATGTGTATTTTAAGATAAAAACTTTGAAAGGCCATAACTTCATGCTCAATTGTTCATTTGGAGCAAATCTTATATTAATTTCATGTAACTTTTCAAGATTTATTCATTTTCAAAAGACAAAAGTGTTTTTGTTTTTCCTAAAATCACAAAAAAATGTATTTTCATTGACTTTTTCCATTTTTTTCTAGTTGGTAATCATTGTTTGATTACTTTTAATTTCAACTACACCATTCTATCAAACACATAATAAGCATCTAATACTTAAATATAATCTTAAAAGTTACACCAAGAAAACATAAATAAAAATCTTTAATAAAATATACATAAAATATAAAAAATAAAAAAGGTGAATATTTGAGAAATAGAAGTAAAAAAATCACCTCTTATGATTTGAACCATTGACCTAGAATATAGTCATTGCTTAGTTGATTTTGATCTTTATTGTAACATTTGATCAAACACATAATAAGTATTTAATACTCAAATACAACCTTAAAAGTTATATAAAGGAAGCATAAACAAAAATCTCTTTAAAACATGCACAAAAGATAAAAAAAAGGGAAAAAGTAAATATCTAAGACATAGAAGTAATAAAGGCATTTCTTATGGTTTGAACCGATGGCTTGGGATATTGAGGGATTTACTTCATGCTTAGTATTAGTTAAAGAAGTATTAGTAACTTACTGACATGTTATAGAGGATGAAAGGACATTTAAAGTTCTAAAAAAGGAGCTAGACAGAGATGGGGATTGAACAAAAGAAATAAGAATGAAAATAAAAGTAGTAATGAGAAAAAAAAATATGTGCTTTATTTACAATGCAAAAATGCCATTACATTTAAGGTTCTTATCAAACTTTTACAATACTTTTAGACATTGGTTAATTCTAAAACTGATGTTTCATTTTTCCAATAACCTTAAAATGTCATATATTATAATGTTGGTTAAATAAAAAACTTAACATTTTAAGTTTTTTTCAATAATTTCAAAAATATCAATGTGTTCAAATAGATGTCGGTTAATTCTAAAATCGACATATTAAATTTTCTCATTTTTCTAGCAACATTTAAATACTATACATTATGATGTTAATTAAGTAGAAAAGATAATGACATCATAAGTTTCCTAAAAATTTAAAAAATACTAATGCCTTTAAATAGAAATCAATTAATTCTAAAACCAATGTATTAAGTTTCTTCATTTTTCCAATAACCTTTAAATGTCATATATAATGATAGCCATTAAGTAAAAAAAAAAAAAAAACTATCATCTTAAGTTTTCTAATAATTTTAAAAATTTCATCATGCCTAAATAGATATCAATTATTTCTAAAATCAATATTTTAATTTTTTTTTCATTTTTCTAATAACTTTTAAATGTCATACATTATGACATTGATTAAATAAAAGCCTGTCATCTTAAGTTTTTTGAAAATTTAAAAAATACCATTGTATCAAAAATAAATGTTAGTTCTATTTACTAATTATCATCTTATTAGTCTCAATAATTTTAAAAATACAACTGCTTTAATATAAATATCGATTTTACCTTTCATCAATATATATCCAACAATGTAGATACACAATTTTGTAGTAGTGGTATCTTTTGGCTAACTTATTTGCCAATGTCAAGTTGGCATGTGTCAAAGTAGTTATCATCTTTGAGTTTGTGCTTCTTATAATGTTTTTTGGAACCTTCTAGTGTGATCTAGTGGCCTCATGAATTGTCCACTTAGTCTTTTAGGTTAAACCAATTTATCTAAATAGCCATGTATGTGAGTTTCCTTAAATGGAACTATCGTAGGCCTTTTTAAAATATTGGGTTAATATTAATAGTGGATCATCCATTTAATTATGTAATGTTTGATTGAATATTCATTGTCATGTTCCTTGCCCTCTATAAAAAGTATTCCTTGCTCTCTATAAAGAATATGATTCATGAAGTAGACTTAATATATTTATTATAATAAGTATAGATATGAGTTGAGTTAAATTAAAGTATAAATTAGATCAAGTCAATTCAAATTAATTTAGTTTGGTTTGATACTTTAACTTATATTTAAATGAATTAAAATAGTTTAAATTAATTCAAATTAAATTCATGAATTATTTGATTTGGTTCAATAATCCATATTATATAATTAATTGAATTATAATATTAGGATGGTATATTTGAATCAAAGTAAATTAAGACAACTTATATTATTGGTTCATCGATTCATTTCATTTTATTTATTTGGGCTAAAATATATAAAAGAGTAATTTACTTATACTATATAATACATAATATTTTATTTAACATTACAATTTATTTATAAATATCATTGACATATATTTATGAATAAAATTAATTTCTAAATCAAATAAGTCAAACAATCATTAAAAAAATTATGCTATGATTCATTCTAAAAAAGATAGTATGCTATTTATTATTACAATTTTTTTATAAAAATATTAAAAATATAAAAAAAATTGTTGCAACTTTCTGTAATGAAATTGTAATTTTTTATGTATTTATTGTGTGTAAAATTGTGCATAAAAATAGTGGATTTTATGATTTTTTGTTAAACCTTCGAGAATACTTATCCTAAGGATGTATTTTGGAAAAATTCAAAATTTAAAACTAAAAGCACAAAATTTAAACTGGTTTACTTGTACGGCCACCAATGCATTTACGTGGAACCATCATGGTTAAGAAGTTAGAATATGACTCGGATAATCTCCCTTTGACTATACGCCTGTGATCATCATAATCACTTAGACAAAGGAAAAAAGATTTGCTTCGTACTCTATGAACTCCGAAGGCCATCATAACCAATAATTACTTGTCCTTTTCCCGGCATTCCTTTTCTTGTGCTTTGGTCATTTCATAATTAATATTATTTGAGCTTCTATATGGAATAAACTCTCTACGTATATTCGATCCCACCTCCTTGAGAACCAACCTTTAGTGTTCTTGTTTGACTTTTATTGATTCACTGTTTGTGTCCTTGAAATATTGTTTTTCCTCTTGGTTGGACAGTGCTGTCCCCAGGAAACTAGTAACAACTATGACCAATTAGCGAGAACTTCAGATTGGTGATAAATGATAATCTAAAACCAAATATTGATTAGTTTTGAGAAAAAATAGTTTATTGTATTGGTACACCTATATTCTTTGGAACCAATTTTCATACAATTCAATTCATTTTAATAAAAATGATACCAATTCATTATAATTCTACACTATTACAAAAAGTAGAAACAACATTGACATACAAACGTAGGGTAAAAGTAGGGTTAAAATACCAGATTACGATGATTTTCTAAATAATTTATTATTTTACCGTAATTTTGAAACTAATTACCGGAATACGCAGGGCGCCATTCAAAGTGGCACCCGAAGGGTTTGGAGGCGCCTTTTGAACTGGCGCCCTCCGCCCTTGGAGGCGCCATTCAAAGTGGCGCCCTCCAAAGGAGAAGCGCCATTTGAAAAGGCGCCCTCAGCACCATTTTGGTTTTTAAAAATTCGAGTTTAAAATTTAAAATGGGAGGCGCCATTTCATTAGGCGCCTCCCCCCTTCTATATATACACTACTCCGCCCCTCTCCACTCCCCAACTCCAAACCCTTACGCAGCCGCTCTTCTTCTCTTCTTTCTTCGTAAATCTTGTGGCCACTTCTCACAATTCATCTCATTCGCAGTATTTTATATTCTTTCGTTCATAAATCATCATCTGTTCTTTCTTTTGTGCATTTCATTCGAAAGCATTTTCTGCTTTGGAGTAAATTTGATCTTCTTTCATCTCTTGCTTGATTAGTATATTTATAATTTTTGTATTTATGTAATATTTTTTTTAAATTAATTATTATGATTTATGACATGAAATGATGATCTAGGATTTAGAAAAAATTTATACAAATTTATATGATCTGTTATAATTTATAATTTTTACTTGTTTATATTTTGATAATTTTTATATTTATATTATAATATTTATTTTATGTTGATTATTATGATATATGATGTGAAATGGTGATCTAGGATTTAGAAAAGATTTGTACAAATTTATGTGATATGTGATAGTTTATATTTTTTACTGGTTAGTATTTTTATAATTTCTGTATGTATATTATAATTTGTATTTCATGTTGATTATTATGATTTATGATGGGAAATGATGATCTAGGATTTAGAAAAAATTTATACAAATTTATGTGATCTGTGATAGTTTATGATTTTTACTAGTTAGTATTTGTATAATTTTTATATTTATATTATAATTTTTATTTTATTTGGATTATTATGATTTATAATGTGAAATGATGATCTAGGATTTAGAAAAAGTTGAAGCTTTAACATATTATATTTTTTAGAAAACTAACATGTTATTAACAATATATTTTTACAATCATTAATTATATTTTTTAATTTATTACAATATTTTAATTAAATTGAAGCTTTAATATATATTTTATTAACAAAAATAAATAATTTTATATTATATTCTATAAAAAAAAGTTAGTGATTAAATTAAATATTATTTATATAAATATCTTTAAACTTATATTGATGATAATTTTTAAATATTATATTTTAAATTTAAAATATATCAACTAAGAATTCTCAGAGGGTTTACATTTCATACATACTTTATCCTTTATTCCATGTACTTTGCTAAATTTTTTCTTCTTTATTTCTTTAATCATTCTATTAAAAGTTGAAATGCAATATATTGAATAATATTAATATAATATAATTTCATATTTTTGACATAAAATTATTTTTAATGATCAAATATATTTTTTTGAAAAATTCATGTTATGAAAAACGCTAATTGAAATAACTAATTATATATTTTAGTTTTAATGATAGTAGTTAAGAATAAAAATTAATTATCTTTTAAAATTCAATAATATTTTCTTGATATAAAAATTCAAACACTATATTTTAAATTGAATATACATCAATAAAATTTTATATATATTGTTATTTTTATTCCTTTAATATATTATCTTACAAAATATATTTAATTTAGCGTGATTTTTGCATAATTTTTTAATTGATACAATAATATCTAATAACTTTTACCTAGAGATTAAAGTTATTAAATTATCTAACAAATTTTTATTTCATGCAGAGGCTTTTTTCTGTTTACTTCTCCGAATACTTACCGGTTAGTATTTTTATGAATTTTATGCTTATATTATAATTTTTATTGGTCATAGTGAAAATATTTTTTATATAGGTAGAGAAATTTATTTAGAATGTTATGATATAAATAATATAGATATTTTTATTTTATATTGATTGTTAGGATTTATGATGTGAAATTATGATTTAAGATGTGAAGTTATGATTTATGAAAATTCTGTAGGAATTTATATGTACTGTGATAGGTTGTGCTATTAGAAGAATAACAAACGAGATAAAGAAGGGTGTCTTAATATAGGTCTTAGGAACTAGGTAAAAATTATATTTAGAGAATTTTTTCATGTAAAATCTTAATATATCATAAGAGATGTACTAAAAAAAATTCTAGGGTATGTGAATGTAACCAAAAGCCTTAAAAAAATAGGATATTGTAATTGAAAATTTGAACTTTTTTGTATTTAAATAGTAGATATTATAAATGGAAGAATAGTAAACGTACTTGAAAAAATTATACTATACATAGGTTTATTTAGGAAGAATTAAAATATATATGGAGGTATTGGCAATAATAATGTGTACATAATTTTGGTTGCTATTTGGTAGTAGGTGTGAACGGAGAAAAAAGCCGTAGAAATAAAAAAGATAGTGTATTAAAAATGTTAACTAATTTAATTAGTATAATTTGTACAAAATAACTAGAAAAAATGATAATTGAAAAAGATAAACTAAACCATAGATAAGATTATATAGTCAAATATTATATTAGGGTTGGAAAAGAAATAACATTTGCTTGGCCGAAAAAATAATCCTATTATTACGTAATATTAATAGAATACATTGCAAAATAGTAATACATCCCATTCGTTTTTAATTATAGTATTAAATACTAGTACACTCGTATATGAGAACAAAATTTGAATATGAGACTATCTGTCAGTTGTGGGGGTGCAGTGAATATTTTGTAGCTAAAAATAAGAAGATGAAGAAAAGTTTAATAACTTTCATATATTCAAATGGTACAATTATTGAGGGATCAATGGGGGTAATGTACGATGGACCTCCTCCAAAGGTATTGAAATTAAGAGGATGCAGCACTATGGATGTTTTGCGGGAGAGAATCATGCTCGACTGAAGCTTCACGAAGATCAAGCTGTGAAGAAGATTGTTTACAGGTTTCCACAGCATCAAACAGAGGCTCAATACATGGCATACGAATTGGACGACGATGAAGACTTGGCATGTGCCATAACAAGCTACGAACAGCATCCGATGATGACAGCAATGGAGTTGTACGCGAAGGTGATCACATTCGAACTGCACGCTGCCAACCTAGGTTCACAAGAAAGAGTTCCAACAACTAGATCACCTATGGTTCCAACGGCTAATGTCAGTACTAGTTGTTCGATGGTGCGGGAAGGCCTTCCTTACACGGGTGGAATCGAGTTCCACATTTCTGATAGTCATACTCCTGCATTGGAGTCATCTGTTGCCGGTGTTTACCCGAGAAATATACCACATACCATGATGGATTCAACAAGTGCCTTACCGTTCGTAGAGGAAGAATCCGCTGATCCTATATTGGTAGATGCCCACCTTGAGTCTGGTTTTGAGGACGATGAGGTGTCTTGCAGTAGCGATGATGATCGTGACACTGATGACGAAGAACGCACCACTACACATGGAGACAGTGTTGCAACGTGGCAGGTGAGGAGTGACAAGGCTGCACAGACATCATGTGGTGTCCCTCAAGCTGCTGTTTCTCTCACATTGATTGGGATGCCATGCGGAATCCTAATGAATTTCTGGAAATAATGAAACCAAGCTATGATTACGACATGGAGGACTTACAGGTTGGGCAAGAGTTTGATTGCAAGGAGGCTTTAATTGCTGCAACCAAGCATTACCACATCAGAAAGCACCACAGTTATTACGTGGAGGAGTCGGATACCAGGAGATTAAGCATGAAGTGTGATAATTACGGGGACCAATGCAATTTCCACCTCAGAGCGACAAAGTTGAAGAATTGTAACACTTGGACAATAACTAGATTTTCAAGGCCTCACACATGTGTTAATGCCAGTTTGACACAGGATCACAAGTCTCTGGACTCGGAGTATATCAGTTCCTTGATATTGGAGATGATTAAAGTGAAGCAAGATGTTCCAATCTCGCTTATACAAGAGAGGGTGGAAGGCATGTACGGGTATAAGATTTCGTACAGGAAAGCATGGAAGGCGAAACAAAAGGCAATTGTCAAGGTGTACGGTGATTGGGATAAATCGTACGAAGTGCTTCCCAAATGGTTGGACATTTTAGGCTACTGTGACCAGGCGCTGTTCAAGTTGGAGTCACAAGAATTCATCACATCTGACAACCGTGTTGATCCGCAGAAACATGTTTTCAACTGAATTTTCTGGGCTTTCAAGCCATGCATTGCCGCATTTCCTTTCTGCAAGCAATTCATACAAGTCGATGGAATGCATTTGTATGGCAAGTTCAAAGGCGTGCTAGTGATTGCTGCGACCCAGGATGGTAACAAATGCCCCGTTCCTCTTGCCTTTGCCATTGTTGACAGGGAGAACTATGAAAACTGGAGTTGGTTCTTGGCATTACTGCGTGTAAATGTTACGAACAAGCAAGGAATATGCTTGATATCAGATCGGCACCGAGCTATAAAAGATGCTGTAGCCACTAAAGGCCTAGGATGGCAGCCTCCTTATGCTTTTCACTGGTACTGTATCAGACATATTGCTAGCAACGTTCACAAGAAGTGCAGGGATGACAATGTGAGGAAAGCTGTCCTTAAGATTGGTATGCGTTATAGCATAATTTCTTTGTTGAACCTTTCATCTATAAATTTGTGTATCTGGTAGTTTAATCCGGTTAACCTATTTGTCTCCTTTTGTTCTGCGTATGAGCCCAGTTGGGAAAAGGCCATGGAGAGATTGGACAACCTTAGCAAAGTCAACGAGGAGATCCACAAGAAGTTGATTGCTATTCCGATGGAAAAGTGGAAACTTGCTTATGATGAAGGCAGAAGATATGGTCATATGACGACTAACATTGTAGAGTGCATCAATGGCCTCTTCAAAGGATTAAGGAAGTTACCAATCACAGGCCTTGTGCAATAAACATACTACAGATGTGTCAAGTACTTTGTGGAAAGGGCAAAAGAAGCACATGCTGAATTACAATAAGGTCACATATACGCAAGCAGGTTCAGACAGGAGCTTGCGACTATCTAGTCACGTGCTTCTTCTTACCACATTCGTGCTTATAATAGACAAGGGACTAGGTTTGAGGTGGTGGAAGGCCCTGATATGGCCAGGGGGTCATGTGGAAAGGTCGTGCAAGTGTTATTAGACAAAAGCCAATGTGAATGTGGATAATTCCAAGCATATAGGTATCCTTACACTCATATTATTGCTGCTTGTGCCTCAATCAACATATCGTGGGAACCATATGTCGATGCTGTATACAGACTTGACACACTACTCAATTGCTACAAATCTAAGTGGTTGCCTATCGGAGAGTGGTTGCAATGGAATAACCTACTACCATTTCCTGTCCTAGTTCCAAATTATGGAAGATTACATGCAAGGGGACGACCAAAGTCGACCTAGATCAGAAATGAGATGGATTGGCCTCAAAAGAGCAGTGTAAAGAAAAAATGCGATCATTGTAAGATGGAAGGACATAATCGTAGGCGCTGCCCACTGCTACATGGGGAGGAAGGCTCTTCTACACCTTGATTTTTATTATTTACTTTTGCATATATGTTATAAAGTATGTTAACCAATATCATAAGTGTAACGGTCGCACACTGTATTTTTTTATGGTTGTAAAATTGCACGTCATTATGTATATATATGTTACCCCATTACTAGTAATGTGAACCGACCATTAGTTGATCGTCCAAGTGTATACAAATCAGTTAAAATATTAAAATACCGATGTTTTATAAACTTTTTTTCGCTTTACCGCGGTTTCGAAAGTATTTACCAAAGTATGCAGGGCGCCACATGTCCGCTGAAGGCGCCTTTCAACATGGCGCCTTTGTTGCACCTAGCCTGTTGGGGGGAAAGGGGCTGGGAGGCGCCATTTCACTTGGCGCCTCCCCCAACACATCTGAAATTTTATAATATTTTATATTTAATTAATTAAATTTTATAAATTTATATATTTATTTACATAATTTTTACGTTATTATTATTTTTAATAAAATTATAATTTTTAAAATACAATTACTTATATTTTATAAAAAATATTTAGATTAAGGTGAAACAAACATTAACATTAACTAGTATAGATTGTAAATTAAAAAAAATATAAAGGCATTTGGATATAAATCTAAATATTTTATATAAAATATAATTAACTTAATCTTAATACAGTTATATCTTAATTTTGAACGGCGCCTTCAACGGACGCCCAATGACGCCATATAATGCGGCGCTTTGCATAATTTGGTAAATACTTTCGAAACTGCGGTAAAGCGAAAAAAAGATTATAAGATATTTGTATTTTGGTATTTTGACCATACTCTTGTGTTGATCTTTGTACTTAAATTGCACAAGTCTGTCAAGTTAGTGTGTGTTTAAATTTCATTCTAATGCAATGTTTGTCGTGGCAGATGGCATCCACATCCCGACGCGTTGATCCTGGACTACGGGATCCTTCGCTGCTGACAGCTCAGGCCTCACACATATCCCAGTCGATTTGGGCAGGCCATGTATGGAAATAGTTAGATCTTAATAAACTTGGTTAAACCGTTTCTGAATTGTCAGACGTGATAATTGGTGATTTTTTTCTTTTCCAGCCTGACCGTGTGCTCAGGATTCGACGAGCTCATCACTACCATCACCAGTAGCCGCCAAAGTTGATTGTCCCCTATTTACGAGAGGCAGGCTTTTACGGCTTGACAATGTGCGAGTTTGTGCCGATCGACCATCAGTTGATCAGTGCTTTTGTAGAGAGGTGGAGGTCGGAGACACACACCTTTCACATGCCGTAGGGAGAGACGACTATTACCTTACAGGATGTTACTTTTCAGCTCGGCCTACCCATTGAAGATCGAGTAGTGACGGGGCCCACTGTGTGGGGATGGGGAGCCCTTGATAGAGGAGTATTTGGGATTCCAGTTACCGGTAGATGAGAATGTCATCAGAAGGGCGCGACTGAGGATGAGTTAGCTGGAGAGGCATTTCACTCATCTTCCAGATGATGCGGATCAGGTGATAGTGCAGAGATTCGCTCGGGCTTACATTTTACGTCTCATTAGTGGGACGTTATTTCCAGACCATTCTGGCACATATGTCCACCTCATGCACTTACCCTTAATCGGACACTTACATGAGGCTGGGACGTACAGTTGGGGATCTGCTTGCCTGGCCTATCTGTACAGAGAGCTCTGCAAGGCCACCGCTCCGGATTACAGGGAGATAGGAGGGTGTCTACTGCAGCTCTGGGTATAGGATAGATTTCCCACTATCGCCCCCGCGATAGCTGTTTTAGAATACCAGAGGGGGATGCAGGGATTGGCCCCTTAGCACGCAGGTTAGAAAATTTTTCAACTTTCACTTATAATTAAGTTTACTACGAAATTGTTTAACTTTGTTATTGTGCTTGGTAGGTGGCACTATTAGAAGACGTTTCAGGATAGTCCGGCACACAGCCTACCCCATTACAGATACGTGCTGGACCGTCTTTGACTTAACCAGGTATATAGGGGATAATGGATTTCTTTATTTCATGGCTTTGTCCATTCCATTATCGTAATTTAATGATAACCTAAATTTACAACTTCAGATCACCTGGATCCCGTACACTGAGGAGGTCACCGCATCACTGCCTCAGTACTGCTTTGACGGGAGTGACACGTGGACAGTAGTGGTGCCGCTCATTCACTTTCAGATTGTCGAGTGGCACCAGCCCGATAGGGTTCTGCGGCAGTTTGGACTACGCCAGGCTATTCCAGAGCCACCGAAGCAGGTGGCGGAGGTCCATTGCCTTCACTTGTCCGGTCGGTATGATGACGAATGGCACATCCGCCATCAGCCGTATATTGCACTCTGGGATATTCGGCGAGACTTGTGCGCTATCGCCGAGCCGACGACACGCCTAGTTCTGGGACCACGATCCGATTACATGACATGGTACAGACAGATTACCAGTCGATGTATTACACTCGTTGGGGGAGCGCTAGACCTTATGGTAATATTGCGTGCTAGTTTTCTGTATCTGATTTTCTTTAAATGCATTAGTATTATAACTAACTTTAATGTCAAAATTTTGCACAAGTAAATGAGGTTTCCACACTACAGGACTTCACTACCCCTGAGGGACAGGCTATGTTCACCTTCGGTGCGCTTAGATCAGCAACGGAGTCCATCCTTCATGCCATTCAGAAGGTTAATCATGTGATTATTGACTCACATATGGAGCTAGCTCCTCAGGCCCATCATATCCCAGACCCTGCGGAGGGTGACCATGATCAGCCTTGCTCTCGCCAACGACATCGCACTGCTCTACGACATACGTCGCAGGCTGATGTTCCGTCCGCTTCGATAGTGCAGCACATTCCACCTTCGACTGCTTAGGAGACCATGACGATCATGCCCGATGTTGCTGCCTCATCTCATGTGTACCCTACTGCACCTGATGATCCTTCATCCTCCACCATGTTCCCGGCTGCACTATATGGGTCGTCGTCATCCGAGATGTACCAGTTTCCTCCTGGTGTTCCATCCACATTCCAGGCATTTTCACACATACCAGGAGTTTCATCTTTATTCCATGTCTTTCCTTCCAGTGATGCTGGTCCATCGCAGCCATATCGTCCAGCATTTGATTGGCATACTCAGGATCAGGGATTAGCACATGGTGGCATTATGACAGACGACTCAGAGCGTGTAGATAGAGGTAGAGGTGGAGGCAGAGCAGCAGCCAGGGGCAGAGGCAGAGCGGGTGCTGGAGGTAGAGGAGACACAGACACCGGGGATGTGACTCTTGAGCCTGCGTAGAGGGTTAGTAGATACAACCGCCATATTACCGATCCTGGATGTGGGACCGGACATCACTTACGTAGACATTAGCTTTCTTTTCTATGTTTATTGTATATTTATGTACATTAATCTTACTACTTTATTGCTAAACATTAACATTTAGGATGATTTTAATTTCTATGATATTTTTAATTGCTTGCGTAGGAACAATTACAAATAATAATAAACTTCAAAATCATTGCAATATTTAGTTTTTTAAAAAAAATAATGATAAAGACATCTCCCAAATATAATAACTAACATTATTAATTATCATACTTTCACAACTGTTATAATTATCTACTCTTTTTTTATTTACTATGTAAAGATAAATAAATAATATTAAATTAAATTAATAAATTTTATATTCATAATGTCAAATATATATTTATTTTTTAATTAAATTTTTTTCTCATTATTTATTTTAATATCAAAAAAATGATAATATTAATTATAATTTTTGAAGGATAAATAACCATCATCCTTGTAAATGACATTAAATGCTGTGTTTATTCAATACGTTATGAGTCGAGTTCACCAAACATTTAAGAATAAAAATACGTAGCACAATTGTCAACGTAGATGGGGATGCTGCCCATGTACAGTACCAAAATTCAAGTCTCTTGGGTTCACAATCGACACGGTCACCGGCTAATTAACTTAGAAATGAGGAGCGAGGGTGCCGTAGGCCAAACGTGCCATATAGCTTGCCGTCCCTTCCCTTCAGCGCCAACGACGCCATTTCGTCTAGCGTACCTCTACATGCCATTTGGCGTCTCTCCATCGCTGTGCGTATCTTCTGTGCTTATTTCGATAAAATGTTTCGAAGGAACGATAAAACGAATAATAGTTTCTTAAAAAACAGTTAATCGGTACTTTTTCCTCTCATTGCCAAAATATTTTATCATTGTGACGAAATAAAAAATAACTAATTCATGTTACAATTTGAATTTCATTACAAAATGAAAAGATTATTGTAACAAAATAATCACATTTTTTTAAATTTTCAGCTATCTTCAGCCTCGTCATCTCGCATTTACTTTGTTACAAAATAAAAATAATTTTATTGAGATAAATACAAAATGACAAGAATATTATTGGAATAAATACAAAATAAGAAAAACATATTTATTTCATTATATTTCTTTTCATTTTTAACAATTTTCAACTTCGTATATAAAGAATATTATTGAATAATTTAATAAATTTATTTATTTGTAATAACATATTAAATAATTACTTGTAATAATATAATAACAAATGTTGGAAGTTTATAATTTCAAAAATTGATAAATATTAAGTGTCATTGGATCAAATTTTGAGAGATATTAATATAAATTACGTAATTATTTTTTATTGATCCTATATTTTTTAAATAATATTTAATTATTTATTAAATATTTATTATTTTTATTCATTATATTATTATCATTAACTACTTTCTTGTTTAATTCCTATAATAAATTTATGTATTAGATATCAAAGTGGAGTTAACATGTTCTTATATGACATCAAATATAATTATAAAATGAGTAATTTATTTTCAAAAATTTATTTTGAGTCACAATCATATATTATTTATTTTTAAAATTTTTATTTTCAAATGATATCAAAATTAATTATTTTTGAAAGGAAAAATTGTAAAAAATAGAACCGAGGGCGCCACCTTGAATGGCACTCTCAAAGCATCCCAGAGGCGCCATCTTGGATAGCGCCCCCCTAATGGTGCCAACCCAAATGACGCCTCCCCCCTCCGTGCGTATTTTGGTAATAAGTTTCAAAAGAACGGTAAAACGGAAATAAGTTTCGTAAAAAACGTTAAAATGGTATTTTATCCTAAAAGTAGCATAGACTATGTATAAGAGCGATAGTATTTTTTAAAATATATAAAAATGTAATATATAAATTCAAATAAAAAATTAATGTGGTTATTCCAACTGGATTTTACATATCAATTATTTAAAAAATTAATATTTGAAGGCATAACAATTGTTAGGTTTTGAACTTTTGAGAACATTTAAGACATTGGTCATTTAAAAAAATCAACGTATTATTGTCAATGAAATTCTAAATGTCAATTCTTAAAAAAAAGTCCAATGTTTAAAGTCATGAGATGAGATGTTGATTGTGTAAATATGAAAATAACTTTAAATATTAGTTTTTTTTCATAACAATTGACATGGTTTCGCTTAGATGTTGATTATTTATTAAAAAAAATAACATCTAAAGTATTTTTTTAAAATAACTTGCCATTTCATTTTTTGTATTACTCTCACTCTACATTTAAAACCCAAAGTTTTTGCACAATACCCCAATCTCCATCTCATTTTCAATATCACTTTTAGTTAGCTTTGAGCTCCATTGTTTACATATTCTCAAGTATGCTGTATTTTCGAGGTTAGTAGATTATTTTAACTTATTTGATTGTCATATATATATATATATATATATATATATATAGAGAGAGAGAGAGAGAGAGAGAGAAAGAAAGAATTATGTGTGCTTGTTTCACTATTAGGTTTACCATTATAAGCTCTATTGGTAATTTTGAAATAGCTATGTTGATGCTTTGTTTTGTGCCTATAAATTAACATGCTTCCAACAATTTGAAAATTTTGAAAACTTATTTTATAAAAGTTCTCATTAAATATCCTAGGAAGACGTGCTTGAATCATGTGCTTTGTTGCTAATCAAGATTTTGATTACTAGAATTGAATCTCTAATCTACAAACCAAATGTTTCACACACACTCTTTATTGAGGTGTAACTTCCTTTGTATAAGAAGAACAATAAAATAATCATCCCATTCTCATTCATTACACATACACACATACATAATCTTCTAATACAACAACATATAATTGCCAATAGTAGTTATTTCATCTTTTATGGCCTTAAGTTTGTAGGTTTGTCCTTATGTGTATCCATACTACTATAAAATTGCAATACAACGTCACCACATTGATATCAATTAAAGTAAAAATTAATGTATTTTTTTGAAAATACAAGTAACTTCTCACATCAGCTTTAATTAACAACCAATATTGTAAAAATATAATATATTTTCTACATTAGTTATTAGTGAACCAAGTTGAAGAGTTAGTTTAGAAAATTAATTTTATTTTTTTCCACATCAATTTTTAGTAAAAATATGAAGTTGAAATATATAAACATCAGTTATTATAAAATCGATGTCGAAAATGATGGCAATCAGTTAACTTTGAAAATGAGGTTAAATATTAAATGTCAATTCCTATAAACAATTGGTGTTGAAAGTTTGCTTTGATTGGCATTTTTTTAATTATGTATAGAATATTAAATGTCAATTTTAGTGATAACTAACTTAAAAATATATAGACTTCAAATGTTTATTAATAACTAACATGGAAAGTGTCACCCCTGGTATATCCTTGTTTTTGTTTCTTAGAACCATAGATAAACTTCATTTGTATAAAGATTTTCTCTTCATTTGTGTGTGCTATCCACACTAATTTCTCTAGAATTTGTTTAGTAATTGTGTGGAATTAACATTTTACCATCTCTAAGCATCTACTTCACATTATTTGAGGTATTTTTGTTAGTTCTCTTATGCTTTGTAATGTTGTCTTTTAGGTTAAAATAGGTAGTATTTTTATATATTATTGAAAAGCTTTCATTTTTTTACTTTGAAATTACTTTTCAATGGCTATGAACAGGGTTTAGGCTTGTTATTTAACATGGAAAGTTATGTACCTAAATACATGTCCTATTTTATGCTCTTATTTTTAAAAATCATATTTTTTCTTAGATGCAACATATTTGCTTGGATGCTAGATTTTTGGAGTGGTCTTCTATGTTGGTATGGCTTTGTTAGGAACCAATTTGAATTTATTAGGGGCTAAAGTTTCATTATAAGATCAAATTGAATGTGATAAAATGGCTTCCAATCATTCCTTATTATTTGAGTTATCATATGTATGTGCTAGGAAATATATCAAATATTGTTTAACACATAAATTAAATGTTTATGTTAATTTTGTTATAACTCTTTAAACAAAAGTGACATGGATTCTAGTTTCAGTAGAGGCAATAACAAAAGAAAGGACATTAAGGGTCTTACAATTATGGCAAACATGATCTTTAAGTGTGCTAACAAAGAGAGGTTGATAGGAGATTTCAATGATCAAGGTTAGACATGAAGGCTTAGTATAGCAAATTCAGTAGCTACATTAGGATGTTGGCATGCATCAAGGTGCTCATTACTATTAAGAAATAGCAATAAGTGCTAGAAGACATTAAGGAGGCCATCTGGGAGGATTTATTTGTAAATAACATTAATATCCATCTCTATTTCATTCTTTACATGTGCATAATAATCTTTCTAGATTATTAATCGTAATTGTCATTCATGCTTGCATTGCTTTATAAACTACCTTTATTATGCCCAAGAGATATAAAAAACATGTTTTGCAAGTGATGGACAAGAGGTAGAAGGAGTTCAAGTATTCTTTAGGGCAATGACTTCATTAGTAACAAAAGGTGAAGTGATATTATCACTTCAGTTTATCAATCAAATATTTATTTATTTTATTTTATATATATATATTTTTAAAATTTCTAAATATTTATTTTCAATGACTATGTTACTTAAAAGAAAACTTTCAATTTAAAGTAAATTTTTAAAATAAATAAATTAGCTATTTATACATTCTATCATTCAATTGTATTTATTATATTTCATAATGAAATTTAGAAGCATAATTCAAGATTGTCATTTTTTTAGATTTATTGGAATTTTACTTATGTAGTGAAGCTTGGATTAAGATCTCTTAAACAACTTCTAAAGTATTTTTCTTCATAAAATAGTAATGATGAAAAATTAAGAAAAGATTGAAGTAAAAAAAAATATGATTTTGGTAGTCTAGAATTAGTTTATTTTATAACTACTTTACAATCTCAAATCTTTTCTTTGGTCCACCTCCAAAGAGTTAACTAAAAAGGTGGTTCGAATTTTAAATTGAGGTGTGCCTAAGTTGAGTGAGAAACACATAGGCAAAATTTATTTCTCACTTATAAAAATATCACTGCTATTTTACTACCTCCATCTATCATTATGCCTTTATCGGACACTGGCATTCCATTTTTAGCTACTACTGATGTAGAATAACAACTTGAAGGAAACTAGAGTAAAAATAGAATGACATTGGAACAAAGCAGAAGGTTAGCTTCTTTCGCTAATATTCTAGCTCATCCTTATCACTGATAAGCTATTTATGACTTCCTAATGTTGTGATAAAATGTTCTAAAGCTTAAAATCCTAATTTTAGTGCTTGTGTAACTTTAATTTAAAGATCCCTATAAATCTACCCAAATATGATTTCTAAAACTAGTTCTCATAAAATAGAAAAGCTGATGATTCTAGTAGTTTTAGAAGCATAATCCTAGCCTAGAATAGGTAAATTTAAGAAGAAATTCTTATTGATGAAAGAATTATAGTTTGATCATATTAAGCTATCAAATAGAGGAAGGAAAGATACATAGGGAAGTTTTAAAGTTCTTAGAAGGAGAAGGCACTATAATGTGAGTATACACCTATCCTAAATTAAAATGTTATAAATTCTTACATTCTTGTTTATGTTATATTTAATTTTTATTTTAGTTTTTATATCTAATATTCTTGTGTTCTTATATAATTTTATGGATATTGTTAGATTATGAGTATGTAAAATATAGGATTTATAAATATGGTAGTCAATTGTAGATACATAGATTATTGTATTATTAATAAATGCACAATTGCACTTAAATTTTATGTGTTTTATCACTCATTTACTTAGTATCTTATGCAAATTAATTGAGAAAGGATACTTATATGCTCGATATTTTATTTTCAGGTTTTGAAGTGACACATTTGAGCATTAGAAAAGGATTCGAAGTCAAAATTGTGCAAATTGTGGAGAATCGAAGCAAAAGTTGCTCACCTGACAAAGAACACAGGGTATGGGAATCCTCGTGTGGAATGCCGTATATCCTTCTGGAATGCTTCGAAGCTTCACTGAGCTACTCGCAGAAGAACATGGGGGTAAACACTGGGCCAGTGTCACACCTCGTGTACCATACTACCTGACACTTTCGTAAGTAAACACGGGGAGTGTCATACCCCGTGTATCATGCTACTCAACCTTCGCAGAGAAACACGGGGCACAACACGGGCCGTGTCATACCCTATGTACATTACCCGTATAAGTTTTGTGCGAAAAATCAAGAAGGGGAGGAGGAGAACCGAAAATTTGAAAGGGGAGCCGTGAGTAGAAACCCTAGGAGAGACCCAAACTCACCAAGGGCAACTGCTAACATTGGATTCAAGTAAAGGATTGAAGATTCAAGCAAGGAATTTGTAGAGCTTCATGACTTGTTTGAATTCCCTCTCTGTTTTCTGATTTTCTGCTAGTTGTGTAATGACTTCACACTAAATCCTAGTGCTCAGCTAGGGGTAAACTTGTTCATGGATTTATGGATTTGATTTTTATATAATCTAGCTTGATTTACTATTGATTAATGATTTGATTATGCTGTTTTGTACTTGAACAAACCAATACTTCTGGAATATTGGATTTGTGTGATAGATTAGTTAATTCTAGGTTGGAATGACCAATTAATTAATCGAACCTTGCATGATCATTGAGAATATCAATTAGACTTAGGAATTAAGCTAATTGGATTCTTTTGCACAGGATGAAATGTTTAAGAATGGATTCTAAAGTAATGTTAATGCAACCTAGATGAGTGATTACTAGAGAAATTCTAAGCACTTAATCTTTTGGTTAGTAGCTAGTAGCCTTGCAATGAGGTATAACTTATTTTTGATAATCCAGCAATCTAAATTAACAGTAAACCAAGTTAGAGGATTATCTTCATCCCATAATGAAATGTACAAGAGAACCTTAAAGCTGAGTACGCTTTCATCTCATTTGAATTAAATTTTTTTAGTAACTAAGTTCTGTTTTGTATTTTACCTTTAATTCACAATATCAATCGGTACTCCTAGATAATTTACCTCGAAATTCAGTTAGTATTCAATATTCAATCCCTGTGGAGACGATATCTTTTATACTATAATTCGACTAAACCCGTGCACTTGCAGGATCACGTCAAGTTTTTAGCGCCGTTGCTAGGGATTGCAACCAGTTGATATTAACAGAAACTTTTGAGTGAATTAGACTAGGCAATTCATTTTCTTTTAGTTCTTAATTCATCTTATTCTGATTTTCTTATTTTTATATATAGTATTTCTTTCTTATTTTGTTCTGTTCGAGTATTACCTACTCTTTTTGCAGAAAATCTTTGTATATATGAAGGAGAAGTCTTAAAGGAATTCTTGACTTAGACTCGGAGATTGAAAGAACTCTACTTAGGAGAAGGAGAGAGCAAAAATTAGTACATATCCAAGAAGCAATTGACATTGAACCAGTGATTGAAGACATGGATAACAGATCTCTTAGAGAATTTGTAGTACCCGACGCCACTAGGCTTCAATCCAGTATAAGAAGGCCTACTGTTGAGGCTAACAACTTCGAATTAAAGCTAGCTCTTTTGTCTATGGTGTAGCAAAACTCAGTTTGGTAGACTACTAATGGAGGATCCCAACCTTCATATTTAGATTTTCTTAGAGTACTGTGATACAATCAAGATAAATAGTGTAGTAGCGGATGCCTATCAAGCTTAGACTCTTCCCATTCTCCTTGAGGGATAGAGCAAGGGCGTGGCTACACTCTTTACCAGCAGGATCTATCACAACATGAGAAGAGCTACTAAGGGCTTTTGTATCACGATATTTCCCTCTAAGCAAGACTGCTCAATTAAGGAATGAAATTACCACATTTTCTCAGAGAGAAAGGAAATCTCTATTTGATGCTTGGGATAGATATAAGGAACTTCTGAGGTTGTGCCCATATCATGGGTTAGAGAAATGGCTAGTTCTTCATACTTTCTATAATGGTTTGAACTAGAATACTAAGCTTACTGTGGATGTTGCTGCTCGAGGTGCTTTGATTAACAAAAGGTTGGATGAAACATATGAATTGATTGAGGATATGACTTTGAACCATTATCAATGGTCAAATGAGAGGGGATATTCAAGGAAAGCTCCAGGTAAGTATGAATTAGATGCTTTTAATCATTTGTCGACTAAGGTATGCACTAGGAAGTTTAGGTAGCAAAGTAGATGCACTTATGGCTAAGTTTGATAAATTTCAAGTTAATAGTGTAAATGCAACAGGTGCTACTGACCTTCCTTGTGAGATTTGTGGTATGAGAGGTCACATGGCAACTGAGTATACATTAGGGCAGGATTTCACCGAGCAAGTGAACTATGTGCACAACAGTGGGTATAGACAGAAGAATCCGAATGAACCCTTTGGAAACACCTACAATCCATCATGGAGGAACCACTCAAATCTATCCTACAAGCCCAACCAGCCATACAATACTCAAAACACTCACAATAGGCCACCACCATCACCAAGTTTTCAAAACCAAAGACCCTACAACCCACCAGCTCAAACCTCTTCCACTTCTAAGTTAAAAGGCCTTCTAGAGAAATTTCTCATTTCCTAAGAGAAAATTAATAAAGAGTTTAGGCAGCATGGTAGAGCCATAGAGGATTCCATTAGGCAACTGTCCTCCAAAGTTGACTCATTGGCCACACATGAAAAAATGTTAGAGACCTAAATAGCTCAACAAGCTTCTACTTCTTCTTCTAGAGCTTTTGGTCACCTCCCTGCTCAACTTGAATCAAATCCTATGGAGCATTGTAAGGCAATCACTCTTAGGAATGGGAGGCTATTGAAAGATCCTAATGCCACTCAAGAAGGTAAAGAAGAGATAAGTGTGAGGGAAGAGCAGAAAGAAGGCAAAAAGGCTTCAATTCCTGATAATGCTGAAGAGAAAGAAGGAGAATTACTTGAAAAGCCAAAATATGTCCCTCTAGAACCATACAAACCGCCTATCCCTTATCCTCAAAGACTAGTAAAGGCTAAACTTGATAAGTAGTTTGGAAAGTTCTTGGAAGTATTGAAAAAGTTGTACATCAATATCCCCTTCACTGATGCTCTTTCACAAATGCCGTCATATGCAAAGTTCTTGAAGGACATTTTCTCAAACAAAAGGAAGTTAGAAGAGCATGAGACTGTAGCCCTAACGGAGGAGTGTAGTGCCATCATCCAGAATAAACTACCTCCTAAGCTAAAGGACCCAGGTGGCTTCTCCATTCCTTGTGTGATTGGAAATATTCCTATTGACCGGGCATTGTGTGACTTGGGAGCATGTGTGAGCCTCATGCCACTGTCGGTTGCAAAGAAACTGAACATAAAAGAAATAAAGCCCACCACAGTTTCACTTCAACTAGCTGACCGTTCGGTAAAATACCTAGTAGGTATACTTGAGGATATACCTATCAAGGTTGGTAAGTTTTTCATTCCTGTTGATTTTGTTGTGCTTGAAATGGAAGAGGATACATAAATTCCTATCATTTTGGGTAGACCCTTTTTAGCCACTGCGGGTGCTTTGATTGATGTAAAAAATGGAAGGCTTTCATTATCTGTTGGGGATGAAAAGGTTGAGTTTAATTTGAATGAATCAATTAAATTACCTGTTTGTGAAGATTCAATATGCAGGATTGATGTGGTAGACAAGGTTGTGAAAGAAACCCTTCTGACAGGGTGCCTTCAAGATCCACTTGAAGCATGTCTAGTCACAAATGGAGTTGTTGAAAATGAGAAGACTACTGCATAAGCAAAGTTTTTGGAAGCAAACCCACCACTTCCCCTCCCTGAAGCAATTGAATCATTGGAAGTGGAGTTTAACAATCCCACCACTGAGGAAGAAACACCACCTAAGGTAGAATTGAAACCTCTTCCATCTACCCTCAGGTATGAGTTTCTAGGACCTCACTCCACTTATCCTGTGATAGTAAATGCAAATCTAACTGCTCTTGAAACAGAAAAATTACTTAGGCAGCTTAGATCTCATAGAAAAGCTTTAGGGTATACAATTTCTGACTTGAAAGGGATTAGTCCTTCAATATGCATGCATAGGATATTAATGGAGGAAGATAGTAAATCCTCCATTGAACATCAGAGAAGGCTGAATCTGAATATGAAAGAAGTTGTAAAAAAGGAAATTGTGAAGTTGCTAGATGCTGGGGTAATTTACCTAATTTCAGATAGTCAGTGGGTTAGTCCGGTACATGTTATTCCTAAGAAAGGAAGGCTAACTGTAGTAAAAAATGAAAATAATGAGCTAATTTCCACTAGGACTGTCACGGGTTGGAGGATGTGTATAGATTATAGGAAATTGAACAAAGCAACACGGAAAGACCATTTTCCTCTCCCCTTCATAGATCAAACTTTGGAAAGGTTAGCTAAGCATTCACATTTCTGTTATTTGGATGGTTATTCTGGTTTCTTCCAAATTCCTATACATCCAAATGATTAAGAAAAGACCACATTTACATGTCCTTATGGCACTTTTGCATATAGAAGAATGCCTTTTAGTTTGTGTAATGCTCCTGCTATATTTCAGCATTGTATGATGGCTATTTTCTCTGATTTTATTGAAAACATCATGGAAGTCTTTATAGATGATTTTTCTGTATATGGTACTTCCTTTAATAACTACTTGACTAATTTATCTCAAGTGTTGCAGAGATGTGAGGAGATGAATTCGGTACTCAACTGGGAAAAATGCCATTTTATGGTAAGAGAAGGGATTGTCCTTGGCCATCAAGTATCCGAGCATGGTATTGAGGTAGATAAGGCTAAAGTGGACATCATAAAGAAATTACCTCCCCCAACTTCTGTAAAGGGAGTGAGGAGTTTTCTGGGACACGCCGGTTTCTACCGACGCTTCATCAAAGATTTCTCTAAAATTGCTAAACCTTTAACTAACCTACTTGCTAAAGATGTTGTCTTTGATTTTAATCAAGATTGTTTGGATGCATTTTGCAGGTTAAAGAAAGCCTTGATTTCTGCCCCAATCATGCAAGCACCAGATTTGAATCTACCATTTGAGGTGATGTGCGATGCTAGCAACTATGCAATAGGAGCGGTACTTGGACAAAGAAAGGATAGGAAAGTTCATGCCATATACTATGCTAACAAGACTTTGGATGAGGCTCAGCTGAACTGCGCTACAACTGAAAAGGAACTTCTTGCGATAGTTTATGCAGTTGACAAGTTTCGATCCTATTTGGTGGATTCCAAGGTGATAGTCTTTACTGATCATGCAACAATCCGATACCTTTTGAGCAAGAAAGAAGCTAAATCTTGCCTAATCAGATGGATTCTTTTGTTACAAGAATTTGATCTGAAAATTCGAGATAAGAAGGGTACCGAGAATGTCGTGGTTGATCACCTCTCAAGGTTGAAGCAAGAGTTAGGAGACGAGGAAGATAAAGAGATGCCAATCAATGATTCCCTTCCAGATGATTATCTATTGGCTATCTCTTCTTCAGCTATCCCATGGTTTGCCGACTATGTAAATTATATCGTGAGTGGTGTTTTGCCTCTGGATATAGGGTATCAGCAGAAAAAGAAGTTCTTAGCAGAGGTGAAACATTACTTTTGGGATGAACCTCTTCTCTATAGAAGATGTGCCGATGGCTTGTTTAGAAGATGTGTGCCTGAGGAAGAAATTGCTAGCATTCTATTCCATTGTCACTCCTCCCCATATAGAGGACACTTCGGTACTTCAAGAACAGCTGCAAAGATTAGCCAGGCGGGTTTCTATTGGCCGACTCTCTTCAAAGATGTCCACCGCTATGTCACTTCATGTGACCAGTGCCAAAGAGTTGGTAGTATATCAAAAAGGCATGAGATGCCTTTGAACAACATTTTGGAAGTTGAAATATTCAATGTCTGGGGAATTGATTTTATGGGACCATTCCCAACTTTTTGCAATAACAAATATATACTTGTGGCGGTTGATTATGTTTCCAAATGGGTTGAAGCAATTGCCACTCGGACTTATGATGAAAAAGTTGTAGTTCGATTATTCAAGAAGGTGTTATTTCCTAGGTTTGGGATACCTAGGGCCGTCATCAGTGATAGAGGGTCTCACTTCATTGCCCATCAATTTCAATCGCTCTTGAAAGGGTATGGTGTAACCCATAAAATCTCTACTCTGTATCACCCACAAACCAGTGGGCAAGTGGAGCTTTCAAATAAAGAAATTAAGAGCATATTGGAGAAGACTGTGTCTAGATCAAGGAGGAATTGGGCACTCAAGTTGGATGACGCCTTATGGGCGTACAGGACTGCTTTCAAGACTCCCATTGGTATGACACCATTTAGGCTTATTTATGGGAAGCATTGTCATTTGCCAGTAGAAATTGAACACAAGGCATATTGGGCAATAAAATTGCTCAACTTTGATTTACAATCTGCTGGGGAGAAAAGAAAGCTTCAACTTTTTGAACTTGAAGAACTGAGAAATGAAGCTTACGACAATGCCAAGATATATAAAGAACGAACAAAGGATTGGCACGACAAGCACATCCTCAGAAGGGAATTTCATGAAGGAGACTTGGTGTTGTTGTTCAGTTCCAGATTTAAGCTCTTCCCAGGGAAGCTCAAAACAAGGTGGACTAGACCATTTCTTATGAGGAAGATGTATCCATTTGGAGCTGTGGAAATTTGGAGTGAAAGCACCGGCAATTTCAAAGTTAATGGCTAGAGATTGAAGCATTATGTTGCCGGGCTACCAATAATGGCAACTCCAGGATGATTAAAATAGGGGTCGAGCTTATGACCTTAAACAAGCGCTTCTTGGGAGGCAACCCAAGCTTATTTTTCTATTTTTATTGCTTTTAAATCTTCATTTTTCCCATTTTCATTCTGAGTTTCTGAGTAGTTTGAGGCATATAAGTCATTAGTCGTTGATTTAAGATGTTCATTTTTGCACTTGGTCTCTGTCCTATGGGGTAAATTAGGCATATATGCATGTTTGTTGTTCATTTTCCTGCACAGAAGGCTCAAAATACAATCTAGTGAGATACACAGTGTACAACACGGGACGTGTCATACACTGTGTATCTCACTGTCTGGTTAGCATAAAAGATTTATGATTTCCATGGCATTCTAGTGAGATACATGGTGTTGAACACGGGACGTGTCTTACCTCGTGTACCTCACTGACTGAACCACTGAAAAGGATTTTTGAACATGAGCCTTCCAGAGAGAAATACGGGGTACAACACGAGACGTGTTAAACCCTGTGTACTATTGCAAAGTCTGTTAGTATCTTTCAGAGAGAAACACGGGGAAGAACACGGGGTATGTCAGACCCCATGTATATTTGCGAAACTCAAAACACTCATTCGCCGAGAAACACGAGGTATAACACGGGCCGTGTCGGACCTCGTGTTCCTGGGTGGATGAGCTTTTAATGGCAAAAACCCTCCATTTTCCTTCATTCTCTACATCTTCCTCCATGCTCTCATCTCTCTATAGTCATTTTCGGCCATTGTCTTGCCAAAATACACCGATTAAAGTGCTTTATTTGGCTATTTGAAGTGATTTTGTTGCTTGATCTTCGATTTAATCAGTTTAATTTCAACATTTGGATTCCTCTTGTTCTTTAACTAAGAACTTAGGGTTTCTATCTGAAATTCACGAGATCATGTCAAAGAGATAAAAGACAACTGCTAGGAAGACTTCTAAGGGTAGTACTTCTAGAGGGACCTCCTCTAGAGGACCAACATCCTCTATTCTTAGAGTTCACAGATGAGGGCCATATTCAAGCATTTAATAGGCACAAAGACTGGTCATTTGTAGAAGGTCGATACCTAGATTGAGGCTGTATTGAGAGAGTTCGATCTAGAGGATGAGATTCGTGAGCTCATAAGCGTCGGTGCTTGGGAGACGTTCTTTCAAATCATAGAGCCTACCTACAGAGAGCTTACTCTGGAGTTTCTCAGCACTTTCTATTTAGAGAGGTACTTCGGCACTGTCGATTTGGCTAACACAGTGCAGTTTCGCCTCGGGGGAGTCACATATTCCATGAGCGTGACCCAGCTCTCAGTGCATATGGGACTTTACTCTGAAGAATTTGTGACCACTCCTGAGTATCATGACATTCTAATAGGGCTGCCTCCTGGGACCAAGGAGTGGTGAGTATGGTCTGATATTGCTACCAGAAACACCTATGATCCTACCAAGAGCAAGGCGTCTAACCTCAGGAGAGTTGCCTGGTGAGTCATCCACTCCATCTTCAGTCACACTTTGAGTGGTTGGGGGCACAGTCATGGAGTCGTGAGCACTGCTGATGTACTCTTCTTGTATAGCATGATCCAGAGAGTCCCCATTCATATTGGAGGTGCATTTGCACATTTCTTCTCGACTCAGGCATCAGATAGACGAGTTGGGAGCATTGCTGCTGGTCCATATATCACTAGACTAGCCAGGAGGTTAGGAGTATTTGATTGACCTTATGGATCCCTCACTATAGCATCTCACATGACACCCCTCCGAAGGGCATTCTTCTAATTATGGGGATCTAGCCTGTGCAGCAGCCACCCCATGCGGCAGAGCATGATTTTCCAGGAGATAGTGGCGATGGTGATGCCGCTCCTGATATCGGACCATCATCTTCTGCGGGGGACAGAGTTTCATCCGAGGCCTACTTTCGAGACACATTATTGGCCAGTAGCAGATTCTGGCTGAGTTTTAGCACATCTCTGAGCGTCAGACGAGGATAGAGGGCCTTTATGACGACTTGGACAAGAGATCCAGACACATCGAGAGCATGGTCGAGCCCCTGTTCAAGCTTTTCCACCCCTCTTCCCCAGCTAATCTAGATCCTCCTGCTCAGAAGCTTGGATTGTTTCTTTTTCCTTTACTTATATATTCTGCTTTTTACTTATTTCTCCTCTCTATTTACATTTATCTTGGTCTGTACTTATATTGACTATGCACTTTCATTTAATTTTTATTACTTACCTATTTCTCTTTTATTTTCTTACACTCTTAATCTTTTTGTCTGTAATAACTAACAGCATATTTTTTTTCCAGTATTGCATCTTTTTTCTTTAGATTAGCGGTCTCCTCTCTCTCTCTCTCCTAATCTGTCTCTACCTGTGGATCCCCCTAACGTCATGATCTGTAATGGACAACAATGCTCCACTTGTCAGGGAAGTTTCAGTCCCCCATCTATTCTCTATCTCTTTTACATTTACCTTATTTGTACATTGAGGATAATGTCCAAATTTAAGTGTGGGGGAGCAGCGTTTAGAATATTTTGCAATGTTTTGCACTTGAATCTGTTTGATTGATTTAGAGTACTAAAATTTACTCCAAATTCAATGATATATAATATATATATATATAATAAAATAAATAAATAAATAAATATTTTAATTTTTATGGCAATCTTTTGATTAAAGTGATTGGTTCATGCCTTGCTCCTTTAATGATTAATTAGTAACTTAATAAGGAAAATTTAAAACTTGAAGTTAAGAGTAATTAGCATAATTGATCCTAGTGAGATTTGAGCCTTTTTGAGCAACTTTCACATTAGAATTTGAAGCTCATTTTTATCTTCTTAAGGGATTATGTCTCACTCTTGACTTTTTACTCTAGAACTTGCATTTGCTTTTTTTGAGGGTACATTTTATGTATTTTGCATGTAAAAAATGATGAGTCCATGTTTCTTCACCCTTTTTATTTGTTTTGCTTATTTGAATCCTTTTCTTTGATATACCCTAAACTATTTTCAGCTTTGCCCCTAGTTAGCCACTTTGAGCTTTTGACCCTCATTTCTAGACCAGCCCATCCCATCCTATGTGCATCTAAAGCCACTGCCCAAATGAACTTGAACCTTAGAGTTTAAGGGAACTTAGACACATTATATGATTTTAGCTATCACTTAAAGGTCCTTACTTAGAGCTGCTAGTTGGATAAGTTAATTTATAGCTTTGATTTTCCTAAAAAAAAAATAAAAAAACAAACAAAAAAATGGTGTTAAATAAATAATTTGGGAAGAAGAAGAGGAAGAAAAGCTTTTTGGGAAATAAATAAATAAAAAAAGAGAGAAAGAAAAAGAGAAGAGAATGGGGGTTAAAGCAAGGTAATATGCTAAGCTGAGCAATGGAACTCAACAATAGTCAAACTCAAGACCAATGTGTCTTTTCCCTTCTCTGACTCTATCACTCTTCATCCCTTGATTTTCCTTTCCTCTATCCTTACCATTTTCCCTAATAAAGTCCTCTGATTTACATGCATTTTACAATATAGTAGTGGAGATTAGAGTTTTTGCAAGCATATGGTAGCATTAAGCCCTGAGCTAATTGATTTGAGAGTATACACAAGCCTTATTCTGAGAGTTTGAGTAAACACTTTACCTGTAAGGCTATTCTCTTTTGCTTTTATGCTGAGGATTGACTTATTTAATTGCTTTATTTTCATTTAGTTTCTTAGCATGAGTTGATCCTAATTTTTGATTCGTTGAATGATTGCCTTATGATAAAAAAAAAGGGAATAAAAATTGGAGTAGATTTTTTGTTCTCTTACTTTCTTACTCGAGGATGAGCAAGATTCAAGTGTGGGGGAATTGATAAATACACAATTGCACTTAAATTTTATATGTTTTGTCACTCATTTACTTAGTATCTTGTGCAAATTAATTGAGAAAGGATACTTATATGCTCGATATTTTGTTTTTAGGTTTTGAAGTGACACATTTGAGCATTAGAAAAGGATCCGAAGTCAAAACCGTGCAAATTATGGAGAATCGAAGCAAAGTTGCTCACCTGACAAAGAACACGGGGTATGGGAACCCCATGTGGAATGCCGTGTATCCTTCTGGAATGCTTCGAAGCTTCACTGAGCTGCTCGTAGAAGAACATGGGGGTAAACACGGGCCGTGTCACACCTCATGTATCATACTGCCTGACACTTCGTAAGTAAACAGGGGGAGTGTCACACCCCGTGTATCATGCTACTCAACCTTTGCAGAGAAACACGGGGCACAACACGGGCCGTGTCATACCCCGTGTACATTACCTGTATAAGTTTTGTGCGAAAAATCAAGAAGGGGAGGAGGAGAACCGAAAATTTGAAAGGGGAGCCGTGAGTAGAAACCCTAGGAGAGACCCAAACTCACCAAGGGCAACTGCTAACATTGGATTCAAGCAAAGGATTGAAGATTCAAGCAAGGAATTTGTAGAGCTTCATAACTTGTTTGAATTCCCTCTCTGTTTTCTGGTTTTCTGCTAGTTGTGTAATGACTTCATACTAAATCCTAGTGCTCAGCTAGGGGTAAACTTGTTCATGGATTTATGGATTTGATTTTTATATAATCTAGCTTGATTTACTGTTGATTAATGATTTGATTATGCTGTTTTGTACTTGAACAAACCAATACTTCTGGAATATTAGATTTGTGTGATAGATTAGTTAATTCTAGGTTGGAATGACCAATTAATTAATCGGACCTTGCATGATCATTGGGAATATCAATTAGACTTAGGAATTAAGCTAATTGGATTCTTTTGCACAGGATGAAATGTCTAAGAATGGATTCTAAAGTAATGTTAATATAACCTAGATGAGTGATTACTAGAGAAATTTTGGGCACTTAATCTTTTGGTTAGTAACTAGTAGCCTTGCAATGAGGTATAGCTTATTTTTGGTAATTCAACAATCTAAATTAACAGTAAACCAAGTTAGAAGATTATCTTCATCCCATAATGAAATGTACAAGGGAATCCTAAAGCTGAGTACGCTTTTATCTCGTTTGAATTAAGTCTTTTTAATAACTAAGCTTTGTTTTGCATTTTACCTTTAATTCACAATATCAATCGGTACACCTAGATAATTTACCTCGAAATTCAATTAGTATTCAACATTCAATCCCTGTGGAGACGATATCTTTTATACTATAACTCGACTAAACCCGTGCACTTGCGAGATCACGTCAATTATTGGATGGTATTTGAATAATTAGAATGCTTTTTTGATAAGCCATTGCATAAATATTCTTGAAACCATAAAATGAAAGTATAGTATTATCATAGTTTAGTTGTGAACTCTTTATAGTAACTAATAATGTAAATTTGTTTATTAATGTTGGCTATATGACTTGAGGTCTCTTATAAAAGACATGCAAATTGCTATTGATGTTGTTGCTATATTTACATTTTCAATATATGGTTAGAATGAACTATGATATGAAAAATTAATATGAGTAATGCCTTAAGGCATGTATGAGATGTTTTCATTACACTGGACTCATGTGCATGTTTATAAGGGGATAATGTAAACTTGGGAGTCATAAGGAGGCTTAAAGGTTCACTTAATGTAATTCATCTTGAATATTTAGAATATCATAAGCCATAGTGAATATGAAATTGATTAGATATTCTTGTGATAACAGTCTTATTAGAAATGTTATGATGTAATTAGTATATTGTCCCCTTTTTATACTTGAGATTACATTTTCTATTAAATCAAATATAATTTTATCTTAGAGTAACAATTCCTTCAATTTTTGTATATTTACTTGAACTAGACAAGGTTATTAACATAAGTGAGAGTTTGATTGTATAAAAGATAAATGGCTCAATAGTTAGAAACTCAAGTGAGTATCTTAGCAAAAATATGGACATTTATTTAATTTTACACATTAAATTATTTTATTCATTTTTAAGGTATGTGATTATAGAGTTAAGTAAGGATATTTTTAGTAAGTTTAAAACTCATTCTTTATTTTTCTTTCATTGTTTTCAAGTTTAAAGCATTTTACAGGTTAGATTGTTTGGTTGGGAATCCAAGGTACTCATTGAAATAATTAATAGTTGAAGAAATGTTAGCCATATTTATCTATAATGAGTGTTATATGTACAGTGATAAACATATTTATTTATAGTCCATAGTGTATGTCCATAGTTTTCATAAGGATTGCATCATTATCTTTAGGAAAATACCCTTCTTTAATAGTATATTAAAAAGAGGGGACTTTATTCATTTAATTTATAAAGATAGAAATTAGGAATTAGTATGCATTGTCATCTAAAAAGACTAGTGGGAACTAATTAGTAAGTCCTATGTCAATCATGATTAGATCGAATTGTGATAGATGCCCCATCTTGTGAAAAATATTATTGGATTGGTCCTAAACTATTGGTGGAGTTTATGGAGATATGTAAAAGGGAGGACTTTCAAGTAAATTTGTATCTTTATTCTACTATTGATAGTGATACCATCTTCTCATCACTTGTTTTTTTTAGACAATAAGCCTAAAGTGCAAAAAATAAGTTAAACTAAGCCAAAAACACCTACAAGCATAAGTTATCTTGGAGTGGATACAAAAAGCACAAGGAGGATCCTATGGAAAATTTTACATTTCACAAGGTCAAAGTTTAAGAGTCACCATCACCTTATACTCAAAATGAAAATAAGATAAAAATATACATATAGCAAGTCATATAGCTTATAAGTCCATTAACATAGTCTAAGCAACCTAATTTAAAACCTAAATTAGCTTAAATAAATTACTCTCTACTAAGATAAGCTATTCTAAATAAGTTTGAAAAGTTAAGGTTATACAAAATGAAACATGAAATACAAACAAAATAAACACTATGAATATGGCATAACATAACATAAGTTTGTCTGAATGATCAATAAAAAGGAAATAAAATGCTTGCCAATTTTTAACTTGAATTATAGAGGAGGTCAGTATTATTGAACTAAGTTTAATTAACTAAAAATGGCTATTTGAACTTTATTCTAAATGTGTGAGCTTGGCACATTTAAGTTATTTTAAAAAAAATCAATTCCAAATTGTGGTGATTTGAATGTTGCCTAACCTTGATTAAATTAAATTGACTAAAAGCGGTTAATTTTCATTAGGAATTTTTATTTTTAATGGTACTTTCTGTTATTCCAATTATATAGTCTATTGGTTAATGAGTCTTGCTTTTATGAAAATAAAATATGCTTTCAAATGCTTGTTTGCTTCCACTACAACTATTTTTAAGGTTTTTGAATCATTCATTTCTCTCTTTATCTTCACTTTTAACTACCAAACATATCTTTTTTTTATCCTTTACACTTTTTATCTCCTATTAGGTTATTCATATTTTGAGAAGACATCCATAATGAGAGGAAACTACAAGTGGAAAAAATCAATCATGCAAAAATGGCATTACATGCAAAGCCTTCACTTTGTAGATTTTTATTCAACTTTAGATGATTAAGGTTGTAGTTTTAACATATATAAATGTATGAATGTGTTTAGTTTTTGGATTCATACTGTGAACATGTGCAATTTGTGATGATACATTTTCTTATGTATATATTTTTTCTACTAGATTGGCTAGTCATGCATGGATTAAGGATAAAAGTGTGTTGATTAGCATCATGTTGAATATGCAAGTAGATTGATGAGTTCATTAAATTTAGAGTTAGTCAAGGGGCATTTAGTGACGAGCTCATAATGTGCTTGTATGTTAACTGTTGATATATCAAGAAAGTAAAACTCAAGTAGTATGTGATCATTTATTTGTCCATACAACTGATACCAGGTATACATAATGGATATGGTATGATGAAAATGAATTGTATAGCATGCTCAATGATCATAAATGAAAAACTTTCGAGGCTTGCTTAGCTAAATAATTTTACTAAGCACCTACATATCCTTGATAGCTTATTGAGTAATGCAAAGAAGCCATTATATTTAAGTTGCACAAAATTCACACAGTTATTTATTATGTTTAGATTATTCAAGTTGAAATTAGGGGATAAGTGGAGTGAGAAATACTTCATGGAATTATTGCAATTGTTGAAAGATATGCTTCTAGAAGGCAATGAACTACTAGATTATACATATGATGCAAAGAAAATAATGTACCCCATGGATATGGAGTGTAAGAAAATTCATGTTTGTCCTAATGATTGCATACTATATTGAAAAGAGTATAAAACTTTGTATAAGTGTAAAAAATGTAGAGCACCAAGTTACAAATTAGATAATCATGATGGAATAATCAAGGAAGGAGCTCTGGCTAAGGTATTGTGGTGTCTTTTAATAATACCTAAGTTTAAATGCATGTTTACTAATTTAGGAGATGTTAAGAACTTAGTGTAGCATGCAGAGTGGAAAATTTTTTATAGGCAAGCTTTATCATCTAGTTGATTCTCCATAGTGGAGAATAATTACCTAATTCTTCCCCAAATTCAGTAGTAAAGTAAAAAATCTTAGACTTAAACTTTGTATAAATGGGAAAAACCCTTATGTTAACATGAATAACAAATATAGCACATGGCTTGTCATGTTAATGATTGAAATTATACATCCTTTGTTATGTATGAAGTATGAATACATTATGTTGTCACTATTGATTTTAAGTCCCAAGCAATTAAGAAATGATGTAAATGTTCACTTGGCATCACGTATTGAAAACTTGAGATTATAGGTATGTTGATGCATGTCGTTAAGGTTCTTTTAGGTTGCATGTCATGCTCTTTTGCATAAGGAATGACTTCATTACTTATGAAAACTTGTTAGGCTATAGTGTTAAAGGGCATATAGATTACCCTATTTGTAAAAATGGCACATAGTTTTCTTAATTAAAGCATAAGAAGAAAATAATTTATCTTAATTATAGGAGATTTCTACTTAGGTCATACCACTATTGTAGGTAAAAAAATGTTTTTAATGGTTCACCAAGGATGCATTAACTCCAAAGGCCTTAATTAGTGAGCAAGCTTATGAATAGGTGAAAATTATTAATGTCATTTTAGTAAACCTAATACAGCTACAAGTAAAGACACTCCGTAGAGTAAAAGGTCAATATTCTTTGATCTTTTATACTAGGAAGACTTGTTTGTTAAATATAACATTGATATTATGCATATGGAGAAAAATATAGGTGATAGTCTTATTAGAAGGCTCTTGAGCATGTTAGGTAAGACAAAGGATGCAATTAAGCTAAACTAAACTTGGTTAAAATAGGCCATATAGAAGGAATAAGCATCTGAAGAAAAAGGGGTTAATATACGTATTTGTCTCTAGCTTGTCATACATTATTTATGAAGGAAAAAACAAATTTTTGCAAGTTTCTATATAGGTGTTAAAGTGCCTCAAGACTATTCTTCCAACATTAGAAGCCTTGTTTCTATGAGAAATACGAAATTAATCAATTTGAAGTCACACGATCTATAAGAAAAAGAAACTATATTGATGATATTTACCATCAGTATAGATATGAAAGTCATCAATATTGGTTTATCCTAATGAATTGTCATCGAAAACATGTCATTGCTAATGGGTTATGTTGATAGGACCCTATATTGACAACAAAAGTTATCATCACAATAAATAATCCTTGTATCGATGATAAGTGTTGTCAAAGTTGGTGCTTGTGGGCTATATATATGTGACATGGCAACATTACTATATTAATGACAACATATCGTCGCTATAGGATATGGTATCATGTAATAATTTATTCTAGTAACACATGTAGTAGTTATAGTAAATTTTTTAAAAATTTCTAAAATTTATATATTAATTAATTTTCTATATTTTCTAATGGTATTAATGGTAAGCATTATACCTAAGCTTTCTTATAATTATTAAAAATTTGAAAAATACTATTATATTAGTTATGATACTAAACTAGACAAAAAAGAAATATATAAAGTAAAATAGAAAATGATATACAATAATAAAATCCATTTGATGTCTATATATAATAATGTAATCTACAAATAAAAAAAATCAAGATATAATCTAAAGATCCATTAAATTTGTGAAGTAATTGTTAGTTTAAGGCTACAATTTATGTAGAGATGGTTCAGGATTGAATTTAGCAAGTAATACTAGGGGATGAATAAGCCTTATGTGAGAAAGAGAAAGAGGTGATGCAAAAGGGTGCATAATCACCTTTAATCCAAGCAACACATGCTCAAATAAGAATTGGAGTTGTTTCTCGATATGTTACAACCTTTACTATTGATAATTCATGTGCTACTGACTCTCAACAATGCAACACTACACTTCCTCAAGAAATGGTGTATCTTGCTTCCTTATAGGATAAGTTATGGTTAATGATTTATTGCTAAAGGTGCCATATAAAGTCCCTTAAAGCACATAACCAATCCTTTTTCTATGCCTTCGATAAAAGCCTACTGCCTCGTTAGCAATGATAGGCTTATCAATCTATGTCAAGCTTACTATTGAGCTACTAAAGGCATTATTGGCCTAATCCAATGTCTTATTATTGGTTTTTTTTAAAAAAATGATTGTATTAGTACAAAGTTTTCAAAGTAATTAAAATTAAAAAATAAGAATAAAAATACTTACATAATTGGCTTAGGCATCTAGATGCACCCATTCCCCTGATAATTTAGAGTGACACTCACGAAGATTCTTTATCAATGGTTACAATGCACCTATCTCCTTATTTCTTTGAGCTATTTGTTTTTAATGTAGACAATATTAGTAAAATCATTAACATATTAAATGTTTTAGGAATATGAACTTAGTATACCTTGTCATGTCACATTACAATAAATTAACACTTGTGCCATGAATTATGTCATGAAAATTTAAAAATTATGGAAATTTTATATCTTGCCATGGGAAGAAAAAAATTCGAACAAAAATGTATCAAAAAACTAAAAAATTTATGCCATGGAAAAATTTTACTCATAACAAAATATCATTTATGCCATGAACTAAATTATAGGAACACATTTCTCATGATAAAGTATCACTTATGCTATGAAAAAATTTTACTTGTAGTAAAATATCACTTGTGCTATAAATTAAGTTATAAGAACACATTATTCATGGCAAAATATTACATACGCTACAAAAAATCTTTACTCATGGAAAAAGATCATTTATGTCATAAATTAAGTTATGAGAATACATTTCTCATGATAAAGCATCACTTATGCTATAAATTAAGTTATGAGAATACATTTTTTGTGATAAAGTATTATTTGTTCTATCATATAGGTCAAAAAAATCTTTTTATAGTAAAGTATTACATATGCCATAAATTAATTTTATAGATAAGATTATAGCCAAGTATACTATTTTTTGTGGTAAATTTACATATAAAAAGGCTATTTGTAATAAGTGCAATATATTGCAATATAGTAAATAATAAAAAATATAAATATTTATATGTTATAAATATTTGATAAATAATTATTTTATCACTTGAATTAGGGGCTTTTACCTAATTAATCAAGTCAAACAATTATCTTAGAAATTTGGTAAATAGTTTATTTGATCAATTAATTAGCCCTTAATTAACTAAAATAAAAAACTACAAAATCTAGCATTTTTAATTAGCCAATTTATAAAATATATATAGAAAATAGAACTATCGATAAATTGTATAGTTATACACATTTATTATTTTTCTTAAAATAATGAAGATAGGAATTAAACTTCAAACCCTAAGATTTATAAGAAAAAGCTCAACTATTAAGTTTATAAGTATTTTTGTTTACATATATACCAAATTTAATAACTATTAGAATGTAATAGTTTTTCAAAAATAATAAATAATCATTTAATTTTCTATTAATTAAATTCACATAATAAAATTAATATACATCAATAAAATAAATATTATAATATATTAAAGATTATGTTATATAATTATTTAATAAATTTAAATTCTTTGCATATTAAAATTAAAAATTAATAGGATTAACCTATACATATATAATACATACATGTACAACAATTTTTTCAATTTGTTATTCGATCCAATTTTTAAAATATCACTTAAATAAAATAGATAATTTAAAGTACAATATTATAAAAAATTATTTTTTTACATTACATTATTCTTATAAAATGTATTGACAATATATATATCTATATATATTATGAAAATACTAAAATCATTATATTATATATAAATAGTATGATTCGTGGCCTAACTAGTGATAATAAATTTTATTGTAAAAAAACATAATAACAAGTTTTACATTCATTGTTGTAATATTAAAGAAACTTTTAATGAAAAATTGAAAATAATAATTACATATAATTATATATAATTTAATAATAATTAAATTATTATATTAAAAATTTTTAAGCAAATTATATTTGTAGGAGTGATATGTATAAAATAGTTTAAAATTTTACTTTTATCCTTATTAATTTTAGTTATATCAATTTTATTATTTATAGATATTTTGTATTAATTTCCTTCCTTTTAAATAATAATTTAATTAATTTGGTTGGTTCATTTATAATTATATTGATGGGTTAATAACTTGACTAATGAAAGAATAAAAATTAAATATCAATAATATATAAGAGATAAAATTAATACTAAAAATGTATGATGGATTGAATGATTTAATTTAAATTTATTAATAATAAAAATATGTATTTCAAATAAAAAATTAAAAGTAAATAATTTATAATTAGAATTCAAATATGCATGGTGGTTCAGAATTATGATTTATATGAATATTTGTTTTATATAATTTAACCTTTACTGAAAGAATTTTTAAAAAATAATAAAAAATTACTCAAATAATGTGAAAATTTCATTTTTATCTTGTAATAAATCAATTAAAAATAATAAATAAATAATACTAATAAAAGGATAAAATTAATTAATTAATTAATTATGAGAGATAAAATTGATATAGGATATTTATAAAGGAAAATTTTGATATAAGTATAATTAGTGATAGAATAAATGGGAATTTAATTAATACAAAATAATTTTTAAAATAAAATCATAAAAAATTTTAATATTAGTATATTTTTATTATATATATTTATGAAACATTTTATGATTATATAATTAGTGTCACATAAGTATTATTTTATTTTTTAAGTCAATTGGCTAATTAAAATTTTATATAAAATATATTATATTATAATACTAAAGAAACAAACTAGCATAATGGTAAGACTTGTCATTCTTTAACTTGGAGATTGAAAATTGATTTTCTATAAATGTAATTTGCAATTACAATTTCTAGATGGATAGAGTTTCAATGATATACACTAGCTTGATATAAGTTGAAAATATTAACAAGTTTTACGAGATGTATAAACAAAATGACAGGATAGCATTTGATTGAATTGGATAAATAATTGATTCAATTTAGATATATAAATTATTTTAACTAGTTACATTGGTTTCTATAATTATTTTATTTTATTTTTTGCCATAATTTTGTTAATGGCAATATAAGTTATTAGCAATTTTGTTTATGGCAATATGAGTTGTTAGTCACGTATATACCTTTTTTTCCACATTTGTACTCATGGCTAAAAAATTATTAGCCATGGGTAAACCTATGACAAAAAAAAATTATTTATATCATAAAATCATTTTTCCCATAACAATTTTCTTATCATGCTCACCTGTGCCAAAGGATCATTCAATTAGTATTCCATGGCTAAGGAGTATAGGCATGAAAATTTTAATCTTGTGCTATGATTTTGACCATGGTATAAGTAATGATTTGTTATAATGTTAATGCATCATAATGGTCTTCGATTTATGCTGATCATTGTATTTCTTCTTCACTTTATTTTGTACATTTCTTTAGGATCTTTCCTACAAATTCAAGCAAAACATAAAAGGCATTACAAGAGTAGTAAACATGAAGTAAAATAATTATGACTAATATTATTGAATACATTCTTATCATGTACTCCTAAGAAGTTAAATAACCTACAGCATCTATCTAGTGATATGATGGGATATCAATTTGAATCACTTACCTTGTGCTCTTAAGGTTGTGAATAGAGTTATCCCTTTATGCTTGATGAAATGCTCATGTAACTCATTCTTTCAATCTTTGTAATGATTGGCTTTGGTACATTGGATATTGAATTATCTAGGGCAATTCCTCTTCATGAAATGTTAAAATACTAAAAATATTACTACATTAAGAGACGTATAATAATCAAATATGATTGTAGAATAATAATAATATATAAATGTAAATTAATAATGAAAATAAGCTGATACTTACATTGACTCTTCTAACAACATGTGATCTTTGCTCCTTGAGTATCGCCACCCAAGACTTATGGAATGGCTCACAGTGCTACCTCACAAGTACTTCTATGAGCCATAGGAAAGGCCTCTAGTTCTCTTTCATTATGCACTAAGTATCATTACCTTATTAAGTGAAAAGGCAATAGTTGATCATTGTTCATTTGAATTAATTGTTAGAGGCTTAAGGACCTTAGTTTTACTATGCATCTATTGAGATAGTGCAACTTTAAAAAATTTTCACCATATTAATAACATATATGGCAAAAAATATTGTATAAGTCGCATAATATAAGAAATTTTACTTAACTCACACCTTAGAATGTGAGTAAGGCCTTGGTAGTGGTAGAGGAAGGCATAACAGTTGTTATGACTATAAAACAATATGAATGATAATCATTACACAAGACATGTAAGAGAAATAATCACGAGGATACGACATAAATAATATTTATTATAACACATAAAAAATATTCCTTACATAATATTTACATGTGAAAAATAAAATACTTTAAATTCTAATTTGGATCACTATCACTAAAAGTAAACTATTAATCTTTTTACTCATCAACTTTAACATCATCATTCAAATCCAAATGCTCCTCTTCTATGTAATTATCAATTATTTCATCTTTTAATATGTCATCATCATTTATGAAGTCATCAATATCTTGTATGTTAGCACAAATATCTCTAAAAAATGAAACACATTAAGGATCATTATTCTAATCCATTAAGGTAATGTAGTCTAAATTTCTAAGATTAATTGTGAGGTTGAAGTTTACAGAGTTAGTGTCCTATAATATTGAGACTCCATGATCATTAACATTATCATTTTGAAGATCTTATATATCATGATGCATCATTTGAGCAATGAATCTCTAGTTAGGACCAATAAGAAGATCATGATGTAAAAAACTTGTTTTGATTGAATGGTAAAAATATATGGATTATATATGTACTATTAAGTGCTAACATAGATGCTTGTTATGTTTTTTATCACTGATAATTTCCCTTTTTCTATGATCAATGTTAAACCATTTAAACTTGAATAGGCTCACGAGGTAATTATTTAAATAAGTTAACTTTATAATATCCTTTAAAAGACTATAAAATATGTTTTCATCAATCTTAAGTACCAAATTCCTACTATTTTGTGCCTTATGCATAGAAAATCTCAAAAATAAGTTACAAATTGAACCGCATAGACTACACATGCCAAACACTTTATAATGGTGAAATTTAGTCCTAAAGCCAACAAGAATAGTTTGTTGGTCACCTTTGAGGATCCATTTTTGTGGAGTTGGTACATCTATAAAAATTTATTAAACATAAAAATATTAAAAGTGCAATAAATATAGAAGGAAAAATTATGGAAACAAATATAAGAAGATATTACCTTTGAGTAAAACCATACAAGGGACTCTATTTTCTAGAGGTGATTTAGGTTTTGACCACCTATTACTTGTAGTTTTCTCATATATCCACTATAGAATACAAATTATTCATTAAAAGTTTAAGAGACTTACTTAAGATACTTTTAGATTTCAATATAGTTGTTTAAGATATACCATATTGCAATATTCCAATCTCTCTTATCAAAATGGAAAGTGTTTTTTCCCTTATAAGTTGAAATTAAGATTTAAAAATTAACAATTGCCTTTCTATTCCAACCTAGATAACATCCAAGCCTCATCAAGCTAGTTAGATTTAGTTTACACCCTTTGCAGACACATAGAACAAAATGTTAATGCTTCATCTATAGCACAGTGTTTAGCTATAGAACCTTCAAGTCAGGCACAATTCATGGCATAGTCCTTCAACTTCTTGATATAGCTTTCATGTGAGTAAATCCACAAAAAATGAATGGGTCCTTTTAGTAGTGCTTCTTTAGGAAAATGCATCACCAAGTGCATTATTATGTTAAAGAATGCTTAACGGTATATCATTTCAAGTTTGCAAACAATGAGAACAATGTCATTTTTAGCTTTCTCCACATTTCTCTTATTCAAAAATTTAGCTTATATTTCATTGAAATAATTGTAAAGCTCAACATTTGGATATGCCAGTTCTTTTGGCATGAATGCCTAAATTGCAAATGCTAATAATCACTACATAATGACATGACAATCATGCGATTTCAACCCCTTGATTTCAATATCATCCTTAGTTACATTCATCCTGAAATTGCTGGCAAGCCTATTAAGAAACTTGACATATTTAATAAATTAACAAATTTATCATCAATTTCCATTGTTAAGCGTTTATTTATTACATGGTCTCATTAATTTATTCCCTTTATCAGATAAATGTAGCATTAGGTTTTCATGTAAGCTAAATCACATTTTACATTATTTATGTCAATTGATTTTTGTTTAATATCTAGGAATGTACCTATAATGGTATTGATTAGCATGTTGTAATACACCAAAATTAGTTTATTATTAGTTTCTTTAAAATAATGGAAGTAAACCAGGTTATACCCCTAATGATCCCTTGAATTATCTTCTTTAATTGATTTACTAATAATGTTTAAGTAATTGTCTAATTTATTTATGCACTAAAAACATAAAGGATGATGCAAATAGAATGTAAATGCAAATCACATAGAATGTTGATAGAATGAAACAAGAACAAAATGCAAAATCAAAATGCAATATATAGTATATAGAACACAAAATTGAGGGGGTTTTATGAATTAAAATTAAAATAAACATATTAAACAAAATAAAGCACAAAGTAAACAAAAAGGAAGATAACTAATGTAATAAAATAGTTAATTCAAAGAATTAAGAGCTCTAGTTTGGATTAATCATGGATCAATTAATATTTAACCTTTCTAATTAATCTTTTAACCTTAAATTACTTAGAACCCTACATAATTCATGAATCCTATGCTAGATAACCATCTAGGATTTGATCAATTAAAATTAGCCGAATTAAACAACCGCTATAATCCCTAAGCTAAATTGAATTATTTAAAGATAGAATTTAGTTGATTTGAGAAATTAAATTAGAAACCTCTAAATTAATCCCTTAACGATCTATGCCTATGTATAAAACCATGATTAACCAATCACAATTTAACATCAAAATAGCAAAATATCAAAAATTATAAGGATGAATACTAATTATACCAAATCAACATCCAATATATTTAATTTCAAGAAATTAGCACAAGTAATTGGGCAAAGAGGAAAATTAATTAAAGAAAGTTAATATTACAAATCATGGTCTCATAATTCAAAAGAAAAGAACCTTGAACTTCTTGAATTAACTTTGAATTTAGCCTTCCATGGCTAGAGGCCACAAGCTAGAAACAAAAAAAGAAAACTCTATTGTTGTCTATAGTGTAAAGTTTGTTATGTCTAATGAGTTCTCTTTTTTCATCTAACCTAATTAACCTAAAAACTTATTAGAATTTAGTTCTATACCTCTTAGGATTACAAAGATGGGGCCTTCCTTATTTTTATAAGCCCAAAACATTTTTTTACAAAATAATTAACTCTAAAAGACATAGCAGTGAAATCCCACAGGTTTAACTTCCAACTGGTCTAAAACCACTAAACCAATATAGTTTGGGTAAATTATAAAGATAAAAATTATAGAGCTAGGTTTTATAAATATTTGGGTGCTATTTTCATGTTAATTGGACCTTTATAGGTCCAAATATAGCTAAAAAATTGAAGTTAGCTTAACTGGGCTAGGACAGAAATAAGGCTTCAACTTTTTAGTTAAATTAGGGCTTCAAGGAGTTTGAATTGGACTTTGAATAAAACACTAAAGTTATATACTTTCTTTAAGCTTTCTAATAGTATAAAGATCATCCTATCTTATCTAACATTTATGACCCAAAATATAGCTAAAATATAGAAATAATGTCAAAATTTAGCATTAAGCAAATAAATTTAAAACATTATACAACTAAACCCAAATTATAAAACAAGGTTAATTCTATGAAATTTAGCAAATATAACACACTAAGACATGAAAAATGAGGAAATAATACAGATAAAATCTTGTATATCAACTGTCACATACATTCTTTTCAATATATATAACATCAATATTGTGCCTTAACTTCATTGTTGCCAACAAGGAAGCTAAAAAATTATGCTTGATTTACTTTAATTAAGTTCATTAATACCACTCTTTCATTTCATTTCCCCAAACTACATGTGTTTTCTAAGAAGTGTTTGACTCAATTTACTTAATTAGTTTATAATCATGTCACTAGTAAACTACCATAGGGGAGGTTTCCTTTTAGTCTTGTTATTAAACTATTTATTTTTTAAAACTTATGAATGATTCAAAGAAAGCAATGATGACAAACATATGTTATTTTTCCTTTAATTCATGTAAATGGAGTATCTTCATTGCATGTTAGGCATGCTTTATACTTGTCCACTCCATCACAAAAGATACTCTACGCAAGAAAATCATTAACATTACAATAAAAATGCCACTTGCATTTTAATCACATTATTGTTAGTAGTATCCTAAGTTTCAACTCCTATCTCTCATAATTATTTTAACTCTTCTATCTATAGTCATAGGAAAACATTTATTTCTTTTTTGAAGGTTTTAGTCTAAGGATTAAAAAGACATAAAAAAGGACTTGTTCATACAAAGTTATGGTGGCAAATTATAAGCTATCATCACCACTAATCATATATTGTAAGATAAACTCGTGTCACTAAAAGGATTGAATCTTTTTACACTCAAACCTAGTTAAACATTCTTTCATTCCATAGAAAAATATGAAAATGGTTTTTATCAAAATCCTATAAAGCTTCTCCATTGGTTTTTATCAAAATCTTATAAAGCTTCTCCATTGATAGGATTTTACATGACTTTGTCCTCCTTTTATCCATCTTGTATAATGTTACTTTATATATTTTATCGTATGCCTTAATCCATACAATCACTTTAACTTAGGGATTAATAGAAAATTCCTTAACACTTTATAAGGTACCTTTTTCCTTTTATGTTTTCGTCAACCCAATGACTCTCCCCATAAATTAGACAGTTCTCCTTTATAACATGCTTTTTCTAAAAAAACATGTTGTTATACTTGTAAACATGAATTAACTTGTATCCCAATACTAATTTATAGAGCAATTTCTTTGCATCGTATTGTGATCCTAATAAAATATTCTCTTTGGGAAGTGTTTCATTCAATAACTTTAAAAGAGAGTTAAATGACTTATCAATCCATTTATGTAACACTTTCAAATGCATAAATTTGACTACAAAGTTCAATGATGAAAAGTTTATGTAATTGAGATATAATTTTGTTTTAACTTTAATGAATAACTCATTATAGCTTTGGCCATGAGATATGTACCTTTATGAGGTGTTCTTATTCCCATATCCCATTTTTAACTATTTGATTAATGATATAAGGGCTAAAGAAGTCATACATAATGTTAATTATCTCATCTGCATTGTTAGTATAGGCTCCATGCATAGCTTTGATAGTTGATGTGTTCTTTTCACCATGATGAACTCAATTTGTGTAAAATGGATTAAATTTGCTATCTATTATGTATGTCTCCATGGTTTCCAATCTTTGATAGAACATATTTTTATAGTTCTTACATGGACATCTTACCTGCCCTGTCTCATTAATAAAATTTCTAACTTTCTCAATAAATGCCATGGCATCATTCCTATACTTATCGAATAATTGATCTTGCAAATTTATCCATTTTTTGTTAACAAACATGTTATCACTGGTCATCTTATCCTATTTGAGATATTCTTATGGTTATTATCTTAACTTATCCATGCTATCATTTCTTATTAAATGTAAAAATTTTGGTAGCATCTCTCCGTAATTCTTTAAGTGTATAAACTATATTTCAATGTAGTATTCATTTAGAGAACATTGACACAAATAACTAAAGAACTTGTCCAAAATTGTCTAAATTTATAAAACAATTCAAGGGTTGGTTAGTCTATAATTGCCAACCAATCCTTGAATGGATTTAAGGTTATAGTACAAGTACATTAAAGTTAAAATTATTATAATTTTATGATTATAATAATTTTAATTATTTTCTCTTCACTTTTAATATTAATTTATATATGATAAATTTTGCTCGTACTAACATCTTAATATTCACTGCTTTATTGAAGATTAACTTTATATTTTTAATATTACTAAAAACTATTTTCTTCCTTCTCATTATTTAATATTTTCATTATTTAAATTTTGATATTTTCTTATTTTAAAATTTTATAGTTTATTCCTTTTCATTTTTTAATATTTTCTTTATCATCTTTTAATAGATTTAATACTAATTCAGTACTACAAATATATTTTACTTGTACTAATTTATTAATGTTTACTTAAAATTAGCTTTAAATCAAGATGATGCAACATTTTATCAACTAATTAATGCTCAAATTTTCATTATTTAATATTCTTATTATTTAAATTTTAATATACATAATAAATCCCAAAATTTACCTTGAATGTCTATTGCTTAATATTTTATTGTCATAATTTATTTCTTTTCATTATTTAATATTTTCATCATTTCAATTTTAATATCTTTATTAATTTATTATTTAAAGTTTATTTCTTTCCATTGTTCAATATCTTCTTTTTCATTAAAATTATTTTATTTTTCTAATTTACTTAAAATTAACTTCAAATCTCTGTTATTAATTATTTTATTTTCTAATTCATTTTCAAGTTTTAATTATTTGATATTTTCATTATTTATTTATTTTTGTTATTTCATTACTTTAATTTTTAAGTTTATATCTTTTCATTATTTAATATTTTTTTCTTCGTTGCATGAACATAGTTTTAATACTTATTTACTATTGTAATCTAATTTAGTCACACTAGTATCATAATATTCTCATTTACATATTTGATTATAATAAATTAAATAGTTTATGTAGCATTAGTTAATACATTATTCTTCAATAAATTATTAATTCTTTTAATTATTTCTTACCTCTTGTAATTGTTATTTCACCTTTGAGTTTAACTATCATATAAGATATCCAATATATCTATACATCAAGTCTACAAATCTTATACTATGTCTAAATATAACAAAAATATCAATACATCAGGGTTATATACTATGCCTAATCATACCATCATAACAAATTTTATATGCTCATTTTATAACTAATTTCACAAAAGAAAAAGAACTTTATATTAACAACATACTGCATATTTTTACAAAATCAATGGAAATATTACAAATAGCTTTTACATATATCAAACCTGGAATAACAAATCACTGTCATATTTAGAGTAATGCAATAATATATTCAATCAAAATACATAATTCACAAATTATGACAACCAATCCCAATGGCTAAAGAAGAGTATTTAAGAAATTCAAGCATACCTTAATACAAGAATGAAGAGAAGAAAAGGCAATGACTAGGAAGCAATAATAACATAATCTGACTATTTTGTAAAACTAATATGGGAAAATATGAGAGAGAGTGAAAATGGTTAAAAATGATAAAGAAAATTGTCATGACCCATCCTAATCATGACTAGCGTGGATTATGTTACTGGTCTCTTTTCCCTCTTTCTATTCAATAAAAGTTTCCAAATTTTTAGAAGGACTAAAAAATTTCTTTAAAATTTTTACGAAAAATCGAATAAAGTCTTCCTTTTTTTTGACACTTCTCAAAGGCCACATGTTCTATAATTCAAAACCTATTAATTTTCAAATACGATAGTACTAATGTACACATAATACTATATAAATCTCAAACTTATACACATATAATCAATTCAATGCTTTAAATGTTGAATTGATAACATTTCTAATTTTAAAAACTTATCCCAACTCAAAGTGGGACATCCAACTATCAAATCTTTTTGCAATATAGTCTTGATCCTCCACAGATACAACAAACTTAAACGTGCATATTCTAACCTGAAAACATTAAAGATAAAAAAAAAATTGAGTTAAGAGAACTCAGTGAACATATATCTACCACTACTTATTCTCAACTTAGTTACATAAAAGTAATCACATGGTGTGTAAATAGATAATTAGGGAAATGAGTATAATCTAAACTCTTAGATTTCTGAAGTGTGTGAAATCGAACCTTAGACTAAGCTTTCTCCTTGTACATAACTTAGGTTCTATATTTCACATTTCAAATCATAATGGTACCATATATCTGCTAACACACAACATCAGGTTCATATATCTCATTACCTTTTTTGGGTAGATATTACAATCACAAAGCCATTAAGGTTCAAACACAAACAAACTATCATAAAAATATTAAATCCTTTCAATCACATTACATAAAATGTCTATTCATAAATGAAGTTCTAATACCTTAATCTCTTATAATAAACATATATTTAGATCTTTAGACCAACGTCATATCCTTTATAAGTTATTTACCAAGAATTTTTCATCTAGCTTTCAAATCATATTCACATTCCTTGTGATGGGAATTCTTCATTTGACTTTCATATTATCCATCACCATTCACTATTTCTAATGCTATTATGACTCACAAATAGTATCCACGGCAGAGTTTAGCTCTCATATTATAGTAATCTATAAGACTTTCTATGCAAGGTCATTAATTTACCATTACACAATATCAAGCATAACACAACACATAATATTAATGTCATAACGTATAAATATCATAAAAACTGAGTCACAATTCATCACTAGGTAAAATCATCATAATCATGCTTTCATTGCACACTCTAATTTATTAATATTCATCAATAACTAATTACTCTTATATTATGAAACTAAGTCCATATAATGAATATGAAATCTATATTACCAATGAAAATGATATGATTAAGTCATCTTATATTAAGATAAAGTTAATAGTGAGATATATACTCACCTGGTAAGGCGCATTCATTGTAAAGCTTAGAGTAATCCATTTCCACCTTTTTTCTCTATTCCTTAATTAGAAATTATAATAAATTGTAAACATAAGACATCATTATGATATTTCCTAAATACCATGATGATTTATTCAAATCATAATATTTTAATATTATAATTCATTAGCTCTTTACTATTTTCTATAGTTACTTATAAAATCAAAGTATACCATTATGTGCATTAAGGATAATCTAATCATGTCATTTCCTAAGGTAAAATACCCACTCTTTAATATTTCTATCTTTACACCATGATAGTGCTCTAATCAAATTACTTAGTATCTTTATACACTTATTTCCTTACATTTTTACCCTCATTAAACTACATTTTGGAATCTCTCAAATCAATGTATATGAAGAATATACAAATGGATAACATAAAGAAGGTTTACTCATGTTATTTTAGAATCTCATAATCCAAAATCATCTATATTTATGTATTTTACAAGTTTTACTTAATATTTTCCAATAAAGGCTTTAGACATTATCTCACATATTTGGGATTTTCTTGAATTAAGTTCAAGATGCCTAATTATGAAAACATAGCATTTTGAAAGAGCTCTAACTATTTTATTTAATAAAACTATATACTTAACTTCTATTATTTTCTAACTCCATTCCTTTAAAATTACCTATTCCTATATCATATCTTTAGGAGTTCCTTAATTCAAACTTGAGTCAACCATGATACATTTTTCTAAAACTATTCTAATCATAGTACTATGATAGACTATATCTTAAAAACTATATTCCTTAAACTATTATCATATATTTATAATTACCCATAAAAGACCCTTCTAGACTAACACTTTCATAATTAAGATTAATTAGATGTAACATTCTAAATTAACTCTACTCATGTTAATTTAACATTTTAAAGCATAGTGTTTTCATCTTTCAGAAGCACCCACACATTTTCAACAACATATAAAAATAAGGTCTTCTATTCATTTTTAGAATAATAAAAATAGTGGAGTTTTATATTGTAGCTCACCTCACCAATTTAAGACTAACCTATCGGAGCTCCACCAGCAGGGAAAGTCCGATGATCTTCCGACAGTATGATGAGCTTGAGTTTTGCTAATGCTGGGCAATACTGTGTATTCAGCAACCCCTATTAGTTGAAATGGCTAAAATCAAATAGGATAGTATTAGGGCTATCAAATGGGTTACAGGTCCACAACCAATTTTTACAAATATGAGTTTCTAAAATTAAACCTATTTTTTAATGTGAGTAATATGGATTGACCTGTCATGGACTTGATTTATGATGGGCCAGCCCATATCTATGACTTTGAGATTTTTTAGTAGGTTTGGACCTCTAAAATTGAACCCATTTTTAAATGTGGGTAATATGAACTGACCCATCAGATTGAATTGTATCTGCACAGACTGACCCATTTTACAACCTTAGATAGCACCCAAGAAGCAGCTTTAGCAACACGAGCATGAAACATTGTCACTATTTTCGGCCACCAGCTCACTTGTCCTCAACTTACCGAGCAACTTTCCTTGCCAAAAATTAGCCATCGTTAGGTAATGACCTCCATTCCACAATTGTGAAATAGTAGCACATGTAAGATAAAGACCAGATGGGGAAAGTATAGATAAAAGCTAGAAGGAGAAATGGGAAAATAAATAGAAGAGAAGGTAAAACCTAAAAGAGAGACTGGTCTAAGGTGGTAGATGAGAAAAAGAAGCTAGTGGAAATAAAGAAAAAGCAGGAAAAAGAAAGAGCTATAAAAATAATTTATGAGAAAAGGACAGTTGCTTGTAGACAAATTTTTTTAAAAAAAAGTAGCAATTGAAATAAAAATAAAGGGAAATGGCATTAAAATTGAGCCATAGAGAGAGACCAAACTAAGGGTGTATAGGGGAAATGAAGTTGCTAAAAATTTTAGAAAAAAACAATGAATAAAGTAAATGTCATAAGCTGAGAGTTTTTATAATGTGTTACTCATATGCATTGGTTACTTTACACTTGAAATCTCAACTTTTCAAAACTCTTAAATCCAATCTTAATTAATCATCTAATTAGAAATTCATTTCCATAAAACTAATTTCTATTTAAAATCTCAATTTAATTATTTTTATCATCCCTCAATATATAGATATATATTTGGAAGTTCTAAAAATAATTTTGTCAACTTTCCATAATACCCAAAAATAATATTATGAATATAAACAATGTATTTTATAAATTCCACACTCTTAAATTTTACATATTCTAATTAAATATTCTAATATTGCTTTTGATAAATAAAATCTTAATACTCGTGTTTCTAATAAAATATTATAAGAACATGATAAATTGATAAATATTTCAATTTTTCACAAATAATTTATCAAATGCTAATAAATTATCTTATAAATTCTTGCACCATAATTAGTAAAATATTTTAACTTGTAGGAAATTCTTTATAAAGTTCATTTTAAACTAATTTTAAATTGATAATAGCCATTTATAAAAATAAATAATTTCAACTATTATATATATTATTTTCAATATTGTAAAATCTCTTAATACAAAAAATAAATTTAAAACCAAGTACTAAATGAATAGTTAAATAACTATCCATATAACATAGGATATTACAAAAAGGTAACAAATTCTTACCTAGAACATAGAGAAATGGATAAGGAAGAAGCTGCATCACACAAAAATGGCATAAATGACATTCTGCTAAGTTTTTATGATCCAAGTATATATCAATGACATTTGTTAGATCGTCAATATAGACTCAATGAAAAATTGGCACTAGCTTTTGCCTTCTCAGTTCCTTGGGAACCCAATGATCATGTTATTAGTATACATTCAAATTTTGATTTTTTCTATTTTTTAAAAAAATTCTATATCAACGATAATGTTGTCAGCATAACTTTAATGAATAATTAGCAAAAGCTTGTGGTGTTTTAGTTTCTAAGGAATCTTATAGCAATGATATTGATATTAGTATAAATGCTCTAAGGTATTGGTTGCATTCCAAGTTGTGTGATTATCCACTCACAATATAACAATAACAATGTCATTAGAATAAATATATTTTTCCTTTTTTTAAAAATGATGCCTTACACTAATGACAATGTCATATGTTAAAAGTTAATATTATTTTTATTTTATTTTTATCCTACACTGATGACATTATCATCAGGATAGAGTTCCTAAACAAATTTTGGCATTTGGCCTTCCTACCATATGACTTTGTGCCTTATAACAATGACTAAGAAACATCAACAGTATAAGTGTCATCACTATAAACTATTTTTTTTAGTAATTACATGCTTTAAGACAGTAACTTATACTAGTGGTTATTTGATCAATATTGCCTAAACATGTAAGATAAGCTATCATAAGACTATACTTCTTCTTTAAAATGATATGTGCCAAGGTCATTGACATTCAAGAATTTGAATTAAAGGGATATTGGTAAGGTTATGTCTTACAAGTTAATTACATGTGATGTAGTAAGACATTTCTTTTAAATTTTTATATTTGATTAAATTATTTATAAAAAAGAAATTATTTTTCTTTTTTAATCATTTAATTATTATTTTTGTTTGATATAGACTAAAGATTAAGATAGCATGAAACATATTCCTTATAAGCCTAGATCTTAAAATGCTTCTAGTTATAGAATTATTAGGAATAGATACTAATAACTCAAATAAACTAATTCATATAATGCAAGCTCAAGTGGGAGAATGTCTTGTTTTATTGACATCAGTGTAGAGACACTAGTGCATATACGTAGAGGCTCATTAAATGAGTAAGTTTACTAAGCTAGCCTATTTGAGAATTCTTATATAGATAGTTTAAATTGGAATTCTTACATTACAATGGTCTAAAGTTAAACCTTTGACTTAAGATGTTATAGTAATCTTATATATGATATACTATACCTTAATATTGTTTTGATTCCTAGAAGTCATCAAAATGACATCTATTAGGTATAATTTTACTGTATATGAAGATTGGTGAATGTCAATAAAGAATTCAATACTTGTTACAAAGAAAAGAGAATATCTTATGTTATCTTATGGATTATGATTTGGAAATCCTTGGTTGAAGTATGGTAACATAATATGTCATGAATTTCAAATTTGATACATAGTAATTGAATGACTAGGGCTTTGACCATGCCCTAAGTTCAATTAGAACATTGTTTGATGAAAGGATCATAATTCATGGTAATTGATACTAAAAAGATTCATATTTATAATTCACGTTAACTAATTCATAACATGTTGCTAAACATTAGTCATGAATTTTTGGATTTAGAATTGATGTGATTAATTTAAATATTAAATTAAAAGAGTTTAATTTAATCATAGTCCATTACTAGTTTATTAGTGAACCTAAAGGTCACAACATATAATTAGATGTACTCATATTTATTTATTTAGAGAGAATTAATTCAATTATGAGATGGTTGATAATTTAATTATAAGAGAGTTGATGGGGGAAAAGAAATGAATATAAATAAAGAGATCATTCATTTATTCATTTCATTAAGAAGTATTATAAAAATAAAAAAATATTTATTTATTGAATAATTTTTAAGATATTATTTTTTATTAGGATCCTAAAAATCTTATTAGGATTATAATAGGAACCTATTTGATAGATAGGTCATGATATGATAATAAAAGTACATTTACAAAAGTTGTAGATAACCTTAATAATAACATATATTATAATGATTACAAGAACTATAATTGCTAGCCATGAATACATGTGTGCTCATATGTTAAGCAAATCATGACAAGTTATCCTCTCTTTTTCCTTCTCCTCTAAAATAATCACCACACATTGTTGCTAGAATTAGGGATGTGAAGTGAAGGGCAATCATGTGGATTAAACGTGGATTAACCTTAGAGAAGATACAATTAGGTCTCTCAATTAAAGTTCTAAAACACATACAATTGAGATAGAAGTAAAATTCATTTTCTTGATTTATATTAATGGATCAAATTAATTACATAAATGGTCATTAGGAAGGAAATTGGGATTAATTTAAAATTTAAAATTTTTGCTACATTTACATTTAATGTAATTTCAAATTTTCTAATAGTTATTGTCACACTTGTCAAGTTAAGATGCATTTTCAACCTTCATTCTTCAATATAATGTGGTTGTTCATTTAGTGAGGGAGATAAAATTTTATTAACTGATTTACTTAAGGTGGATGTACATATTTAAGTGATATATAAAGATCTTAGAATGGTATGTGCATAACCAGAATAGGCCCAAAGGATGTATTATTGAGGGCTACATAGCTAATCAAGTTGTGAAATTCTTTACAACTATTTATCAAATATGGAAAATATCAAACTTATTAGACCCTTTCATGAGAGAAGAATTGCAAGTGAAGGTACATTAAAAACTTGGATGGTGAGTGACAACTATAAAATATGTGCACAAGTACACCTTTATATCTTGTAAAATAATGAAGAGGTTAAGTTTTACTAGGATAAACATATTGCCTTTAAAGGAGATCCCAATTATGGAAGGAATGAATAGTAGGTACAAGTTGGATACAATTACAAACATAGGTTGTTGTTTTGGAGACAATAAGATGGTTAGCCCATAAGCCTTGCATGAAATTCGTCTATCATGGATACTACTTTAATGAGAATTCTTTCTACAAAAAAGGACAATATGAGATGAGCACTATACAAAATAGTGAGGTTACTCTGGTGGCATAGATAATACATGTCTCTAATGGTAAATATAAGAACCTTATCTACACGAAGATTTCATATTACAAGATTATCAAAGACATATAAAAGCTAAACTATATTAAATTCAAGGAGCCTATGTTTTTATGTGAATGAATGAAGAATAATAATAGCATCTGAATGATTAGGTTATGATTCACATTAGTTGATCTTAATAAAGAGGGTCCTAAAGGGGAGAATTTCATAATGATATCATAAGCAAAACAAGCCTTTTATATGCAAGTCTAGCTTGTAAGAAGTGGTTTATAGTTCTTTGAAGGAAAAGGCATATTATTGGTTGTAGGCAACAAAAAGATAGAGCTATTAGTATTAAAAACACATATCCTTTCTTATTAAAACTACCTTTAGTTAATTATGAAGGTAATTTAGAAAAGTTTTATATGCAAAATGTTTATAGTGAGAGGATATAGGTTAATGATCCTTTGAAAGAAATTTTTTAATGCAATTTGAAGGTACTACTATTCTCACTTTTAGAGTAATGCTTACATATATCCACTACTGCAAAATTAACCTTTAATATCGATTGTTTGACACATTTGATGTTAGTTATGAACCAACATATATACAAGCATCATTGTATATAAGATGATTCCATATTAGTTTCACAATTGACATGACAAATATATAACAACATAGGTTTTCATATGTACCATCATTATTTCTTTATTAGAAGCCTTTTTTCAGAAGTATATTACAACATCAAACATCAGTTGTATATCAAAGAATTGATGTTATATATATATATATATATATATATATATATATATATATATATATATATATATATATATATATATATATATATATATATATATATATATTCTCTTAAATAATCAACATAGTAATTTATTCCCACCCCTTAGGCAGTTCCACCCTTTCTAGTCCTTCCTAATACTAACCTTTGCCCTCTTACAGTTCCTATATTCTTAGTCCTTTATAACACTAACCTTTTCTTGTAGTTCTTCCTTGTCTTGTTCTTTCTAACCTTTTATCCTTTACATCTTCAATTACATTACATACTTTAATTTTAATAATTTTAAAGACTATAACAAAAGAATAAAATTGGTGAAAGTTTATATCCAATACCTATTGATTAATATGAGGTTGGTATTCTTTAGTAAAGCATACTTGAGTTGAATATCTATAAATACAATGAATATTTATTAAATATAATGTATAATATTACATATTTTGAACAAAAAATAATAGATAATATCATTAAATGACAAAAAAGATAAATGAAATCAAGTTTCTTATATATACAAACTTGTAAAAGTTGAATCAAAATAATTAACAACATAATATGGTGGCTATGAAATAAAAAACTAAATTGGAAGAATAAACACAAAAATTAAATAAATCTTTACATTTATATTTTGCATTTTTTCAAGAAGTGTATGGTTGCATATATTTATTATCAGGCTAATAAATCTACATTATTGCAAAGCAATTAATAAGCAGAAACATAAAATTTAAAATAATCATCTTAAGATTAGAATGTGAGCATATCTTAATAGAGAGAGAATCATTTTAAAGTTGGAAGAGTTACATGATGAAATTACAAATGATGTTATGATTTAATTGTTTTTATTTTCAACTTACGCCACTATTTAAGTTTCCATGACAGTTAATTAATAAAAACCTAACATCTATAATAAAATAATGTCATTCTACTATATCATTTTACACATTAGTCATCAATTAATAACCAACATCATAAACCATTTTTTTAAATACAACTTCTAAATTGATTTTGACATTTGTTTAACAATAACTACTTAAACAATATTATTAACTTTTTGCAATATAAAATCACTACAATATAAAGCTTAATCACTACAATTGTAACTTCTCATGTGTTAAAGTGCTTTACTAGATTCTATAGATATTAGCCATCGATTCCTTGAAGTATTGATCACTACAATTGTGATTTCTTGTGTGTTAAAGTTCTCCACCGGATTCTACAGGCATTAGCCATCCATTCCTTAAAGTATTGGGTGGAATATGAGGATAATACACATCATTCATACTGCGTAAGTAGAAACATTTCAAATTTTATAAATATAGTAATCACATCAAATCATAGATATCTAATGCTCATGATTATAAAATTTGAAAATTTTCTAAATATGTAGTAAGAATAAACATGTTATCCTTTAAGGCACTTAAACAAAAATTAAGGTGAAAGAGAAATATTTAGATGAAATGAAAAATAATGTACATCATTATTAAATCAAAATTGACCTCCTTACTTAGTTGAACTGATGTTTTAAGTTTCAACAATTTTTTGACACTTTGTAAATGTCATCCTTGGTAAATACTTGTTGTCATCTTCGGTAAATGCTTACAATTTATTATAAGTTAGCCATTATTACAAGTTAAGTGACTAGTACTATACCTTTATACATTTGTTAAGTAAAAAAATTGATGTAATAACTTCATCACAAATTTTTTGATCCAACTTTTCATCTTTCCCTCTAATATTTTGAGACCATATCATTTTTTTAATAAATAACTAGTGTGATTTATTCTCTTTTTATTTTTTATAACATAACTTTTGTATCTTGGAAATTTTTTTAATAATGGATAGCAATTTTCTCTAATAATATTATTAACTTTCTGTATTTTGACATTTTTCTAACAATAAATACTAATTACAATTTTTTTAAATAATATTATCAATATTAACTAGTAAACATTCTAAGTAATATTACAACTAACCGTTTGATGCAATTTATAAATAATTATATAATATATATTTCTTGTAAAATAATGACCTATACAAAAACTATAGTACATCATCTATACAACTTACAGCATAGCGACCTGTTCCTTATGTTAAAGATATTAAAATCTTTATTATAGATTCTCCTTTGCTAAAGAGATTTGATATATTTTTATTATATTGAAGTGCTTTACTAGATTTTGTAAATATTAACCATTCATTCCTTGTAGTACTAGGTGAAATGTGAAGATAACACATACGGTTGATGCTGCAAGATTAAAAATGTTTTGAATCTTATGACTATGAGTCTCTTATTAGACTATGAATATTTTATGAACATGAGCATCCCATCCTAACAGAAGCTAATTTTAGTTTAATAGGAAAGTAATAATCATAAGATTTGAAACATTTCTAATTGTATAGCATCGATGATGTGTTATCATCTTATATCATTTGAACAAAGGATGAAGTGAAAGAGAAACTATATAGATAGGGAGTTTCAAATAGACATTGATTGTTAAAATAAAACTAATGTTTAAAGATTTATATCTCATTTTCAAAGTTAGGTTATTAGTTTAACTATCTTTAAAAGGTTAATGCCATAAGTTCCTTACCCAGTAAATGCTATCATTGGCAAATACTTACCATATATTACAAGTTAGGTAGTAGATGCTATACTACTTTTTTATTTTTAATCAAAATTCTTCTTCTTTCCTTTTAATTTTCTAAATCCATGCTGATTCTTAGTAAATAACCAATGTGGTTTATTATATTTTTATATTTTTTAATTAAACATCTATATCTTGGCATTTTTCTAACAAAGGATATTGATTATCTCAAACAATTATTAACTTTTTGCATCTTAACATTTTTTTTACAATAGATACTAATTACAAATCATTTTTATAACAATATTATCAATATTAATTAGGGAATATTTTATAAGAACATTACAATTAATTATTTAATGAAATTTACAAATCATTGTATAATTTATATTTTCCATAAAATAATGATTTACATAAAAAAATATAGTATATCATTAATACAATTTATAGCATCAACCACACATTCCTCATATTGAGGAGATTAAAATATTTCTTGCAAATTTTCATTTGTCAAAGAGATTAAAAATATTTGTTGGAGTACCTTATCAAATTCTGTAGACATTAGTTATTTATTCCTTGTAGTAAAGGGGTGGAATATGAAAATAATTCACCCATATTTAAAAATTCTTTGAATTTAGTGGAATTATCCCATCCATAAATCTCTTTGTTTGAAAGCAAGAGATATTAAAGTCGCAAACAAGGTTCTTCTAATAAATTTGAAATATTTCTAAAGAATGAGTGAGTTGTTCCCAAATTCAACCTAAATATAAAAAAAAAAGTGCAAGCAAAATTTATAGGCAGAGTAAAATCAATTTTAACATTAATTTATATAATCATCAATGTTATAAGTGGCAATGCATTTTAAATGAGCAAATCATTGAAATACAATTAATTTTTACAATTTCTAAAAATATCATAATACAAACATTAATTAGTTGCATATAACATTTAGATGTTAATTTTTCATATATAATTGATGTTTGAACTGCTAATGTTCTTTTTAATTTTCAATAATATCATAAATAAAAATATTACATGCTTTTAAATGTTAGTTTAGTGTACAACTAATGTTTATTATTTCATACATTCAATGTTTAGTATTTCTTTAGATGATAGGTATCTAAAAATTAATTTTCAATTAACAATAAATGTTGATTTTAAATATTAATTGTCATCTTAAGTTTTCCTAGAATGGATCCTTCATCTCTTATTAGAAATAAGGTTTTATAATGTTGGTTTATTATGTTAACCAATGTGGTAAATTACACTTATTTTTAAAAATATCATTGTACCATTATATATATTGATTTTCACTTAATTGATGGAAATATGGTGATGTTAAAGGGTAAATATGAAGTAGTGATAACTGATTGCTTGTTAGTTTTTATTTCCTTAATTGTTTCTATTTTTTTATAATAGTAGAAGTATTTAAACTATTAGATGCATATGTCTAAGAATTAGGGATCAAATTCTAGATGTAGGGAAAATGAAGGGCTAAGGCAAGAATAGATCAATTTTTTTACCCCATACCTCATTATTGGGGAAAAATATTACCTTGTCTCATGCCTCATGTTTGGAGATAAAATTCACTCCATCCCTATGCCTTGTGAGACAATAAAGCTTCATAAGGACTCGTAGGGAATGATAATGAATAAAATAAATTAAAAATATAAATTTAAACTCAAAAATTATAAATTTATATATAATTACTAAGTAATCTGAACATTAGCAAATATGGAAGAAAGAAAGAAATCTACATTCAAATATTACAAATCATACATAATCAATAAAATATTATAATATAAGTTTGAAGTTTTATATAATTGATTTAAGTGATTTGAAGCTTAAAAAAAGTTAATATTATTACTTTCTACCTTTATCATTTTAAATGAAACCTTAATGTATTTTTCAGTTTTTAAATAATTAAATTATTAAAATGGCTAAAATTATTATACAAATATGTATATATATTAGTATATAAGTTAAAAATATAATAATTTTATAATAATGGAATTCCACCAGGGAGGAGAAGGTATTACTTACCCTTATTCGACCATTTTGTTCAGAGTGAAAACTTGTCACATATCTTACCTTGTGAAGTAAAAAATATGTCATCCCTAATTCCATTAGAGCAATCCCTGCATGGTATTGCAAATTTTAGGCATTTTGCCATCCATACATAGATGTAGAGCAAGATATAAATTTTTAAGAAACATTGAATGTTACTTAAACTAAAGACTCTTGACTTAATAGTTTCTATTTTGTTATCTACTATTTTAATGCATTTTTTATATTATAGATAATCATGGTGAAGAGACAAGAATTGAAAGTTCTCCAACAAAAAAAATTAGTACAATTTGAAGGTAATTTTGGTTTCACCATCAAAGTTATGTGTAACTACTTATTAGTAATCTTTAGTTTCATAGTTCTTCAAGTGTTGAAAAATATTTGAATGCTTTGATGGTAATTGTGTTTTCACTATTAAATTCTTGTGATTGATACAACTATTAAATTGAAATGTACTTATGTATTTTTTCCTTGTCAGGTTTAAACATGTTTTGTTTGCACATATGTCAATATTCAATATTGTTATTTTCTTCCTCAACATTGCTAGGTATTATATATCTAATATTTATTTAGGTCAATGTCCTTATTGTATGACAAAATTGAAATTGGAATGTGTAATAGAATAGAAAATATTGTTCTCTATTTCAACGGTGTGTTTTATATATAATTGTTAAAATTAGAATTGTGTAGTATAGTGGGAAATGTTGGTTCCTATTTCAATTAGGGTGTTCTATATGTAATTGATAAAATTAAAATTGTATAGTATTATAGAAAATTTTGGTTTCTATTTCAATTGGAGTATCATGAAAAAAGGGCAATAGATTTGAAAAAACAAATTATGCTACTTTAATTATTTAATTAAACTAACATGATTTATAAAACATTCTACATCGGTTTGTAAATACCTATAATTCAACTCCACATTCTTGTAACACAACGATTCTGTGCACATAAATAGCTAAAAAGGAAATTTCATCAAATTTACCCTAACTTTTATTTAGGGAGGTCATTCTTTTCTTTTTAATATATTCTACTTTTAGTTTTTCAATTATTACAGCTATTAAAATAATCACAATACAAATACAAATATAAACATAAAGAAGAAACAACGTAAAGTTTCGATTAGTCCCTTGTAGACATGTCATGCACTATTGTGAGAAATAATAATAAGTATTGATTATATTATTAAAAAAAAAAGTGAGAAGAATTTAGGGTTTAGTGGCAACAAGGAAAAGACAGGAGAGAGCTGACTAAGAGAAGCGGCGGAACAAACTCAACCAAACACAGAAAAACCCAACATTTGCTGTCTCCAAAAAGGGAGAGCAAAGTATGCAAAAAGAGTTATGGGAACACTAATAACTACAACATGCGTGTTTGCTTTCTGCGAAATTCAAGAATCACCAACTAGACTCCTCTCTTCTCCTCTTCCCAATCCTACTAACTAGCTTGTACCTGAATTTATATACTCCAATTATTAATTACACGAACCTGCTGCTGATTGATTGAAAGCACTATAGAGAGAGAAAGAGAAGAATGAGAGAGAGCTGCACAGCACATGCTTGTCTGCAGCGCTTTCATCACGCACATACCGAAACCAATAGCTACGGTACTCATAGTGTTTTCGTGCGGTTTGAGGTGTGTGATTTAGAAGAAGGGAGAAAGCTTAGAGATAACCGCACATCTAAATCTAAAGATATATGGACACGCACAAGAGAATTGCTAACCATTAGAGTTCAGCAACATCTAATATTTTTTTTCCTTCTAAATTAGTCGAACTAAAATTATTTTAATTTCAAAAAATAATAAAATAATTAACATTATTTAAAGAATTAAGAACTTAAATATAAAAAATATATAACAGTCCTCCCACAACACGTTATTTTGCGTGTGTATGTATGTATAGTTGAGAGTATTAATCATATAGAAAAGTACAATGTGTAAATTATAATTATTAAAATCTTATATTAATGACAAATATTTTAAAGGTATAATGATATTCAATATTAATTTAGAAGTTTTATTTTTTTATTGTGTATAGAATTTGAATTTAAAGTTTTGTATTTGCATCTTAAATAAATTATTATTCTTATTATTAGAAAATCTTATACTAATGATAAAAATGAATTTAAATATAAAATAATGTAATTTTAAATAATATTTTAATATTAATAGTTAATAAAAGACTCGAATGTCATGATTCAGTGTCTTTCACTTCGTATAAAATGATTAAATCCTTTCTCTCTTGTATAAAAGTATTGATAATTCTATTTAATATATTTTCTAGTGCACATATAGAATATATCAAGTAAAATATATTAAAAATGAGATAAATGATTATAATCATCAAAATTATATTAATAATTAGGATTAAAATATATTTAAATTTATATAATTACTTAAAAATCATATATATTTTAATTCTCACTAATTATCAAAGTAGATGTAAGATTTGATAATTATACACTCTCATATAAAAATAATATTTTCACTTGTTACAAATTTTTTTTATATATTTTAATTATAGTATATATATTGATCATGAATAAAAACGCATATCGTAACACATTAAATTTTCTCCACGTTACCTTCCGGTATTATGTACATATATGTTCTTATGCCAATCAGTCCAGGCCATCAGTTTATTACTTAGTTTATGAAGAAAAATAATCAATCAGACCTTGCCACTTCCCTAATTAATTTTGTATTAAGAGTTTGGTCAACGCAAACTTGGTGCACTTTAATTTTTTTATTGTAAAGTTATGAACTCCAAATTAATTTTAATTATTAGTAAATCATCAAAATTTTTAAAATAATTTTTGGGATAATTTTTTTCACAACCCATAAAAATTAAAATGCTCTTATAAAAGTAATTAACTTATAGCATTTTAGCCATTTTAATAAAGTTGCCTCTAACCCCACCTTATTCATCACAACCCTATCATTATCATTTCAAAGAAGACTTCATTTCAAATAAAAATGATTAAGGGACAATCAATTCACGGGTTATAACAGATAAAGAATTCCACTTTAATTATGAGAGATTCACGTTTTATTATGGAACAGATAGTCTATTTTAAATTTATTTTGTATTTAATATGTTAAGAAAATATTATATATACACTATAATCTTTTTTGGCCAAAATAAAAATAACAGGTTTATTATCATATAATTCTCTTGAAGTTGCAAAACATACAAGTAACCCCTTAAAAGTTTGAAAAGATTTGAAAATATTGCAATTTCAATTAAAGAAAATAAGAAAAAGATAGAGATGAATCACATATAACTTATTAAATTTTTTTAATACAATAAAGTTAATAAAGTAATAAAAAAACATTTATTTGACTTTGCCAAATGCAATTCAATCGAATTTTAGCAATAGTTTACTCAAAATATTTATCTTTAATTATATCATAAATACATTATATAATCAATTCTATTATTAATAATTTATCTTAGAAGAATACCCATTCACAAATTGGTTGAATTAATATTAAAACCAGTCAGAAACAATCATGAATATCTCACATACCTTTTTTCTATTATTTTTAAATTGAATTGTTAATATTTTGAATTTTTTTAAAATTTCATAGAAGTTTATTTTGTAAGTTTTAAAACTTTAAAAGGATTATATGATTAAATCATGCTTTAATAATTTTATTTATATTTATTCTAATTTTATTTTATAATAGAAGTGATCATAGATCATTTAACACACATAACATTGTAAATTTGAATTCATACCAACACCAGGAACAGTTTTAATGTCTTTAAGTGCAGCGATACACACAAAGGTTTTAATGTAGATTTATAATTGGTTTCTTTTGTAAAAATAGGCTCAATTACAAGGTGTTTAATAATTATTAAAAAATTTTAAGTTTAATTTTTGAAAATATGTTTAATGAGAGGGATTTACTGCCTACTATTTCCATCTCAAATAAAAATCTTGTACTTAATAAAAGAAGTATGAGAATGGCTTAGACCTAAATTAAAAAAATGATTTAGGCATAATCTATATAATTTTGTACCCAAAATAGATTTAACTATGTAATTAATCCAAACACGAATAAATAAGAAGATTGAACTCCGTAAAATTATAAATTGTGGTATTCATTTTTTGGTATACGGTTATTTTCTTACCCAACAATTGAGATGGAGTGGTACCAAAGCGCGAGGGATATTGAAAATACAAACAGAGAGGGAATATACACAAACAGATATATATATATATATATATATATATATATATATATATATATATATATATAGAAAGAGAGAGAGAGAGAGAGAGAGATCTCACAAGTCACAACACAACGTAACTGCAACTGCGGCAGTGATTGTACAAAACCAAAGGGAAAAAGAGGGTCCAATGAAACCTGACGTCAGGATTCCCCCACTTGTTCCTTCCAGCACTCTACACGGTAAAGCTAAGGTTGGCTAACCCCATCTCTCTTGCCATTTTTAATCCCACTGCCTCTCTGTTTCATCCTTGTTATATATCATATCAGCCGTTAAAAATATCGTATTTAATTTTATAAATTTTGTGAAAAATTTAATATTTCTATAACTTTTTAATAGGAGGTGTAATATTTATATAAAAGTATAAAGATATATTAAATATTTTTATATAATTTTGAATGATACACGATTTGCAACATCTTCTTTACTTGTCATATATAATGTTTGTATATACTCACAAGTTTTGTTGAATATGTGCCAAACCATTTTGTCATACTAGTCTCTAAGAATTTCTAGATACAAAAAATGCCAAACCCTAGCTAATTCTGCGGCCTTTTCTTCTTACAATAACGCCCCTCTCTTTCTCTCATTTCATCACAGTTCTCCTTTTTTGACCGCCTCACTCTTTCTCTCTCCAGATCTTGATTTCGGTCTCTTTCCATCACTCATGATAAACATAAAATATTGTTTGGTGCATTTCAAATGCGCAAGTGGGTGTTAGTTACAATAATTTCATAGTATTTTATAAAGGAGTTTGCTATATCGTACGTTAAAAAGTTGGAGATGTTTTCGGATGATAAATTTAATTAAAACAACATTATTTTTCGGAAGTTATGAAAAATAATATCATAATTTTAAATTTTAATTTTTGCATACTATGTTATTGTTATGATCAATTTTGAAATTGTAATATTTCTCTGCATAACAGTATAATTTTATATTTATTCATAATTTTTATTAATTGTAACATAATTGCAATCGCTTCATGATAACAATAATAATTTAAAAATCATTTTTTTAATAAAAAAAACGATATTCTTACTTTTTATGTTGCAGTTTGCATACATATTTCAAAAGGCCCTATATTGAATTACTATTTCTTAAAAAAAATAATTCATAAAAACTATAACTTTTCATTAAATTTTTGAAAAATAAAGAATTAAAAAAATTTACTTTCTCACCATAGACAACCCCTATGAACTATTAAAATAATAAAACACAAAACAAAATTTGTCTTGTTCTTCCTCCTCCTTATTGTCCCCAGCACCATATTCTCCGTCTGCTACCAATATTGTCCATGGAATCTTAACTTTTGTGATGGTTTTATATGCAGAAGTATGTAGAAAGACTGTTTCTACTTTTATCCCATTTTGGCATCAAAACTTACTATTTTCTATCAAAAAATGAATTTCTTAAGGCAAAAGAGACAGTAGGCAAGATTGCAAAAGAAATATGAATATTTGGGAACCCCAAACTAGCCATCTAAATTAAATATAACTTTATTTACTGTTCTTCAAACTTACATGCCAATAACAATTCAGTCTTTTTTAGGGCTAAACACTAAAAAATTAATGTTGTTTACGAAAAACAAATCATGTTAATTTTTTATGCTTTGGTCGGTCTTTTAAATTTCATGTTAATTTTATCTCAACATACATTTAAATAATGTTTTTAGTCAAGTTTTTTTTTTTTTTTAAATCAATGTGGTTGGAATTTTGGAATCACAACGTGCTAGCTATGGCACTTTTGAAATCGGATTTTAGTTACGATTGTTGATGATTTCATGTCTTACTATTTATGTCTATATTCACATTTTTTGATATTAAATATAAGTGTTTATTTTAATTACAATTTAATTTACTTTAATATTCAAATTGTTTGCACTTAATTCTATTTAAAAGTAGTATTCTTTTTTTATATTTCTTAATATACAATTTCACTAATTGGGTTCAAATTAAGGCATGAAAATCATTATTGGTACATAAAACTTTAGAGAAATTCTATATACGGATGATAATTCGGTCTGAATTTAAGGATTTGTAGAGATTACCTTAGGTGTGTCAAATTATTTTCACTTATGCTTACAGGCAAATTGAGAAGTAAATTAATGAGTTGTGGGATTCCCTCATTTGTCAAATAGAAGACTAAAACTTATTATTTGAGAGTCAGCATGGAAGTAGACTTAGGAAGATAAAATTAAGGAGTCAGGTGATACTTAATAGGCTTACAGCAATTGAAAATGTTTTCGTATCATAGGTGAGTCATTTAATTTATAGTTTTTAAACATAATAAAATTAATTTTATTAATTTTTTCTTCCAATAATTACCGACCTAAAGTCCTATCAAAATTCTAAACGTTAATTAGGATTTTTTTGCCTTCATTTTGGGAGGAAAGATACCAATTTAGACCTAGTGTATTCCAATTAACTTATGTATTAGAACTGAAACTAAAACTAAAGCTTACAATTAACATGATCGGGGATGATGATCAACATGACCAATATTAAGACGTGACTTAGCTATTGACTTTAATTATTCGCAGCGTGTGTCATAACATATTCATTGCAAGAATTCTCATTTGTAATTAGATTTTGAGTTACATAAAAAAAAACAATGTCTTTTGTTTGTTGAATCCCTATTAAATTATCTATCATGTTGAATCTTCCAATAAGCCAAAGAAAAATTACCATAAGTTAATTCATCCATAATATTTTTTATATTTTAATCTTTTATTAGTACTCAATGGGTTGGAGCGTAGGGTGGGGACGTTAGTTGTAAAATTTTGGGATCAATAGCCGTCCAACATGATGGAGGCAAGAAAAACAGACCAAGCACCAAGTTCCGCAAAGAATTAAAACAGTAAAATAATTATAAAAAATAAAGAGGAAAGATGGAAAAGACGCCATTGATATTCTTTATTAGCCCATGCATGTTAATTTCAGGCTGAAATGACATTGACGGACAAATACTATATTAAAGAGAACATGAAATTCACTTTATGGGGCCCATATACATTATGAAAACTCTTTTCATAAAATAAATTTCACAAAATAAAATTAGACTAACCACTATTTTAATTTGTAAGAACATAAACTATTGACAATAATAGTATGATTTGGACACAAACGTTGGCAAAATCAAATAATTATTTTAAAAAATTGCTAAAAACTTAAAATTTGGAGAGGCAGAAATACTTTGGTAAATATATTGTTTATAGATGTTATTGTGGAGAGTGAGAAACAAAGTGTGATCGTATGAACTTATCATATTATTTACGCATATATATTTCGTCTTTATTTTCCCCTTTTTAAGTAGAGATAAAAGTGATTAATTTATTTGATGCACCCATATAAAAATTTAAGATTGATATTGTAAAATATAGATGTAGGGGTACACTCATAATGGGGACTCACATCTTACATATATTAAAAAAAAAGAAAATTATTTTAAATTCAAAATTTAGATGTGGTTATTCTGATAATCACCTCCCCCCATTATTGAAAATAGAGAAAAACTACAAGTGCAGTAACCAATCACATCAGAGAAAACAAAAACTGCAGAGTTTGTATTTTCCATCAGTTGATACAATCAGAATAGAGTTTTTTTTCCTCTCTCTCTCTCTCTCTCTGTGTGTGTGTGTGTTCTCTGTACGAATGTAATTTGGGTAGTTGGTGAAATCATCGTGAAAGTGACAAGGAGTTCAGTGTGATTCCTGTACACCATGTGAATCAAAGCATCAAAGTAGAAATTAGCATCATTTCCAAATCAAGTAAGTAATTCTGCATTAAATTCTTCGTATGAATTTATTTTTCCTGCATTGGTATTAGAGCCAGGTTAGAAATTGATGTCTGTATTTCCCCATACATGTGATGAATTGTATGTGATGCTCTGAGTTAGATGAATGTATGAGATATTCTGAGTTCAATGCTTTTTAATTTTGGCCTAAAAGTATGTTTAACTAATTTTAATTCTTCTGATGAACTGATTTGGCCATTGATATGAATTTTATTTTGGTTGTATAATTCTATTATTTCTAGAATGATACTGTTAGGGATAAATTTAACAGTAATCAATGCACATAAAAATTTCATAAAACATCCCTGAACATTAGAGAACAACCAGAATACACAAATTGCCATAAAATTCGTAATTTTCCAAATACTGGATCCCTTGGAAAATTAATTTTTTAGGTCATAAATTACCCTATAATGATAAATGATGAAATTCTGAGTCCGTAGGCTTTTGAAGCACTCAAATTGGATCTCCAGATCAAAAGTTATGGCCATTTGAAGTTTCTGAGTCAATTGGGTCCGCGAACCGGGTCAGGTCGACCCGGTTTGACCTGCTGGAGGTTGAAGACGATGTAAACGACACATCATTTTAGGCCTTCGGTAAACGACATGTCATTTTGATCAAAGGGGTTGACCGAGTGCACCAAAATGACACATCATTTTGATAAATGAGTAAACAACACGTTGTTTAAAAAAAGAATTCTCTCTCTTCTCCTCACTCTCGGGAACGGCTCGTGGGGCCTACCGCCACGTCATTTTGCCATGTGTCACACACCAACGCATAGATAATAAAATTTTGAATATTCTGGTATTTTTCGGTAGCTAGAACCACTGCGTAGGGTGGAGCGTGGACCGCACATGCCGGCTGGGTACATGGTTCTACAGAATTTTTAATTTTTTGCTGAATTTCAACGTGTGGTGGTGCATGGAGGCACGTGAGGGCATGTGCGGTGGTCTTTTTGGCTGCCATTTGTCTCTAAAATTTTTAAAAATTAATATCTATGCAGTGGTAATTTTTTTGGAATTTTTGAAATTTTTTATGACACTGTTTGTGTTGAAAAAGTGGTAAAATTGACATATTTTTTGACTAAAAATTTATTTTTCAATCATGGAATAATGGTTCTTGGAAGAGTACAACTCGTATGGGTTTGTGGAGAACTTTGGAGGGGAACTGAGAGAATATGACTGGGTGGACACACCAAATGACCTTAGAGTCATGCTTCACCAATTGTATGAAAGAAACAAAAATACCTTGCACCTTATTAATGCTTATTTGGAAGAAGTAAGAAACTTGAAAATAGATCTCAAACGAAGAAGGAAACTGTTCCCAAATTATCTTTGGGTTCGTTACATGTTGGCCGAGATTCTAAATGACAATTTTTGGAAACCAATCAAGAAAATCATTTGGCTATGTAAGGATAACAAGATTGGAGTCACAAGATGTATGGATCTCGAAAAATGTATGGAAGAATTGAGATTGCAAGAACTCCAAAAATTCAAAAACAATTGGAGTAAGACAATCCTTTTTTCACAATTCCCAAATATGAAAAGTGCACGACGAGTTGGTCACAACACTCTAGGAAAAGGATTGCATTTGAAAGGTCCACTTAAAGGCATGAACTCACACTATTTTGGACCAACGCACTCCAGAACTCCACCCAAACTTTTTAACACTTTTGAAGAAATGAAGAACCTAAGTTCTGAGTAGGAAGCTTGTCTAGAAACTTTAAATATTGAATTTGTAATTTTTTTCTTAGATTGTTGCAAGTTTTTTTTATTATTTGAATTAGCTTCCTGAACTTATTTTGTTCTGTTTGAACTTAGTTATCTATCAATACATGTTTATCATCTTCATTTCAAATGTGTATATCTTAAGAAATTATATGTTTGAGTGGGAGCTCTTAGGTTGTGTTGTCCTAAGAACGATATAACATTTACATGAGTACGATCTCGTTAGGAAATAATGATAATATTTAGACACACATGTGATAGGGGTATGACAAACGTAAACTCCCGACCATGAACTAAGTAGTATCATCATTGTCCTATATGAGAATCATGTAAAGAAAAGATATTGTATATTCATAGGAAATGTTCATGAATTATGATTCAACAGAATGGCTAGCAAGAGTATAATTGCTGAGTTGAACAAGGGCGATAAGTTAAATGGGGATAACTGGGACATTTGGCATCAGAAAATTTCTTACATTTTAGAAGAGCAAGACACTCTAGAAACCCTGAACCATGTCATGATTGAGCCTGAACAAGGGAACTTTACTCAGCATAGGAGAGATGCTGAAGCTTATACTATTTGGAAAAAGAAGAATAGTATTGCCCGCATCACACTTTTGAGTGCAATGATGGACGACCTCATGTGTGAATACGAAAAATACCTAACTGCTCAGGGAATGTGGATAGCCCTAAAAGAGAAATTTGGTGGTACTTCAGCCTCCAAATTAAGAAGACTTACAATTAAGTTTGACACTTATAAACTTCAACCTAATATGCCGATGAAACAACATTTGAGAGAAATGTCAAACATGATTCATTGATTGAAAATAGCAGGGCATGCACTTTCTGATGAGTAGCAAGTACAAGCAGTGATTAGATCACTCCCTACTAGTTAAGAACACATGAAGGTAAACTTGACTCACAATGAGAGCATTGTTACATTTGATGATGTGGCGCGACATTTGGAACTTGAGGATGAACGTTTGGAGGCTTATCGGTCCTCTAGACAAGTCCTATCTAACAGAGAGTTCAGGACCCTCACATTCTAAGCCTAAATACAAGAAAGGCAAGAAATTTTAGAAGATAAAAAATGGACCCCATTCTAAGGGCAAGAAAACCTTCAAAAAGAAGAAAGGAAGAAATGGCTTAAAGAACTTTGATCTGAAGAAGATCAAGTGTTATGCATGCCAGAGAATGGGTCATTTTGCTCGAGATTGTACTCAGCAAAATGAGCAAAACTAAGGTATTTCTGGATACTAAAAATTTATATTTTTCACACGTTTCCAGTACTATTTTTCTAACTGAATCTCATCCTTTGTGAATTTTGGATTCAGGCACCACAGATCATATGAGCAAGGATAGAGGATCTTATGTGGATTACCGTCAACTATCAAGTCATAGCAGGTGGCTATACGTTGGAAACAACGCAAAGATTGAGGTCAAAGGAATTGTGACATGCAAATTGGATTTACGTGGAGGAAAGACCTTAATTTTACATGATGTATTGCATGCACCTGATATTCGACGGAATTTAATTTCTATTAGTTCCCTACTTCAATACAGTTTTTCAATCAATTTTCATGACAATATTGCAGATATTTTTAAAGATAATATATATTATGGTTCTGGTTTCATTTCCGATGGATTTGTCATATTAGATACAGTTGATAATTCTGCTTACGATTGCTTTACTGCTTTTACTTCCAATCTAAATGATGATATGGATATTTGGCATGCTAGACTAGGACATATTAATCAAAGTAGAATGATTAAACTAGCAAAAGAAGGCTTGCTAGGACCAATTTCAAAATTGGAAATGTTCTTGTGTGAACATTGTTTAGCTGGTAAAGCAACTAAAAAATCGTTCGGAAAAGGGATTAGGGCAGAAACTCCATTACAACTAATTCATTTCGACATATATGGTCCTTTGAGTGTGAGGGCGAGGCACGGGGCTTGGTATTTCATCACTTTTATTGATTATTACTCATGGTTCGGTCATATCTATTTGATTTCACATAAATAAAAAGCATTAGAATACTTTAAATGCTATTTGAGTGGAGTTGAAAATCAAATGGATAAGAAAATCAAAGCACTTAGAACTGACCGTGGACGTGAATACTTATTGGAACAATTCAAAGAGCTCTGTGAAGAAAAGGGAATAATAAGACAATTAACAATCCCTGGCACTCCACAATAAAATGGAGTAGCTGAAAGAAGAAATAGAACTCTTCTAGACATGGTTAGGTTAATGATGGTGCAAGCAAATCTACCATTTTCATATTGGGGAGATGCTTTATTGACAACTACTTACATACTTAACTTGTGTGCCCTCTAAGTTTGTTACATCCACACCCTATGAACTCTGGACAAAACGCCAATCTAATTTGAGTGTACTCAAACCATGGGGTTTTGCTGCATATGTCCATGATACTTCCCACAAATATGGAAAATTAAGTCCAAGAGGGAAGAAATATATTTTTATAAGATATTCAGATTTTTCTAAGGGTTACATTTTCATTAGTGAAGACGAAGATGGAACAATAATGGAACTTGAATCAAGAGACACCACATTCCTAGAAAATGAATTTCCTAGCAGAGGTGAAATTGATCGTACTGTGTCACTTTATGAACAGCAAGATCAAATGGATAATAATGAGTCTTATCCATCTTATCCGAGTGGAAGCTCTCAAAGAGTACTTGCTATTCCAAGTAGGGAGCTCTGAGAGAGAAAAAGAAAACCCTATTTTTAGAGATGACATAATACAGGGAACCCCACTATCGAAAAGTAAAAGAGGAAGTGTACCTAAAAGATATTTTTTAATTGAAGGATCAGCGTTTATGGTTACTCCTCAAGATGAAGAAGAGTCTAAAACAATACAAGAGGCTTTAAGTTGCCCTGCTAAGGAACAGTGGAAGAAGGCAATGGAGGAAGAATTAGACTTAATGACAACTAACTAAGTTTGAAAATTAGTTAATCTTCCATCTAGCCGAAAGGCAATTAGGAACAAGTGGGTTCTAAAAATTAAAAGGAAAGCAGATGGATCAATTGAAAGATATAAAGCTCGGTTAGTTGCAAAGGGGTATACACAACAGGAAGGAATAGACTATAAGGATACATTTTCACCTGTTATGCATTTTAATTCTATAAGATTGCTCCTAGCCATAGTAGCAAATTTAGATTTAGAATTACATCAAATGGATGTAAAAATTGCTTTTCTCAATGGAGAACTGGATAAAGAAATCTACATGGAACAATTAGTAGGTTTTATACAAAAAGGAGAAGAAAAGAAAGTTTGTAAACTTCAAAGGTCCATTTACGAACTCAAACAGTCATCCAGACAATGGTATTTGAGGTTTCACTGAGTGATAACCTCATTTGACTTTTAAATGATTGAGGAAGACCATTGTGTTTACATTAGGTGGTATGAAGGCAATCTAGTGATATTATCCCTTTACGTGGATGATATACTATTAGTTGGGAATAATCTGAAATCGATTATGGCCATTAAGGAATGGCTATCCTTGAATTTTGAGATGAAAGATATGGGTAAGGCAAATTATATCCTTAGAGTCAAGATCATTAGGGATCGCTCCAAGAGATTAATTTCTCTTTCTCAAGAAACTTACTTATGGAAAATTCTTGAGAAATTTAATATGAAAGACTGCAAACCTATGGATACCCTTGTAAATAAGAATGAGCCATTGAGTCAAAACATGTGCCCTCAGAATGAATCTGAAAAGAAAGCAATGGAAAGAATTCCTTATTCCAGTGCAGGTTGATAGTCTTATGTATGCAATGATATGTACAAGATCGGATATTTGTCATGTGGTCGGACTCGTAAGTAGATACCAGTCAAATCCCGAACAAAAGCATTAGAAAGTTGTTAAGCGAATATTGAGATATTTAAAAGGCACGGTTGATTATGCATTGTGCTACCAAGGCAAAGATTTGTGCTTAGTCGAATATTCTGATGCGGATTGGGTAAGAGATATGGATGAGCAAAAGTCCACATCAGGATACTCATTCTTGCTAAACAATGGCGCCATATCATGGTATAGCAAGAAGCAGACATGCATTGCATTATAGACAATGGAAGCTGAGTTCGTAGAATGTTCTGCAACGATACAAGAGGTTATATGGCTGAAAAGATTTTTAGAACATCTAGGAATTTGTGGAGAAAACTTAGATCCTATCCTGATATATTGTGATAGTCAGGCAGCCATCGCTTATACAAAGGATCTGAAGTACCACAGCAAGACTAAGCACATTGATATAAAATATCATTTTAATAGAAATGCCATAGCACAAAAGGATATCACCGTTCAACACATTTCTATGCAAAAGATGATAGCAGGTCCATTTACTAAGCCAATACCTAGAGATGTATATATTGACCATGTAAAGTCTCTTAGTATGCATAGAATGTAATCAAACATTTTCGAATTTGAAATGGACAAAGTATATTTCATTCAAATACAAATATTTTTTTAGTGTGTGTATGAGTATATAAATATCTCGTATGTATGTCGTACAAGTTGATAAGGTTGATTCTCTCACACGAACACCCGAGAAGACGTCATGCTTATGCAGTCACGATGATGTACCAAGTATGAAAACCTAAAAGAGAGATGAAAGTTATATGATGTGGCTCATCCTATTATGTGCAAGTGGGAAATGTAAAATATAGATGTGGGGTACATTCATAATGGGGACCCATATCTTACATATATTAAAAAGAAAAAGGAAATTATTTTAAATTCAAAATTTGGAAGTGGTTATTTTGATAACCACCTCCCCCCTATTATTGAAAATGGAGAAAAATTGCAAGTGCAGTAACTAACCACATCAGAGAAAACAAAAACTGCAGAGTTTATGTTTTCCATTAGTTGATACAATCAGAATAGAGTTTTTTTTTCCTTTTTTTCTCTCTCTTTCTGTGTTCTCTGTATGAATGTAATTTGGGTAATTGGTGAAATCATTATGAAAGTGACAAGGAGTTCAGTGTGATTCCTGTATACCATGTGAATCAAAGCATCAGAGTGGAAATCAACATCATTTCCGAATCAAGTAAGTAATTTTGCATTAAATTCTTCGTATGAATTTATTTTTCCTACAGATATCAAGATGTAAAACTGGTAAAAAAATTAACATATGAAAAATAAAAAATTTTAAAGAACATTAAATATTATTTGAATGAAAATTTCAAATTTAATCTATTTTTCTTCCTCAAAAATATTCTAATAATTACTTAAATCTTTTTTTAATCAATTCCTGCGCAGGACTCAAAAGCCTTGTTAAAGAGTTTTACTTTTGCTTTGGTACATTTCATAAAAAAGCTGATTTTAAAAAAGAAGTTGCAACTTTCTATATAAATATTTAAAATTTGCTATTTTAGTAGGCATATATAGTTGCATCCAAAAAAAAAATCTCTTATAGATATTACAAAATTTTATAAAAGAATTCCAAGAGATCATATAGATAAAAGTTTTCATGATCCTTTATTAAAATTTCATTCCCTAGGGGCTAAAATAAAAACTTTCTATATAAATCTTTCAATTTTTTTTAAATTTGCAATTTTATTAGGCATATATAGTTGCATCCAAAAAAAATCCCTTACAGATATTACAAAATTTTATAAAAAGAATTTCAAGAGATCATATAGATAAAAGTTTTCATGATCCCTTATTAAAATTTCCTTCACTAGGGTCTGAAATAAATATTATTAAAAACTTATATGAAAATAATTTAATTTTGATGGGATTAAACTTAAATTTTTTAAAAATATAACAAAAGAAAAGGGAAACTTTAGTGAATTTCTAAATTTTGGGTGGCTTGATTGCCACTGCTTCTCTCATCATTTATCTTAAAATAGTGTACTCAAAAACCTGTAAGGTTAAATAGTAAAGATGAGATTCATTAGCCTCATGTGATCATAAATTCTCATATTGGATGCAAGAGTAGTAGCAATTTTTTTTCCATTTTTGGTGTCTAATTACGAAGGTCAAGCAATTGACTAAATGATATACACAGACACTTGATAGAATAATAAGACTTGGAATTGAAAAGTCTATCTAAGCATTCGCCATATTGTATAATAGATGATTATAAGTAAATCAATTAATCAAGAAGTACATTAGGGTGAATATCATTTCTAATTTTTAATTTGATAATGAATTTAGCATATTTTATAATCACGAATTATCTTGACATTTTCAATTCTTTTGGCTTCTCCAAATACAAAGATAAAGATGGATATCATAAAATGCTAGAAAGGAGTTGTTCAACTCTTACTCTCTGATATATATTAGAAATCTTGTGTCTCTATGAGATATTCATAAGTATATATAGGGTAAAATTCAGGATCTCTCCATAATGGTTCAAATTAGATCAACTTACCCGTTATAGAAGAATTCAGCAATAAAAGCTCACAAAATTAGACACCCACACTGATCCAAATATTCAAATAGCTTTCAATCATAATATAATTATTAACTTAAATTTTATTAAATACTTTACATTTGTTATTTTAAATCTACAAATTATTATTGATTATAATAATTCTAATAGACCCAACATAACACCTCATCCAAGCGTCACTTTTTTCTTTAGATTTATGTGGGCTCACAAAAAAAAAAATAAGCTGTAATTCTCTCTCTTCTACTCTATCTCTACCAATATTTAAAAAAAATGATTAACTTTTGCTCAAGGTAGAACACTATGAGAAGAACATCCGCTAAGCATCAATTAGGAAAATATAGGAATTAGAAAAATTGCCTAAATCCTTCTTTTGGTCTTTGTAAGATTGGATTTATATCAATTTAGTTTATTATTAAACATGTATATTAATTTAATCTTTATAAAATTAATTCTATTTTAAATTTTAGTTCATCTGTATAGTAATATAGTAATTTCATCTCATAAATGAAAATTTAAGATAAAGTTAAACTTACAACAATTAAATTAATACAAACTTGAAGGGTCAAATTGATACAAGTTCAATCTTATAGGACTAAAATAAGGTTTTAATCTAAAAGTAATGATGGAAAAGATGAAAGAAATAATTGAAGTTATTGTCATATTAAAACTTTTTTAAAGGCTTGATTACAATTTTCAATTTTAATCTTTAAAGTAGTTTTATTTAATTTATCTTAAATCAAATACTCTATTTTAATTGTAATTAGCTTCAATTAGTTTCAAATTGATAACTCATTTACATAAAAAAACTCTTAGTTAGTACATAGATTTTTAACAAAGCTTTAAGCTGACAATCATTAGTATGAAAATATTGTTAAATGGCATCCATGGCCACATGAAAGGTTACTATATTAAGTGGACTAATTATTATAATTAAATCTCATTATTGTTGATTTATTGGATAATCATGGCCAAAGCCATATAACTACCATATGAAGGTGGAGCGATTTTCATTAACCAATGTTAGTTAATAACTCTTCATATTTTCTTAATGATATAAGTGAGTAGTTTTTCCACTTGAAGAGTCACCAAAAATAATGAAATGGAATTTCGTAATGGAGGAAGAAGAGTCGTGTAACCCCCTTACTTATTAATACCTTAATCCTCATTTAATAGATAATTATTGTATACTAATTTGCCTTCTACTCTAGGCTAACTCACAATACCACGAATATCTGGATCTCATACAATACAGGTAAGGGTCATGTAATTATACAACAAGTTCAACTTCACATCCATCACTTACAAAATTAACAACTATACAATCATTCTTAATACATCTTCAAATCTCTATTCTCCCTTGTCAAGAGGGCTTTTAGAAGCATCACTTGGAATGGTTAGTAATAATACAGAAAACATAAGAAACAGAGTTTCCCAGTAGCTAGCTATCACTGTAAAAATATATTGAGCCATTCCAGATCCTTAAGCAAATAAAACGTACATTTCGAAATCAATCAATCATTTATCACCTCATTCCATACCATTGTAAGAAATAGTGCATCACACATAGCAATCCACAAGCCCATTCAAGGACTTATATAGATATCTAGATGGCCACCACAGATAATCGTACCTAGGCCTCATACAGTAATTCATTGTCTTCCCGGGGATAACTCGGGCCATAGGCCTTACTCACACAGTATCACACTGTCTTCCTGAGGTGTCTGGCCATAGGTACCGCACACAGCAATTGCATTATCATCCCGGGGATAACTCGGGCCATAGGCCTTACACACACAGTATTTGACTGTCTTCCCGGGGTGTGCACACAGTAATTTCATTACCATCCCGGGGATAACTCGGGCTATAAACCTTACACACACAGTATTTGACTGTCTTCCCGGGGTGTGCACACAGCTATTTCATACACATTCCATATAATGGCAAAGTATACCGAAAATCATGTAAATAGAAAACAGAGCTTAAGGATAAAGCTAGCTACCTTTTATAAGCTTCCAATGGTGATGTTTCCCTTGCCCTCACTTATAACTTCTTTACAATTCCCCTTGTCTTTCCAAGTTGTCACTCCTTAGTCTATACAAATACACATCATAGTTCTTATTAGAACATCATCACTTTCCTTAAACCTCATGTATTCTTTACTTCCTCCACTTAAATAAATGCATACTTAGATGCTCTATATCTTGTTTTCAAGCCTTGAAATGACACATATGAACATTAGAAAAGGATCCGGAAGTAAAACCATGCAAAACGTGAAGAATTAAAGCCAAAATGTTCACTTGACAAAGAACACGGGGGTGAACATGGGCCGTGTTCTACCCCGTGTTCAGAACATGGGGTACAACATGGGTCGTGTTCTACCCCATGTACATTACTGATCTGCCTTCGTTGAAGAACACGGGGTACAACATGGGCCGTGTTCTACCCCGTGTTCAAAACATGGGGTACAACATGGGTCGTGTTCTACCCCATGTACATTATTGATCTTCCAAAAACACAATTTACATGGCTAAACCTCCTTCTCCCCTTGGCTTCTCAAAAGGGAAGTTTCATACACACTTTCATAACTCAAAATTTCATCTTCCATAGGCTTCATAACTCATAAGAATCATCCTAATTTTATTAATTTAACCAAATTCCAAACAAATCATGCCAAATCCACACATGCACCATTATGCCTCTAAAATCCTAGACTGTGTACATCATGGTTTCTTGCTATTTTTACACCAAACCAAAGCCATAGATCAACATAACAACATCTAAAACACCATTAAACATGTTCAAATCATCCAAAACTCCATGGTCAACTACCTTTGACCACACCAACATTCAAGATTTTCAAGAAACTAAAAAGAGTACATTAAAGAGCTCTTAGAGGAGAACATTTTTACTTCTTATTGCAACTTGAGAATCCTTACTTAGAGCTCACCAAACTTAATCAAACTTGAGCTTTTATTCAATCTAAACACACTAATGGATAGAGCTTGATGAGAAGAGCAACTTTCCTTTCTACCCCCAAGCCTAAATCTCACTATTTTTAGGTGAAAAAGCCAAAAGAAACTTTCTCTCTCTTCCTTCTCTCTCCTGCACGTTTTTGGTGCTTTAATGGAGTCTTCCACAGCTTTTGAGAAGAAAGGAGAAGGAAGAAGACTTTTCATGAAGCTTCAAGGGTATTCTTGCCATTTTTGACAATTCCAAGGGTAATTTAGTCCTTTTTCACCAATAGTAAGGCTATTCTTGCCATTTCTTCAAATAAGGACACTTGTCCATTTTCTTCTAACGAGGACACTTGTCATGTGTCTATTGGCCACACTAAATAAAAATCATATATCACACCCTAAATTCTTGGTTATTCATATTAGATCTCAAATTCTTGGTTATTTTCACTTTAACCACACCCGATTTTGCACTTTTGCAATTTAGTCCATAGGGTTTCTGTCTGTTTAAAATTCCTTACATTGTTAGACTTAAACAACTCCCCTTTTTAGGATTTTCTAACCTCCTCTGATCATCTATACTGTTTAGGAAAATTAATTCTTTTTCTACTCCCCTTTTTCATTCAAAATTTCATTTACCCTTACATTTAATTCCTTTCAACTTAAGATTCACCCACCAAGCTAATTCAATCATGCTCTTCGTTTCTACAGCCTCAGAATTTAAAGATTCAAATAATAGAATTGAAAATTCGAGACATTACAAGTCGTAATTCTTTGATGAGTTAAATCATTTGAAGTTATATATAAACAGCTGTAGGTCCCTTGGTCTAAACTCACCACCATCACCACAAGTTGAAGATAAGTTAAATTTATGAGATTTTAATCACCCGATACTAGAATTAGAATAATAAGGAGAGTAAGAGAGGGAAGATTAATGTACTAATCTCATGCTAACCTTTGTTCTTGTCTATGTTCTTTATAAGTTTCTTGTCATATGGCACAAGATATATCTTTTCAAAATATATGGTTATTTTATAGTTTATAAAGATGAGAAGATATTGAGATATTTGTCTAATCTCCCACATAATTATTATAATCATTAATTATGTCATGTGAATTATGACATATCTATGATCTATATATATTCTTATATTTTTCTAACATTTGGTATTAGAGTAAGTTTTTAGCTTATGTTTATAATTCCATTAAATCATATTTATGCATTATACTATTGGTTGATTTTGTTTCACCAAAATAATCCAAATCATATAACAATGTGAAAATTTATTTTTGCATAAATCATATGATTAATTTTATACCTTACATAAAATCTTATTTTTGTAACATGATGTTAATATACTATTGGTTGATTTAGCTTTTGCTAAAATGATCCAAATTATAGGACATTACCAAAAAAAATTACACAAATTATAGAGATTTTGATTATTGAAATAATTTTATGCTCAAAGGTGTTTTTATTTTCATAGTCATAAATTTAGCCTAAAGGTATTTAGTATCTCATATAAATGGTGTTATGTCATGATTCATTTCAAAGCATATGATCGGCATAAGAAGTTATTATGAGCAACCACCTATAAGCTTCACTAATAAGTGGTCAATGCAATGTTGCACATGCAATTATGCAAATTCTATTCAAAATAATGAGGTTAAATTTAAATACAAAGGAGTTGGTTATGATAGTGCAATAACTAGCATTTGTGAACATCTAGTCTTACTATCCTATACCTTACCTTAATGCTAATGTTCTTGAGCTGGCCTACTTTCAACTCATTTAATAGTAGTTGAGCATTTAAGGAGAAAGAACCTTAAAGAAAAAAAAGGAAAGAAAAAAGAGTAAGTGACTAATAAAAAGGAAAATAACAATCACTATCATATTTATGTACACCTTACAATTGAGCTTAAGAAAGACTAAATATTTTTCATTAATGAGGTAAAATGTATTCATATACCTCCATGAGGAGGAAATTGAAGCATATAAAAAGTTCTTTATGCTTTGTAGACAATAGCTAGTTAGCATATTTGAATTAATAACCTATTATAGTTCCTTAACTTGTTAACTCTTCATTTCATCATAAGGAATTTCACTTATTAAGTCATTATAAGCAATTAAACAAATAACAAAAAAGTAAATCTCCTTATGATTTGTTTCCATCCTTATTCTCATAAACCTATATTTATCCCTCTAGGTCAAACTTATCCCTCTCAAGTGAGCAAGTGAATATGGTGCATAAAGCTATGCTATGAATGTCATCAATCTTAACATCATCAAATCACATTCATTATACAATTCATCATAATTATTATAATAACAACATTTGCTTTAGCTAGCAGTTCAATTTTACAATTATAACACAATGATATATATAAAACAAAAAGTCATAAATAGCATATCAATTTGAATGTGACTAATTCCTATGTAACATATATATAATAATAATAATAATCACAATCATTATTGCATATCATAACCATAACCTAACCCATCTTCACAAAGCAACAATACTTATTATTTATTTGCTAACATAGTATTATAACACCTTATTTCAAAATAATAATTATCACATTACACTACTACAAATTTGCAATATAACATTATCACATTGACATCAATTAGAGTGAAAACCAATATATATAATAGTGTGATAGCATTTTTTTAAAATGCAAGCAACTTCTCACATTGGCTATAATTAACAACCGACGTTGCAAAACAATAAATATGATTTCTATGTTAGTTATTAGTAAGCCAATATCTAATAGAAGTTTAAAAGTTAGCTTGGAAAATGGGTTTGAAAAATCATAACTTTTGACATCAATTGTTTAATTGATGTTGAAAATGAAGGCAAATTATTAGATTTGAAAAGGTATAAAGTATTAGACATTGGTTTCCATATTGAGTGACATTAAAAGTTTATCTTGAGTGATATTTTTGAAATTGTGTATAGAACATTAGACATTGATCTTAATTATAATTAATGTGGGAATATATAGATATCAGTTGTTTATTAATAACTAATGTCAATAGTGCAACCATCAGCATATCCTTATATTTGTTTCTAAAAATTGTAGATAGAACTATAGACAAACTTATTTTGTATGACAATTTGCTTTGTATTTTTTATACTTTCCATTCAATTTTCTCCAACATTTGTTCAAGAATTGCATGGTGCCAATTTTCTATTGTCTTTGAGCTTATACTCCACATTATCTAAGGCATTTTCCTTTGTCTCTCATGCATTGTGAGCATTTTGTATTTTGGTCATATACTTTAAGGGTAGATTGGTAGCATTGTCATATATTATTGAAAATCATTCATTTTTGTGATTTAAAATTAATCTTCAATCATTATAAACATAGTTTATAAGCATTATTTAACATGAATAATTAATATACATAAATACATGTTCTATTTTCTGTTTATATTTTTTAAAATGTTATTTTGCTTGCATACTACATTTTTGGAGTAACTTTTCTCCGTTAGTGTGGCTCTATTGCTTGGATACTATTTTAGAAATGTCAATTTAACATTAAGAGTAGCATGTCAAATAAATGTCCTATTTTGTACCCATATTTTTAAAAATGCCATTTTCACTTAGATGTTACATTTTTTAAGTAACTTTTTATATTGGTGTGACTCTTTTACTTGAATGTTTTTTTAAAAATATCAATTTTTTATGGGTAAAGTTTTACTCAATGATCAAATTGAGTGTGATAAAATGATTTACAATTATTCCTTGTTATTTAAGCTGTCATATGTATATACTTGGAAACTTATTAAATATTGATTAACACATAAGTTAAATATATTGTTGCTTTTGTTATAATTTTTTATATAAAAATGACATAAATACAACTAGTTTTGATAAAATTGGTCACAAATGGAAATAAGTGAGGTGTCATACAATTCTAAAGGATATTATCCTTAAGCACATGAAAGGAACTATGTTGGTTACTTGGCATGCACTAAGATGCTCATTACTTTTAAGAAATTGCATAAAGTGCAATAAGGCATCAAGGATGTCATTTTCGGAGGATACATCGATAAGAAACCTTAATGCCCACCTCTATTTCATATTTTACATGTGTATAACAATTTTTCCACATTGCTAATCATATTTGTCATTTATATGTGCATTGCCTTATAGCCTTATCATATAGTAAGATGAACTCACATACTAAGCCACCTAAGAAAAGTTTCAGCTAGAAAGGAGGATGGACATCTTGACTGTAATCCTAGGAATTCAAGAGCATTTGGGATGTGTTAGGGGAGTTAGAGGATTAGTGGACTTTAAAGCCTACTTCGAGGGAGCTTCAAAATATCTTCACACTAGAAAACTATCTAATAGAGATGTTGAGGAACTAAAGGCATAGTTCATAGCTAAGGTAGTAGAGAAAATGAAGAAAGAAGTTATGGAAGAAGTTAGGGCTATGGTTAGGTAGGAGGGCTAGAGACCAACCATTGCCCTAAAGAAGGAAAAGGAAAAGGTACAAATGGTAACCCTATGCCATAGCAATGTAACTGTTACCCTATTGACCTCAACCATTTTGCCCAATTAGCTTAAGTAAATTTTTATCACTTTACTACTTGTTCCTAGGTACTTTTTTAATAATGTTATACTTTTACCTTGAAGCTAATCAAATGGTTTATTTTTCATTGTGGTAAGGGTGTAGATATCTACTTATGGTTATAGGACCCCTTATTTAGCAAGTGGCAATTGGCATGCTTTTCAAAGACTATGTGCTACACACTCTTACATTGTTAGAAGATTAGTGTAAGGTCATAGCTTATGTTATCAGGGAAGGCACAATATGCCATTATTGATTGATGAGGTAACGATGGTGGCTCAAGAAGTTGGCATTTACCTAATTTGGTTGAAATATTTGATTACATTATCCATAAAGGTGAAGTTCTTCATTACTTTAAGTTCCTTATTCATGATCAAATAAAATATTACCTATCATGTTTAATTCTCATACTTTTCTACAATCCATTTTAGGTTTCTTTAGGTATCTTAATAGAAAGAAACCTCAAACATCATTGAAGGAGAATAAAGATGAGAATGACAAGTTCAAATAATCAAAGAATTAGGCAATTCATCCTCGACAAAAAGTAGAATTTGGTAAAATTGTGCTTTGATCCATTATAAAGAGGATGTCAAATACAAATCTTATAGTACTACATAAAAGATTTAATGTCAAAGGACATGGATATATCATTATCTTATCCAATGATCTCATGTTGCATTTTTTAAGCATAATGAAGCTAGACGTTACCTGCATGCAGGATTGGATCAAGTGCAAACCCCTTTATCCTTCAAGTCCTTCTTTTTATGTTCATATTAGACAGTATAAAGTTGAGCTTGTGCATTATGATAATGATAGGTACTTATATTGTGTTGTTAGGGATATAAAATTACATTCCTACTTCAATTTCCTAGATTTATGCCTTACTTAAGATGTGGAAAAACTCATTAATAGAATACTACAAGTACATAGACATGACTATGTTAATGAACAAGAAGCAAAATTGTTACATGGCATTATACCATGAATGGTAAGTAAGGCAAAGATGATTACTTTATTTTTTATTATATTTTCTCCTTAACCATCTTTAATATTGATAATGTTATAGGCATCATTAGATGTTGATAGTAGTCTATCTTAAAGACAAAGTGGTGTAATAGTTTAACCTATTAGGGCACGAATCATGCACAAGTTGGAAGGTAGTACTTGATAAGTCCATAAAGGTACATCACATGCTAGACAATGCCAAGAAGAAAGGCATTATCTAGTGGGTTGAAGTGCAAGTAACTTTTCTTTTCATGTTTGAGTACTTAATATAGTGGTTAAACATCATTACATGAAATTAACATTCTTCTAAGTTAATTTGTTACAATGCTACATTTAACAAGGCAACATTGAGTATGGCTAGTTCATGATGAAATACATGGTAAAAATGATCAAGTACATGAAGTAAGATAAAAGGTTGAATAAGGCAATTCTTTGAATTTTAGTTGGCTATACATTTATGGAAAACATGTGATTTTATTTTTTTATCGAGTTTTATATGTAAACATACAATTTTTTGGAGGAAACATAACACTTTACAATAAAGAAGAAATAAGAGTCTTATAGAAGGAATGATCTACATATGTATTAAAAGAAATACTAACATTGGCTTGATGAGACTACTAGATATATAAATTAGTGGGTTTAATCATAAATGAAAATGTATATATGCTTATGCTTGTAAGAATTAGTGGAATTAATTGTGTGTATATATATTATGTGCATTATTGATATCCTTTTGTATTGACATATGTGTCTGCTTTGCTATTTTTATGTAATAAGTTTAGTTTCTAGTTTTTGGGTTTTGAGTAACAATAACAGTAATTAAAAAAAAAACACATTAGTTGTTTATTTAAAATTGACATGGATATGGTATGACATTGATTTTCTAAGCCTAATCAACATGGAAAAGTAAAATTATGTCTTAATTAAATTTAGGCAGTAACAACAATAATTTGATAAAAAAATGCAAAACAAAGTTGTTTATTTATTAATAATCGATGTCAATATGATACATCATCAATTTTCTAATCAACTGAGAAGTTATATTCAACTATTAAATATTTTAAAAATAATATTAGATGTTGATTTTAGTTTATAATCAATGTGAATGATTTAAATGATGCTATTTTTCTTATCTTGAAAACTACTAAAAACAAAAACAAGAGTTCAAATAGAAGGCAAGTTTGTCCTAGCACTAAAATGTAGATAGGAGCATCTTTCTTATGATATTCTTAGTGCTTAATGGAGAAATTAAAACAAAAGATTACTATAGCTCAAGTTTAACCAATTGTTTGCCTCCATCTCATTGACATCTTCTTCTTAACATTAAGGTTTGTTTGAACATTTTATTTTTCCTTTAAACCTAATAAAGAACATTTAGCAATTGTGTATTTTTTATTTTTTTTATTTTTGTGTTTTTTATTTTATTTTTATAGCTTTAAGTGATATATGTGTTAATATATTCCCCCATGGAATATATAGATTGTATAAAGATGAATCTCATCTAAATTGTTTTATTAAGTTTATTTGAAGCCAAAAGGAAGGTTATTTGGGAGAAATATTACTAGATTTTTTTTTGTTAATAAATCAAGTTATAAGACTAAGAGAGTAACATAGAATTTATTTCTTGCTTTATCAAGAAATTATAACATGTGTTATAGCACGAGCATGAACTAATGCTGTAAATAATCTCAGTAAAATTATTCAAATGAGATTCACATTTAGATTTAAAGAAAATAGTGGACTTCTACAAAAGAAAATCAATGAGTATTCTTTCTATATAAAGAGTCAAGATGATAGGAGCACTATATAAACAACACACGATACCACTAAAGTTTAGTAGCATAAGATAAGTAACAAATTTCTTTTTAATAAAAGAATATAGTTTTAATGTTACAATTCTAATATCAATTTTGACATGCTTATACCTTTCTTTTGCCACAATAGGTTTCACAAGGATTTTTATTAATGGCCATGTTTGGAAGACAATGTAAATTCTTTTTGTGGTATTTAGAGGTATTATTTCTTGTTTTTGCAACATACATATATGTCTTCTACTATTTGAACACAATTAAATGTATATAATTATTGTCATTGTGTTTTTATTGTATTTGGAATATTATTTTTGACTAACGATGCTGGAAATCACACATCATACATGCACAGCGGAATAAAATTTTTTGCACGATTTCCACTAAGGATCCATGCGAATTTAGAACGCCATAGATTAGGGATTAGGGTTTATACTTTTCGGCCAAAATCTTCTGTCCGCTGCACAGCAAATCCGATTTGCTTTCCAAATCACGAACCGGAATAGAAACTAGAAGATCAGATCACCAGTACAGCATTTATGTGGCTGCACCTCTGTGGTATCCACACGAACCTGTGAATCACCGATGAATGTCCACTACACACACCGGTTGGAATTGATCTCCTTACACTTCGTAGTACTAGCTACGCCTCTTCAGGGGATTTGGTCAAGGAGAGGTGCTAGGGTTTTCTATGCCTTTTTGGGGTGCGTGAATAATGATAGATATCCTATTATTACCCAATAAGCCTATTTAAATAGGTGTATAGAAAAACCTAACCTATTTGGGCTTTATTCCATGTACAATTATAGGATTACTATTGGGCCTTATAATTATAACATGAATTCCCAAATATTAAGCCCAAACAATTTAGTCCATTAATTCCAAATTCACTTGGCTCTAGGTGTGCGACCCTACAAGCTCTCATTACGTTGGCAATGACCATTAATCATATTAATGATCATAAATAATGATTGGTGTCTAGCAACACATAATTGTTACCTAAGTAATGAGAAAGTCGGTGATTTGACTAAACATTTACACGTGATCATCACTTATGTCCTTTTGTCCTATACATCTAGATTGAGCACGAGACATGGACCGTGTCATTCCCGTATAGCCCAACCTTAAGGTTTCTTGATTCCTAAGTAAGCTGACTGAAACAAATGTAATTGACATCTCATGTCAATTTATCTGAGCATGGCCATGCATTTTCTCAGCTTTACTTAATCAAGGGACCCATAGATGTTACTCCTGTTATATAGGAGGGACAAATCCCATCTTGATCACACAAACCCCTCTGCATGATATGTGACATATCCAATATCTACCCTTGCATTCACTTAACCATTAGTGACATAGAATAGTATCAAAATATGAAACTCACATGTAGGGAACCTTGGTGATCTCAGGTCAAAGGACCATATTAATAATGATCACTAAGAACCACTTATGACACTCATATAACGATCCATGTAGTGTTCTTAATATAGGTCGGTCCAGTATACAAGTTCTCTAACTTGTACTCATGTGTAAACTTAATATCCCATATAAGTCTTCACACATGCTAATCTTAACATATCAAAGCAACCTAATCCACAATGATATATGATTAGGGACATTTAAGAATACAATTATTCTAAGGTTATTATTATAATTGAATATATTACGCAGATAATATATATAAATATAATAATTGGAATTGCCATTAAAATAACATGATTCAAAATTACAATCACCAATATGATTGGTTTTAGAGCATATACACTAACAAACGAGACATTATGATATGACTTGAATATTGTTGTTTATAATAATATAATTGTTAAATTCTATAATTAGATTCAAACATTACTCTGATTGTAATAGGGTTTAAGAAAATTCTAATGGATAAAAAAAATTGGTAAATCACATTGGTTATTTAAAAACACCATTATCCTATATTGACATCAAACACAAACTAATGTATTATGTGGATTTTAAGATATGAAAAAAAGTTGAATTTCAACAATATTCTACAAATTAACATCCAGTATAAATAATCATGTTAATTATTAAACTAAATAATTGACGTATGATTTCAAAAATTCAATAATATTCAAGAACTAAACATGTTAGTTTTCTTGTAAAAAAATTGACATTGTTACCTATATTCAATGTTAGTCTAAGAATTGTCATTGGATATACTAGAAATACAAGTATGCCTATATATATGTTAATAAATAACCAATATGGAATGGATTAAATAACTAATGCTATTGGGAAATACTATAGTAGTGTCAAGACATGGTTATAACTTTACTTTAGGCATTTCAATTCATTTACCATATAACTAAGTAATAAGCATCCTTTACAATTAAGTTCGATGACAAAAATTAGAAGTTTGGCTTTATGGATCAATTCAGAAAAAATTTAGACCCTTCAATAAGTTTTTATGAGGCATAAATCAATTTAGAATTGATTCATGTCATCCTACTTAGCTTTGTAAGTCTTGAATCATTTTGAGAAGTGATTCAATGCAAGTTGAATTGATTTAAATACTCAATTTCACTTCTATCAAGATTGAATCAATCTAAAGTTAGGTACCATTGACCTTAATGAATTGACTTACCAAACACTTTACACATGAGTTTATGCATTCTTACATAAATTTTCATTGTTCAAGTGCAAGTAAATCCTACTAGATCACAACCCATTTGTCATAACTGGTATACTGCCCGTTAATTGGTTTCATTAGTCTAATTGATTAATTAACCAAATTCATTAACCTTGACATATTGGACTTGCACACCCAATATGCCATGAAGTTAAAAATATGTAGACATAATTTCTTCTAATTATAAACATTTGAGAAATACATTTTCACGCTAGTATGCAAACCTATAGTAGTATCATATCACAACTTAAAATTTATATGAAAAATGACTTATTTATACCTACCATAATAATAACTAAACATGTTTTGCATCTAATGCTATCTTCCAATTTGACAAATTCTTCTTCTAAAATGCTTTGGATTTTCCCTAGAAGCAACCTATAATGATTATTTGAATTTTACCTATAAGTGTTGGAAAAATTAAGGAATGAGTTTTATGATTCAATGAGTACAGATCTCTTTAAAACTATTATACAACAAAATCAAACAAATAACTAAATTTGGCATTAAACAAGCCAAGCATCAACAAAAAAGGAATAACCATAATGGCATTTGTATTTATAGCTTAGGTAATTAAATAATTAACTAGTTATATCATATTCCTATCACATGCATATTAAAATTTCATAAATTACAATAATAATACCATTGCCATAACCTAACAAGTGACAATCTCAAACTATCTAAATATAAGAAATTAACAATAAACTATTCTCAAATATTCAACTAATACTACATTCATTTACACACATTATAATCCTTAGAATCATGCAATGCCAATACTAGAAGTAAATAAATGAATAAATAATTCAAACTTCTTTATGATTCTTATGTTTGCCTTATCCTTCCATCTATGCCATCGTTCTCCCTCTAAAATCTAGTTTATCCCTTCATAAATAGTTATATGGATCCAATGCAATATTTAGATCACAATAATATTCAACCCTTTATTTCATCTTAATGCCATTATGGTATAATTCATATTTCACACTTAATCTTAACTACAACAAGGTAATTCATTCATTATCATATTCACATGTTACAATAGCTTAGACATAATTACATCACACTATAATATTATAACAATAATAATACTAATAGTAATTCCTACACTTTTCACATGTGACCAAAAGCCAATCACAAGCATTAATCTCAACCAGTAGACACACATGCACATGCACAAGAGTAGATATATATATATGTTAAATGTGTTGTAGCTAATTAAGAGCAGCTACTCCATACTTCTACAACATAACTTTGAAGAATGAAATAAGCCATTATTAACTAGATTTAATTCCCCATGCAAGGAAATACAATTTTCTCCTTATATGAACTTACCTACTAATTTAGAATTTCTAATATAATAATGTAAGTTTCAAAGTAACAACCAACCCTATCATAAAGTGTTACCATAATATAAATATTCATATGGCTTATGAATAAAAATAATAAGAAATATAAAATTAATAAAAATAATATTTTGGTTAGATACATATTCACTTAATAATGCTAATTCACTTTAAGAAGTGTAGAACATCTACATTCATCTTTCCTTTTTTTATCTTATTAGTTAGTTATAAAGATAATTATAACTATACATTTTTCTAGTTATTTTCATTTAAGAATGCTTTCTATGAATTATATTGCTTCTTTTTTAATAATCTAAATAAAAAATTCCTAATATTTCAAACATCATTAGGAGAAAACTCGTATAGGATTCTAAGTGAAGGTTCTTAATTGAAGCTTAATCAAGTGAAAATATTAAAGTATTTTGTATTAGAATTACTCACTTGCTCAAAAAAAGCTCTTTCAAGCTTAGCACAACTGGAATCCATGGAGAAAGTTAATAAAAGGAGTAACTGATCCACTCCATTTTATGGCTTTTAATTGCAACCTTGCAACTCCCCACATTAACAATAGTAGTTTCTAGTCGATGGAGGAAGGTTGGAGACCTATAGTGGTGTAGCAATCGCTAGGTGAGGTGGCAAATGAAATGAAGAGGTTAAAGGAGAAAGATTTGAATAACAAGAAAAGATAGAATAGAATGGAGAGCTTGGAAGAAATAAAAATACAGAGACTAATATTATAAATTTATACTCAAGAGATTTAATCTAATGCACCTTAAGTAAAGTGAATTCACTTTTTTAAATTAATCTTAGCCACTAGATGCTGGAAATCGCGCATCATACATGCACAGCGGAATAAAAATTTTGCACAATTTCCACCAAGGATCCATGCGAATTTAGAACGTCATAGATTAGGGATTAGGGTTTATACCTTTTGGCCAAAAATCTTCTGTCCGCTACACAGCAAATCCGATCTGCTTCTGTCCATTTTCCAATCCAATCTGCTCTCCAAATCACGAACCGGAATAGAAACTAGAAGATCAGATCACCAGTACAGCATTTATGTGGCTGCACCTCTGTGGTATCCACACGAACCTGTGAATCACCGATGAATGTCCACTACACACACCGGTTGAAATTGATCTCCTTACACTTCGTAGTGCTAGCTACGCCTCTTCAAGGGATTTGGTCAAGGAGAGGTGCTAGGGTTTTCTATGCCTTTTTGGGGTGCGTGAATAATGATAGATATCCTATTATTACCCAATAAGCCTATTTAAATAGGTGCATAGAAAAACCTAACCTATTTGGGCTTTATTCCATGTACAATTATAGGATTACTATTGGGCCTTATAATTATAACATGAATTCCCAAATATTAAGCTCAAACAATTTGGTCAATTAATTCCAAATTCACTTGGCTCTAGGTGTGCGACCCTACAGGCTCTCATTACGTTGGCAATGACCATTAATCATATTAATGATCATAAACAATGATTGGTGTCTAGCAACACATCATTGTTACCTAAGTAATGAGAAAGTCGGTGATTTGACTAAACCTTTACACGTGATCATCACTTATGTCCTTTTGTCCTATACATCTAGATTGAGCACGAGACATGGACCGTGTCATTCCCGTATAGCCCAACCTTAAGGTTTCTTGATTCCTAAGTAAGCTGACTGAAACAAATGTAATTGACATCTCATGTCAATTTATCTGAGCATGGCCATGCATTTTCGCAGCTTTACTTAATCAAGGGACCCATAGATGTTACTCCTGTTATATAGGAGGGATAAATCCCATCTTGATCACACAAACCCCTCTGCATGATATGTGACATATCCAATATCTACCCTTGCATTCACTTAACCATTAGTGACATAGAATAGTATCAAAATATGAAACTCACATGTAGGGAACCTTGGTGATCTCAGGTCAAAGGACCATATTAATAATGATCACTAAGAACCACTTATGACACTCATATAACGATCCATGTAGTGTTCTTAATATAGGTCGGTCCAGTATACAAGTTCTCTAACTTGTACTCATGTGTAAACTTAATATCCCATATAAGTCTTCACACATGCTAGTCTTAACATATCAAAGCAACCTAATCCACAATGATATATGATTAGGGACATTTAAGAATACAATTATTCTAAGGTTATTATTATAATTGAATATATTACGTAGACAATATATATAAATATAATAATTGGAATTGCCATTAAAATAACATGATTCAAAATTACAATCACCAATATGATTGGTTTTAGAGCATATACACTAACACTAGATTCTTTTACTTAATCATTTAATTAAATCCTAGCCACTTTTTATATTTACTTATCCCAACAAGTCAAAATTCCAAATTTTATTTTGCCACAAATTCTAATTCCTCAATAGTTTCATTGTAAATTAGTATATTTAGGAATCTAAAAATAAATTTCCTTAAGCTTTATAATTTTTAGAAATATTATTTATCAAAGTATACATATAATATATATAAGTATGTTTATATAATATTGTATTAATAGTCATAATTTTTTAACCTTCTAAATCTCTTTATAAGATAAAATGGAGAATGTTTTAGCTATAATATACAATTAGTGGTTCTATTTATACATAATTTGTCCATATAGAATATTTTAAATGACACACTTGTTTCAATCAAATACTTTAAATATTCAACATCAGATAAATGGAAATTTTTACTTAAAATAAAATAAAATAAAATATTACTTCAAACATGATAAGTTTTCCTTTCCTTAGAAGAATTCATTATCAAATTTTAGGATGGCTATATAGGTATATATAAGAGATATGTATATAGAAACAAAAATTTGACATTACTTGTATAAATTGTATTCAAATGAATTTTTCTACAAAAATAGAAAAGGAAATATTATTTATAGTCTTGTAATAAAATATTTACTAATAACTTATTCTTCCCTTGCCATTAATTTTCTTTATAGGTTGGTTAATGCACCTTACCCTTATTAACGATCTATTTATCATGGATTTGTCTTATCAATCCTTTTTGTACTATTGTTTAATTAGCTAATTTCATTACTACATAATTTATGGTTTTTCTAGACTAAATTCTATTCATAGCCCACATTTAATTAAGTATTTCTATAGAATTGTTACTTATCTTCAGGACTATGCGTGATTCCTCAATAAAGGAATAAATAAAAATTATATTAGATTAATGATAAGAGTAAAGATATACATACATACATACATACATATATTGTGCTTTGCAAAATCTATTAATAAGTAACACTTCTAGTTTCATACAAATAAGTCATCCAAAAGGCTTGATCTATCACTATTAGTGGGTTAGTATAACCATTCAAATATGAATGAAATATTGAAATAAATCACCAGGCTTTATAAAAAGCAAACAAATGAAATCTGATATAATAAGTTAAGCTTAGTGGGCTTCCATATAGAATTCAATTCAAATAATAAGAATAAACAATCAAAATTATGTACGATTTTATCTTTTAAATAATATTTAAACATTAAAGATCTATTCCCAATTAGAATAATATTTTAGTCTTTCATCTATATTCAACTTATTATTTCTACTTTTCATTTCCCTTAATAATTTCATTTTAATTAATGTATCCTCATTTTGAAAATTTCATCTTTCTAGCTACAATCAATCGCATAGGTCATACATAAATATTAGTATTATGTACTCATGCCAATTTAATAAATTTCACAAAATTTATAGAAAACTAAGCTAACAGAAGGATGATCGCTTATATAGTTCATTATGAACAACTTGGGAGTTTCTTTAAATGCCACAGTTGATTATTTACACAAGTATAGGTGTGCAGGGAGAACACTAGCTAGAGTGACAAACTAAAAATAATTATTTACACAAATATGTACATGATTACCTTTATATAAATACAAAAATTCTATGTGATTTACTAATTAAATAATTTTATTAGTATTCTTTGATTTATTTATTTGATTTCTAGGCTTAAATTCCTCTACACAACTTGAAACCAAATGTATTCCAAAATTCTAAATAGCCTTGCTCTAATTTATTAGATGTATGTTTATTACAATCCAACAAACTTAAGATAAAGCCATAAGTCATGAAATAAAAAAAGATCTTTACCAATCATACATAATTAAGTAAATCACTTACTTATGATTTATAAAGAGAATTGAAGAAAAGTTAATGATAATTTTTTAAAAAAACTAACTAAATTGTTACTAGAATTAGTTATAAGGAATTAAGCTATAGAAAGAAAAAAAAAAGAAAAGGGGCCAATGATTCTCATGCTTATATAGATTAACTACTAGTAACAGGTTGCATAAAATTGTAAAACTTTTAGTTCTCTTATCACCTATATTTCATATTTGTTCTTAACACATATGAACAAGTTGATTTAAACAAGCAGTCTATTTACTTGATAATAATAAAAGTAAAGGAAGTTTTAAAGATAATGCTCATATAAAATCTGAAAAATCTTTTCGAACTTAAAAATTTATACACAAAGAAGAAATATTCCAAATATAATTTATAATAAATATATGACCAATATTTAGTGAAAAAAGGGATACAAACCATTAAAAGTAAATAACATAACAAAAAAGAAAAAAATAATCTTAAGAACTTAGATACTACAAAATAACATGACTTCACAATAAGAAAAATATACTATTGTGATTCTCCAATAGGGAGAAAGGTAGTTTAGAAAACTTGGATTAGGAGTTTATTGAAAAGAAGCCTACTTTAGAACTATACAAATACACTAGGTGATCAAAGAACCAAATAAAAAAATTATTGCTCCCAAAGGCTAAAAAGCCATTCTTAAGTTATAAACTATCATCATTAAACCCAACAAAGTCAAGAGCAATTATTTCAACATTAATGGGGTAATCATGTATACAATATAAATATCTCTTAAAATTTTATAATTAACCTAAGTTATCTAATTCAAATAGGAACATTACCTATAATCTATTTTATAGTTCTCACACAATATTCAAATATGATACTTAAATATGAGACCTTTAGTGTGGAGTCCATATTTGAGTACTATAAATGAATATAGGTGTAAATGTAGCTAACTAAAGAGTACTTAATGTAGATGCTCAAGTATGGTACATGAATATAATTATTAGGATAATTCTCTAGAAAGATATTTAAGTACTATATGCTGGAAATAAAGATCACTAAATATGAATAAAGAATATCAAAAAAGAAAAAGAAAAATAAAAACTACATTTGATTTTTATTTTCTAATCTTCATAACACTATTACACATAATGATCTTTCACATTAACCATTTATATTGTCACTTTTACTTTATATAAAAACATATATAACACACACTCTCTTTCAAAGTGATCTCTCGACATTGAATAATCTTTTCAGAATTACCTTTTTCACAATAGAGGAGTACTTTTATATATAGTGCTAACAAACTAACCATATGGTTAAAATATTCTCTTAACCACTCTAACCAACTAACCATTTAGTTGGAATATTCTTTCTTAGTTTTGGATTATCTTTTTACAACACACCTCTCTAAGTAAAAACATTTAAAGATATTATTCCCAATATGCTCTTAAGTCTTTCAAATCTATCAATCTTCAATAGTTTAGTTAGAATGTTAACAACTTGCTCTTTTATCTTGCAATAAGCCATTTATAGCTTCCTTTTATTCACTTGATCCCTCAAAAAGTGAAATCTGGTCTCTATATGCTAGCTCCTTCCAAAAAAGCCTAGATTCTTGGCTAAGTTTAAAGATGATTAGTTATCAATATAGATCTTCATTACTCCTTCAATCTTCATATGCATTTGCTTAAGTAAGCTTTAAAGCCATATAGCTTAACATGCACTAGTAAATGTTGCCACATATTTAGCTTCATATAAATAAAGTGCCACAATTGGTTATTTCTTTGAACTCTATGAAAAAGATTTGTTACAAAACTAAAACACAACCGCTAGTGCTTTTTTTGTCATCTTGATCACCACACCAATCATTAGTCAAGTACCTTAGAATTCTTTTTCTATTAGAATAATTTTTATTAGTAAATAGCAAACTTTGATCCTTAGTAACAAAGACATATCTCAAGATCTTTTTGGATCCTAGTAAATAGGAATGCTTAGATTTATCCATGAACTTATTAACCAGATCTACTTTATAACATATATCAAGCCTATTGTTACATAGATACCTCAAATAATCCAAAATTTTCTTGAACATTGGAAGATCGATTGCTTTTTTATCTTGATTCTTCATCAGTTTGCACTCGGCAACAACCAAAGTTTTTATACTATTACAACTTAGTATGTTAAAACTTTTTAGGATATCATTAGCATAATTCCTCTAATATATAAACACTCCATTTGAAGTTTAAACAAACTGCATTTCAAGGAAATAAGATAGTAACCTAAAATTTGACATTTCAAACTCTTTCTTCATAATTGTTTTTAAATTTTAAATTTTTATTTTATCACTTATAGTAACCAAAAGATTATCCATGTATAAGCACACAATCATCATGTTCTTTTTATTAGTTATTCTTACATATAGTGCATATGTAAAAGAACATTTTTCAAAGTTGTAATCTTTAAAGAAAAGATTAATTCTTTTGTTCCAAACTCTTAGAGCTTGTTTAAGCTTACACAAAGCCTTTTTAAACTTGTACACCTTCTATTTACTCCCTTTTTTTTATCACAAATTAAGGTTGTTGACATACATACACTTCTTAATTTAAAGGACCATTTAGGAATATTGATTTCAACTTAGATAATGCATATTCCAGCCTTTATAAGGTGCTATTACAATGACCAGCCTTACTATCTTAATGCTTGCAAAATGATAGGCACTTCTTTTTCATTTATCCCTTAATTTTATAAGAATCCTTTAGCTACTAGTCTAGCTTTATATTTCTCAACCTTGACATTTGGTTAAATTTTGGTTTTATACATCCATTTCACATTAATTAGCCTTTTATCTTTTAAAAAATTAACTAGATCTCATGTTTGATTTTTCTTAGTTACTTTTAGATTATCCTTTATTACTTTAATTCATATAAGTTTTTAATTGCTTTCTTAAAGCTTACTTAGTCATAATTAACAAATAAAGCTAAGTGTACTAAACCACTATCTTCATTCACTTGATTATCTAAGAACAATTCATGCTCTCTAAGTTTAATAGATTATTGTTTGATTTTGCTTAATCATGTAGGTTCAAAGGCTCATTGTTCACCTTTGATCATTCACCCATTGACTTGAAGAATCACTCTCTTCTTTATTCTCAAGTAGCACATTTTTTCTACTTTTCTCTTTCTTTTCTTAGTTCTATGGATAGATTTCATCAATGATTAAATCTTTGCTGATAATGACCTTGTGATTCTTAGGATTGATTAATTTATAACCCTCTATTGAGTGATAACCCACCAAAATAGCTTGATCACTTTAATTGTCTAACTTTTTCCTTTTTTTTTTCCTAAAATCTACATATAACATAGAGAGAGTTAAATACTCTTAAGTTATTAACAATAAGCCTTATCTCCTTTGGTGTTTTGTTAATAAACTTTTTAATTAGGCATCTATTTAAGATGTATACTACGCATGAAATTACTTCTCTTTAGTAATTAGTTAGCATGTTTTTTTACTTTAGCATGCTCCTTAGTATGTTCAATATGGTTTTATTCCTCATTTCTACTACCCTATTATGTTAAGGTGTGTTTGGAGTTGTAACTTCATGTATAATGCCTTCTTTATCATAAAATTCATTGAACTCATTAGAGTTGTATTCACCTATACCATCAATTCTTAGCACTTTTAAGTATTTTCCACTTTGCTTCTTTGCTAACTGCTTAAACCTTCTAAAGGTCCTAAAGGCTTCTAACTTATGCTTGATTAAAAAGACCTAGATCATTCAAGTGAAGTTATTAACAAATGTAATGAAATAGTTGCTTTCACTAAGATATAAGATACTTATTGGTCTACACATATTAGAATAGATAAGTTCAAAAGATCTATTTGTTTTTGTATGTAGTTTGTTTCTAGAATGATCCTTTATGCTATTTTCCCACCATGCATCTTTCATAAAATTTGTCAGCTTAATCCACTATAGACAAACCAAGCACCATTCCTAATATGTCCATCTAGTTTAAGCTTTTGAAATCTAGACAATTAAACCTAAGATGCCAGATCTAGGCTTAATCCTTCACAGTAACACTTAAGCATTGGTAAACACCATTTTGGATCTTAATATTAAAGGTTATATTTTTGGATAAAGGAACTTTTAAGTTATTCTTATTATTTTGATCAATTATAATTCTCCTTAGTTCATCTACATATTATAATCTTTTTTTTAGTAAATGCCCCAAGCTCACAAGATTATTCTTTATGGTTGGTACATATAACACTTTAAAAATGAATACATGACCACCATTCTTCTATTAGATTAATATACTACTTGGTCCTTCAACTAGAATAATGTTATTATTAACAAATTTAACTCTTGATCTTATAGATTTATCTAATTCAACAAATAAATCCTTCTTTCTTCCTATTATATGATTAGAACAACCAAAATCTAAAAGCCATGAATTGGACTTAGACTCATTAAAAGTTAAAGTTACCATTAATAATATGTGATCATCATCTTTACTCTCTTGCATAAATTTGACTACTTCTTCAGCTGATGATTATTTTCTTCAATTTACACTTATAAAAAAAGTGGCCATATTGATAATACTTATAGAATTTAATATAAAACTTGTTAAATCTTGATCTTTTACCATTTACTTAGCTTCTAGCTCTCTCTTAAGGCTTATGTATGCTTGTTCTTTCATGACTCACTTCTTCTCTTACATCTTCATGATCATCTAACCCTTTAAAGCTTTTTCCACCATAATTGCCTTTATCTCTTGCTTTTTCATGCCTTAAGGGATTTCTTCCCTTTCATGATCCTTTAAAAGATTTTCCTATTTCTAAACATAACTTTGAAATTCCTACTCCACTTATTTTTTTGAATTTCCTTCATTAATCTTCTCCTCATGAGTTTCCATTGAACTCTATAGATAATCTACTATCATGTTGGCCAGATCCTTTAACTTCTTAATTATAACAACAATATGGTCAATTCTTACTGTTAAAGTTCTAAGAATTTTCTTTGTAATGGCAAGATCTTTTATCATGTCTCTATTAGAATTTTCTTTAAAGAAGAAATATATATATATATATATATATATATATATATATATATATAGAAAGAGATAGAGGAAAAGGTTACAGGAGAAGAAGCAAGGGTCAAACTTGAATAGCGAACTTTAGAGCATATAGGAAATAGATTTGCCTAGTTTGAGAATCAAATACATGGTGTTGGTAGCAATGCATCATAAGTTAACAACTAATTTTTTGTTTATTATCATTAATAGTTAAATCATAGGTATTATCACCAATTTTGCTTGGCATATCTCAATTTAAACTTAAAAGGTAACCAAATTGTAACCTTTTCAATCCTAATCCACCTTTAGATTCTCTAAGACTAATACTACCATTCACTGGACCTTCTAACACCTAGCAACAACAAACTTCCTTTATCGGCCATAATCCATGATTAAGGCCTTCTCTTTCACCTAATAGCAATAATTTCCATTGCCTCTAGTCCATTAAGGGTCCATTTCCCACCACCTTATTTCATTGTTATTGCTTCCTTTAATCATAACAACAAGAAAAGTTAGGATTTTGTAAAATGAAACTTTGCTTAATTTAATGAAATACATATTAGTGGGCATTTTAGTCATTTCATTAATAATTTTATTTTTAATTAAAAATTAATAATCAAGGAATAAAAAAGGAATATTCCTAACATCAATTTACATAATGGATAAACTTAAAGGATTTGGAACATTGGGGAAGGTCTGTGTAATTTTGGTATCTTTCAAGGGAGGATAGTGTATTTTACTCTTTTTCTAATTATTCTCATTTAAGAATTCTTATTTTGAATCCTACTAATCCTATTTTAATAATCTAAATCACAAATTCCTAATATTTTAAGCATCATTAGGAGAAAACTAATATAGTGTTTGAAATGAGGATTTTTAATTGAGCTTAATCAAGTGGAAATATTAAAGTACTTTATACTATAATTACTCACTTATTTCGAGAGAAGCTATTTCGAGCTTGGCATGGCTGGAATCCATAGAGGACATTAGCAAAGGGAGTAGCAAATCCATTACATTTAGCTATTTCCAACTATGTCCCTATAGCTTCTAACACTACCAATAGTAACAACTAGTTAACAGAGGCCTATGGTAGCATAATAAGAACCAATTGAGATGCTGAATGAAACAAGGAGGTGAATAAAGAGAGAAAAACTTAAAAAAGAAAAAAAAGGTAGAACAAAATAAGGAGCTTGGGAGAAATGAAAACAAGAAGGATGATATTATAGATGTATAGCCATAGGTTTTAAGGTACCTTAAGTAGATTGAGCTTACTTCTTTAAACCAATCTCAGCCACTAGATTCTTTTACTTAACCATTTGACTAAATTCTAACCAATTTTTATATTTACTTATCCTACTAAATCAAAAATCCCAATTTTAGTTTCCCATAAATTTCAATACCTTATTATTTTCATTATTAATTAGTATATTTAGGAGTTTAAAAATAATTTTTTGAAGCTTTATAATTTTTAGAAATGTTATTTATCTATACATACATACATATATATAAGTATGTTTATGTAATATTATATTAATAGATATGATTTTCTAACTTCTTGAATCTCTTCATAAGATAAAGTGGAGAATGTTCTAATGATAAAATATACAGTTAGTTGTTCTATTTATTTGTAATTTTTCCATTATAGAATATTTTAAATGACACTCTTGTTTTAGTCAAATACTTCAAATATTTAAAATTAGAGAAAAGATTCTTAATTAAAATAAAATAAAATAAAATATTACTTTGAACATACTGGATCTCATCTTTTATACAATTTTATATAATTTAATTATTGCACAACATAAAAGTAACATCTTATGTACCAATTCCCACAAGTGATTCACATAAAAAAATAATTCCCTATCATTTAATCTCAATTTTTGTAAATTATGTCAAAATCTAACTCAATTAAACTAATTCATTGAAAATTCACAAGTTTGGTTAAAATGTATGCTTATAGTTTATAAAGGAGATAATTAGTGGTGAGGTTATTTATTGGTTGCTCCTAAACATTGAAAAATGAAGAGGTTTAGAGTTTGGACTCCAATATCTTATTTGAATTCAAAACCCTTAGTCTTTCACAATTTAAAGAGAATGAGTAAAAGAGAAGTTTCACAAATATTAAGGAGTTAAATTCATTACTTTACTTGAATTAAGGTGAAGAGAAGTTGATAAGGATGATTGGAACTTCTCTTACAAGATTTGGGGAGGGAGAAGAGAAAATATAATATGTTGGGAAAAAGAAAAGATAGGTTGAAATAGGGAAATATAAAAGTGTGAAGTACAAAAGGAAAAATAGGAAATAATTTCCTAAGTGTCTTTCACATTTACATACTCACCTTTAATCATATTTAACTTTAAAATATTTGCTACTAAACCTAATTTAAAACCTTTTAACACAAAATTATTACCTAAATATCTTTTGAAATTAATTAATTATTTTTACATAAAACTTTTCAAATTTTGATAGGAGTTACATGTTGCAAATTAATTAAAGAAATATGAATTTTTTATTTGTGCAATATTTAGCATATTATTGGTCAATTTGATTGAAGTGGATAAAATCATATAACATTATAAAATTCTTTAATTACATAAATAATAGAGGTTGTGCTTATTAAAATAATTTCATACTTAAAGATATAAAGATTTTTATAATTATATTATAGAATCTTACTTTGTTCTATATCCAAATGTATATGACATTATAGATAGTACTAAAGATTAATACAAGTATTCTCACTTGTAATGTTCAAAGTGAATAAAAGTTATCACTTTAAGATAAATTCATTACATGTCATATCTAACATAAAGGATAGGTATGATAATGTGCTAAATTGTTTTTAAAATCATCACATAAAGTTTTCTAATGTATTACATGTTTTATATAAGTTACAACCACAAGATCTCTATTTGGACATATGTTAACATTCCCAAATTGAGTGATTCTAATTTTAGTCATTGGAAGGAACAACTAGAAATTACATTGGGATGTTTAGACTTGAATTTGTGTTTTCAAATGGGTAGCAAGTTTATTGGTTATCTAAAATGATCTAAATGTTATAGATTTTACTTCCATATTCATCATAACAGAATTATAGAAATTGATATGAAAAAATTCCTTAAAGATGGAAATGATAGTGGGAGTCATGAATTTAGAGAGGTTATGCTATCTCAAAATGAGAAATTGACTAGTGTTGATTAGAGTAAAATTATGAAAAATCAAACTAATATGGAGATATCACATCAGAAAGAAAAGAATGACATTGCTATACATTCCATAACAAAAAATACACATGATTAGGAAAATGTAGATCTTTCAAAATCACTAAGGCAATTTGAAAGATCAATAAAATTAATGACTTTGAATGATAACATTATGTATTGAGTGGGACATGAAATTGAAATTATCCAGTGACATTTTCATAAACTATATAAAGTAAAGGATCCATTAAATCGATGGAAGCTATGAGAGATAAAATGGTTTCCAATGTTTCATGGCTTCCATGAATGGTAATAACATTTTTGAATGTGTCATTTTACTTGATAGAGTCATCTTAATTCAAAGTAGATAGGTATTTAAAGGGTAAAAATATTTCAAAGGAAATGTTGATTGAGATAAAGCCAAATTTGTTTATAAAAGATCTATCCAAAGAGAAGTAATTCATTAAAGTATTTTTTGGCAATTATATTGTTATTTTCATCTTTAAGAACAACAAGTGCTCAAGTACATTAAAAAATTTGGAGTTAAAATATTTTGTTAGTTATAAAGAGAAAAAGAAAAGAGTGTGTTCATTAAGCATATTAGTAAAAAATTAATGGTGGTAAATCTCATTGTTAAAGCCTTAGAGTCTAAAGTTTATATTGAACATGTATTGTCCATAGGCTTGACTAATAATATATAATTTTGTATGAACTTATCTTCTATATTAGACCATGATATGAACATTATGGAAATTTTCAAATTGAACATAAAAGAAAAATGGATCATTTAAACATAATATACAAATAGGTTTATATCCTCTCTTATAATGAATTTTCTAAATAGAAGACCATATAGTGATGCATAGAAAGGAATTATGTTTTCTATGTATATATAAAACCATTACGATTCATATTGGTAATAAATTTAAAAGTATCATTCATCATTAAAATTACTAGTGTAGCCATCATTTTTTAACTCCATAAAAATTTTCATGTGATTGTTTAGCCAAAGTGTGATAATGTTAGAAATGGCTTATGGCCACATGAAAGGTCATCCATACAAGTGGAGTAATCATTATAATTAAATCTCATTGATTTATTAGATAATCATGACTAAAGCCATGTAGCTCCCTATTAAGGTGCAATGATACTTATTAACTAAAGATAATGAGTACTTTTTATATTTCCTTTATGAGAGAAATGAGTAGTTTTTCCATTGAAAGAGTTGTTTGAGATAATGGAATAGATTTTCATAATGGACGAAGATGAAGAATCATGACTTTTTAATGGGTTGTGACATTTAAAGCTCTATATAAATGACTATTTTTCCCTTTCTTTATTCACTGCCATCATCACAAGTTAAGGATAATTCTCATCACCTAATATTAGTATTAGAGTAATAAGGAGCATAAAGAAAGGGAAGATCAAAGTGTTAATTATATACTAACATTTGTTCTTTTGTGCTCTTTATAAGTTTCTTTCAAGTCTCAATTTCTATGGTGTAAGGTATATCTTCTTAACTTGTATAGTTTTTTAAATAGTTTTTAAGGATGAGAAGATACTTAGATATTTGTTTAATTTTCCTCATAATTGGTAGAATTGCTAATTGTATTTCATGAATTATGACATTCCTAAGATCTGCATATATTTTTGAATTTTTTTTACCAAATATTAGTGAAACTAACCTTATAATATCTCAAAAATAAAATCATGTGACTCATCTAATATGATAAAACACCTTAATTTAGCCATTAGTATCATATAATTGACAAATTTTCTATGTGATTACCAACTTAGAGCCTTGTTAAAGCTTTATCAGTCAATTAGGATTTTTAACCTTTAATTTGATTGAAGTTATTATTGTAGACTAAATATGATTCAATTTGTATATTAGAGTTGCTAAATATGTTTTTATAGTTAAAGATGGCTAAATAAAATTATTTTAGATATTGGAGAAATAAAATTATAATTAACTCTTTATCAAATAGGGCAAAAAAAGAAAAAGAAAGTATTATCTTTCTAAACTTGAGAAGAATTATTACATTAAAGGATGAGAAGTTAATGGAGAGAACTCTAAGCTAAAATGAACTAAAAGAGACTTGTACTTTAAAAATGTGCATATAACTTCTTGATTTAAAAAAAACTGTATTTAGCTTCATTATATGTTAATTTGTGTACACTTTATACATAATCTATTTCTCATTAATAATATATTTAATGAAACACTCACATAACTATCATATGTGACATAATCATTAATCCTTTTTAGAAACCTAAAAAAAAATAGAATTCAATTTATTTGCAATTAGATTTGTGAACAATTTTACATACAAATGCAATTCTAAATAAAAGGAATTCTTTTTTTTTTGGCTTCTAAATAGAGGCAAAAACCTTCATTTTCTTTTTTTTTAAATTATAATTATAGTTCATAGTTTCTAATTTAAATCTAATCATAAAGTTTTATGTCAATATAATAAGGCACACATGAGGCAAAAGAAAAAAGAAATATTGTTCCTTTCTACAAACTCAATGAAAATGGTTTTGTTTCAATTTTCTGATAAGTTAATTTTGTTATAATTTTCAATCCCTTTTAATTAATTTTCTTCCTCAAATTTTCCTTTTTCCTATACTAAAAATAAGTGATTTTATCTCTTTGATGTTTTTTTATAATGGAATGTAGTGGTCACATAATCATCAAATGAGTATGTTCCATCAAGTATATAGGTACACACTACAATAGAATTGTTTTATGACATTAATTATTTAACTTATTCCACATTAATTATTCACCGATGTATATATGAGTATTATTATATGTCTAATATATTTTATGAAGGTTATGAGATTGATGTTGAATACAAGTAACCACATCCATTATTTCATAGGAAAATCTATGTGTTCAGCTCTTGGATATTATTCAGTCAATAAAATAAGATGTCAATTTTTTTTTGTTTAATAACCAATGTGATTATGTATATCAGATGTTAGTTTGTAAACTACCATTAAATGACTTTTTTCATATCTTAAATTTTATATAATACATTAGTTTGTATTAAGTAGCTAATATGTAATATTAATATAGGATGATGGTGCTTTAGAATAATCAACATAATTTATTGGTTTTTTTTTAGTAAAATACTTGTAAAACCTATAACACTCAATGCAATATCTAATCTTAATTATAGAATCTAATAACTATATTATTATACAAGTAATATTATTATAGATAGTAATATCCAAACCCTATCTCAATATTTGTATGGTAAAAAATAATAATTCAAATATAATAAATACTCAATAACAAGAATTTCATATATTTAATTGGTCTAAATAGTAGAAAACATATAATATGTATATATAACACCTTTATCCAAAAATTGAAAGATAATTTTTTTATCTATTTCATTCATACACATATTACAATTTTATATAATATATATATATATATATATATATATATATATATATATATATATATATATATATATATATATATATATATATATATATATATAGTTTGTTGCAATAACTTAAGTATTTTTGTTGCCTAAGGATCCTCTCTTTGCTAGAGTAGGTACTTAAAAATAATCAACAATAATAGAGTAAGTTATAAAGAATTAGTGAATGAGACTCCATACAAACTATCCTAGGATTTTATTCCCCTTTTTATTATTTTTTGCCATCATAATTTGAATTATATGTTAGTGATACTTATAGGCCTTGTTCGCGGCTGTCGAACCGGCCAAATTAAAATTACTGATTCTAAAGAATTTTTGTAGGAAAATAGTGTGAACCAGGTCGAATCTCTAAAGATCCTTTTCAATAATTCTCAATGATTATTTACTAATTGAGTTTATGATGTAACAGAATGAATTCTATCTAATTATGCAACTTATCAAACACAAAATGTGCAGACTTAAAACTAGTACAGAATGCTAAATATGCAGAATTGAGACTTCAAAACTAAATGTAGATATGCAAAATAGAATTAAAATTGGGGGGGTTTGAAATTAAAGAAAGAAGATATCAATAGCAAAAGATTAATAATGGAATCTATAAAATAGTAGCAATGAAAATAAGAATATCAATGAATTAAAATAGCTAATCTAAGGAATTTAAGGTCTCTTCAAAGAATTAATCATAGATCACTATAAATTGAATTTTGTAATTAATTATTTAGCCTTGAATTGTCCGAAATCCTTGCAATAATTCATGAACCCTACGCTAGACAATCGCCTAGAATCTAATTGATTAAGATTAGCAAAGTTAGACAATCGCCATAACCCCTAAGTTAGATCAAAACTAATTTAAAGATAGAATTCAGCCAAATTAAATGAATTAATTCAGAATACTAAACTATCCATTCATCCCCTTTTCTCTCATGAAAAATTTTGATTAATCAATTAAAATTTACTACCAATTCAGATTTAAAACATAACTTACAGAATTGAATAAGGATTATATCAAACTAACATCCAATTCAAGCAAATCATGCAAATCAGAGGAGATAGATGAAGAAAAGGAGATAGATGAAGAAAAAGGGAAATTAATTATAGTTACCACCGTACGAATCAAGATCTCACAATTCCAGAGGAGAAGAACCTCAAATTTCCTTGAATTAACTCAGAGAATTAGCCTTCCATTAGAGAGAAAAATCAAATAAAATTTAGAAAACTATCAAGCTATCTCTCTAACCTCCTCACATTCTAATTCTGCCCTCTATTTATTTATAACCCTAGAAGCATAATTAGGACTGGACATGAACTAAAAAATTGTAGCCTAATATCCTAGGAATCTATACACAAAATTTCAGTGCAATCAGACATTCCTAGCTCAAGTTATAGTTAAAATACTACAAGTAGTTCAATCCTGTCCGAGATGAAATAATGAGCCATCAATCCGTCTTCCTTGGCCTTCAAAATGAATCAGTTTCTTCAAAAGGGCATTAGGAATGATTATATATGTATTTGAAGGAGTAATTGGACTTGGCCTTGCCTCAATTAGACACTTGAAACTCAAGATATGAATTAATAATTGCATCTAGGTTGGGTTTGGGCTTGGACAGCAACTCTGTTTCCAATTTAAGCTAATATTTGACCTCCAAGATGGTAGAACTTGGTTTTATGGTCAACATGAAAATTGTATCTCTTTTTCTTATCTTTCCAACGGTGTATATATTGTCTAAATATGACATCCAAAGCTTAAGTTATGACTAAAATATTGAAATAGTATAAAAAATCCAGCATTAAGCCCGAAATCCAATTAAGCTTAAATTAATGTAAAATTGATCCAATTAAGTGTCATCACCTCCTAAGGGACCTAAATATAAGGGAAAATATTAATAAAATACTGTTCATATCAGGCCTCAATCATTTATGGTGTCATTCTTTTATTATTTTCTCCACATCACCAAAATCCTCCACGGAAGGATTTTTCTTTTGTTATGTCTTGATATTTATCCATATCAATGATGTTATTAATATTCTCATTATTGATTTTGCAATACATTTTGCTTTAAAATGCTTACTTCTAATTTTATCACTCCTTATTAATATGCTTAGCCACTTATGTTTCCATTTTAGATAATAAATTTTAGATCATCATTAGATCTTAACCATTTATGTATATCTTACGATATAAATCACTCATTAAATCCATATATAGGCACCAAGCATTTCATAATATTTTATTTACAACAAATATTAAATAGCAAACAAAAAATACAACTCATGGACATAGAAAATACAATTCATAAATATAGGGCATGAAAAGATATAGATAATGTGGATATTACAATATGACAATTAATTCAATCTAAAATACAACTTATATACATATAAAATACAATTTAAAATGACATTCCATCTTTATAATCACATTACTAGACTCCCATCACTATTTATTAAATGACCATCCTTACTATCGCATTGCTAGCTTTTTATCCTTGACAACCAATTTCTTATTATTCATATAAGCTTGCAATGATACAATTGAAGTATAAAGTTACACTTTTCATTTTTATAATTACATTGGTAGCTTCTCATTGTTGAAAACAATATATCTATCCTTATAGCCACATTACTAACCACCCATTGCTAGTAACCAAATTTTTACATTTATACAGTGAGCTTATATCTCATCATAATTTTTGTCATAATTGGCTATCATATTATATCATAATTTTCATAATAATTAGTTATCATATCATTCTCATGGTTGCATTCAAAATTAATTTAATTCAATATTACATCTCATTTTTCACATGTCTCTATGTATCATAAAACTCATGTATACACATTTATCATACACATGCATGGCATATAGTGCCTTTTTGTATAATTCTCACAATTTATGCATCAAGCATTATTTATAATCACTACAGAAATACGTGTTACATGGTATTTTATTCTAAAAATCTTCATGTTTAATGTAGCAAGAACATATTCTAGTTTATACTTATCATACAATTCATGGCATATCATAAATTCCCACAATACAAGGTATTTCACAAGTGGTTATTATTTCACATATCATATGTGACTAATAATCATCAAAGTACATATACTTCACAATAATATATGTACATTTATTCCTATTCTTATCATAAAGTTTTTTTAATAACATGCATATATTAAATTTTATCCTTGTAATAACATTTAGAAATTATGTACATACACTTATTTTTATTTTATGTTAATATTCATACTCATATTTTTTTTTTATCAAAAGATCATGTACGCATTCTCATTTCATAAAATATTATTTAAGAAACAATCATGTTCATACAAATGTTTCTCATAACAACTATCTGTGTAAATATTATTTTTGTAACCAACCCCCCTACATACACACACACACACACACACACACACACACACACACACACACACACACACACACACACACACACACACACATATATATATATATATATATATATATATATATATATATATTATTTTCATAAATTGCCACATATGTAAACATAACTTTTATAATAATTATGTATATAAATAATATTTTTTAAATCACTTCACACATATAAAGCTGTTGAAGTATGTGTATAATATTTTATACACATACATATATAATATTTTTATAAACTTAATCAATAAAAATATAATTTACATAAATAATATTTTTGCAAAATGAAGCACATATGTATATATAATATTTCCAAGAGTAAAAATAGTAATATATATATATATATAAGTATTATTCCCATAAAATTTAGCAAATATATATATGATATTTCCTCTAATAATGATAGTAACATAAATAAATATTTTTCTCTTAGAATTGATCATGTATATGTATGTATTATTTTTAATAATATAAATAGTAGTATCTATGAATATAATTCACATTAAATTTATCACACACATTTCAATAACAAAAATAGTAACATGTGTGAATATATTTTACATAAAATCAACCATATAAGCATGTATAATATTTTTAATAATAAAAACAGTAACATATGTGAATATAATTTATAAAAAGTTTATCATGCATGTATATATAATATTTTAAATAATGAAAATAGTATCATTTATAATATTCTTATGTTATATATTAGGAAATAGTACTTTCAAACCTTGATATTTTCCTAAAATTTTTAGTTTTTTTTAACTTTACTTGCTTAATTATTATCCATCCATATTTAGGATTTATACTAAATACTTGATGTAATTTTTAAAACATATATACTAATAAAATAAAGGGGTATCAAACCCTCTCTTATACATTTCTAATTTTTTTAACATCAAGTTTATAGTGTTTCTCATACCTAAATCTCTTATTTTTTTTCATATCAACAATATCCCCTAAATTTTGGAACCAAAGTAATATTTTCTTCACTTGTGTTCATATGGGGTTTTTGAACTTTCTAAGAAATTATTTTAGAATTTCATAATCCTACTTCTTGTTTTGAATTTAAGAGGGAAGAACACATAATTTTCCATTTTTAACCATGGTTGCCAAAACCTTTATTTTTGTGTAACACAAAATTTAATTTATTTTATACCATAAGTATAAACAAAATGAAGAGATACTTACATATATCCTTGCTTGACTTAAAATAATAACATATAATGAGAGAATTCATAGTAAAAAGATTTATGAATTCACATAATTTATTAAGATTGCTCTTGATAGAACCAAACCACATTAATCACTTTTCAAAGTGATTAAATCAATCAACGCATCATAATATCATGCATGCCTTATTTCTAACCATATTTTCAACATAATCAATCATATCATCATTCACCTTATCAAAATCCTCATCATACTTTCAAAGGGTGATTTTACATACTTATATTTGTATGAAATTTCTTATTAAGATTTTTAATGGGTGATATAGTAAAAACCTTAACATATGAGTGTAGGGAGAATAATCATGTGATATCCTCCATAAATCCTTCAAGAAATGAATCCTAAAGAAAGCCACGAGAAGATTAGTATCATGTTTTAATTTCTTATGGAGCTATTTTATGAAAATACGAAGGGATGAGTTCATTTGCTTTCTCTTAATAAAATAAAACTACAAACTTCCATTCTCAAATGTGTAAGTTTCAATCACATTGCATGCAAAAGAAAAGGAGATTAATTTATGAGTTATAATGAGGAGACTCTCGAGTTTTTACATGTATAAGAAGGAAGAAAGAATTTTTTTTGAGTGCTTGTGTGAGAATATGGTTATGCAAAAATAAAGAGGAAAAGAGTTATAAGATTTTGTCTAACCTTTCACTAATGAGAGGACTTTTCGATTAATTTCCCTAATGAATCTTAGTTACCTATTGTTTGTTGGATTGAAATCCCTTATCACATTTTCACTAACCTCTAAATGAGTCACTCATCGTGCATTTCTTCTTTTTGCATCTAAGATAAGGATAATGTTAGTTTTAGGCTTTGTAGGGTCATGATAATATGTATGCCATTTGTCTCTTCATCCTATCCTTATTAGGTAGTTATCTTTTTTCCCTATTCCATTGGCTTCCTATTTATCTTGTTTGAAAATTATTCTAACAAAATCAAAATACCTTAACATTTATTGGCTTACTAACTAAAGTTACTTTCAATAGAAATTTGTGTTATGTTTAAGGGACTCTTAGGATCAGTTGGTCTTTCCAATTTTAGGGTCAAGCAGGCCTTCCTATTTTAGGTTTTGATGACCCACACCACTACAATATTGGACCATGCCTTAGTACATTAAGTTTTCATTTTTTTTTCATAGGTTATTATGAGCCCTTTTTCCTACTTAATGGTGTATCTTATATATAAATTTTTCTTTACTAATCAAATGCTTAAATTTTATCTTACTACAATCCAATTTCATTCTCATATTCATTTTTTATTTTATTAATCCATTCTTCATAGACTTTCTTCATACATTCCTTGAATACCTTCTATTTAAAGCTTTTCTATGTTACTTTCAAGAGAAAAATCATATCTTATTGATCCTTTTGAATTTTTGCATGAAAAATTAATATAAATTATTCCTAACTAACTACAAAATTTTGTATTATTTGGGTGTTCCTAGAAAAAATTATGCTTAAAGTATTAGAGGTAGGCCAATGTTGTGACACCTAGAATATTCCTAACATTTTAAAAATTTGGCATTAATTAGGTAGGAATTAGATCATGAAATTCATATATATTGAAACCTCAAATGTTAGCTTTCCAAATATTTTAACATTTCAATATACAAGCCTTCTTATCCTAAGTTATAGCCAAAACACCATTGAGTGCGTAGAAATTTAGCATATCATACAAAAGTATGAATTTCTTCCTAATTGTCCTTTTTAATGTTTCATTCCACCACTTAATTTTTAGTTTAATCATATTGTATACTACCCATAAATTTTGGGTTCTCGTATTTCCAAGTTCCACTTCCTACTATTTTTATAAAATACTTTAAATAAACATTAATTCTTGATCCTTCCTATATTTAACGATTCCAGACATATACAATTATTTGTAACTTGGTTTTTTAGCTTCTTTTATTGAAGTAACCTTTTTATTCATGAGGCCATGATGTTTAATATATCATGATTTATACTAATTGTCATAGGCAAATTTTAGGGTGCTACAATATGTGTTGCAAAAATTGAAAATAACACTTTTAAATACCATAAGAGGAAGTTATATTGTCATCCAATGACATGACCATTGAAAAAAAATTCTTACATTACTACAAAAATAGGATACTTGATCACTTAATAGATAGCAGCCTAAGTTAACACCGATATATATATGTTAATGTGATGGCATTTTTTAAATTATTTAAAAAATTAAGATGATAGGTTATAAATATAATCAACATTTATTTGGATACGTTGACATTTTTTAAATTATTAAAAAATTTAGGATGTTAATTTTTTATTTTACTTAACTGACATCATAATATAGGGCATTAGAAAATTGAGAAAAACTTAAAACATTAGTTTTAAAATTAGTAAACATTTATTTAGATGTAATGATATTTTTAAAATTATTAAAAAATTTAAGGTATCAATTTTTTACTTAACCAATGTCAAATTGTTTGACATTTAAAGGTTGCTAAGAAAAAGAAAAGGCTTAAGATATTGGGTTTAGAATTAACTGATATTTATTTGAATATAGTGGTATTTTTATAATTATTAGAAAACTTAAGATGTTAATTTTTTTACTTAATTAACATCAAGATGTATGACATTCAAAGGTTATTAGGAAAATAAGGAGTTTTAAAATGTCAAATATGAAATTATTTGATGTCCAAAGGCATTGCAAAAGTCTTGTAAGAAAAATGTCAAATTTTAATATGTCAATTTAAAACTAAACCAATATCTAAAGTGATGGCATTTACAAGGTTACTAGAAATCAACTAAAACTAAAAATATTGATTTTATTTATAACTATTGTCTAAAGATATTTCAAATGATTGGTGAGAAATATAAAATTAAATACACTGGTTTTAGACTTAATTAATGTCTAATAATATGGAAATGGGTAGCTACTTGGAAAATGATAATACAAATGGTATCGATTTTGTGTTAATAACTAATGTCTAAAGTTATTGACGTTTTTGCATTATAAATAATGAGTTTTTTTCCTCATTATCACTCGAACTCCCCCTCTTATTTCTTTCTAAACTCCATTTTCATCTTTATCTAACTTTTTTTTTACAAAATCCTATTCTATCCTCCACCATACATTAGTGAATTACTAATACTTCTTTAACTAACAATTGATCTATTAATAAATAAAATCTGGGAACTTTTCTTATAAATAACTTTCCTCTTAACTTTAAATAACCTTAGTAAAAATGATTCAAGTAAGATTTAAGTTTGTAAAATCTATTTACTTTGTCAAGAATATATCAACACCTACATCACCTAAAACTCTAAAAAATGAAGTCAAAAACATAAAATCCAAACAAATTAACACAATATACAATAGCTAACTATCTTTCGTTAGGTTTAAAGGAAAAATAAGATGTTTATATAAATGTTAGTGCTAAGAAAAAAATGTTAGCAAGATAGGGGCAAATAATTAATTGAACTTGAGTTATGGTGATCTTTTGTTTGAATTTCTTTGTAGGGTACCATGAATTTCATGAGAAAAATGTTCTTGCTTTGCATTCTACACTTTATTACCAAGATAGACTTGCCTTGTATTTCAACTTCCACTTTTATTGTAAGTTTTGAGAAAAGAAAAATGATGTCATTTAAATCTTCCATATTGGCTACATACTAAAACAAACATCCAATGTTATTTTTAAAATTTTTAATGATCAACTATAAATTGTTAGTTTATTAGAAAATCAATGTTGTACAATATTACTTAGTTATTAATAAATAATTGATATTATTTCTCTATTTTTTAATCAAATTATTATTGTTACTATTTAAATTTGACTAAATCATAATTTTAATTTTCTATTTTAGTTAGTTTTAGAAACCTATATCATAATGTATTGATGTCAATTTTTAATAAATAATTAATATAATTTCATAATATTTTTTTAAAATCATTATTTTTATTTTTCAAAAGTTGAAAACCAAAGATGAGTCCTATTACATAAATAATAAGGTTGACACACTTGTTTATTTAAAAAAGCACTACTTTTTAAACAACACTAAATCATACAGCAATACTTATAAAGAAAGTTAATAATGCATACAAAACAAGTATTTATTTACAAGTATTTTGCTAATTCTTATAAGGACAATATTAGTTTCTCTTTTAATACATATGCAAACCATTCTTCCTGTATGGCTCCTATTTCTTATTCATTATAAAGGATTTTGTCTCTTTTAAAAAAATGGCTTATTTACATACAAAACTTCAAAAGAATACAAAATGACATGTTTTTCATAAGTATCTACCTAACTAAAAATTCAAACAAATTACCTTATCTAGCTTTTCATCCTTTTTGAAGCATTTGATCATGTATGTCCTATATTTCATCATGAAATAGCCGCACTTGCCATTGCGTTGTTGTTTACAACACTATAACAAACTAAGTCAAAAGAGTGTGAATTCCATGTAATGATGATTGATTACTATATTAGGTACCTAAATAAAAATAACAATGTTACCTTTACTTGGACCTAATAGTTAATACTTTTATGGCCTTATTAAGTACTACTATCTAACTTATGCATAGTTTGTGCTCTAATAGGTTAAGCCAATACACCACTTTGTCCTTCAAATAGATTACTATTAGTGTTCTATTGCGTTTACAACATTATCAATATCAAAGTAGAACAGTGGAGGAGAAAATATAACTAAAGATGAAGTAATTATTGTTGCACCCATACACCTTTCATGGTATAGTGCTATGTAGCAGTGTCACTTCTTATTCGCTAACATGATTATGTCTATGTACTTGTAATGTTCTATTAGTAAGTTCCCTAACTCTTGAGTGAAGTCTAGATATAAGAAATTAAAGAAAGAATCTAATTTCATATCCTCAACAATGTAGTTCAAGTACCTATCATTTTCAAAAAGCATGAGCTTAACTTCACAATGTCTAATATTAACAGAAAAATACGGAAGACTTAAAGGGTAAAGATAAACACACTAAATCCAAGTCAACACAATGGTAATATCTAACTGTCTATGCTTAGAAGATGCAATACAAGATCCTTAGACAAGATAATGTCATATTTGTGTGCCATGACAATGAATCTTATATGCAGCACTATAATATTATCATTTGACATACTTTTTATAATATATTAGAGCTCTTGTGGAGATTTTCCAACTTTTATTTATTTTTTGTTAAGGATGATATACCATTTGTTTTAATTCTTTAAACATACCATCCTTGTCCTTATGCTCCCCTAACAACCTCTTACTAGTTTTTTGCCACTGAGATACATAAAATAAATTGTAAAATAAAAAAAATAAAAATCAAACATGTTAGACAATATTTTATTTGACTATAGACAAGGAACTTAAAGCAAAGGAAAACTTCTCCTTTATGGATAATGTAATTAAGGATTTAACTAAGCTAGGTAGGTGCCAGCCACTTGGGACACTAGGTTACCTTATTGGTCAATAATGACATCTCAATCGTGCCTTTCTTAATAACGTCTATCATAACTTTACATTAGTCCTTAATAGTGTAAGGAATAGAGCATGCAATGTGGGGAAACCACTCCTATCGTTGCTTGCCTAGTAAGCATCTTACAACCATAAATGGACATTTACGTCCATCTTGAATGATAAATTACCCAATCAATTAGCATTAATATAAAACTAAACATTATTAAAAAATATTACCAACAAGTAGTAATGAAACAATAATTTACTTATGATAATTAAGTAAACAGGTTAGGGTTTGTAGGATAATAATTGCCTTAATGTGGTATAGGGATTGTTATCATTACAATGATGTGATTCTAGGGAGGGCAATCTCGAAGAGCAAAACCAAAAGGATCAAGAATGCATTACAAGGAGCAAACTTAGACCTTATGGATGCTATTTTGGGATTATTTAGCCATTTTGCTATTTTTAACTTTAATTTGTGTTATTTTATATATTAGGTCATTTAGAACATTTTAGGCCTTAATTTAGAATGAGTGTTTTTAGGCCTACTTTGCTCACATTTACTATATTATCTTAAGTCATTTACCATGTCACTTACAATAATGTAATGACCTTTTTATTAAGTTTAAGTTTATGTGTTAGTTTTAGACTTATTTGTATCATTTGAGTATATTTTTAATTAGTGTTTTAGATAGTTATATAAGGAAGCTTGCTCCTTATAGACAATGGAGATTTTAGACATTTTATGAGTGAAATCGCTGATGCGATGTTAAGATCATTTAGTTTTTGAATAAACTTGAAAACTTATAAAAAAGATTCAACCTTTATGAAGTCTATCATCACTTATCAGAGAATTTTTATCCTTTGCAGAGTAATTCATCACTTATGAAAAGATTTTATCTTCTGTGGCATGATTCTTCATCATTTTAAACTTCCCTTTTACATTTTCTAGAGTTTGGTGTGAAGATTCTTCTATTTTTAGTTAATTTACTAAATTTTGAGATGATCCATCATTTAGATTCTCATCATACCTTTGTCTCATCCTCTGAGGTGGCAACTAGTGTCATGTCCTCTTTCTTAAGGATAGCTTTCACCTTTTCAATAATGACTTTATTTTTCATTTTTTATGCTACATCAACCATGAAATATGTCCTCAACTTATTCAAATATTTATTGGATAGTCCTCTAGTGTCAAGATGTTTTGAAGCTCCCTCAAACTAAGCTTTAAGGCTCGCTTATCTTCTAATGGCCCTAGCATGTCTGAAATGCTCATGAATTCCTAAAGTAGTAGTCAAGATGTCTATCTTCCCTTCCAACTAAAACTTTTCTTAGATGGCTTGCTACAAGAGCTTATCTTGGCGTAATGTATTCAAACATGATTAATCATATGTTAATAAATAAACAACACATTTAGTAAATAAAATAATATCATCACTTACTTTTCACAAAGTAACATGTTAACTCTCTTTTATCATGAATTTGTCTTTCTTATTAACCTTTCCTCTCATGCACAACTTATGTTATTATATAGGATATTGGTGTGTGTCCTAGGAGCCAATCATAGAGATGATTGTAATATTACACAATATATTACATTTCATTTTAGCAATATAATTATTATATTTTATTTTATTTTATTTTGCACAAATTATAACTTAAATATAATAATTGTCCTTGAAATAGCTTTGTTATTCTTAAAATGCCCTTAGTCAGGTATTATTATGAAAAGGATAGTAATAATACATCGAGACTAGCATGTATAGTTACTAATGATTATGAATTATGGATATGTGATATTAAATCAATACATGAGTACATTGTTAGTGAACAATGTATTGGACTGACCCATTGTGAGAATGTTGTATGGATAAACGTGTCATTAGTTATTCTCATATGATTACAAATGCACATAGTCCTTTGACTTGAAATTATTACAGTTTCCTATATGAGGAGTTACTCACTTTGATATTGTCTTATATCACCTTTAATTGAGATGATGAGTAGGACATTGATTGGGTGTGTCACAAATTATGCAGAGGGAAGTAAGTAATGTAGATGAGATTTTGTTACTCTTGTATAAAAGAGAAATATCCTTAGGCCCCTTAATTGAGTGAGACTTAGAAATGCATGGCCATGCTCAATTAGATCAATATGTGATATTAATAATTTATTTTAAGTCTACTAAGTATCAAGAAATATAAATTGAACATTGACGAGGATGACACACTCCATGCCTCTAGTTCGATTTGGATATTATTACAAAAAGGATTATGATGCAAAATGTTGATCATATATTAGGTAGATGTTGAATCATAGACATTCTTACTACTTGAGTGACAGTGATGTATTGCTAGATACCGCTCACTATTTATAGCCCAAAATGAGTCATTATTAATGTAATAAGAACCTACAAGGTCACACAAAAGGAGTAGGAATGAGACAATAATTAATTAAGTTTTAGTTAGACTAAAATTCAATTAGTTGGACTTATTTTCGTGCATATATATGCATATATATATTATTAAAATAATATATATTTATTTACATAATATATATTATATATTATGTGATATTATAGTAATGTCAGATAATTACGTTATTAGATATTAGATAATTATATTATGAGATAATATTATTATTATCTAATATTAGATAATTAATATATAAGTCCTATCTCTCCTCACTCTTTCTAGGATAAGGATAAGGATAAGGTGATAGTTATTTAGTGTAATTAGGATTTTTGAAGCATTATTCTAGTGGGACTAGGATTGTGATATGCCTTAGTTCTATAAAAGGACTTGAAGGCAGCACATTACAAAAAATACACATTGGCTTCAATCAAACCCTAAATCACTCTAGAAAATGTCCAAACCCAATCCTAGTGAGAAAAATGAATCCTAGCAGCTTTGTGAAAGGGAGAAATCGTTGTTCACTCCGTGTGGATACCGTAGAGATGTTATACCTTCCGATTGGCGTTTGATTCATCTCAGTCTCTCAAGGATTCATTCTGAAAGAACACGAGCACAAATAAGGTAAAGCCCTAATACTGGTTTATGACTTTTGTGTGGATTTTAGGAAGGTTTTTGGATCAAAATTTTAAAATTTCACTACGTATGTTGATCTGAATCCTAACATAGGGGTGATAAAGGTAGGTGCTTAGTCACTATTCTAATTAACATTCTCCTTAGCAACTTAAATCCTTTCCTTAAAGAGTTCTGCCTTAAACTTCTTGTACCCTCCCCAAGATAGCCTATACCTATAGACATTTTTGGTTTAGTTTGCTTTATTCCTTACACTTTAGGCTTATTAACAAAAAAAAAAAAATAAGTGATAAGAAAACATTCTAAACTATCAATTGTAGAAGAAAAAGAATAGTACTAAGATGCCATATTTACCTTGGACACCTTTAACTAGCATATTTCTACAAATTTCTCCCATGTTTGGAGATTAATCTAGTATTATTTTTCAAAAGGAACTTTTAATCTCCTTTCCCTTAATGCCAATGTAGTCCTTTGCCAAATTAATCGTGTCTTTCATAATTGTAGAATTTCTAACTCTATTCCTTTTTTGACCACCTTTACTAAAACTAGTTGAATCTATTTCACTTTTATTTAAAGTTTTATAAGAAGAGTAACAATACTATTTAACTTTTGTGCCAAACAATATCAATAAGTTTTCAAGTATATACATGTGATAACTTAAATAACAAGGACCAATTGCAAATTATTTTATCACATTCGGTTTGATCCTTGAATAAACTTTGCCCATAACAAATTAACAATTTCAAAAATAACATTTAAGCCCCAAAGCCAAAATAATTAGAAATTTACTCCAAAAATGTAACATCTAAGCAAAATAAAATTTTTAAAAATATAATTATAAAATAAGATATGTAATTGAATACATAACCTTCAATGTTAAATTGATATTTCTAAAATAACATCTAAGCAATAGAGCTACACTAATGTAGAATGTTACTCAAACAATATAACATTCAAGCAAAAATGACATTTTCAAAAATATAAGCATAAAATAGGACATGTATTCAGGTAAATAGTACTTCTAAACTATGTTCACAATGGTTGAATCATAATTTTAACGCATAAAAAAGAGAGCTTTTCAACAATATTTGACTATGCTACATATATAAGAATAAAGAATACAAGTAAAATATAAAATGCTTACAAAGCATAAGAGACTAGGCAAAAACTACCTTAAATAATATGGAGTAGATGCTTAAAAATGGTTAAAGGTTAATGCCACACAATCATCAAACAAATATAAGAGAAAATGGAGTGGAGAGCATGAAAAAATGTAGAGTAAATAGTTGTAAAAAATAAGTTTGTTTGCAATTTTATCTATAGTTTTGTGTGTAACTCTAAGAAATAGATGAGGATATGTTGGTGGCTGCACTTTTGATATCACTTATTAATAAAAAATCAATGTATAAATTTTTACATGTTGATTATCACTAAAACTAAGGTCTAATGTTCTATGCATGATTACAAAATTATCACTTGGGGTAAACTTTCAATGTTAATTATATATAAGAATCATTATCTAATGTTTAGGACCTCTTCAAATATAATGATTCACATTCATTTTTTATATTAATTTTTAAATAACCAATGTGGAAAGTTCTATTTTTTCTAAACCCATTTTCTAAATTAAATCTTAAGTTTCCATTAAACATTAGTTCACTAACAATTGATATAGAAAATATAGTATTACTTTACAAAATTAGTTGTTAACTATAACCAATATGAGAAATTGCTTACATTTTAAAAAATGTCACTACTCCATTATATATGTGTCAATTTTCACTTTAATCAACATTAATATGACTACATTGTATCCCAAATATATAGTAGTGGCAAAATCATCAAATATAGTTAAAATGCACATATATTAATGTAAAGGAAAATTAGAATTTTTTTTTAAAGATTAAGAATAGATTAGTAAACATAAAATTCGAAATGGACTAAGTTAGGATTAGAATAAAAGGTATCAAACTAAATCTTGAACTGATTAGATTAGTGTTTTGCATTAAGCAAATGGCTTGAGACCTAATCAATAAGTCAACTACTCCTACTTAGCCAATTAACTAGCTACCTTTCAAAGCCTATAAAAAGGGGTGAACCTTAAATGTGAAATCCAAATGCTAATTTTATTTCAAGAGTTTTGAAAAGAAAGAAACTCATAAGAATAAGGTTATAGCTTGCACTATGTAAGGGTGAACATTTAAAGTCAAGGTTTTAGCCTTTAGAAAAAACTAATTTTTACCTTTAGTTATTTTTTACTCAAAGTTTTAATATTTTTCATTTTCTTTGATTACGACAAGATTCTAACAACAATTAAGGGCATAAAGAGATTTAGGATGAAGGCTATATGTGAAATTTGAGAAAAACACTCTCCTCTCAATAAGAGTAGAAGTTCTACCCTAATTAGCTACTTTTCCAAATTTATTTATAGTCTTTTTCAAAATGATAAAAAATATTTTCTACTCGATAGGAATAGGAAATTGCTTTGAAAATATAATAAACAATGTATTTTTAGGATGGTGTGATTTAGGTTTATTATTTGTATGCATATTAAAAAAGTATCATGGTCATGAAATACCAAGACCTAAAGTAAGAAGACTCAATCAGGGATAAGATAGAGTTTAGGTGAATAATATATGAGATAAGAAAAATATGAGAGAAATAATCAAATAGCAACATAAGCTTAAAGGGAAAATGGTCTTTTGGCAATAAAGGTATGATAGGCATAAAGATGTTATATATTTGTTACTAGCTTAATTGATTTAGAGACACTCAAGTGCATAAGATAAATAATAAAATATATGATATATATTTAGCCTATAGCTTAGAATAGGATGACTGAATGCTTTACATTACATAAAAGCAAGTTATTACAAGTTGTAAGTTATACAAGTTTATAAAAACTTAATTGCGAGTTTCCTATGTTTACTTTGTTAGTTTATGATGTTAATTATAACTTTGAACCCTCATGATAATCTCATATGATCTTTCACTTCCTTTCTATTTGAGCTTGTGCTCATGATATGATAATATGACTATAGTATGGTATGATAATGTGACCATAATATGATATGATGGAAAAATTTAACAAAAAGTTATAGTATGATGATAATACATAAAACTCAAGTGACACAACTAAATAAGTTAATTTTTAAGGGATTGTTAGTATGAAATAGATAATTATGTATTAGTGCTTATGGATAAATACAATAAGCATAAGGTAAAAGCATATGTATGGAGCCAAATGTATGTGATATGTGTACAACTTAAAGGTTTCCACCCAATGTTAAAGTGAAACTTCTGTTCACTAAATTGTGATTTATTCACCTTTTTTTCATATATTTAAAGAGAACAAATCTTTTTTACCTTTTGAGCATATAGGGCATACTTTTACTCATTAAAAGTGGGGTTATTATTCAAAGTGTGGGTAACACTAGTGATGATCAAATGCTAGTTAGGATAACATTATGTGTAAAAGATAGAGTTATGCAATGGACTAGTTCGTGGACTAACCCACATAGGTTAACTATTAAACTAGTTAGGCCACACTCGTTCATTTTTTTTACCTAAGTTTCTATCATAGAAGTTCTAGTGTAGTCCTTGTGAACTTGGGTTATCCTGTAGACTTTTTTTAAATTTTTTATTCTTTTAATCTTTCAACCTTTAAACAATAAAAAATTAAAATCATTTAAAAATGTCATATATTCATTCATAAATTAATCATAATATATTTTAAATTTATATATAACTTTAAAAGATATTATATATAAAAAAATAACTAATAAAATATCTATAAAAAGTGAAAAAATAGTAGCGTAATTTTATATTAATTGAAAATATTGGCCAATACAAAATTTAAAAATATGAAAACAAAATTACGAGCTAGTTTGACCCCTCTATGGACTAGTTCATGCAAACTAAGAGTTTTCATAGGCAAGAGCAGTTGTAGTCTACATCTTTTAGGATCTCCAAAGTGAAGGCTTAAGTCCTTCAAATTTCATAAGCTAATAGGCCAGCTTATGAGCTTTGACCCATTTTAATGACTTTATTAAAATACTTTCATGTTTATGAGCATATTGAATTATATTTTACATATTCATAAATACCTATTTATGAATTTATGAATTGAATTTTTAATTTAATAACAACAAAATACCTTTTAAAACTTTTTTACAAGCCACTTTTCCTAACTTATGACTAATGTCAACACCTAATAATAAAAAACCCTATGTTACACCATACACATCATATATGTACATTAGGTTTGTTCTTCACCCCTTAGTAACTTCTTCTCGATCCTTTTCTTCTCTACTTCAAGGCTACCATTAACTTAATCATTAAATGGTTTATAGTGGACCTCTATCTAGTACATCTTGATGGAGTTTTATGTTTTGTAAGTCTCTAACACAGCCCTAAATGGAAAGGAGTTCATCATTTAGCATTGTTTATAAGAAAGCAAATAACTATCCTAATACTAGAATAATATAATCACAAACACTAATCATCTTCTAATGCTTTCACCTAAACTGAATAAGTTTTTTAGCAACTTACCTGACAATAGACATAGACAATGTACACCCACTAGCTTGTAGGGCTAAATACTCATTGTTCTCTTAATAAACAAGCTTTATAGATTATAAATTCACATAATTGCTCTTATTAGGTCACCATCCAAAGATTGAAAAATGGCTAATGATAACTACAAATCCTTTACAGTCCCTTTTACCAACCACATTTCCATACTTATGCTCATTATAAAAGCTTAATAACATAAAATCCTAAGTTACACCCTTCATAGTATATATTTACATCATGCTTGCACTTAATCCCTTATTAATTTCTTCCCCATCTAATTTCTCTCCACTTCTAAATTGCCATTAACTTAACCATCAAAGGGATTATAGAGGAAGTACATCTACCACCTTTAATTATGTTTTATGTCTTATATGCCTCTAGTACTTTTTACACCTTTAGAGCTTAAAATTTTAATTTTACATATATTGGTTACATTTTCCTTAAAATTTTAAAATTTTATATTGTGAGGAGAGTGATTAATTACTTGATTGTTATAATAAAAATCCAAAGCAGGAACTCTATAAAGAATGAAGGAAGCCTGATAGGAAAAATTTGGATATGATATTATCAAAAGAAAATTAACTAATTGAATGAGTTTTTAAATAGAACTTTTAGGTAAATAAAAATAATTTGTTTGAATTAGGCTTGAAAAAGAAAAACTTGAAGGGATTAGTTAAAGAAAAGTGATTTGACTAAAATAATTGAAGGTTATAAGTGATTAGAAGTAATAATGTGAATACAAAAGAAATTTAGGATGAAAAGATGAAGCTTTTGGCCTTTCATAAACTCAAAATCCAACTTAAAAATCCCTAATTTCAAAACCATATTCCTTTTCTTCTTATCCTTTTCTTCTTATCTTTCTTATTTCTTGTCAATTTTTCTTCAATCAAGTTAAAAGAAAGTTAATCTTCTTCAAATTCTTCATTCAAGTAAAGTAAAATCTTCATAACAACTAGATTCTTCATAGTTTTCTTTGGATTTAAAGGAGTTTAAGTATTAAAATTAAAAGAGGCAAATTGAACCATAATAAAGAATCCTTGGAATTATGGTTAATCAGGGTCAAGAGACAATAAATCAAACCTTCTAAATCTTCCTTCATAATAGATGAGTGAGCATTCTAACTTTATTTAAAAGATTAAGATGATTTTATTTGGTTTAGGTTAACATTTGTGTTTCATTTGAATATATGTGGAAAAATGATGATTTGTATGTTTATTTTGGTTTTAATGTCAGAAATGGCATAAACGTTGCATTCTTGATATGTAATTTTGATTTGGTATAGATTAGTAGCATGATAAATGCATGTGGATGATAAATTCATTGAGTGAACAATGAAAAATTATGTGAAATATACTGAAAACTAGACCATCATCGACTATGCCTTATAATGTGCATTTTAGGCAAGCATAGTTAACTATGAGCCAAAGAGTTATTCTTTGGATGCTGATAGTCTACTACATAATCAACCATAAGCATTAAAGTTGCTTTTTGAACCCCTATAATTAATTGCACAGTTGATTATGAACACTCAGAATTGCTTTTAAGGCTCTTGTAATTGAGTATATAGTTAATTATACCTTTTTAACCTATGATATCATGATATAAAAAAGGTTAAGATATTTTCTAATGCTCCTTAATAATAATTTAAGTTATTAAGTGATATATAGAGATTAAATATATCATATAGCACTATGCAATAAGGCATAGTAGTCTTTTGAACATATAAACCATGATTATATATCTATTTATTATGTTATTTAATTATACAATGTATAATAATGAAGATATATGGCCATGAAAAAGACATGGGATAATTGTAGATTTGAACATATGGATGTTGTTATAAGATTACAATCATTGAAGTGCTAGTTAAGACATTTGTGCTATTGTGATATTGTTATGTGTTGAGTGAGGTTAATAATGTTGGCGAAAATGATATGCATATATTGTGACTTTATGCATTGGATTCATGTATTCGCTTGTAATGGTTAAGATCATAAGGTACCCTAGAGGGATAAGTTTAGAGCTTATGAGGGATAATGATGAAAGGAGTCACAAGTAAATTTCTATGCTTTCCTTTTATCCTATTTTGACTAATGTTATTATTGTGTAATGATTGAATATGTGAAATTTCATACATATATATATAAATTCCTTGTAAAATGCAAATCTTCTTTATGAATTATGTTAATATAGGATAAAGAAAAAGAACTAAATAAGTAACTAGTATGCTTATGATGATAACCCAATCTAGTATAGGTTCAGTCATATTTTCTTATTATTCTAGTTATTTATTGAAGAAAACATCTCTTTTTGTTTAGTAAAGGTACCAAAGTATAGATGTTGATTAATGTGGAACTTGATTATCTTAAATGAATATGCATAAGTAGAGGTGAATTTAGGTTTGTTATAGTATAAATAAAATTGATTATATTTTACTAGTTCCTAAATGTTTACTCATTAAGTTTCAAACAAACTCACTATTTACTTTTCTCTAATTTGTTTTCCTTAGCAAATATTCATTTTAGGTGTCCAACTACCATCAAATAGGATAAAAGTAAGCTCGCTTGTGAAACTTTGGCAACAAGGTAAGCGTTAGGATAATTGGAATAATTTTGCACGATAATTCGTCAATATATTTTATATTTGAATTTTCGAATGACATATACTTTGAAAGTATAACATACATGTATCTGAAGGATCACATTCAACGTATTTAAGGGAGATTGGTAGGTTACCACTTGTAGTAACTTCCTATCCTAATCACATTTCCTAGGAATGGATAATAACAAAGTTGGTATCATATAATAGTTTAAGGCATAATAATGCATTCTGTTTTAAATCATGAAGTAAAAATTTTAACTATTCAAATGAATGGTTTGAAAGCATTAAGCCTTGATAGTAAGGTGACAACTATCAAAGAGAGGCATGGATAAACTTATTGTCCATCTTTTGTACATCAAAATCTTTATATGCCACTTTCACATATAAGTAGCCAACAATAATTAGAGTGAGTACTTTTATATGTTTGAGTTTATTATCATTCTTCAATTTATTAATGAATTTTATAATGAGTACCTATCGTGATCTAGTTAATGCATGAAAGAATATAGATTGATAGTTTGATTTAGTAAAGGAATTAAATAGTTAATCTTTTTTGCATGTTTATGTGTTGAGAAGTTTTGTTGAACATATATAAGACATATATCTTGTTTATATACACAATTCCACATTAACAATAGAATGTCCATGCTTTGTACTTTAATTTTTAGTAGTGAGATGAATTGTCACTTAGACAAGATGCTAGCAAGTTGAGTAAGACATAACTTGTTGGGAACAAGTCAAACTTCAAACTAACCTAAATATATGAAGATCCTAATACTTGTAGAATCATGATGAATTATGTTTTGACTGAATAAACTTATATATGTTCCATGTATGAAAGCCATCAATATAGATTGTAAACTTTGAAAGAATGCAATAGTGATGCAAGAATTTTAATTTATTCATGGATTTGTTGGGCTACCTAGATTTATTCATAAAATGGATGGGAGCCTAGTATAAGTGTGAATATAGGAAAATTTAAAGACTACATATATAAGTAGGTGAAGACATCTTTTGTAATCCTCTAGTGTTATAAAGTGTTTTGATTGATTATAATAACTCATAAGTTATGAATTGTGAACACATGGCCTAGGAAAGAAAGAATGTGAAGTTAATGAAAGTAGGAATGTGAATCCTAAAGGTGAAGTTTAAAAGTTCATAAGTCATATTAAGTGTGGGTCATTTAATGTTATCATGATTAAATCTGAAGAATATAATATATATGAGGTGTTGTGGTTCTTTTTTCAATAGTAGTTGTCGGTTAGTAAGTTATAACTACTATTATAGAAACTAGTAGAGATTGTTATATATGAATAGGAGGCCCTTTGTATAAGGTCAATTAGTAGGATTGGAATCTCAAAACGTGATAGGATGTGAAACTTTAATTAGCAAATAAAATAATGGTTAGGATAATACATTACTTATTAGAATTATATAGGTCATATGGTTTTACATAAAGAGCTATATTAGTTTAATACAAGGTTGATATTTATATTGTAATGTATAGATATGCTTAAGTGATTAGCAAACTTATGGGTCAGGGTAGAATATTGAAAAGATGAAGGGAAACCATTAATGTTACCTCTGGATAAATAAAGTTGATTGTATAGTTAATTATGCTTAGTTAAAGTCACTTTTGGGGTTAACTATAGACGTTATAATTGCTCTTTAGACACCTATAGTTGATTATGGCCTATTTTACAAACACCACTATAAGATTTATAAATCTTAAGGATGTTGCACATATTTATTCATATAAAATGAAGTTGAATAGTAATAAATATAAGAAATAAGGATGAAAAGAGTTAATAAAGGCAATTGTACAAATATAAAAGAAGATATGAAGAAGTGGCTTAATATGTTATGGAACCTTAAAGTTTTAGATTTTAAGTCTTACTTGAATACATACGTATTATAGTTTTACATATGAAAATATATAAGAACATACTTAGAATTATATAAGAAAAAATTTGTGATGATATGACATAATGTGACATGAAACCTTGATATATGGATTGAATGTTTTATTTATAAGGATGAATAACATATGGTCTTTGTTTGTGATTGTATAGAAATAAAATTAAATGTAATTTGATTATTGATAACAAATTAAACCTAAAGTTTTAATCTCCTATTTTATAATTGAAATGATGAACTACAAATGACCTTGCATATTTGTAAGTATAAGGTGTGAATATTTCTACTGTGAAATTTGAAGTATTTGGTTAGATATCATTACTAAGACTTCTTTGTTTAGTTTATAAGTGTAACATTGGCTTTAGGTGTTATACTCAATAGTATAGAGATTTAAGCAATTTATTTTGAATCAATATATTACTTGAGGGACATTTCCATGAGGTGATAAGGATTTCACATTTAAGGAAAATTTAAGTGAAAATTAGAGGGAGGTTGTAAGGTAATTTTAAAGTAGATAAAATGGGAATTAAGGAGTTTCATGTCAAAGAGACATAGGAATTAAAAAAAATGAACGTAATAGAATAGGAAGTAATTGATTATAAGAAACTTAGGGTTGTTAAAGTAGAGATAATCTAACTATTTTGCTTAAATATATAAGTAATGTGTTGATAGGTCTATTCGCTAAGGATGCAATGATTATTCTAATAACTAATTGATTTTTATTTTTAGTAAAATTACCTAGAGAAAGGGAATTCAATAACATGTGTTAGAACCTGATAAGGTATGGAAATTGATAAGACATATAAGGATACACTTAAAGCTAGATCATTTAGGGATAGTCATATTATAGTTTGAGCAAAGGAATAGAGTTAAGAGGTTTAACCTTTGAAGTTTTAACTAAAGGGATGGTATAAGATGGTGTTAAGCAAACCCATAAATTCTTGTCATAGAAAATTAAGGGTTAATTGTCATGAATATTCATCTAGCTTAGGAGTTTAGTGGATTTAAATAAGAAAAAATCATTCCATTAAAGTAAAATGGAATGGTAGAACATATTAAATTTGGATTCAAGTTTGTACAATGTAGTTTACATTAACCTCATAACTTTATAGAGGAAAATCCTAGTCTTTAAATTTTATCCAATATCAAGAGCTACACATTTATGGTCAAAACTAATAATTCTATTCTAAATTAGCAATTATTATGGTTGTATATAGCTAACTTATCTATACACTTGTATTACAACATTTAAAAGTGAAATTCATATTAATATAAAACTATTGTGAAAATATTATGATCTAATAACATGTTAAGAAAAATAATTTTGAGAGGTTAAGCTACTTATAGGTGTTTAGACTAATGACTTTACAGGATTTTCTTCCATTGTAAATAAGAATTGGATTTGATTTCAAGAAGTATTTTGCATAACTCATTACCCAATATAAATTATACTTGGGAAATGAGCTTAAGTAAACCAATGAACTAAAACTATTTATATCAATAACTATTATGTATATTGAAATAGATGAATGAATAAATATGTGACAATAGTGCTTGAGTTTTATTAATGTTCCCCTTTGATATGTGTATGTGCATATTCGGACATGACATAAGACCATGAAAATAGCATATGGACTAGAACTTGATGACACCTATATAGAGAAGGTATGGTTTATGCTAAAACTTGTATTTCGATGCTCCATGGTAAATAAGCTTGAATGTCAATAAATCATCATGAAAATTATAAGATAATAGGAAAAAGTTATGCTTCAATGTTGTATGATAAAGCTTGTGATCATATGGAAACATAAAATAGTTACTATTGAAAAAGAACCTTTAAAGGCTATTTTAATCCAATCCAGTGTATTCAAGGTTTGGTTTGTATGGCCAAGTAAATAGTAACAAGGCTATAACTCCTTTTTAATTCTAATAATAACATGGTGGCATTTCTTTTGGGTTAAGTAGGTAAATAGATTATTGAGATGGTGCTATAGTAGAAAATGACTATGAAAATTTTTCCTACCATCCATAGAATGTTGAATTGATATATTCATCACCAAGTTAAAGTCATAATCCTCATCATTAGTATTTATGTGCTTAAAGTGTTTGGGGATTATATTCTTTTGTGTGAAAGCTTTATAAGGCCTAATCATTTAGAAAGACTAATGGGCATGCATAATATTGTCAAGGAATCTAATCTAAGATTATGATTTGTTTTTAGATAGCTTGGAAGAAAACATAAAAAGATAATCATTTCAAGAACTATGTTTTAAGGATCAAATTATTGTATAATGAGCCTAGGAATGTTAAAGTTATGTTAAATCTAAATGTCTATGTAATGATGATAACAGTAGTGCATGATTAACTTGGTGTTATATTGATATATATATATATATATATATATATATATATATATATATATATATAAACTATTGACCTTACCATTAGTGGATACTAAAGTTAATCCCTTAGTATGTAAGTTCGATGCTAATAACATTGAAGTAAAAGTAATAATAAGATGTATAGAATAATTATGGAGTGGTAAGGAATACCGACAAAGAAAGTTAAAAATTCAAACTAAATAGATTAAGGAAAAATTCTTATACCTAATCATTAAAAGTGAGTTGATTGTGTATGAATTTTAAGGTTTAGTGTTAAACATAGGTCTCATATACTAATTAAATTGATAGGATTACTTAAATGACATAAGGTACCCCTAGAATTCAAGGATGAATTCCTTTCAAAGGGGTGTATTGTTACATACCTAGAGTTTAAAATTTTAAATTTCATTTATTGATCACATTAGCCTTTAAATTTTAGAATTTTATGTTATCAGGAGAGTGATTAATTAGTTTACTACTATGGTGAAAATTCAAAATGGGAACCTTATGAGGAATAAAGAAAGGTTGATAGGAATAATATGAATGAGATATTGTAGAAAGAGAATTAACTGATTTTTTAAATAGAACTTTTAGGTAAATAGAAATAAACTATTTGAGTTAGGTTTGAAAAAGGAAAACTTGAAGGGATTAGTTAAGAAAAAGTTCTTTGGGTAAAAGAATTAAAGGTTATAAGTGATTAGAAATGAGAATGTGAATATGCTTAAGATTTAGGATGAAATAATGAAAATGCCCTCACCTTTTTATAACCCAAACTTTAGCCTAAAAATCCCTAAAGTCCTTTGTTTCAAACCCTATCCCTCCTCCTCTCTTAACTCTTCCTCTAGTTTTTTTTTCTTGTCAAAATTTTCTTCAATCAAGTTAGAAGAGAGTTAATATTCTTCAAAAATTTTATTCAAGCAAGGTAAGATCTTTATAATAATTAAATTCTTCATAGTTTTCTTTATATTTGAAGGAAGTTGAGTAATAAACTTAAAAGACAAAAATTTAATCACAATGAAGAATCCTCAAAATTTTGGTTGATTGAGGCAAAAAAATAATAAATCAAACCTTTTAAATCCTCCCCTATAATAGATAAGTGAAGATTGTAGCTTTGTTTAGAAGATTAAAAATGATCTTATTTGGTTTAGGTTAAAATTTGTGTTTTATTTGATTGTATGAGGAAAAGTGATCATTTATGTGTTTATTTTGGTTTTAATGTTAGAAATGGCATATAAATGTTTCATCCTTGATGTGTGATTGTGATCTAGTATAGATTAGATGATAAATTCATCAAGTAAGCAATGAAAAATCACATGGAATTTGCTAGAAATGAGGTTGTAGTCTAGTAAACTATACCCTGAACATGCATTATAGTCAACTTTGCCCTAGAACATATATTCTAAGCAAGCATAATTGACTAAAAGCTAAAAAGTTGCTCTTTAGATGCCTTAGTTTACTATATTGTCAACTACAAGCATTAGAGTTGCTTTATGGATCCTTGTGGTCAACCATATAGTCAACTATAAACCTTTAAAGTTGCTTTCAGGGCTCTTATAATTAAGTATATAGTCAATTTTGCCCTATTTAAACTATAATATCATGGCATATAAAGGGTAAATTTTAATGCTCCATAATAATAAGTTAAGCTATTAAGTGACAAATAGAGATTGAATATATGAAGGGACAAGATTGGAAGTTGTGAGAGATAATGATGGGAGTCATAAGGGGATTTACATACTTATGGTCTTTTAATTTATGTTGTTATTGTATGATGATTGAATATGTGAAATTGCATATATATATGTATATATATATATATATATATATATATATATATATATATATATATATATATATAATTTCCTTGCAAAAAGGAATTCTCCCTTATTTATTAGTTAACACTAGATAAAGAAAAAGAAATAAATAAGTGACTAGTATGCTTATAAAGGTGACCTAATGTAGTATGAGTCCACTTATATTTTCTTATTATATAGGTTACTCATTGAAGAATCCATCTCTTTTTCTCTAGTAAAGTTATGAAAGTATAGATATTAATTAAAGTGGCACCTTATTATTGTGGCACCTTATTATTTAACTGAATATGCATAAAAATGGATGAATTTAGGTTTGTTACAGTATAACTTAAATTAATAATATTTTACTAATTCCTAAATGTTCACTCACAGAGTTTTAAAGAAATTTGCTCTTTTCTTTTCTCTACTTTATATTCCTTACGATTATTCCTTTTAGGTGTCCAACTACCATCAAATGGGATAAAAATGGGTTTGCTTGTGAAATTTTGGCACTAAGATAAGCATTGGGACAATTGGATTAATTTTGCATGTTGATTCATTAATATATTTTATATTTGAATTTTCAAATACTACACACTTTTTGAATGTATAGCATGCATGTATGTAAAGAATTTTATTAGACATATTTAAGAGAGGTAGGTAGGTTATCACCTATAATAACTTTCTATGTCGATCATGTGCCTTAAGGATAAGTTGTGGTAATGCCACCCTAAATTGAGAAGAATTCATCGAACTTTGATTTTAGAATAAAGTATGAATGATATTTTTCTTAATTTGAAACTCATTTAAATTATAAACTTATGTTTTAAAGAAATATGTGGTCTTAAGTTATGGGTTCATAAACAATCCTTAAATAATCCATGCCAATTAGGTTTTAAAAAGTTGAATGCGACAAGTGTTTTTAACTAAAAATCTATTTCTTCTTTGTTATAACCAAATTTTATTACCTCCTAATTTTTTACTAACTAGATACATCACTTTTTTTTCTACTTCTAGTTACCATTTGCATATCCAAACAAAAAGGATTGGTTCATGAAAATATCTCATTTAAAACTTAAACATAAGATTTTGATGTCTATTACCATTTCTTTCACATAATCTTCTTTCTTTCTATTATTTTTGTTTATATAAATGTCTCTTTCTACTTCTCATTCAGTGTAATATCCCGTGATGTAAATAGAAAGATTTTTAGTTGCTTAATCAAATTTAATGAAGAAAAGGGTAGTATATGTCATGTGATATGAGGTGTGACACTAATTTATTTATTTATTGTGAAAATGAAATAGAAAATGATCCGTGCAAATCAACTAATGCAAAATAGTGTAATAGTGTAAAAACATATTCCACGTAACATGCACAATGAAAACTATTAGTTAGGGTTAACTAAATTATATTCTCTTTTTTTGGTCAAGAAATTTTTATTCCCTTTCATCCTTTTTTTTTCCAGTCATTTATAGAGGTATTTTTCTTTATATATTTCTTTAAAAAATTAAGAATATATTAATTTTTTTTTTCAAATTCTACTCCTACATGTCATTCTAATAAATGCCAAAACTTTATATGTCAATTAATTTATAGTAAAAAATATTATAAGATACTTTTTAGAGATTAAAGTAGATAATCACATTAATTGACAAAAAAATTAAAAGTTAAGAATTTAATAAATTATAAACCATTAAAATTGTAATTTTAAATAGGAGAGTAATTATTAGTGCTATTTTTTTTTAATAAAAAAGGTATGGAAAAGCCTGTATTTCTGTGTGAATAGTAAACCTTTGCTCTCCATTGCTTAGTACAACAAAAAAGGGTGACTTACTACATAAGAGCGCAATAAAGATTAAATAAAAAGATAAGGCTTTCATATAAGGAACATTAAGCTTGGTGGTTTATAATGATGAAATTTTATAATGCGATATGAGGGTTCGAGAGGAAAGAGAGCATTCTTATAAGGAAACTCAAATGGGTGGTAATGGACTTATGGAGAGCCTAGATCTATAAACCATTACTGGGATAAGAATATAGACAATGATAAAGATTTTTGTGGCTTTATAATGGAAGAAAATATGAATAGAGATTAGCTATGCCCTAACTCTGTGATCTAACAAAAGGAAGAAGAGAAATTCAACAAACCTTGAAGTTGGACTTTGATCATTAAGTTATTAGGGCGAAAAATTGGTTTTCAAATGTTGGAGACCAAATTTCATCAATTGTGAGCTAGGGATGAAATTTTAAAAATTATTGATTTGACTAAGGAATGTTATTTAGTAAAATTCACTACCTTTGTAGATTATGAATTTGCCCTCATTGGTGATTAGTGGCTATTATTTGATCACTATCTAAAAGTTCATACTTGGGACCTTAAATTTGATTCATTTGAAGACATAATAGAGAGGGCTTCAATATGGATTTATATTCTAGATCTTCCTATTCAATTTTTTGATAAAAAATTCTTAACCTTTTTAGGTAGTAAGGTGGGGAAATTGCCTAAAGTGGATGTAACCATAATAAATTGAATGCAAAGAAAATATGCATGTATTTATGTCAAAGTAAACCTCTTCAAAGAATTATTGTTTGAATGTTCCATTCAAGGTAAGCAATATTGTATCTAATATGATAGCTTATATATTGTACATTTTAATTATGATGGATATGACCATCAGACTAAATATACCTAGATTTGAGGAAGATGTTATTCCAAAATATCAAAACCAAGATGATAGTGGACAAAAGCAAGTTCCTTAACATAAATTTGGTAGATAAATTATTACCCAATGCACTAGAAGAACTTGCAAAAGGAATGAAATTAAGAATAAAAATTTTAGGGCAATCAAAAAAATCAATTATACTCTAATCATAGGTTAAGATTTTAGATCCTTAATGATGATATTTTTGAAAGAGATTGCATTGATGATTCCATTAGTGCCCATGTTAACCAATAAGTTACAGGTTCACCTTATACACAATGTAAAGAAAACATCAAGGATTTAAAAAATAGTCTGTAATTGCGATAATGCCAACAATATTGTGGTTTTGGATCACACTATATTTGAAATTTTTTGCAATCCCACGATGGCCACATTTTTTCACATTTTTTTATATCATGCAAAATTACAACCATGACTATAGCTGCAATTTAAATCCCTGAGAAATAATAATGCTCATGTTCAAATGCTTAACATGTTCACTAGGAATGTCGAGGAATTTGGATTGCATGTATAATTGCATGAAACTATCTCTCTAAATCACATTACACTAAATGATAGATTATAGGACAAGGAAGGAACTAACTCTATGCATGCAAACAAGACTTTAGGGTGCTTATTGAGGCCTTTAAATGAAGAAATTCCTATGGGCTTTCTTAATTTAAACCAATTCTCTTAAGTTTCATAATCCTCTAAAAGTAAAGAAATGGACGTTCATATATTAGAGAGAGGAATTTTGTTAAAGAAAGGAAATATTACCCTAGAGCACACTAATTTTCATTTTGATGAGAAATAGTTTAAGGGCCAAGATAATGTCAACAAGTTTAATCATATCAGGTTAGAAAGTGAAAGTATAAATTATCAAGTGAGTGGGAGAACATGGATATAACTTGATTACTTGCTATCAAAGTACCCCCCTCAATCTCTGCCTATTATAATGTTTAAAAAAAAGGCAAAATACATATAACTCTCTTGAAGTATGATCTTTTGTCAAATAACCCATTTGAACTTTCAAACCTTATAAATATCCCTCTTGAACTTTTTGAAAACATGAAAAGGTTTAGAATTGTCGCTATCATGTTCCAGTCATTAGTAGTTTAAAATTATTGTTATATTTATTTAATTTTGAAACTTTAAACTACTACTAAATGAATGGTGGTTTAGAACCACCACTAAATTATTCTATCTATTTTTTCTAGCATTTTATGTTTTAGAAAAGTTTAAGGGGCTATTTGTAAGGTTTGAAAGTTCCGGGGCTATTTGACAAAAAGCCATACTTCAAGGAGGTTATGTATATTTTGCCTTAAAATTATGGTTTTGGAATTGTTATAATGCTAGGAAAAAAGGATTTCATTAGTAAGCTTGAGATGTAGATCATGAGCCATCAAGCTTGGGAAATTTTCAAAATCTTAGGTTTTAATCATTCAAAGTTATCTAAGGGTGATGATTCTACAGGGGTATTTAGGTAACATGGAAAAGTAACAAAGTTCATTTGGATGCTTTTACAATGAACTTTTAGTATGTTCACTTGAAAGTTTATCTAGATAACAAGAAAGATGACTTGCCACCATTATTTATTCTAATCATAATCTTGAGATAAAAATGTTACTATATGATGACCTAATTAACTTGAGTTAGAGTATTATGGCATATTGGCTTCTTATAGGGCACTTTAATGACATTTGAGACCTAACATAGAAGAAAAGAAATGTTCCTTTTAATTGGTATAGAGCTAATATAATTAATGATAGGAGTGATAGATGCAATCTATTAAAGATCTAAATGCAAAGAAGTTGTTTCACTTGGAAAGTTCCTTATTTCCAAATTATGACCAACTTCAGAAATTGGACAGAGCCTTATATTTGGTGAAGTGGAAGTTGAAATACAAGTATGTTTATGCTAAGATTCTTCCAAGATTTAATATAGACCACCATTATTTTTTACTTAATCTATTGGCACTTTAGGAGATAGTGAATCCTGACCCCTTTATTTTGAGGCTATTTGGTTAACCCAAGAAGGTTTTTTGAATTTTCTCTTAAAAGAATGGAGAGTGACTAATAATATTGCTAATAACTTGTAAAATTTGGTTCTAACCTTTCAACATTGGAACAAAAATGTCTTTAGCCTTATCCAAAAAAAGGAAGAGGGCCCTTCTGGCTTAAATAGCCAGGATTCAACATTCTCATGAATATAAATCAAATATATTTCTTCAACAATTAGAATGTCAAGTACAATATAATCTATCTCAAACTCTTCTTCAAGAAGAGATCTTATGGTATAAAAAAATCACGCTCTATTTGGTTAACACAAGGTGATAGTAACACTAGGTATTATCATACCAAAACCATTATTTGTAAAAGTTGGAATAGAATTAAGATGCTTTAGGATCAAAATGGAAATTGGGCAGAGGATAGAAAAATTAAGAAAAAATCATACAAGAATTTATTTATGAAAGATTTAATGGATTGTCTTTCTCTTCATATGGTAACTTCTTATCCTTGTTTGTTGATGGATTAAAAGCTGAGATTAAACAAACTTTTTTATAATGAGGATATTAGGAAGGTAATATTTTTTATTGGTGGAGGGAAGGCCCCAAGAGATGATAGGTATCCAGTTATTTTTTATAAAAAAATGAAATATTGTAGGAAATGATGTTATTAATTTTGTCAAATTTGCTTTTCATGGTAGGAGTTTGGAGGAAGTTAATCAAACTTTTATCTATCTGATCCTAAAAGTTGAAAATTTGAAGTTTATTAACCAATTTCATCCTATTTCTCTTTGTAATGTTGTAGATAAATGTATCATAGAAGTCCTTGTTCATTAACTTAAGAGTGTCCTTTCTCAACTATTTTCTCTTTTTCAAGCAAGTTTTGTTTTTAGATGTATCCAAAATAATATTGCAATAGCATAAGAGATGATGCATTCTATGAGGAAAATGAGGAGAAATAAGAGTTTCCTTGAAGGTGGATTTAGAAAAAGCATACGATCACTTAAACTAGAATTTCATTAAGGAAATCCTTAAGCAAACTCAAATGGAACCAAATATTATTGATCTTATCATAAGGTGTGTGACTTCTATCTTTCTTAACATTCTATGGAATAGAAGTAAGATAGAAACCTCAAAGCTTCTAAGGGAGTTAAGGCAAGGGGATTTGCTATCTCCATATCTTGTTCTTTTATGTATGGATAAGCTATATCACATCATTAGTGAAGTAGTCCAAAATAACGAGTGGATTCCTTTGAAAGTTGGTAAGCATGGCCCAAGTATTGCACACCTCATGTTTGCTAATGATTTCCTATTGTTTGGTGAAGTTACTTGCATTCAAATGGATATTGTGATGATCTATTTAGAGAAGTTTTCTTAATCACAATAATTCCTATATATTTTTTTTTCTCATGAAATGTCAATCAAACTCTTCGAGGGGCGATCTTGAATAGATGAGACTTCGTGGTCTCCATTGACCTAGGGTTGTATCTAAGAGTTCCTTTAATTCATAAATGAGTTACTTGTCAAATGTACTTGTATCCCATTAAGAAAATCCAGAATAAATTAGCTAGCTGGAAAATGAACTGTCTATCGATGACCGGAAGGGTGGTCTTTGTACAATCTATTATTGGAGCTATCTCTACCTATACCATGCATGTATATGCTATTCCTACTTTTGTCCTTTTGGAAATAGAAAGAATTCAATGATATCTTCTTTGGGGTCATACTCCTGACGAACGAAGTCTTCATGCAATCTCTTGGGATGTAATGTGCAGCCCAAGAAATTGAAAGTTAGCTTTTCGTCACTTGAGGTACATGAACAATGCTTATTTGATGAAGCTGGTGTGGGAACTAATTTTGGGTGATTCTAATATGTGGGTGAATGTCCTGAAGAACAAATATGAGAGGAATGTTAATTTGTTCAGCAATGTTGTCATGCTAAAATATGTCTCTTATTTTTTTGGAAAGTTTGTGCAAGGTATGGCCTAGAGTTTAAGGTTGTGCAGGGTTTGCTGAAAAATGTCAATGATGGAAAGTTAACATCAGTCTGGGATGACTGCTGGGTTGGTAACACTTGTTAGAGTCATATGGCTAATCACATGATTCCCCTTGATATAAATAATCGGTCAGTGTTGGACTTTGCTTTGTTAAATGGTAGCTGGAACTTAGAAAAGCTTCGGCATTAGCTTCATCAAAACAGCTTATCTTGCCTTATGTAATCACTTTCTTCCATCTGTTGATACAACTTGGAAGAAAATATGGAATTGGGAGGGTCCTCAACGTATCGATTTTTTCCTGCGGGAATATTGAGACGGTGGTTTGCTGACTAATGAAGCTTGGCATCGTAGAGGTTTGGATCCGTCCCTTGTACGATCAGAAACTGCATTAGCGAAGATTTACTCCATGTATTACGGGACTACATATAGCTCGTCAGATCTAGCTGGCCCTTTTTCAACCTCAATACCGATCTGTATTCTTTGAATTATACGTAAATGACTGGTTTGATTTAAAACTCTTACAGCAATTAGGAGGAACCTCAAATCTAAAATGGAGTGTTACTTGAGGAATTGTAGTTTGGTGGTTGTGGATATGGCGCAATAAATATATATTTGATAATGGATTCCGACGTCCACAAAATCTTGATGGTTTTATAATGCATTATACGTACCAAGTTCGTTTGGCCCTTGAGAGGGATAACGTTGCCCATCATAAGCAGACTTCGCCAAGAAGGTTGATACTGGAGGTACGCTGGGTTCCTTCGCCAATTGGTTAGATGAAGTTAAATGTAAATGAAGCTTCCACGACGAACACGGAGAATGCAGGTTGCGGTGGGATTTTTCGAGGGTAATGTGGCCAATGGGTGAGTGGTTTTGCCTCCAAGTTGGGCATATGTTCTTCTTTTACAACTGAGATAAAAAGTGCTCTTCATGTCCTAAATTTAGCTTGGTATCTGGGTTACAAGCTCGATAACTTGAAATCGGACTCTAGACCTTCAGTTCCTGCTTTGACGGAGGATAACTGTTCATTTGTGAAATACAAGACTATCATTCATCAGTGTTGGAATTTGATCAATCATAATTGGAAGGCTCATGTTGTTAACAGTTATAGAAAAGGAAATAGATTAATTGATTGACATCTTACAGTCTTCAACATATTTTGGATTTACATATCCTTTAGAGTTCCTCTACTAGTGTGAGTACTTTGTTACTTAGTAATGTTAATGAAGTCTATACTTCCTGAGTAGTTAGGAGGTAGTTTCTTTCTTTTTGGGCTTAGGTCCTATCCATTATATATATATATATATAAAGATAGTTTATTGTATGGCTTAAGATTTTGTTATTTAGGTGGTTTTTATTTTTATTTCAACCTTAATTATGGTTAAATTTGAACATAAAACCATTATTCTAAATTATTGTTAGATTTAGCTTATCTAAAATGTAAGATATATTTTAGAGGACACAAGAAATAATAATAGTTGTTAATGAAAAAATTATTGATTAAGAATTTAATAAATTATAAACCATTGAAGATGTAATTTTGAATGAGGAGAGTAATTATCAATGTCATTGGCTTTTTAAAAATCAAGAGAGTTTAGCATATGACTTAAAATTTTGTTACACTAATTTTCTTATTTTTTTAATAGCAAGAATAATTAAACTATTAAATACACATACGTAAACTTTTAGAATCAAACTCAAGATATGGTAAAAGGTAAAGTTCTCATGTGAACATCATGTGTCACTTGAATTAAGTATTCTCAACTCTTACACTAGTTTTTAGTTTAGATGTTTTTTTATTTTTATTTCAACCTTAATTATTATCGCATTTGAACAGAAAAGCTTTATTCTAAACAAAAATACCATAAATAGGACAAATGAATTAAATTTACAAATTTACTCAATTGTTCTGTGTTTAATTAAAATCTTTTATTTGTAATCAAAATTTAATTTTAAATTTTATTTTCAATATGTATAGCATTATTATATTCTAAATATAAAATTTCCAATTATTGTTGTGCTATATCTAATTAAAATTGAGGGATTCCAATCATATTAAAGTAGACTTATGCGCATCTTGGAAATAAGAAAATGAGAAGAACAGAGTGAAAATGTAAGGATAGTTTCATTATATTTTTAATATATAACAAAATAACTCTCAATTTTCTTCCTCCTCCTTTCATTTTCTTTCACAATTACTGTTACCATCTCAAAGACTATCTAGGGTAGGTTTAACTGGAGAAAAAGAATAAAGGCCACTTCAATTTTGTTTTTATTCTCAAAAGTTGTAAGTTTAATTTCAAATCCACTTGTTTCTATCAAAGAAAATTTTCAGTCCACTTTGTAATTAACCGTACGTGTTCAAAGTGTTAGGCTTTAAATTTGAAAGTGATTTTTTTCTCCTATAGTATACCCATTCCTTTATTATCTGGTACAATTGGAAGAAATATGTGGTAAACCCACGCAATAAAAATGCCCTTACGAGTTTTTTTAAGGATTAAATTTAGAATTTTTTAACAAGATTTAAGTCTTTATTGATTTTGACAGAAAATATTTTTTATAAAAATATCATAAACTATCAAGATGAAAGAAAATAAAATATATATTTATTGTTAATATAATAAATTCGAAGAAAGATAACTTCTTCTATTTTGAATAAGAAAGTTATTTTCTTTCATTATTATAATTTTAGAAATTATTTTTTAATTACATAGTACAGAATATATAATATTCCTTCATATATATATATATATATATATATAAAAGAGATCTTATAAAAAATATTTTAAAAAGAATAAATGAAGCCTAAAACACCTTAGCATTTAACCCACCTTTGCGGAAATAACTAATTGTTAATTAGTTTTGAAAGTGATTTCAAGCTATATTATTTTAAAGGCTGGAATTACAGTTGAAGACAGCAAATATAACAAAAGACAGAGTGGGAAGACAACGAAAGCAGATGTAAGTAGTTTGGGATTCTCAATCGAATGTCGTATAATGTCCATATCAACACTGATGTTGTTTCATCTGTTTCCTCTCCTTTTTTTCCACTTTTATCTTTTACTTTATATTTGGACAGCTAATTTCAAACCCAACTCTAAAGCAGAAACAAAGTTCAAGATTTGCCGTGCACATTTTTGCTTAAACATGATTTTAAATCTTGGTCTGTAAATTACAATATAGTTCTAAAGAATTTTAGCTCATCTTATAAGGTAAAGCGGACAGTGACCGATTGAAAAAAAAATTTAGAGTTCAGAATTTAATAAATAATTGTTAATAATATATAATTTTTAAATTTATAATTTTAATTTCACTCCTTTAATTTTTTAACTAATAATGTGATGATTCACTTTACTATCTAATTAAAATGTATCCTCCACTTTGAAGAAGTTGAATGCATCATGTAATATAATAGTTGTGCTGATCTCTGCTTAGTTACATTTTTTTTTTTTATAATTTTATTCTCATATTAATGTATATTATTTGATTTAAATTTATAATCATCCTTTTTTATCATTTTATTAATTAAGAAAATTTTGAATTTAAATTTAAGTGTAGTATTATTTTATATTTTAAGAGAAGTTTGTATAAATTTTAAAATTAGAAGAAAATTTGTGTAATTTCACTAAAATTAAAGATAAGTCAATGTATTTTTCTCTTTTTTTATGTAATTCTATACTACAATATTTGTCTTTTTTCTTTAACAATTCTATCTTTTTACAAGGTAGTCAAAACCACAACTTAAAATCAAAACTTACAACTATGACTCTATATATGGTATTTAAATTTATTTGGAAACTCAATGCTATTGTTGTGCTACTACCACCATCTATAATCTATAACCGCAATTAATTTTTTGCAATTTTATTATAACTACAATACTCAGTAATGGTGGTTTTAAGACTGTGACCAGTAAGAAGCAAAATTACGACGAACTATAATCAGAAAACTTCAGGCAATATAAAGCAGGAAATTCAGTTGGTGATCCTCTTTTTTTTTATAAAAAAAAATAATAATAACTAAAATAACAAGCTAGTTGACATACATGTAATATCTTGAGATTTCAATGACAAGAATACATTATGAATCAATACCAAGGTGCTAAAAATTTGAAAAATTGAGAAGCTTACCTTATATTTTCTTTATATTTTTAAAAAATTTATATTTAATCCCTCCAAAAATTAAAAGACTTTTATATAAGTCCTTGATAAATTTCATTTCAAGGACCTCTATATTTATACCCTATGTCCATCCCTATGAGACCTGATTAATCCAAAATATTGAAGAAGGGAAAAAAATTCTCAAAATGACATCGAATGCACTATAACACTGTAAGCATGCCGGCAGGTGTAGAGCATAATTTTAAAACAATGACAATAATATAATCGCAATTATAAATTAAAATTATAATTGCAAATCATACTTTGGAATAAAAAGGAAATTCTGTGAACCAAAACTAATTAGCAGCTGGGTGGGGTAATGTTTAGGAATTAACCAAAAGTTTGAAAATGGAAGATGAATCAGACCTGCTGACTTTATTTTATTTTTATTTTTGTGAACCCTAGAATTCTATTGGTGGCCATATTTTGACAGGAAAAGATTCTCCTTAAGATATCGACCATTCGCAGATCAACTTTCCCAAGGCTTTTTTTCCTTTTTTTTTTTTTTTTGGGTTCTACAGATGAATTAGTTGCACTTTACTGTCTTAGCATGTTGCTATATCCTCATTATTTTTATAATATGACATAATATAATGTATAGAGCTTGCGATTAAAGTGACATAGAATTTTCCAAATACTATGTAGTTGGAACCCATAACAAAACAAAATGAATAAGGAAAGATTCTGCAGAGAGAAAACAAAAGAAGAAGATATTTCCGTCAAATGGGTTATATAAGGTAGAAAGAGTCATAGCAGGAACAGGCAGGAACAGACAGGAACCCAATAAAACTAAATTTGGTTCTATCAATTCATTTTGATGCATAGCATAGAGATAATGTTGCTAAAAATATAAAACAGATCTTTTTCTTTTTCCCAGTTTTAGTTAAATTTTTTTTATAAATTTTTTACTGTTTTTTGGAAAGCTTTAACTTTGCCCACATTTTGTCCCTGATAAATCTTTCTTAATGGTTACCAGAAATATCAAAGATAATCTTGAGAGAATATTTCCAGTTTTAGCTGTTGTGTATTTCATTTTGATGGAAATAAGTTCATATCTCTCCAACTAAGTAGGTAAAACTTTTGGAAGGGAAGGAAAAATCACACAAAAAGTTTATGAAAGGAAATTGGCTGCCATATTACATGTAATTTAGATGCATAATATCATTATTATTTTAAAGAGCTTAAAACTTGATCTAGTATACTATTAATAAATAAGATGATATGTAATTAAAAATTAATTTTTACTAATTGTAATAATATTTAATAATTTTTATTAATCTGTAATATATAAATAAATAATAATGTAAAATTATTTTACATTAAATTAAATTCAAATTCTATTTTAAAACTCTTAAATAATATTTTTTTTTTGCTACCAGAATATTAGGACAGAGATTTCAAAATATAAACTCTCGTAAATTACATTATGCTATGTCTGGTTAGAGTAGAATCAAGAGAATAAAAAGGGAAGGGCAAATCATATCATAATATTATATTTATGTAGGAGTTTGATCAAGAATGGGAAAAGATTTGAAATTTACGATTAATCCTCCAAAACATTCTGTTCCTAACTATATTGTGTTTTTATAATCGAAAGGATTTTGGAGAATTTTTTTAAATATAAAAAAAGGGAGAGTAAAATTCATGCTTTAACCATCAATTTTTTTCCAATTATCTTCCTCTTCACTGTCACTTACCCTTTGTTTAGATCTATTAAAAATAGTTGGCAAGAAAAAGGAGAAGAAGGTTAAAAATAAATCCTTCAGTATTTGAATGCTTTGAGAAATTTAGTAAAAAAGCTTTATTGACTTATAATGAAAGTAATTTTATCATTTAATAAATTATTTTTATTCTTTTTGAATTAAATCAAATAAAAATTATATTGTGTTTTTACATCTTAATTAATTCATTTTCTATTCATTTAACGAATTATATCATTCTATTTCTAACTATATTGTATTTTTACAATTGGAAGGACTTTGGAGGAATTTTTTTAAATATAAACAGGGGGGAGTAAAATTCCTGTTTTAACCATCAAATTTTGTTCCATTGTCTTCCTCTTCACTATCACTCTATTAAAAATAGTTGGCAAGAAAAAAATGTGAAAAGACAAAAAGGATAAAACTAAATTTTTCAGTATTTAGATGTTTTGGAAATTTTACTAAACAACCTTATTGACTTACAATGAGAGTAATTTTATCGTTTAATAAATTATTTTTTCTATTCATTTTTTATGTTTTATTAAATCAAATAAAAAATTAACATTTTTATCAATTTTTCAATCTATTTTCTATATATACAGACAATAATTAAAAAAAGTACTTTTTCATATATTATTTTTTACTTATTTTCTTTCTCGCAATTACATACAAACATAGAGTTGTTTTCATTTCTTTTCCCCACTAACTTCTAAATATACATACCACTAAATATCTCAACACTCGAACCCGCACTTAATAGTAGTAATCGCATTGAGTCTAATATTAAGTTGCCCTAGCTAGTATAATTAGTTCAAACTATAGTCTCTCAATTTTAGATCCCTGTATTTATAAATGAGCTAATTTTTTAAATTCACGATCTTTCGACAATGTTTGAGCACACAAACTTACGAATCCAATTCTGGAACTAAAAATAAAGTGAGTTTTTGAAAAAACAAACATAATTATTCAGAAATTTTTTATAAAAATTATAATAATATTCTTTATAAAATATTTACGGTAATATTTCATTGAGAAAGAGTAGTTGCGGGGTTTGTGCGTATTCATGTAAGTAGTATGCATAATTGTATGTACAAAGTACATGTATAATACGTAACTATCAAACCAAGTCAGGCGTAATATACCTCAAGTTCAACTTATTTACAAAACAAATTAAAATATCTGACTTATATATTACTTTTTTAACTCTAAAGCTAAGTACAGTACTGTCTCGTGAATAATTAGCTTGATTTCTTGCCAGTATTTCCTAGTTCAAAATCCTTTTAAAAGTGTAAAATATAAATTGAGTTTTTTAATCCCAAAAATGATAAGTTATTTAATTAATACATATATAATATTTTAAATTAAAACAAAAAAAAAGAAATCTAAAATAATATCGAATACTTGTGCATCATCAAAGATGCGACAAATATGGAATGAAAATTTGATTTGGAGAGAACATCTTCCCTACGCGTCGACAAATTAATTGCAAATGGTCAAGATTAATATTGATATTGCTAGCATTATGCTTTTCACCGTGATTGTTGTTATTATTATTGCTGTTGCTATGTCACTACTAACACGGTCAAGATTTTGATTTGCTTTATGTAACCTTTAAGCTTATTTAATTTCTTTTCAACATGGGGTTTTCCCCAAATTCAAGCAGGACGAAATGATTGCACTCATGGAATTAAATGTTTTACTTTTGCAGAACAAAAGTCAGTCAAAGTGATTATTTGTCAAAAATTGTAGAATGTGTCCATCACGATTATACATTGATTATTACTTTTTATAAAGCAGTTCCAAAATTCAAATTGACGAAATATGCAATCAATTTCTAAATCACATCACAAAGCCCCTCCTGTCTCCCAATTCCTCTTTCTTATTTTCTCCCATTTCATTTTCTCTAGATATCCATACATATAATAATGTATTTAAATGTCACATGTATGAATAATCATTGCAAATTTGACTCAAATCTCTAACTAAACAAAATGACTTTTTATATTTGGTGATTAATTAGAATGAAATAAAATTATTAATGATGATCACGTATTATTAAAACCTTTAAAAATAATTTTTATAATAATAGAAATTATATAATATTTAATATATATGTAAGATTACGCTTTGAATCCAAGAGAGAGAATTTAAAAAATAATATCAAATATCACTACATTACTAAAAATAATATAAAAATTAATTTTAGGTATTAATGTTTGTTTTGATAAAAAAATTAATTTATCATTTTATGCTCTTAAGCTTATAATCAGGAATTTAAATTACGGTTACAGTCGTAGTCGCGGTCGCGTTGTGATGTGAGTGAATGTAAAAAAATACGTTTATAATGATCTAAAATTGTAAAAAATTGCAGATGTGGCCTATTACGAAAATGCAATATTGCGGGTAATATTGCGGTCGCAGATCATTTTTTAAATTCTAACTTGTAATAAACTAAGAAATTTTTTTAAAATTTGTGCTCCAAATGTGCAATGACATGTAATATTGTTTTTATACTCTCTGCTTCTAACGTATTAAGTTTGAATTTAATATAATAAACGACTTATCATTTCTATTGTAAAAAATAATCTCACAGTAAAAAAACACGCACTATTTAAGAAGTTAAACTTGCAGGATTGTTCTAGAAGATAATAAGTAATTAATTAATCAAACATGCATTTGAATCTGCTTTTGCAAGGGGCAATGTATTTAGCCCTAATCCAAAATAACAAATGGCACAACTATACAATTGTAGCATGTTAGAGCAAAAAAAGGGAAAACCAAATTAAAGAAGAATCATATAGGGGGTTCTATGAGTTGCCATCAAGAAATGGACAGAAAAGGAAGTGGTGAATTAGGTGGGCATACAAAGGATTATTCTAAAATCGGAGCAAAAAAGAGTTAGTGGGAGGCTGTCCCTGGAACAAAACAAAACAGCAGTATAATCAATTGGCAATAGAATATAATAGCACAAAAAAATGGAAAAATTAATTAAATATAAAGAAAAGCATATATAATAAAAGAATTGAGGTGATGGGGGAAAAAGATAAAGAAGACACGTTATGGTAATATTTTCCCCTTTATCTTTCTTTTAACTTTTTTTTTTTTTATTTAAAGACAGTCTGAGTGAGTGATGAGGAATCCACGTCTTTCCAAGCACTTGCAGACAAAAAATGAGCTTCAGAGTAGAGAAAAGCACACTTAGCTTTTCCACCCGGAAAAGGAGATTTCAAAGCACCTTAAGGGTTAGCTTAGGAAATTGCGTGGTTAGGTTAGTAACCCCGGCCCATCAATTTCTCTCTCCTCCCTCTTTCTCTTCATTTTCTCTCTCTCCTCCCTTCTCTCTCTGTTTGTGTCTATATTTAGTGGGAAGGGCTTGGCTTCGGGGTGCAATCACAACCCCACAACTCCCTTCTTTCCCTCTGAAAACCACACACAAACCCCACTATTATTAGCCACACCTTGTTAATCCCTCTCTATGTCTTAGCCCACTGGTTTTTCTCGTTTTGTGCCAATTCATTAGGGTTTTTAATTTGTTGGGTTTTGAATGCAGAATTTGATTATGGCCTAGCTCTAGCTATTTACCCTCCTTCATCTCTTTTCTCTGTAGATCTCCCTGTGCTTCCCCACCTCCATTTATACCTCTTTCTCTCCATTCTCTTCCCACTCTTACCCTTTACTCTCCTCTCTCTCTCTGTCTTTTTTCTTCTTCTCCCTCTCTCTCTCCCTCTCTCTCTGGAAGCAAGTTTAGAGTTATCTTTGATATCTTCTAGTCCATGGTTAAGGCAAGAAGATCATGTTTAGCTAGGTTTCAATATCAACCTCCATATATATGTATATCTCTTCGTCTCCATTCTCTTCTCACTCTCATCCTTTACTCTCTCTCTCTCTCTTTCTCATCATTTTTAGAGCTAGCTTCCCCAGCTTCTTGTCCATGGTGAAGGCAGGAAGTATTGATCTGGGTTTGAATATAAACATCATCTGATCATATTGTTAGAAAATATCTCTTCATGTTATCACCAAATTAGATTAGTATAGCCCTTCTGCATACACCTACAAATTCTTGATCCCTTCAGGGTAGTACAAATTAGTTGAGGACAAATCTAATTATTAGAAATATAAAAGAAAATAAAAATTAGGAGGCATCTTATATTAGTTAATTAGATGCATTTCTTTTAATTAATTATGTTTGTCACTTCATGTATACGTATATGTGTATGTGCCTGGCTCCCTGTATGCCATTTGCAGAGCTTGCCGGAGTTTCGGCGGCCTCCGTGGATGGCGTATGAGGAGCCAAGCATATCCCATACATGGAGATGATCAAATTAACTTTTAGAATTAATAATTAATTAGTAATTAATAATAATTTTTGTATTTCTTGTATTTTTTCCCCGTTTTTCATGCTTTGATTTCCTGTAGAGTACTGACTAATAAGAAGCGTAAGTCTAGGCGCTAATCCACAGAGAGCAACAGTGTCATTTTCAAAGGCACAGGGGTCGGTCTTCCGTGTAACTCAAGACTAAAAATGAGGTAATTATTTTATCCTTTTTTCATTTTTCATTCCAAAAACTTTTGTCATTAGTTTTTAGGGTTTCTGGGTTTGTCTTAATATTTCATTTGCATAAATTAATCACGGTTAATTAAGAGATATTATTCACTTTCCCCCACTTGAAACGAGAAATTTCATGGAAGAACAGCAACAAAAAAAGCCCAAATTATGATAAAATAAGAAAATTTCCTGACAATTAACATTAATATAAAAATTAATTTCTGGCTTTTTGATCTTTTGGGGCCATGATTTTCTGTCTCAGAGATAGTTCATTTGACCTTGGATTTTGCTATATAGTATTGTGACAAGTACTAAATTTCTTTATTAAGAGCGGTTAGTTAGCAGTTTCAGACGGTAATTTGTCATATGAGCAGTATTATTTTGACGGAGTAATTCCTTCATTTATCTCTTGAACATTATTTGATACTGAGCTATATATGGAAAGCTTTTTATATTTTGTTGATCATGACCATTTTATGAGACATATAAAATGCTATTTTATGGGCGATTTCTTATGTAAATCTCACACAACCACTGTCTATACTATAGTGAGAAACTTAATTTTTAATAGTCACTACACATGCATATATATATATATATATACATATATACATATATATATATAATGGTTATGAATGCATAGAGAGATTCTTATAGTTGCACAAAGTGTATTCAACTGTGTGTATTAAGCTAATCAGAAAGATATATAATTTTTATTACAAATTAATGCTTTATCTATCCTCTGTTGATAAGTCTCTTTCCTTTTTTTTATTGGCTTAAAGTCTAAAACCCACTGATTCCAAATCTCCCTAAATTCTTGATAATTTTAAGTGTAATTCCATAGAGACATCAAGCTCAGTGAAAGCTGAACGCTTTTACAGTTAAATTGTCGTTCTTCATATGACATATTAATCATATAAAAAATATGAATATCAATACCAAATAAATTATTTAGCGGTTAAAAATATTCTGGTGCTTGTGTTCCCTGTATAATCACTTTAGTTTTAATGATTGGTTTCTTCATATTTCTCGTGGATATTTTAATTATGTGGCCTATGGTTATATTAGCAAATGGAAAGGGCCTAAAAGATGACAGTTGTGTTACAAAATAGAAGCAACTTTATGTGATTTAGTATTGCATGAGATTCTAGTTGATAATATTTAAAAACAATTTCCGAGTAATTATAATTTCATATTAGTCAATGTTAATTTGGAAAAATGACTTTGTTGGCCTTACTTCGTCCTTGGGAAGGGAGTTTTTACTCCACCACCTTGGATAAAATAAGACAAAGGGAAATGTGATGTGAGGTTATATAAATATTTGGCAATTTGATTATATTAATCAGGTTGATCAATATGTTGAAGAATCATCATCACCAGATACACCACAATATTATATACTTTTACTTTTGATTAATTTTTGGATTCGATAATAATTGGAAAACTCTTATAGCCTCTAATGTTAACTTGATATTTTATATGTAATTCTTTTATCATTAATTATAGGTAATTACTTCCATACAAAAAACTTAACTTTTTTTTATAATTCTAGCAAAATTTTACATTTTTGAACCAACTTTATCCATTTAAATTTGAGCCGCAAAACTTAAAACCAAACGCTAGATAATGAGCTAAGTGTACAATGAAAGCACAACAAAGTAAGGAGAGGGGAAAAAAGAATGAAGAGTACTATTAGCAGTCCAGCTTCTTTCAATGTACACTTCACTTGAATTGAAGTAGGATTGAGTCAAACTCTATTAAATACACAATAAGGAAAAGATTAAAGTAGTAGAAATTATTGTATTATATTGAAAAATGGCCCTTCCTTGGATGAAAGCAATAGTCTATTTTGAAGGGAAGAATGGAAAGAAATCATAATCAAATTATCCTCCATTCACCTCATTTTAGTTTTAGTAAAATCATTTAACATCCATCTAATTTCATGAATTCAAAATTAAAATATTAATACTTCTCAAAAGTTTTGTATTTTTCTTTATATTTAATGTTCAATCCTTAATTTTTACATAAATGTTTAATAATTTAACTATTCTTATCATTAAAAAAAAATTAAAGATACTAAACAAAAAACTAATCCTAAATAATATTAATTGTCATTTTATCTCTAAGAATACTGGTGCCATCTGTCTTATTAGATTAATTGTTATAACTAACATTATGAAAAAAAAAAATCAAAATATACGTGGTACTTGAAGAGGTTCAAATTTTTTATCCTGCTTTGATAAGTAAATGATGAAATTGATAATAGCTTCTTATTGAATGAAATTAAAAACAAGTATTATAAGTGGAGTAGTTAAGAAATTCTAGGTTAACACGATTTTTGTTTTATCCGACTATAATCATATTTTAGGTAATTCAATATTTAGGGTCATCTGGGTGTATTATACAGCTCAAGTTATAGGTCCAAGAAGGAAGAATAATAATTCATAATCATTTGATTTCTTGATCTCTCCATTCTTTCTGATACACACGCATGTATGTCTGGGCAGTGCTTCAAACAACAAAGAAAGAAAGAGGGTAAAGAAAAAGAGTATGGATTCTGGGGAAAGTAAAGCATAATTGTAGCAATAGGATTATCATTATGGCTACTGTGTGGGGAATCTCATAAAGAGAGAGAACAAGTGGGACCACCCTCTCCTTCTCTCTTCAGTGTCTCTCTCTCTAAATTTGATTGGTTTGCAGAGAATATGGAATACGGTCAAAGCAGGTCAAAAGAATACAAAAGGACATTATTGGTCAGGGCTTTACAAAGGGACCACTCCCTATGATCCCTGGGTGAAGCAGAAATCAATTCTGGGATTTTGGTTTCTTCCCCTTTACTTCCATACGCATGATTGCTGTTTGCATGGAAATTATCTACAACCCATTTCTCTTTTCGATTTATTCTTTTAAGGCTTTTATGTTATTACTAAAACTGCTGAAGATTTTATAGAGATTATTAGTAATTATATTTAAATATAATTCTCACCCAATAATGGTAAAAATATTTTACCGAAGCAATATAATGTTACATATGTTTTTGCTGAAAATATTTTAAGAAACTTTTATATATCACAGGAAAAATTCTAAAATACTCCTACAATTTTTAAATTCTGGATGGTATGATACAATTTTATTTATTAAATGAGATTACTTAAAATTTAATTAATCTCATCTAATAAGATAATCTCATCCAATAAATAAAATTATATCACACATTCAGAATTTAAAAAATTCTGAGGGCACTGTGATCTCCGCCTGTTTTGCAGTTACGTTAATTAGTTAACAATTTCTTTCGTAACAGTAACATAATTAAAGAGCTTTGCACAACTAATATATCAAACGGGGGAAGTACAGTTACATGTCCCAACATTTTGTTACCAGTTATGTTTTATTGAAAAATATATATATATATATTTTATATAGAAAAGATTTTCATATCATTTATAGATCTTATAATTATAAAATATGTAATAATGTAAAATGTCAGGATAACAAAGGAAAACAACTATTTTTTAAAGTAAAAAATATTATTTTTCATTATATATTTTATGTTTAACATTAAATAAATACAACATTTTATATTATCTTAATCTTATATTATTATAAATAAAAATAAATGAGATTACGTGATATGAAAATATTTCCCGTTAAAATAAGTGATCCTCTAGGATTAATTTTGTTCTGTTTGGAAAATAAAAATGTTATAGGTGCTGAAAATATTATCTAATTTTTTTAGATCCATTGAATTGAGTTGCATAAATTTACCTTACTATTAAATATTTAATGGAAATCCTTAATTTAAATTTAAAAATAAATTTTAAATTTCATATTCAGTACATATATTATTACCAATTGAGAAAAACATCCTGAAAATTTTTCATTTAGTTGTGCAGAAGTAAAATACTTCCATAGTACCCTTATACTTTATAATTAATAAAATAATGCGCCGTGACAGGATAACATAGAGTAACAATTTTTAGATGTTTGTATCTTCTTGACTCCACAAAAGAAATTGACGAAGCTCACCGAGGAAAGGAATATGAAGATACTAAAAGCACAGTTTTTTTAATGGTACTGTAGTCTTGAGGCCTCTCCATTTTTCTGTCGAAATATGAAATGGCTGATTTTGCGATAATAGAGTAAAACTTCTCCAACTTTTTGACCCCTAAAACATGCATTAAACCAACAAATGTGATCGGATCTGAATTGTTCTCCCTAACTCTAATATTGTTGTTTTGTGAATCAGCTAATTAATTATATTAATAGGTAGTTAATTTAATTAATGATTAAATAATTGTAGTGATAGAGTTACATGTATTTTAATGGAATGTCTATTTCTAGTAACTTTTTGAAAATCCTATACAAAATTATATATATCATTCAAAATATCTCTATTAATTTATAACGTTTACACCCATAAAAATATTAAAACACATTTACCTTACTAATTCTTAGGTCCTACATCAGCAATTGGATAGTTGATTGCCTTAACTATTTCATTAGTTGATAATATTAGTTATTTATATAATGATATTTAGTAAAATTATTTATTTATTATCAATTATTTATATATAAAATAATATAAAAGGGTATAAATATATTTTATTATTTATTTAATTTTTTTACTTGAATAATATTTCATATTTTAAAATATTATTTATCATATTAGATTTTCTTTTAAAAATAAGTCAAATATCTTTGAAATGCAAATAATAATTAATATCGAAATAAGATTTCTTAACCTTTTTTATTCATATATGATCAGTAAGCTACATATCACATTATTTTACAGTTTAGTAACTTTGATTATTTACTTTACAAATGAAAATTGTTGTTATTTATATTTCATTTACATAAAAAGATAAATCTTATAATTAAACATAATATGAAACATGAAAATTATTATCATGTATATATGAAAGAGGACTTAAATGAAAGTACCATTTCTTAATGGAATTTTTTATTTTTACATTTGTTTAATTTTGCAATATATATATAGTGTGATTATCCCATTTTTATAAAAATGGAATATTTCTGAGATAAATTATATGAGTACGTAGTGCATCCCTTTATAAGCTAAAAAATTCATTGGTTTTCCACATAATTATTATGCTAATAATATTATTATTTAATATTAAAAAGATCAACAAATATTGTTATAGAAAATAAATAAATGGTAAACAGTAAAAAAATAAATAAGAAAAATATTCTATTAAATATAGATAAAGTATCTTTTTGTGCATAAAGTCACAAACCAATATTTCAAAATGTTAGATTCCTAATATTTTCAAATTAGTGGATTGAGGATCAATTCGTGGATTAAAAAATTATTTATCAAATATTAAAATTAACAAATTAACATGATCAATCAATTAAAATCATTTCAATCAGCTAATAGTTAACTAGATCACACCACTATTGCAATACTTTTTAATTTTACACTACATTAATTGCATTTTTTATACATATATTCATAATTTTACTAAGAGTAACAAGATCTTAATCTTGATTGTAACAGCAATTTAGAATAATACGTACATCCAGTATAACGGGAAAAAGTTGAAATCTTTTTTCCATTACACTGAACCGCATATATTGATATAGATTTGAGTTTCCATTGGTTCACAACTTTTCACAGCCTTCGCCATTGTAGTCTGCGAAGAACATTCTTAGGGTAACTGGGCTACCGGCTGATGCCAAGTAGTGTGCAGAAAGAAAGTCATAAAAAAGGGAAAGAGCAGTACTCATATATATGATGTAAGGTGTTGGCCCCTCTTCCTCAGTGTTTGATGCCTCTGCTTGCCAGATTAATTGTACTCTTTATGTCTGAGAAAGTAGATTCTATGCTATTCCTGTCTTCCTTTTTTATCATTCTTTTTTTTTTTTGCTTGCATTCAAACATACTTTTGATCCCTCTTTCTTCTTTCTTTTTATATTCTTTTCCCCTATGGTGAAATTATGTATATGGCTTGGTGCTTTTATGTACATTTTTTCTGTCAAAGATATTGTTTTGATTGTTTTTAAAAAAAGTTTGTATTTTTCTGAAATTTTTACACGTTTTTAGGACTCCATCTTAGGATTTAGTAGTTTTATATAGAGATTATGTGTGAAATGCACAATAATAAAATATAAATTATTATCGATCATTGGGGTGCTAATTATGTACGATGGAACATGTTTTATTTTTATGTATTAGATAAACTTTTAGATTTCAATTTATTTATCTAATTAATCAAACTTTGATTGGAAATCCGAAAAAAAAAATGGAAATTAGTTTCAAAAAATTCTAATCAAAATATGTGTGAAATGATAATTTTATTGACTAGTGGGGTGCTTGTAGAGTTAAAAAATAAGGTAACTAGAAATTGATTTTTTTATTTTTGCGTATTTGATAAACTTTAAAAAGCAACAAGTTTTATGGGATTAAAATTTGAGTGGAAACTAAATTTAAAAAAATCCACTTCCAAATTGATTTTTATCCCCTGCGCTTTTAATGTTACAATAACTCCATATTATCTCAAGGACTCTACTTTATTCCATATCCAAGTTTGAATTTAAGATGTGATATGTGTATTAAGTGATTTATAGCTTTCCAAAGGTGAACAACTTCAAAATGACCCAATGATGCTTGATTGAGATGAATTTACTTGACAATAAGATGGTTGCTACATTTGAAGAACTTGCAATGATGGAAAATTCTTATGACTGGCACTCCATAATTAGTCTCACTTGACAATAAGTGAAGTATAAAGTGGAATTAAGATTTCCTATTAAATAAATATTTTTGTATTATAAATATTTATATTAGTCAATATTTGATGTATGAGAGAGATAATAATGTGAGTGCTTAAAGGTTTAAATTGCAAACCACAACCACAATATTGTATGCTATATTGTGTTTGAGCAATATTGTGTTGCAAAATGCACTGCATCTATGATTTTTTCAATTTTATGCCACAACGGCCATATTTACCTCCAAATTTACTAATTGCATGCATCAAAATTGTAATTACAATTTTAGTCCATGTAAGTACTTATGGAAGTTATATGAGAACTTTCATAAAGGTTGGTGAGAAATATAAATAAGAATAATGGTAAGGAAGTTGGAGAATTATAGTTTGAAAAATTTTATATGCATTATTTTATAATCTTTGTTGATATAATGAATCTTTGTTACTTGTGTCTTTGGAGAGGGAAAATTTTCCCCCAACAAAGCTAAGCTACAATTTAACCACAAATGATCAAAGCTTCATCAAAGTTTATACATTATTTCCTCATCTACAGGAACACCAAATCATATAAATACTTTCATGAATCATTATAATCTTCACAAATCATTATCATTATAGCACTATCATTATCACCATTATTATCAACTTTTTCTATTGTCTTTATCTTGCACATGGAGTCGAATCAAATTCTTATTTTCTCATATTATTACTTTCTCATAAACTAAACCCATTTTAATGTTAGTTATTCTTTCTCTAAATATGAAAGCGTCAACCAGTTAAATTAGTTATAGTAGTGGAATAACACATAAATAGATTTAATATAGAAAACTCCAAACTCTAGAAGGAAAAATCATTAATGAAAAGATATCCACCATAACAATAAATATTATAAGATAATGCATGTGAATGTATACAATCATAATCTCATAACTCTATCGCCACTATTCCAACATCTTGTACAAATATCTATAATAATTCTCATAAACACTCATATTATTATTTCTCCCATATATCAAACTTTGACTAATATTTGTAATCCAAAAATATTTATTTGATAAGAAATATCAATTCTACTTTAATATAAAATCTAACTTAAATAGAAAGGTTGAATTTAGGTCAAATGCTGAATAAGTTTATGCATTTATAACCTTCGACCCTTGTTCCATGATTTCACGTCTAGAAGGACAACATATCATCCATCTATTATTATTAGAATTCAAATGAAATATTGCTCTACAGGGATTTCTGCCTCCATGGGCTACATTACACTTGTCATTATTCTAATGGCATGCTAACAGGCTTGATGGAGAAAGGAATGAAAGACAACAGAAGAAAATAAAATGGACGAAAAAGAATGAGATTTTATAGATAAATCATGACTTCCCTTATCCTTATTCCAATGTTTAAAACTATTTAAGGAAAAATATTAAAAAGGTAAAATCAAGACATATAATTAGTTGTGATGATTTTTTTAAAGCTTTATCTTTTTTTAATGTTAATTTATTAGTGACTATTAAAATAATAAGTTAAAAATATAAATTAAAATAATACATAAGGTTAAAAATAATAAATTAATAGATAACCTTTCAAAACTCTAAAGGATCATAGAAGATTAAATTTTTGGATTAACTATAGTTTTGGATCCATTTCTCCTCCTTATCTAAAACTCACAAATAAGGGAATTATTATATCATAACATGTCCTTCCCTTCCCATTCATGTTCCCCATCCAAACCACCTATAAGTTACAAATGCTTATGCTTCAGTTAACTAAATTGTGGGCAATTACGATATAATTTGTAACAATTTTTGGCAAAAATATTTCTATCCAAATACATAGTTATTGTGGAATTAAAAATAAAAAGTATAGTACAATAAATCATATGAAGAATTTATTGGAGAAAAATCTCAAACTATAGATAGAAGAGTCATAAATAAAAAGAGATCCTTTTATAAATTAATATTACAAGATAATTTATGTGAAAGTTATCAATCATAACTCCATAGTTTCTTAATCATTATATATTTTTAATTTTCTTTCAAACATGTATAAAAGTTCTAACATAACTCCAACAAGCATTTATAACAATATTTCTCTCATACTTTAAGCTTTTATTTAATATAAATATTTATTGTCCAAAATACTTCTCCCACACACAATCTCAGTCATATTCTACTTCAAAACTTAAAAAAGATAACTTACAATTAAAATCAATTATTACTTTATAACAATTAAATTTGAGTTTAGCTCAAGTAGTGGTTAGAATCGTGATATAAATCAAGGTGCACATTTTTTTTTCCATCTCTCTTGTCTTTACTAGCAAGTTAATTGATGAAGATAATTTTCGTTGTCAACATTATATGGCTAGAATTGAAGCAAACTAATAAAGATTTTGTTCATTTTTTTTCGATCATGGTGAAAACAGTTGCTGAACAAGTATTGATAGGCTTATTGTCCTTCTATGAGCAATATGTGAAGGAAACAGAAAAGGAGACAAAGGATTCAGTAATTTCCCTAAAACTTGATGGTAACTTCATTGTCGTCATTCTTGCAAAAGAGTTATAGTACTTGTACATTTATATATATGATTAAGCTAAAACGTCATCAACCTATGTTTTCTCTCTAATTTTCATCCTATGTTTTTACAAAAGGAATCGGATAGCCAACTTAAAAACATAAAGAAATTATAATATTGTTAGAATGATTCTGTGAACCAACATAATCTGCATGTTGCATGTGATTACTTACTTACTACAAGGATATTAAAACAATATTTGTCATCGCAATAGCTCATCACATCATCACTATATATCTTTATTAATAACATTGTCGTTAAAAATATATCATTGGTTAAAGTATACCTATAGGTTATGTAACCTTATACTAATGACATACATGATCATAGTATTTGCTTATGATTATCTATGTGCCATATTAGCAAAGTATAGCAATGACACTTTGTCATTGCTATATACATTCTTGACATGGCACACCACTTTGTCACCATTATATACATTGTTAATATGGTAAATCTTATACTAACAATTTTTGTCATTGTTGAACAAAAAATATTTTAAAAATTCAAAAATACTAACAATATTTATCATCATTATAGATATTTTTAATTTTTTTCTTTACTTTGAAAACTTTTTAACCTTATTTTTAATTTGAAAATTTATAAAATACTATTAATTAATTCTACATCATAATTAGTATGATTTAAATTTAAAAATAGCATTATATTATAACATTGAAACAAAAAAAAAGAAATATATATAATAGAATCTCGAATGATATACAATAATGAAAATGATATATGTACAGAAGAGTATAATATACAAATTAAGAAATCAAATACACAAAATTAGGGGAAATCATCTAAAAGTGGAAAGTAATTCTACTACCAATTATCTTGCTACTCGACATATTCTGTTAAGGTTGGGGTTCAGGTCTTGGCAATCATGAAGTGAATATGCCAGGCAATATTAATAGCGAGGTCAAGTTGTATGCCAATAGAAGGTGGTGGAGGAGCGCTAATCCTGAGCCATAGTATCACATATCGCATCAACCTCTAAAAGGTTTGCTCATGCTAAGAAAGAAGCTATTGTTGATAATCCATTCACTGCTAACTTTAAATATGTACTTATACACATCATTAGGCAATGGTGCATCACTATGTCAAGGGAGGATAGGATGCAATGGATGAGCTATTATGGAGGGTGCCACCATAGAATGTCCTTTGAAGTATACAGCTAACCCCTTTCCTATGCCCTCAATGAGTGTCCAACACCTTATTGACTATGGCAAACTCATTAATTTGTGCTGTGAGGGCTATCGATAAGGAAAAATGGATAGCTAATCTATGTTTATGCCAAAGTGGCCTACTCCTACATCCTAATATATATATATATATATATTAAAGATAAAATGTTAAAATGTAAGTTGTCACAAATAATAAAAATTAGAAAATAAGAAAAATAATATGCATATAATCAGTTAGGCTTCCAAAAACACCTATTCCCCTGACAGTTTAGGATTATGGTAGGTGAAGTTCTTTATCATTAGTTGTAGCTCACCTATCATCTTATTTCTCTAAGCCAATTTTAAAAGAAAAGGATTAGTTAAAATCAAATTTTACTATATTAAATGAAATGAATGTTTACTTAGCATACTTTGTCAAATCAATATGTTGCTATGGATTTCAATCATTATATATTTTCTGCACCTTATTATGCGTATTTCTCTTAGACCTCTCCTGCAAATTAAAAATAAAATATAATAGGCATTAAAAGAATTAACAAAAAAACTTCAAATTAAAAAATTATGACTTATATTTTTTAATTCATTCTTGTCATGTACTCCTTAGTTTTGAACATTGTGCAAGCTTACCTCCAATGATTGATAAGCATATCTTACAGTATCGCCTACCTCACACCTTTAAGATCACGATCAATCTTACCGCTCTATATGCTAAGTAATAATTGTGTAATTTATATTTACAATCCCTATACATGTCAACTATAATGCACTAGATCTAATCATAGATGTAATGCATCCTCTCTTCTAAAATGCTTGCAAACTCAAAGAAATTCCTATATTGAATGACATGTAATAGAAAAATATGGATAAAAATAATGATAATTTCAAGTCATAAATTAATATACAAAATAAGTTCATACTTACATAGATTAACTCAATGATACAAGCCCTCTACTTCTTAAGTACTGTCACCCAAGACTTGTAAAATGGTTCATAGTGCATCTTAACCAACATCCCTATAATCATGGCAAGTCCCTATTGGATTCTAAGTGATAGGATCAAAGTGTAGAGGCAATGGTTTATCCTTTTTTTAATAATTTTTTAAAACTAATATTCCTATTTTTGCCATGTTTTTTAATAGACTCTATAGCTTTAAAAAAATATTTGTTGCAAGTAGATAAATTGTATATATAAGAACAAATCATATAAATCGTGTAGTACAAATAATTTTACCTAACTTGCAATAATTAGGAATATGAGTAAGGCCTTGTGGTGGTTTAGCTGCTTCGTCACCTTCATAATGGTGAGGTATAACAACAACCATAGCTATGAACAATTATAATAATGGCACAAGAATAAATATTTATCACAACACATCAAAGTTATTATTAAAAAACAATTTTAATAAACATATTATCAAACATGTAGGAGAATCAATACTTTCTGCTAGACATAAATAGTAATCATTGCAACACATAAAAAAGGATTGAATCTTAACATAATGTTTACATATTAAAAGGCAAAAGTCTATAAACCTTAGCTAAATCATTATCACTAGAAGTAAAATGGCCATCTTCTTCCTTATTAGTTTTAACATCATCATCAGATCATGATTGCTCTCTCTATGTAATCACCAATCACTCTATCTTCTAATATATCATCATTTATAAAGCTATCAACATGTATGTTAGCATGATTATGTATAGAAGATGAAGCACATTTAGGATTTTTATTTACATATATTAATGGTTGACTATCCTAATTTTTGAAGTCCATTATAAAGGTGAACTTTGTAAAATTGTTATCCTATAATATCAAGCCCTTTTAATTATTAACATCACCATTAGAAAGATCCCATATATCCAGATGCATCATATGAGCAATAACTCTCTATTTGGGTCTATTAAGAGTATTGTCAAGGTAAAAAAACTTGTTTTCCCTTGGAGGCAAGTATACATGGCTTATCTTTGTACCACTAAGCATTGAGAAAGATACTTATGAAATTCTTGTCTATCATAATTTTCTTCTTTCTATGGTCAATGTCAAAACATTTACACTTGAATACAGTCATAGAACAATTGTGGATATAAATTAACTTTATAATAGTCTCTTGCATACTATAAATTATATTCTCATTTGTTCCAAGTATAGCAATCCCACTATTTTATGTCTAATGCCTGGAATCCTAGGAGGGAGTCACAAATCAAGCTCCATTAACTACACATACCAAACATAACATAATTAGTGAAATTTAATCTAGAAGCCTAATAAGAATAGCTTATCAATTTCTTTTAGGGATCCATTCTTATATAGGTGATAAATCTATGAAAAAAAATTTAAAAGCAACAATATTAATATAAGTAACAAAGAAGGAAAAAATTATGATAATGAATAGTAGAAGACATTACCTTTGAGTAAAATCATGAAGGGAGCTTGATTTTTTGTAATTGATCTAGATTTTGACAATCTTTTGCTTGTAATTCCCTTTTGTGTTCATTATAGAGTATAAGTTGTTCATTAAATGAAAAGGCAGTTAGAAAAAAGGGTGGTAAGTTTGAGAAACTTAGTTAAGATACTTCTTAATTTTGGTACAATTGTTCCGGATATACCACATTGTAATATCCTAATCTCTCTTGTTGAATGGAACAATCTTCTTGGCTTTGATGGGTCAACATAGAGATCTGAATATAGGCAATCATCTTTTTATTCTAGCCTAGATAGTTTCATTTAAGCTAATTAAATCTAATTTCCATCCCTTACAAATATATGGAATAAAATGTTAAACTTTATTAATGTATCCTTCAATAATAGAACTTTTAGGTCGAGCATGATTTCTAACATAGTCCTTTAACTTTTTAATATATATTTCTTACAAATACATCTATAGAAAATGAATGGGTCCTCGTAGCAATACTTCTTCATGAAAATGCATTACCAAATGTACCATTTTGTTAAAGAATGTTGAAAGTTATATCATTTCAAGCATGTAGGGAATGAGAACAATGTTTTCCTTAACTTTCTCTAGATCCTTCTTATTCAAAGTTTTTACACGCATTAGATTGAAGTAATAATAGAGCTCACTAATCAATGCAAATAGTTTTTTCAGTATTATCCCCTAAATTGTAGGTGTTAATAATCATTGCATGATGAAGTGACAACCATGTGAATTTAACCCTTTGATTTAGTGTCATTACCAGTCATATTCTTCTTTAAATTACTAGCAAGCTCATCAAGAAACCTAGCATTTTTAATAAATCAGTAGAACTTAAGCATATGAATATCTTTCAATGTGTAAATAACATATGGTTTCATTAACCTACTCCTTTCCTCATACAGGTGTAACTTTAGTCTCATATTTATGTCAACTAGATCATGTCTTACATTGCCTTTCTCCTTTGATTTATGTTTAAGATCCAACAATATGCCTATAATATTGTCACATACATATTTTTCAACATACATGATATCAATGTTGTGCCTTAACTTTATTATGTACCAATAAGGAAGCTTAAAAAATATTTTTTTTCTCATTTTAATTGAGGTCAAGAACACCTATACTCTATTTCACTCCATCATCCTACATAAGCTTTCCAAGAAGTCTCTAGCTTAATTTACTTAATTTATCCATTACTATATCACTTGTAAGCTATCTCGAAGGGCATCTCTTCTTAGTCTTCCTATTAAAATGTTTATTGTTTTGAACTTGTGACTTATTAAAAAAAAGTGACAATGAGCAATGTACTCCATTTTTCCTTTAACCTACATTGATGGAGCATCTTTATTACAAGTTAGGCATGATTTGTACCTTTATCCATTCCATCTCAATAGATTACTTTATTCAAGAAAATTCATTAATATTCTATAATAATGTTACATGCATCTTAAACATGCTATTATTAGTAGCATCTCCAGCTTTAACTCTCATCTCTTATAACTGTTTAACTTTTCCACTAGTGCTCTTAGGAAGACATCAATATCTTTTCGTGAAGAGTATAGTCCAAGGATTAATAGTGTCAACATGAAGGAAAACTTTTTTGTAGAAAGCATAATGGCAAATCATAAGTTGTCATCGCTACTAGCTACATGCTATAAGATAGATTCATATTGCCAAAAAGATTAAATCTATCTACATTCAAACCCAATTGAACATTCCTCGATTCCATGGAAAAATCTAGATAGCTTTTGTCAAAATCCTACCAAGCTTCTCCGTCGACAAGATATTATATCACCTTATTCTTCATTAACAATCTTGTAATGTCATTTTCATATCCTTTGCCATATTTCTCAATCTAAACAATTGTTTCAACCTAGAGATTAATGAAAAATACCCCTAATAATTTATGATGGATTTTTTTCCTTTTTGTCTTTCTGTTAACCTAATGACTTTCCCCATATACTAAATAGTTCTTCTTTCAACATTCTCATGTGCAGAAAAGTACATAATCATACTTACAAATGTAAATTGACTCATACCTTAACCTTAATTTATTGAGCCATTTTTTTGCGTCGTAGCATAAACCTAATAACCTATACTTTATGGGACACCTTTTTCAATAACTTTAAAAGAGAATCATCAATCCATTTATATACCACTTTCAGATACATGGGTTTGATTGAAAAGTTCAAGGATGAAAAGTTTGTATAACTAAGATACAATTCTATCTTAACTATAATGAATAGCTAATTAGAGCTTTAGCCACAAAATATATTCCCCCAAGGAGTTTTTATCCCCATATTTTTCAATCTCAACAATTTGATCAACTATATAAAAGTCAATGAAGTTATTTATGATGTTTACCATCTCTTTTGCATTGTTGGATCTTCTATCTTTCACATAGCATGGGTAGTTAATGTAGCTACTTCATTATGGTGAACTCAATTTTTATAAAATGGATCAAATTCATAGTCTATTATGTGTGTAAACATGGTATCCACATTCTAAAATACCACATTTGTACACCTATTACACAAACATCTTCCAAATTTTTATGAAAGAATGAATTGAAATGAAGATGTCTAAATAAATGAATTTATAAAGAAATTTAAATGAAAGAAATTGAAGAATCTAAATAATAAATTTATGAAAAATTTTAAATGAGTTAAACTAAAGAAGTCTAAATGAATGGAACTAAAAATAAATTCAATAGTGACATTTAATGAATAACTTATAATGTTAGGCTTTTGTGATGACCATTGTGTAAGTCCATTTCAATTATCATTACTAGTCATCAAGAGTTTATACTTCATTTTAATAGTTAGTCAACACCATAATTCATTGCAACTATATATGTGGTTAAACAAATGATGTTAGTTTTTAATTAGTGATCAATATTTATGTACTTTTCTCTTTGCCTATAAATAGGGCTCCCTACCAACAAATTTATGATCTATCAAGATAAATCTCCTTTCATAAAAAATATAGCTTCTAAGTTAGTAGTGTAAATCTTAATATTCGAAAATACCATGACTATTTATAAAGTTTGAGGAATTTTCAAAGTTTCTTACAAGGAATTGTATTTAGACCTTGTATGTAATCCAAAGAGATTCTTAGATTTCCTACATAGCCTAAGAAATGTTAATACTATGGTATACATCCTTCATCTTAAGGGCATTTGATAGATTCCAAAAACCAATACTTTTAAAAGTTTTTAGAATCAAGCCAAGTTCCTTCCAAGAACTTATATCCACACTTCAGTCATAAACATAATAATTTTACAAAGTATTTATAAGGATTTTGGACAAGAATCCTTCCAAAATCTTTGTAAAATATTTATGTTAATCACTAAAGTGCGAACACATGTATTTTAATAGAAAGAACTTTAAGAGATTCCTATTCTTTCTTAATATTGAATATTATAATCCAAAGCATTTGAAAAATATATATCTATAAGTAGAGTGAGTAATAAATTACATAGTGAAATAATTATACAAATTTTCTAATTAGTTTTAATCTAGATAACACTTATATCCAAAACATATACTAACTTATTTTCTTACAAGACATATAATTTACTCATGAACATAGCATAAGTATTTGAATAACTAGTAGATAGCTTAAAGGTAAAAATAGTTCCTCTTTGTAACTCTAGGCCAACCATAACCACACATATCCCATACTTATGCCTTTCCTTTTACCTTATGTCATTTTGTGTGACTCAGAATACAAGGCACAAGCCAATCTCCACTTCTTCTCCATAAAGGTCTTATATCATATATCATGCAAAATTATCACATTATCACATAGGCATTCAAGCCTGAAAATCATATAAACATAGTATAAAGCACTCATCAACTCATAAGGTACTTACCGGTCCATATAGCACAAAACAAGATAAAGTTAAAATGTCATCCAAAGCCATAACCAACATATAACATAATCTAACAAACTTAATTTTTTTTTCAAAATCTCCATATTAAAATTAAAGGTTTTAAATCTCATATTTCAATATTTTTCAAGCTCAAAACAAGTTACATATGTTGCTCACAAACTTTCTTGGTTTTCAAAAATCCTTTTTTATATGTAATTCTTCATGAAAATTTCTAAAAATTTCCAAATTTAAAAATAAAAATTTAAATGACATTTTTAAACTCATTTCATGTTTAAAAATATATTACACTACTTAGTACTTCAATCGAGTGTCAAACTGTATAAAAAAAGTGCCATATTTTTTTACAAAACCATGTTTTAATTCAACTTTTCATAAAAATTTCAAAAAATTTCCACGTTTTGAACATTTTAAACATTATTTTTCAAACATCTTTGACTATAAAACAAGTTATATGGTTTCAAAATATTTTACTAGTGAGAACCATTTATAGAAAATTAGTTACTAATTGAAATTATTAATTTTTAAACTATTTTTTAACATAATTCCATGAGCTTTTAAATGTGATTTTAATCATATTCTTTCTACAATCTCTTAGTAAAATTATTTAATAACATAAATTAAATAATTTAAAATACAATGTAGTAAGTTTTTCTCATAAAAATAGAATTTTTCTAAATCAAATAGCATAAAACCTAAAAGCTTGTAAAACTTGATTAATGTAATTTTTGCTTGAAAACCTTTGATATAATAATTTTAAAACCTCTCATAAAAATAAAACTTTCTCTATTTAAACATAAAGAACCTAAGAGCCTTCTTTGTTTAAAACCAAATCCATTTTTTATTTTAAAACTTTATTTTTATACATTCTATCATCTTTAATTCAAGGGAAAATATAGTGTAACACTATTTAGGTAATAAAAATGTAATTTCCCTTTTTTTGTCATAGAAAACCCGAAAGTTTCAACTTACTCTCTCTTTAAAATTTTTCTTCCATTTTCATGTAAAATTATGTTTCCAAAACTTTGCTATTTTGAAGAAATCATTTTCAAAAATCAATACTTTCATTTTTTTATCATCAAACTTTTCAAAAAAAAATTCAAACTAATCCACCATAATAGTCATGGCTTTAACACACCATCAACTACAAAAATATATGTACACCTCATATATAAATATCATCAAGAAAGAAAATGAAGAAGAAAGAGTGTGAAACTTTACCTACTTAAGGATGCTTGTAGAACTTGTTCCCTTTATCTAGAATCCAAAGTGTATCATCCAAGATAATATGAAGTTAGTGAAGAATCTAAAGAAAAAATTATAAAAAAAGGATGAATTCATGGAAATTTATAGGTCTCTACATTCATTGAGAGATCATGGAAGCTTTTATCTTTAGGTAACTTTCAAAAGTACTTAAAAAACTAGTAGAATCTCTCTAAATAGCTAGAAATCTTAAGAATTTAACTCTTCTCTCTTATCTCACTCTCTAGCCATGGCCTCTTGTTGGTGTAGGAGGAAATGAACTCAAGTTGGCTATTTATAGGGAAAAGATGAGTGCCCCTAAGTAACGAAGAGGATGATATCATCTAAAATTACATCATTTAGCTTACATTATCTTATCATAATTCTTAAAAATATTCTCACTTAAACTTATTACATTAACATGATGCTTTAGGTATATTTTTTCCATTGCTTACTCTTATAGTAGCTTTAGGATTATGCAAGGAATATTCTCACTAAAGTATCATTCCTAGTATATTCTATTTTTAATCTTATCATATGAGCACATTCTATAGAATATTCCACATTCTTTCTTTGTGCACAAGTTTTTCTATTTAGTTCTTCATGAACTTGCTAACAAATCCTAACTAATTAAAAATAGCTCTAGTGTGCCAAAGTCAAGTTATATTACCTTAAGATCCCTAAACTAAATGAAATTCCCTCATTTTCCCTTTATATATATCTATATCCTTCAAAGTAAGGAAAAATTTACATTTTTGCCACCTTAGTATTATTTTAGGATGCTTTTGAGAAAAAAATATTAAATTACTCCTAAACATTATCAATCTTAAATCTTGCATACTTCTAATTTCCTAAGATTTTCCATAATAACTTCTAATAGATTTTTCTTCTATGAAAACTAATAAATAATTTTACTAGCAAAAAATATGTATTTCTACTTATTATTTACTAATAGATACTTTCTAACTTAATTCTAACCATTTTTATTTATTAAGTTTTTATCCAATATTACACACCAATACCTTTTTTAAGTTTGGAAGTACTCGAGGAAGAAACATTTTAAAAACCATAAGTCTAGTTTGGAAACCTAAGCATGATAATCTTAAACAAAATAAGTACAACAAAAAATATGTAGAGTGAGAGGAAATAAAGAACAAGATGGAAACAAAATAGAGTAAAGTACCTAACCATTAAGAATTGAATAGGCATTCAATTGATCAAGAAACAAGCTATAGAAAATACCTTAGGCACTTTCATGTAAAACTTCTATTAAGTAGCAAATTTTCTTTTAACTACTTCATTACTATAGAATAACTACACAAGAAGACCAATGAATTATACCATGTTATGATAATTAAGATGAAAAATTAGAAGAAAAGTATTCTTTAGCATTGTCACTTCATAAAGAGCATATATATGTTTGAAATTAATTCAAAATTTTAGCATGAAAAGCATGAAATAACTTAAATAATTTTGAACAATTCTTCATTTAATAAAGCCAAATAACTCTTAAACAATCATTAATAAAAGCAACAAAATAATGAAAATTAGGCTTTGAAACAACTAGGCAAGGACCTTAAACATCTTAATGTACTAACTAAAATAGGGATCAAACTTGCTTATTGACTCAAAAAATATAAGAATAATTATATTGTTTAGCAAATTAACATGACTCATAATCCAAATTAGAAAGAAATCTTAAACTAGAAAATGACTTTTTCTATGATAATAAAGATGGATGACCCAAACATAATGCAATTGATATAGAGTGATGGTAGTAATAACAACAATTGGTTAAGAGACTTTTTCATCAAGTACGTATAAGCCACTAGATACATACCCTTACTAAAAATCTTCTTTGTCAAAAGATCCCAAAAATAATAATAATTAGGAAAAAAAGAAAACACCATGGTTATATGTATGTATTATTTGATTAACTAAAATTAAATTAAATGGAAAACTAGGAAGGGAAAACATATTGGACAAAGAAATATTAGGGGTAACATGCACCATACCACTCCTATTAATAGAAGTAATAGTAACCATTAGCTAAAGTAACATAAAAAAAATGAGGAGTTTGAAAAAAAGATATGATACTTATATAGCCTATCATATAATTAGTAACCCCATAATCAATAACCTATGTAGAAATAGAATTAGAAAGACATATAATGGAATCACCTATCCAAACCATTAATGTAGTAATAGGTTAAGTAGGTGGCAATTGCCATGAGGTTTAGAATTACATATACTCAACGTACCTACTTTTATACATCTTTATATTACGAGTATTTTTAAATTATTAATCCAGGCTACTCATCATAACATGCATAAATTGAGATGGTTACGAACTTCTGCCTATCAACTTAGGGTAATACTTTTTGATATGTCCAGGCTTTTATAGTAAAAAAAAAAAATGAATCTCCACTTCCATACTCAAATCACACGTCCACTAAAATCACCATGGCCTCTACCTCCTTTCCTTTTTCCATGTCTAGTACCACTACGACCACCTCAAGCATTGGAGCTGACCAATGCAATGGCTAACTTATTCATATTTGTAGGAGAATAATAGGAGGAGGAATCCCTAAATGCTGCTTGAACCTGATATAATGTAAATTTACAAGTAAGTGGTTTAGAACATAATAAGATTTGCTAACAAGCAATGCTAAGCTTAGTAGATAAAGACATCAGATAATATAGAGCTTGATGATAAAAATATTTACTATTTTATTTTTTCCTATTTTTTGTTTCTTAGGTGTTACATTTGCTTAATTTTACAGAATAGGCCTTGTTTTGTAATTTGTGGTCAATTTTACAATATTGTGAATTCATTTGATAAATGATAGGATTTTGATACTATTTTTATTTTTTAGTCATATCTTAGACTTCAGATGTCAGATTGATGCAAACTTTCTATTTTTGGAAAGTAAAAAGAGAGAACTATAACTTTTATATTTTGGTTAAAGCCCAGTTCGAACTTTTTCAAGCCTTTATTTGGCCAAGAAACTGAACCTCTGTCTCTATCCTAATTGAACCTACTTCTGTATTTGGCCCATTTTTAGAGCTATAGTGATCTTGATTAACCTGAAACTAGTGCCCAAATTCTTACAGGACACTAGCCTATAACTTTGATGTTTATAACTTGTCCAAATTTCATTGATTTCATAGTCAAACATAGGCTGGAAGTCAAACCTATAGGAATTCCTTGATGCAACTATTGGATTTAATTAATTTGTAAAAAATAGGTCTGGATTTCTAGAAATTAGAAAAGCCTTATTATTATAATCCTAAGAGTCATCTAATCTTATTCCAATAGGGTTTTAGGCTAATTAGGTTATATAAAAAGGCAAGGGAGCTGAAGAGAGGAATTCATTCAAACTTTACACATAGACTCAATAGTAGAGTTCTTTTTCTTTCTTTTCTATTTTCTTGTTTTCAAGTCATGGAAAGTGTTATGTGTAAAATGGTTTATCAATTAATGCAAGTGCACACTGTCGTAAACAAGTAATAAAGTGATAAGTATCGTTCCCTCGAGGATTGTTTCACTAAGTACCAAAATTCATAATTCTAACACTATTTGGCAAATTGATTAGTTAGAAAATGAAGTAATTAAATAAAGATCTATGCAAAAAAAATATTTAAAATAAATATAAATGCAATTGGAGTGAAGATAAATATGAATAAAAGCCCTAGGCATCAGACTTCACTTAATAATTTCGGATTGAATCATCTATCTACACTAATCCAATTTTAACTCTATTAATTGATAGTCGAGTTTTCCTAAATTAATTACTAGCCTCTTCCAAGGTCAAGTAATTCTGTAATTAATTGTTAATTCACTATATTCCTATGTGAATTAAAACAACTAATCATGTATTAGGATTTATGGAACTCATTAAGACTACATAAACCATATGAATATATTCCTATTTCATATGCAATTTACGATTTCAATTATAGGTTCCATACACATGTATCTCCTTTCGGTCTCAACATACATATTGAGTTCATTCAAAAGGTGGCCGATCAATTGAAAGAATTAAGAGCAATAATTAAAACTCAATCTAGGAAAGAAAATCAGAATTAGTTTCAATAGATTAGAATTCAATCCATTATTATTAAGTTACGTCATCACCCTAGGAAGATAAAAAATTAGAACATAATGAAATTAAAAACAAACTCAAAATAATACAAAAACATCATCAAATTCATGATAAAAATCTAAAATACAATTACAAAAGAATGAAAATAGAAATGCTATCCATCCATGTAGGAGGTAAAACTTTCCATATAGGATGACAACCTAGCCTTCCATGTAGGAGGCATACAAGAAGAACTAAAAATGCATGAATTAAACTACTCTCTAAGATGAATGCATGAATCAATGCTTCAATGCTTGAATGCTTCAAATGATCTTTACCTCTACCTATTTATAGGTGAATGAATCAGCTACAAGCCATAAATTTTGACCATTAGCTACCAATCACATTCTTTAGCTACCATTCATGGTCTTTAACTACCCTTCTTGATTTTTGTAGTAACAATTCTTCTAATTTGTTGATAATTTTTCACCACCAGAATGGTAGATTTACAAATTTCTGTCAACATAGGAGTTGTAGAACCGGATATTAACTTTCAAATGCCATAAAGAAATCCTAATTTTGACATTTCTATCTCAAGTTATGATCAGATTAGTAACCAAAGGTCAGATTCCACCAAAACCACTATTTCATTTTCCAAGCAGAATTTGAGATCCTTAGATCCCGAATTGGGATTTTCTTTAAACATGAAAGTTGTAGGGATTTTTCTTAGCTTTTTAACGATATAAAGAACAACCCAATCCAACATCTAGAACTCTAGATATAGCCTAAAATCTGAAATAGGGTCAAAATACAACATTATCTAAAAGATTTGATTTCATTTCAAATTCAAGACCCATTCACAAAATGCAACTAAATTTATTAAATTAAATAAGATAACATCCAAAAATGCATCATACAAGGGAAAATAAATATGTAAATATTTTATGTATCAAATTCTCTAACACTTAGCTTTTGGACGTCCTCGGACAAATACAAAACAGAAGAAAACTAATACTAATACTAATCTTCCCATGAGATAAAAAGTACAAAAACATAAGAAAGATAATTAAAGTACAAAGATATCATAGCATTCATGAATCAACAAATCTTGACATATAAAACTAAAAAGGGATTGCAACTTCATTTGAGAAGGATTGAACCAAAATGATATAATCATTGCAACTCATCCTCTCTCAAGTATTTATGGGCAAGTGTTTCACTCAAATTCATCCTATCAAAGATTGCACTACCATAGGCTTGCATAAATTCTCAATCTCCACTACCTAATTTACATGCACACTTCAAATCAAAAGGTCTTATTAAGGGTTGTAATGAGGCCAAGGTAAAGGAAAGATAAAACAGGGATATGAAAAGTTGAAGCAAGGAAAGAAATTAATAGAGCAATTAAAACATGGGTAATCTCTAAATAATTTTATCTCAACATAACAGCCCAAGATTCAAATTCAAGTATACATCAATTTCTCTCTTCTTCTTTTTTCTTCTTTTTCTTTTTTTTTGAACCATTTTTTCTTTTCTTTTTTTGAAAGAAAACCATTGCAACTTTGAAGTTAATGATACATATTCTCCCACACTTTGTCAAGAACCCATTTTTCAAAGATTCGAATACTCTACTAATCCCTATGGTTAAGTAAAGACAATTGATATTTCATTAAATGACATATTAATGGATTAAAATAAAGAAACAGTTAATTAAGCTCAAAGGGGTTTATCAATGGTAAAAATGGAGGGTTAGTTATTTGGTTCTAACTGAAAAAAAATGCATTTATCATATCTGAGTATGCATGTAAATTGTAATCTCAACCAAATTTTATGCAAGTTCTAGAGTGACAACTTAACAGGTGAATATCACAAATAAGAAATATAATACTGATTCAACAAGTAGGCTCAAAATCTCACAGTTAAAAGTTTCCAACTCAATCCATCCAACTCAGAATCCATTGCCAAACCTATCAATTCTAAGTAGTAAGAAAGTTGTTCAATCATGCTATGAAATCTTTAAAATTATTGAAAAGAACCTAATAAGTAGGAAATTATTTTTTATTTTTTTATTTTTTATTTTTTTAGGATGCGTATCAAGAGCAAAAAATAACTCTTTACTCAGCCATCCTTTTTTTTATATATAATAAATCTTATGGTTTTACTACAAAAATATCCTAAATTTTTTTTTCTTCTTTATATATATATATTTTAAATTTTCCCCTACACTTAATGTAGACATTGTCTCCAATGTCTTTAATAGATTAGCAAAAAGGATTTTTTTAAAAGGAAATGCATAAGCAACTCACACATAAAAAAAAATTTTGGCAGTAAAACCATAAGAGTAAAGAAAGTTACAACCAGAGAGTGGTGTCTAGCTCATGCTTCTGACTGCTGGTTGGAGATTGTCAATTTATCTTTTTCACTAGTGGATCTGGTTTAGGTGTATATCCTTGTAGTTGGTTAATCAGTTGATCAGCAGTTGAGGCAGACATTATGGCACGGCGAGTCGCTTGGGGTATAAATCCTTGTTCCACAGCTTGATCTAAAAAAGACAGTAAACCATCATAAAAATCATTAACATTTAATAAACCTACTGGCTTCTGATGAAAGCTCAAGTTAATCCAATATACAATGCTGAAAATTTCATCTAATGCTTCTAGACCACTAAGTAAAGCAATAAAGGCTTCAACACTGTAAAGCGTGCATCCCATACGTTCAGGCAAGTTTGAAACTTTTAATGTTTTACCGATGGCATATTTCTTATCATCTAAACCATTCACAAGGATACTCAATATTTTGCCTCCTCTAATGTTGGCAAAAATTGTTGCACTTCCTTTTAAGCTATGAAGCCTTCCTTTATACACACAGGCAATCTTTCTAGCAGCTAATGCATGACCACGTTCAGTTGCTGCTATTAGAAATTCTGCATTCTTTCCAGCATAAGATTCACCAAAAACACAGATAGATTTAAATCTATATTTTGATTGTTTCTCAACCTCTTCCTCTTCTTTACTCTCACCTTCAGACATTTTGCAAAGTGTGATTGCTGAAATGCATTTTTATAATACAAAAGCAGAAACAAAGAAACCACGCAAATCAGACAATATCAGAAAAAAAAATGTTGTCTAGAATTGACAAGTATAATAATGGCATGAACAAAGTAGAATACGGAATGTAAAGAAAGTTAAAAAGTGGCTGAAAAGGTAAACTAAAAAGAAGAGAAATGTACAGAAAGTTAAAAAGCAACTATAAAGATAAAAAGATAAAGGAAAAGTAAAGCAGACAAACATTAATATGTACAGTAGTTGTGATTGTGGCTCACATCTTCCTCTGATTTTTCATCCAGTAACGGCTTAAACAGCTTCTATGAGCCGAGGATTTGTTTCCCATTCAATTTTCTTATAAACTGGCAAATAGGGTCTTTTACAATCAGATCCCCAAGACTGTAGCGTTCCTTTTCTGAATTGAATAATTTCATTAAATCAAGAAGAACAGCATGAATATCTCCACCACGATGCGTCTCAAGAGTCCGAATGATATCATCTAATAACTCTTTACTCAGTCCATCCTTTATGAATAGAATTTTGTCTTCTTGATTTACTGAAATCATTCCTTTATTCATACAAAACTTATTACAATTCCACCTTGCACACTAATGGCAGACTCTCATTCTTTTAGCCTTTCTCTTTTTAGAGTAAGAACTTCTTCCCATACCTGGTATACGTCTAACAAATGATTCATTAAACTCACCTGCTAAACGTACCTTAGCTTCAATAATCCAGCGTATATCCTCAGGAAGACCTAAATGCTTAAATGCCTTCATTCTTTCAAGTCGACAATTGTAGATTTTCCTGAACACATCTTTAGGAAGAGTAGGGAATCTACTTTTAAGCTTTACAAGGGATTCCTCCATGATAAGAATGATGAAAGCTGAAATTTTAAGTGAAAAATGTTGTGTGATGTGTGCTTAAATAAGTCAGAAGAAAAGAAATGAGTAGAGAAAGAAGTCTTGGGTTGCCTCCCAAGTAGCCGCCCTTCTTTAACGTCTTTAGCTAGACAAAGTCCTAACCTATTGCTCTCTCTTTTTTTTTCTTTTTTTTCTTTTTTTTTAATACTTACCAGCTGGCTCCTCGAGCGTAATGACAGTCTTTATGATGTTGAATGCACTGTCATTGTATTCTTTCAATTTTTTCCCGTTTACTTTGAATTTCCTATCACCATCTTGAATCTTTATAGTTCCATATGGCCAAACTTGAACCACAGTAAAAGGCCCTGACCACCTTGACCTTAATTTTCCTAGAAAGAGTTTTAACCTTAAGTTGTAGAGAAGTACTTTCTGCCCTGGTATGAACTCCTTCCTTATAATTCTCCTATCATGCCATATTTTTATCTTCTCCTTGTAGAGCTTAGCATTTTCATAAGCATGTTAGCGAAATTCTTCAAGTTCATTTAGTTGCATTAGCCTTCTTTCACCAGTTGTCTTCAAATCAAAATTTAATGCCTTTACTGCCCAGTATGCCTTGTGCTCCAATTCAACTGGAAGATGACATGCCTTACCATATACCAATTGGTAAGGAGATGTACCAATTGGGGTCTTAAATGCTGTTCTGTAAGCCCATAATACATTATCCAGCTTCTTTGCCCAATCTTTCCTATTAGAATTCACTGTCTTCTCTAGAATCCATTTCAACTCTCTATTTGATATCTCTACTTGCCCATTGGTCTGTGGATGATAAGGAGTTACCACCTTATGAGTTACTCCATATTTAGTGAGCACAGATTGAAGTTGTTGATTACAGAAATGCTTGCCTCCATCACTTATGATTGCTCTAGGTACTCCAAACCTTGTGAATATATTCTTTCGTAGGAACTTCACAACCACTCCAGAATCATTTGTAGGAGACGTTGCTGCCTCTACCTATTTGAATACATAATCCACAGCCACTAGAATGAATTGGTTTCCAAATGAAGATGGGAAAGGACTTATAAAGTCAATACCCCATACATCAAATAATTCTATCTCCAGAATATTGGTCAATGGGGTTTCATGTCTTTGAGAGATGTTTCCTGTTCTCTGACATTTATCACATGCGGCTACATAGCCTTGAGAGTCTTTGAATAAGGTAGGCTAATAGAATCCAGATTGAAGAACCTTAGCAGTAGTTCGATTTGCTCCAAAATGACTGCCATATGGGGATGAATGACAATGGGAAAGGATACTGGTCATTTCTTCTTCTGGAACACATCTCCTTATAATTTTATCTGGGTAATGTTTATACACGAATGGATCTTCCCAGAAGTAATACTTCACATTGGCTAAGAATTTCTTCTTTTGTTGTCCAGAGAGCTTATATGGCATCATCCCACTTGCTAGATAATTCACAAAGTCAGCATACCATGGAGTTGATAATGATTTTACATTAAACAGTTGCTCATCTGGAAAGGACTCTTGGATTGGTAGCTCTGGTTCAAGCTTGGGAAGTTCAAGTCGAGAAAGGTGATCTGTAATAAGGTTCTCAGTCCCTTTCTTATCTCTGATCTCCAAATCAAATTCTTATAACAGAAGTACCCATCTGATTAGTCTAGGCTTTGCATCCTTCTTCTCTATCAAGTATTTTATTGCTGAATGGTCTGTCCAGACTATGACTTTTGAGCCAATTAAGTAGGCTCTAAACTTGTTAAAGGCAAATACAACAGCAAGGAGCTCTTTTTCGGTTGTTGCATAATTTATTTGGGCTTCATTGAGTGTTCGGCTGGCATAATAGATTGCATGAAAAATCTTATTTTTTCTCTAGCCCAAGACTACTCTAACTGCATAGTCACTTGCATCACACATTATTTTGAACGAAAAATTCTAATATGGAGTGACAATGATTGGTGCTGAGATCAAGGCTTTCTTCAAGGTTTGGAATGCTGACATGCAATTCTCATCGAACACAAATGGAATGTCCTTCTCCAATAGTTTGCATAACGGTTTTGTGATCCTTGAGAAATCCTTAATGAATTGCCTATAAAAACCAGCATGGCCTAGAAAACTCCTGATGCCTTTGATTGTTGCAGGTGGAGATAATTTTTCAATAGTTTCAATTTTTGCTCGATTAACTTCGATCCCATGAATTGAAACTTTGTGTCCCAGCACAATACCTTCTTTCACCATGAAGTGGCATTTTTCCCAATTCAGTACAAGGTTAGTCTCCACATAGCGTTGTAGCACCTTTTTTAAATTAGCTAGACAGAGATCAAAAGATTCCCCAAACACTGAGAAATCATCCATGAATACTTCAATAAAATTTTTCACCATATCTGAAAAGATTGCCATCATTATCCGTTGGAAGGTTGCAGGAGCATTGCACAATTCAAAGGGCATTTTTCTGAAGGCAAATGTTCCATATGGGCAAGTAAAAATTATTTTCTCTTAATCTTTAGGAGCAATCAAAATTTGGTTGTAACCAGTGTATCCATCAAGAAAGCAGTAATAAGCTTGTCCCGCCAATTTATCTAGCATTTGATCTAGGAATAGCAAGGGAAAATGATCTTTTCTGGTAGCTTTGTTAAGCTTCTGATAGTCAATGCAAACTCTCCATCCGATCACTGTTCTCTACGGGATCAGCTCATTATTTTCATTTGGAACCACTGTCATGCCTCCCTTTTTTGGTACGACTTGTACAGGGCTCATCCATGGACTATCAGAAATTGGGTAGATAATGCCAGTATCTAACCATTTGAGCACTTCTTTACGAACTACCTCCTTCATATTTGGATTGAGCCTTCTTTGATATTCTACACAGGGCTTGGCATCATTTTCTAGCAGTATTTTATGCATACAGATTGAAGGACTTATTCCCTTAATATCTGCAATCGACCATCCCAGTGCGGACTTGTGCTGTCTTAACACCCTCAGCAACTTTTCTTCTTCTTCAATGGTTAAATCAGATGAGATGATAACTGGCAAGGCTGAATCTTCTTTTAGGAAAGCATACTTTAGATGAGTGGGTAGTGTTTTCAGCTCTAATTTTGGTAGCTTTTCAATTGAAGGAACCGGATTTGGTGATTTTTCTCCCAAATCTTCAAATGGCTTTTTTATGAAAATTGGTGAATTGGCTTCGAGATAGCTGACTTGTTTTAGAATTTTAGGATCAGTAGTATGAGACGTGTCCATCATGCTGACTACTAAAGGTTGATTGGAGCAAATTTCATCTACTACTTCTCTAGTGCGGTTACTCACTGAATCAACCTTAAAACAGGTATCACCCTCATTAGGAAGAGATAAGGCTTTAAAAATGTTGAAGGACACTTGCTTATCTTAAATCTGTAAAGTCATCTTTCCCTTCTATACATCAATTAGAGCTCGTCCAATTGCAAGAAATGGTCTTCCAAGAATAATAGGAATTTCTTGATCTTCTTCCATGTCAAGCACTATGAAATCCATTGGGAAGATGAATTTATCAACTTTTACTAGCACATCTTCAAGGATTCCACATGGATGCTTTATTGAACGATCTACTAGCTGCAGTGACACGGTAGTTGGTTTCACTTCTCCCAATCTCAGCTTCTTGTAGACGGATAATGGCATCAAATTTACACTTGCACCAAGGTCACATAAGGCTTTTTCGAATTCACACTCTCCAATGGTACAGGGTATGTAAAAACTCCCAGGGTCTTTAAGCTTTAGCGGTAGTTTCTTTTGGAGAATTGCACTGCACTCTTCAATTAAGGCTACTGTTTCGAAATCCTCCAGTTTGCGTTTCTTTGATAAAATCTCCTTCATAAATTTTGCATAACTGGGCATTTGGGTTAAAGCTTCAACAAATGGGATGTTGATATGCAGCTTCTTAAACACCTCCAGAAACTCGCTAAACTGCTTGTCTAGCTTAGCTTTCATCAATCTTTGAGGAAATGGAACTGGGGGAATATGTGGTGGAGGATTATTTGAAAAAGTCATTCTTCCTAGAATCACCTCATCTTCTTTCTGAGCTTCTTCATTTTTCTTCCTTGATTCTGACTCATTTAACTGCTTCCCACTTCTTAATGAGACAGCCTTTACGTGCTCTTTAGGATTTCTTTCAATGTCACTGGGTAAAGTGCCTGGTTGTTTGAAATTCAGCATACTTGCAATTTGGCCCATTTGCACCTCCATATTTTTTATTGAAGTTGCTTCACTTTGCATGGTTGCTTCTTGATTCTTAAGTGCAGCTTCTATTCTGACCATGAATTGGGAAGTATTCATGGTTAATTGAGCCAATGCTTCTTCTAAATTTGCCTTTAGTTGTAGTGGTGATTGCTGAATTTGTTATTGATAATTCCCTTGAGGTTTGAACACATTATGATTATTCCTCCATCCTAAATTAGGGTGGTTTCTCCATCCTGGATTGTATGTGTTTGAGAAAGGATCATTTTGACGATTTTGATTCCCCACATAGTTGGCTTGTTCAGGTTGAGAAGGAATGAATGGATTGCCTTCTTGACATTGTGTGCTCATGTGAGGACCTCCACATAAATCACAAGCATCTGCAGAAGTTCTGATTGCATTTGCTTGAGCTATTAATGAACTCACTTGCTAGGATATAAAGGCAACTTGAGAAGACAAAGTGGTTAGAATGTCTAGCTCATGGACTCCAAGTGCTTTCTTTGAAGTGTTGTGTTCAAAAGGCCATTGGTAAGCATTTGCTGCCATCTCTTCCAACAGCTCCATAGCAGCTTCTATGCTTTTTACCATTAATGATCCACCAACTGCAGCATCTACAAGTGTTCTAGTAGCATTAGACAATCCATTGTAGAAAGTTTGTAATTGCAGCCAATCTGGTAGCCCATGATGAGGACATCTTCTTAGCAGCTCCTTGTATCTTTCCCATGCTTCATAAAGGCTTTCCACGTCATGCTGGGTGAATGAAGCAATCTCATTTCTCATCTTTGCAATTTTAGCTGGAGGAAAGAATTTTGCTAGGAATTTTTGTGCCAATATGTTCCATGTAGTGATGTTCCCCACTGGTAAAGAGTGTAACCAGCTTTTAGCCTTATCCCTAAGTGAGAAAGGGAAAAGTTGCAACCTTATGGCATCATCAGAAACACCATTGTGCTTGAATGTATCATAAATTTTTAGAAAGCTGGCTATATGTGCATTCGGATCTTCTGCTGGAGAACCTCCAAACTGATTTGCTTGAATCATTTGAATTATGGCTGGCTTGATCTCAAAGTTGTTGGCTAGTATAGGCGGTCTCCTGATCCCAGAAATAGTATCCATGACTGTTGGTGTGGCATAGTCACGGAGTGCTTTGGTGTCTGGTTCTTATCTCAGATCTACTATTGCTTCACTTTGATCTACAGTTGACTGCTTTTGTATCTTTCGATTCCTTCGATAAGTTTTCTCGATCTCAAAATCAAATAGCAGCGGCTCAGCAACTTTCGATCTGGTCATACACTAGGACAAACCTGCAAAGAAAAGAAACACCGAAGAAAAGAAAAAAATATAAAATAACAACCAAATTAGGATTAAGATTACTTAGTATTGATATTAATGATAACAATCCCCAGCAACGGGACCAAAAACTTGTTACGTATAAAATGATTTATCAATTAGCGCAAGTGCACACTGTCATAAACAAGTAATAAAGTGATAAGTAAGTATCGTTCCCTTGAGGATTGTTTCACTAAATACCAAAATTCATAATTCTAACACTATTTGGCAAATTGATTAGTTGGAAAATGAAGTAATTAAATAAAGATCTATGCAAAAAAAATATTTAAAATAAATATAAATGCAATTGGAGTGAAGATAAATATGAATAAAAGCCCTAGGGATCAGACTTCACTTAATAATTTTGGATTGAATCATCTATCTACACTAATCCAATTTTAACTCCATTAATTGATAGTCGAGTTTTCCTAAATTAATTACTAGCCTCTTCCAAGGTCAAGTAATTCTATAATTAATTGTTAATTCACTATATTTCTATGTGAATTAAAACAACTAATCATGTATTAAGATTTATGGAACTCATTAAGACTACATAAACCATATGAATATATTCCTATTTCATATGCAATTTACGATTTTAATTATAGGTTCCATACACATGTATCTCCTTTCGATCTCAACATACATATTAAGTTCATTCAAAAGGTGACCGATCAATTGAAAGCATTAAGAGCAATAATTAAAACTCAATCTAGGAAAGAAAATCAGAATTAGTTTCAATAGATTAGAATTCAATCCGTTATTATCAAGTTACATCATCACCCTAGGAAGATAAAAAATTAGAACATAATGAAATTAAAAATAAACTCAAAATAATACAAAAACATCATCAAATTCATGATAAAAATATAAAATACAATTACAAATGCATGAAAATAGAAATGCTATCCATCCATGTAGGAGGTAAAACTTTCCATATAGGATGACAACCTAGCCTTCCATGTAGGAGGCATACAAGAAGAACTAAAAATGCATGAATTAAACTACTCTCTAAGATGAATGCATGAATTAATGCTTCAATGCTTGAATGCTTCAAATGATCTCTACCTCTACCTATTTATAGGTGAATGAATTAGCTGCAAGTCATAAATCTTGACCATTAGCTACCAATCACATTCTTTAGCTACCATTCATGGTCTTTAACTACCCTTCTTGATTTTTGCAGTAACAATTCTTCTGACTTGTTGGTAATTTTTCACCACCAGAATGGCAGATTTACATCTTCCTGTCAACATAGGAGTTGTAGAGCCGGATATTAAATTTCAAATGCCACAAAGAAATCCTAATTTTGACATTTTTATCTCAAGTTATGATCAGATTAGTAACCAAAGTTCAGATTCCACCAGAAACACTGTTTCATTTTCTAAGCAGAATTTAAGATCCTTAGATCCCGATCTGGGCTTTTCTTTAAACATGAAAGTTGTAGGGCTTTTTCTTAGCTTTTTAACCATTAAAGAACAACCCAATCCAACATCTAGAACTCTAGATATATCCTAAAATCAGAAACAGGGTCAAAATACAACATTATCTAAAAGATTTGATTTCATTTCAAATTCAAGACCCATTCACAAAATGCAACTAAATTTATTAAATTAAACAAGATAACATCTAAAAATCCATCATACAAGGAAAAATAAATATGTAAATATTTTACGTATCAGAAAGCCAAATACTTTTAGTTGATTCAAAGATTGTGAAACTTTTCTTTTCAAGGATTATGATATCTTAATTAGTAATGTTAATTTCTTCCTATTAATTTTTCTCTTTCTCTAATTGTTTATACTAAATTATTAAGATTGCTTGTGTTAAGTACTAATTTGATATAATTAGTACTCAATCTTATGATTTCTATTCTTTTGCTATTTGAATATGAAATTATGGTTGATTAATCATAGTTTTACATGTTGGGATAGAGGGTTAGGGGATTACTTCAGTGATATCTAATTTAATTTCCTAAATCAGCTAAATTCTATCTATAAGTCAATTTAGATTTAGTTTTAGGATTACGACAATTGCCTAATTCATCTTCTAATCTTAACTGACTAAACTCTAGGTGATTGTCTAGCATAGGATTCATGGATTATTGCAGGGATTCCAGGTAATCCAAGGTTGAAAAGTCAATTCAAGCAATCAAATATTGTATGATCTATGATTAATTCATAATAAGAGCTATCATATCCTTAAATTGGCTGCAATTCATATATTAATTTCTTTCTATTTATTTATTTCTTTGCTTTTGTTTTGTACTTAATTAGTTTATTGCTTTCACTATAATTTCATGCAACAACCCCCCAATTCTGCATTTTGCATACTGATTCTATTTCTACATAAGATTTTGTTTCATTGCATTATCATTCTATTTGCATTAATTTTCTTAGTTTCCATTGTATAAATAATTCAATAATTGTATATATATTGTTAGAAAATCATTTAGAAAATATAAAAGCAAAGGATCACTAAGGGTACGACCTAGTTGTGCCACTATCTATATTATTATTGTAACAAACATTATTTTTAATTAATTTTGATACATTGTAACATGCATATTAAAATTTTAGTGCCATTGCTAAGAATCCTCTTGAATTTATCTTTTCCCACATATCTCTAGTAGTATAATACACAATTCTTGCAGCATTCCAGTAGGTAATTGCATCCACTAATTATGTTTCTTGCATTTTATAATAACTCTTATTTTTTGCATTATTTTGGATTCCATTGCATTTTTTGTTTTTTTTTCATACCTCCACCTCAATTTATCATATTTGATCATAATAAACATCATCTAGCATTGAAATAGAGATTTTTGGTCTAAGAAACTTAATTTTACATAATTTTGCACTCATACCTTGTTTTGGGCATAACTTGGTCATGCTAACTCTGATTAAGCTAAAATTTTTATAGGAGCTAGATCTCATTTTTCTAATCAAAAGTCATAACCAAAAGCTAGTGAGTGCCCTATTTCTTTGGCCAAATTTGATTATTTCAACCATTTTTCTAACTTTTTAAGATTTTTATTGCATTTTTAGGTTTTGTATAGTTGTAGAAAGCTTTTTGTGTCAATTCTATAATTTTTAAAATTTTCTAGTAGGTTAATTAGATATGTTTAGGTTAATTTTTCATAGTGCTTTTCCATTTTAGTGTTTTAATGCTCCTGTGCTTCTGTTTAGTGTAGTTTTCTATAGTGCTATGTAATTTTAGTGCATAACTAAGAGTAATGCTATTGAATTACTTGAGTTTGATTTTAAAATTGATAGAAAATTTCATTCCCTTTGTAGGAGTAAGAATACAACTAGTTCTAACCTTCCTAACTCCCGTTCTGACCTATTAAATCATCCAAAAAATATAACAAACAATAATAGGACTTTGAAAGAATTAGCTACCCCTAAAGTCACATATCAACTTTTAGGTGTCCAATATCTTAAGTTAGATATTAATTTTGAATTAAAATTTGGACTAATACACTTGTTTTCAAGATTCTATGGTCTTACAGGTGAGGATACATATAAACACTTGAAAGAATTCTATATGGTTTACTCTACTATGAAGCCACAAGGTATCTCTGAGGATCATATTAAGCTGAGAGCATTCCCCTTCTCCCTAGTTGGTGCTGCTAAAGATTAGCTCTATTATCTTTAACCTGGTCTTGTTACTTGCTGGACAGACATAAAGCAATTATTCTTGGAGAAATTCTTCCTTAGATCTAGAGCTGCTATCATAAGAAAAGAAATATGTGGCATTAGGAAAATGAGTGGTAAACATTATAATAGTATTGAAAAAGATTCAAGGAGTTGTGTGCAAGCTATCCACACCACCAAATTAGCGAGTAGTTACTAATTTAATATTTTTATGAAAGCCTTTTTCCCATGAATAAAAGCATGATTGTGTTAGGAATTCGGATGATTACATGCAGCAAAATTTCAAAAATTTTAATATGAATTCTACCTAGGATCCATACAAAAAATATAAATCAATAATTAGGGTTTTACTTATTGGGCACTCGTATTTCTACTGATCAAAACTTGAGAGCGGATGAATCAAACGCTGGCCGGAAGGTACAGCATCTCTACGGTATCCACACAGAGTGAACAACGATCTCTCACCCTCCACGAATCTGTTAGGATGCGTTTCTCTCTCTAGGAACTAGGATTTTAATATTTTTTAAGTGATTTAGGATTTTAGGAAGTCTATGAGTGTGTCTCTAATATGCTGCCCTCAAGGCCCCTTTTATAAAACTTAGGTAAGCCACAATCCTAGTCCTACTAGGATAATGTTTCTAAAATCCTAATCACATTTAACAACTCATTTTATCCTTATCCTAGAGATAATAAGGAGAGATATGACTTATCTATTAATTATCTAACATTAGATAATATTATCTCATAATATAAATATCTTAATATTATATAATTGTATATAGTTATCAAATATTAAAATAATATTATCTCATAATATATTTATCTAATATCTTATAACATAATTATTTAATATTACTTTAATATCAAATAATATCACATAATATATATATATATTACGTGAATTTATTATTCTTAATAATATATATGCATGAAAATAAGTCCAATTAATTGGTTATTAATATAATTAAAGTCCAATTAATTATTGTCTTATTCCTACTCCTTTTGTGTGACCTTGTAGGTTCTTGCTACGTTGATAATGACTCATTTTGAGCTATAGATAGTAAGCAGCATCTAGCAATACATCACTGCTACTCAAATAGTAAGAATGTCTGTAATTCGACATCCACCTAATACATGATCAACGTTTTGCATTATAACCCTTTTGTAATAATATCCAAATTGAACTGAAGGCATGGAATGTGTCATCCTCGTCAATGTTCAATTTATATTTCTTGATACTGAGTAGACTTAAAATAAATGATTAATATCACATATTAATTCAATTGAGTATGGCCATGCATTTCTAAGTCTCACTCAATCAAGGGGCCTAAGGATATTTCTCTTTTATACAAGAGTAACAAAATTTCATCTACATCACTCATTTCCCTCTGCACAATTTATGACACACTCAATCAATGCCTTACTTGTCATCCTGATTAAAGGTGACATAGGATAATATTAAAGTGAGTAATTCCTCATGTAGGGAACCGTAGTGACTTCAGGTCAAAGATTTATGTGTATTTGTGATCATATGAGAATAACTTATGACATGTCTATCCATGCAATATTCTCATAGTGGGTCAGTCGAGTACATTGTTCACTAGTAATGTACTCATGTATTGACTTGATATCACATATCCATGATTCGTAATCATCAGTCACTATACATGCTAGTCACGATGTATTATTACTATCATTTTCATAATAATACTTAATTAGGGGCATTTTAGGAATAGCGAAACTATTCCAAGGATAATTATTATATTAAGTTATAAATTGCTCATAATAATAATAAAATTATAAAAATAAAATATAATAATTAAATTACCTAAAATAAAATATAATACATTGTGTATTACTTCAATCATCTATATGATTGGTTCTAGGACACACACTAACAATCTTCCACTTAGACTAGAGCCAATCACTCATGTATCTAATACCAAGTGACATAGTATAACCATCATGCTTTTTCTGCGCTAAAGGCTTTGTCGGTAGGTTGGCGATATTATCATCAATTGATACTTTGCATATCTTCACATCTCCTCTATCAATGATTTCTCGAATGAGATGGAAGCGTCTAAGTATATGTTTGGATCGCTGGTGAGATCTGGGTTCCTTGGCTTGTGCAATGGCTTTATTATTGTCACAATAGAGATCCACTAGGTTTGCAATGCTAGGAACAACGCCAAGTTCAATAATGAACTTTCTGATCCAAACAGCCTCTTTTGACGCATCAGATGTAGCAATATACTCAACCTCTGTAGTAGAGTCGGCCACTGTTTCCTGCTTTGAACTCTTCCAGCACACAGCACCACCATTTAGGCTAAATACATAACCTAATTGCAATCTAAAGTCATCCTTGTCGGATTGGAAACTAGCATTAGTGTAACCTTTTACAACAAGTTCTTCCTCTCCTTCATATATTAAGAATGAATCCTTAGTCCTTCTTAAGTACTTAAGGATATTCTTAACTGCAGTCCAGTGAGGTTCACCTGGATTTGACTAGTACCTACTTGTTATGCTTAAAGCATATGAGACATCAGGACGAGTACATATCATGGCTTACATGATAGATCTAATTGCTGATGCATATGGTATCTTATTCATGCGGTCCTTCTCATCTTGTGTCAAAGAACACTGAGCTTTGGACAAATTTATGCCATGTGACATAGGCAAAAATTCTCTTTTAGATTCTTGCATGTTAAACTATTTTAACACTTTATCTATGTATGTACTCTGACTTAGGCCAAGCAATTTTCTTGATCTATCTCTATAGATCTTAATACCTAGTATATAAGCAGCTTCACCTAAGTCTTTCATCGAGAAACAATTCCCTAACCAAGTCTTTACTATTTGCAGTGTAGGGATATCATTTTCGATGAGTAGTATGTCATCCATATACAATACAAGAAAAATAATTGTGCTCCCACTAACCTTTTTGTAAACACAAGATTCATCTTCATTTTTGATAAAATCAAATTCTTTGATTGCCTCATCAAAACAAAGATTCCAACTCTGTGAAGCTTGCTTTAATCTATAAATGGATCGTTGTAGCTTACATACCTTTCCAGCAGTTTCAGGAATGACAAAACCCTCGGCTGTGTCATGTACACATCCTCGAGGAGCTTTCCATTAAGAAAAATAGTTTTGACATCCATCTGTCAGATTTCGTAATCATAAAAATCTGTAATAGCAAGCAAAATTCGAATGGATTTAAGCATGGCAACTGGGGAATAGGTCTCATCATAGTCTATATCATGAACTTGCCTATAACTTTTTACGACTAATCATCCCTTAAAGGTTTGCACGTTACCATCCATGTCGATTTTCTTCTTGAAAACCCATTTGCACCCAATAGGTTTTACCCCTTCAGATGGATCAACCAAAGTCCATACTTGGTTAGTATACATGGAATCCATCTCAGATTTCATGGCCTCAAGCCACTTCTTAGAGTCTGGCCCTTTTATAGTTTCTTGGTAAGTTGTAGACTCATCTTGATCCATGAGCAAAACATCACCATTTTGAGTCACAAGAAATCCATATCTCTCGGGCTCATGGCGTATCCTACCAAACATACGTGGGCCTTGTGTTACTTGAGCTAGTTCCTGACCCACAACATCTTGTGGTCCTTTTTCAAGCTCTATTATAGGTTCAGTGTTACTTTGTAAATCTTGCACTTCTTCGATTTCTACTTTCCTCCCATAGTTTTTCCTATAGATAAATTCTCTTTCTAGAAAAATACCAGTTCGTGTGACAAACACTTTGCCTTCACTAAGATTATAGAAATAGTATCCCTTAGTTTCCTTAGGATACCCTACAAAGTAGCACTTATCCGATTTGGATCCGAGCTTATCAGAAACTTGACGTTTTACATAGGCCTCGCAACCCCAAATCTTCATAAAAGATAAGTTAGGACGTTTCCCAGTCCATATCTCATATGGAGTCTTTTGAACCGTTTTAGAGGGAATATGGTTGAGCGTAAAAGCAGCTGTCTCTAGAGAATGCCCCTAAAAGGAGATTGGAAGATCTATATGATTCATCATAGATCATACCATGTCTAATAAGGTACAATTCCTTCTTTTTGAAATACTATTCCATTGTGGCGTTCCAGGTGGAGTGAGTTGTGATATTATACCATACTCCTTTAGATAGTCATCAAATACTTGGCTTAAGTATTCTCCACCTCGATCTGATCAAAATATTTTAATACTTTTACCAAGTTAGTTTTGCACTTCATTCTTGAATTCCTTGAACTTTTCAAAGGATTCTGATTTGTGTTTCATAAGATACACATATCCATATCCACTGAAATCATTAGTAAATGTAATGAAGTATTGAAAATCTCCTCTAGTAGGTGAACTAATAGGCCCGCATACATCAGTATGTATGAGACTTAATAGATCATTAGCCCTTTCACTGTGTCCAGTGAATAGTATTTTAGTCATTTTACCTAGCAAACAAGATTCACATATTTCATATGATTCAAAATCAAATGAATCCAAGAATCCATCTTTATGGAGCTTGGATATACGCTTCTCATTTATATGGCCCAAACGACAATGCCAGAGATAGGTTAAATTTAAATCATTTGATTTAAATCGCTTAGTGTTTATGTTATAGATAAGCATTTCAAGATTAAGAATATAGAGCCCATTGAACATTTGTACACTGCAGTAAAACATTTCATTTAAATAAACTGAACAACTTTTGTCCTTTATTATAAATGAAAAACCTTTCTTGTCCAAACAAGAAATAGAAATAATATTCCTGCTGATAGCAGGCACAAAATAACAATCCTCTAATTCTACTACTAAACCAGAAGGCAAAGATAGATAATATGTCCCTACAGTTAGTGTAGCAACTCTTGCTCCATTGCTAACTCGTAGGTCTACTTCGCCTTTAGCTAGAGTCCTACTCCTTTGTAGTTCCTGCACATTTGTACAAATGTGCGAACCACATCCGATATCTAATACCTAAGATGTAGAAGTTGAAACATTAATTTCTATAACATAGATACCTAAAGCAGAAGTCTCACTTCCCTTCTTCTTTTTCAGATCTTCCAGATAGACCTTATAGTTTCTTTTCCAATGTCTGGTCTGACCGTAATGGAAACATGTCCCTTCCTTAGCCACACCCTCTTTTGGTTTCAGTGTGGAGGATTTAGACTTAGGCTTCCCTTTGGATTTGGAATCCTTCTTATTTTTGCCTTTGCCTTTTCCTTTCCCTTTGCCCTTTTGAACCATCATTATGGTATTAGGCTTAGTCTTTTGCAAATTTTGTTCAGCAATTCTTAACATGCTTAACAATTCTGGCAGTGGTTTGTCAATTTCATTCATGTTATAATTCATGATAAATTGACCATAACTCCATGGCAACGATTGCAGAATTAAGTCAATGGCCAACTCTTAACCTAGTGGAGCACCCAATCTCTCAAGGTTCTTAACATACCCAATCATTTTGAGTACATGAGGCCCAACAGGGTTTCCTTCTGCCAATTTGCACTGAAATAAGGCTTTTGTCACCTCAAACCTCTCATGCCGAGCTTGGCCTTCATAAAGCTTCTTAAAATGCTCAAGCATGTCATAAGCTTCCATGTTCTCATGTTACTTCTGAAGCTTAGAGTCCATGGTAGCCAACATGAGACAACCGACATCTAATGCGTCATCATGATGCTTCTTATAAGCATCCTTTTGAGCTCGAGAGGCAATAGCTTCAGGTTCTTGAGAAATAGGTTCCTCTAGGACATACATTTTCTGCTCATGTTTGAGGACTATCCTCAAATTCCTGTACCAGTCTAGGAAGTTTATCCCATTCAGTTTGTCCTTCTCAAGGATCGATCGCAGTGATAAGTTATTTGATGTATTAGCCATTGGTTATCTACGACAGAAATATGCAAAGTAAGTATTAAATTTAAAACATTTAATAAGGTTTTTTATTAAATGTATCTCCCACTATTTCATTCAAATTAATAGCCTTCACTATTAATTCGGAAAGTCATATTGTCTAAGCTTTCTAGTGGGCCAAGATCCATATTTCACTAAGCCTTAAGTTAGCTTTGGCTAATCACTTAAAACTTAGTTATTTAGGTAAGCAACACTTGCCAATTGTATCATATACAACTCTTGGATAGTTGGGTGAATAACACTTGTTCTAGTCCACCTTATGAACTAAAGCCCAACTCTATGCCTCTAGGTCTCAATCCTATTGAGATATCCTAGTTAAGTCGGACCCAATATTTGACATTCGGATATCACTATTATCCAATCGCATCTTACCAAGATAAATGAGGTACCTTGCTTTGGCAAACCTACTTTGTGTCAATCGAGGCCTTGATAAGTGCCAAACATTGGTAGGCATCATTAATTATTACTGACTTAATATTTTAGATGAGGGATTTTAACTTAATTATTATCAGATCTCACCATAACTAGCTATTTATTCATGCAATATATCTAGCATATCTCATATATCATATAAAGTAAATGAATAAAATAGACTATCGTATATCATATATCATGCAATGAATAGAACTATCACATAGTAGGAACACATTCTATCACATAATAAATGCATGCTCATCAATATCATCACATAATAAAGAAATCAAAATGTCACATAGTATGGCCTAAAATTCTATTTTCTAATTACATTCCTAACTAACTCCTTAGCTTCTTCTTGTCCCATAGCTCCTTAGCTTCTCTTTGTTCCAAGCCAAGAATACTCCATTGCAATTACAAATTTACAACAGAAACCCTGAGTTACATTCGGGGGGAATTGAGATGAGAAGAGAATATACATTAGAAAAATAGAGGAAGACACAACACGCAGGTCGTATTTTAAAATCCATCCATAAAAACTCCAAGGGCCATACTATGCAACATATTCATGCATCATATATAATAATTGCTAAGAAATATATGTAACCAAGATAAGTAGGATGATTGACATATATATTTGATAACATTATCATCATAAAATCATGTTTTAAAATAACGCCTTAAGAACAAAAGTGATTTTGAATGTTACGCAGAGTTAGCACGGCGGTTCCGCTAGCCAGTTAGCAGGCAGGGGTCAAAGGGGCAGAGCCCCTTATCGGGGGGTGTGGGGGGTGGAGCCCCCCGAGCTAAAAATTGAATTCATCTGACATTCAAATTTTAATTCATTTTACCAATAGTTGACACACCCTAAGTCGAACAATTCGACTGTATGATTGACATTCAAATCATAATTTCAAAATAGGATTTACGTTTGAACACTTTGAATAATTTTTAATCATATTAAAACAGATCCAGCCGTGTTCAAATAAATTAAAGCATACATATACCTCATAGATCATATTCAACTTAATCATATTAAACGAATTTAAACAAGTCTTTACAGATTCAGAATTAATCACATTAATTCTGTGATGACTAGGTTATATGCTTTAAACACAAAGAACATCACATGTTCAAAATAGATTCAAGGGTTTATCATTTGAAACCTCAAAATTACGCATAAATAGATTTGAATATGAAGCAGAAAAATGCATGATCATATTCATACAATTAATCTTATCAATTGATAATCAAATTCAAAATTCAGATCATATATATCATATATATATATCTATGAAATCAAAATCATACACGAGTTTGCATATATCTCATATATATCTAGTTTAAATAGAAACTGATTTGATATTAATTTATCACATAAATATTCATCAAAACATGTAACTTCTGATTTAAATCGAAATAGATTTGACGTGTATTTATCATATAAATATTCATCAAAGACGGTAAAACACATAATCAGAACTATATTTTTGCAAGAAGCTCTGATACCACTGTTGGAAATTCGGATTATTACATGCAGCAAAATTTTAAAAAAAATTATCCGAATTCTACCTAGGATCCATACAAAAAATATAAATCAATTATTAGAGTTTTACTTATTGGGCATTCGTGTTTCTACTGATCAAAACTTGAGAGCGGATGAATTAAACGCTGGCCAGAAGGTACAGCGTCTCTACGGTATCTACACAGAGTGAACAATGACCTCTCGCCCTCCACGAATCTGCTAGGATGCGTTTCTCTCTCTAGGAACTAAGATTTTGATGTTTTCTGAGTGATTTGAGGTTTTAGGAAGTCTATGAGTGTGTCTCTAATATGCTGCCCTCAAGCCCCCTTTTATAAAACTTAGGTAAGCCACAATCCTAGTCCTACTAGGATAATACTTCCAAAATCCTAATTACACTTAACAACTCATTTTATCCTTATTCTAGAGATAATAAGGAGAGATATGACTTATCTATTAATTATCTAACATTAGATAATATTATCTCATAATATAAATATCTTAATATTAGATAATTGTATATAGTTATCAAATATCAAAATAATATTATCTTATAATATATTTATCTAATATCTAATAATATAATTACTTAATATTACTTTAATATCAAATAATATCACATAATATATATATATTACATGAATTTATTATTCTTAATAATATATATGTACGAAAATAAGTTCAATTAATTGGATACTAATATAATTAAAGTTCAATTAATTATTGTCTTATTCATACTCCTTTTGTGTGACCCTGGAGGTTATTACTACGTTGATAATGACTCATTATTGAGTCATAGACAATAAGCGGTATCTAATAATACATCACTGCCACTCAAGTAGTAAGAATGCCTATGATTCGACATTCAACTAATATATGATCAACGTTTTGCATCATAACCCTTTTGTAATAATATTCAAATTGAACTGGAGGCATGGAATGTGTCATCCTCATCAATGTTCAATTTATATTTCTTGATACTGAGTAGACTTAAAATAAATGATTAATATCACATATTAATTCAATTGAGCATAGCCATGCATTTCTAAGTCTCACTCAATCAATGGGCCTAAGGATATTTCTCTTTTATACAAGAGTAACAAAATTCCATCTACATCATTCACTTCCTTCTACACAATTTATGACATACCCAATCAATGCCCTACTTGTCATCCTGATTAAAGATGACATAGGACAATATTAAAGTGAGTAATTCCTCATGTAGGGAACCGTAGTGACTTCAGGTCAAAGGTTTATATGTATTTGTGATCATATGAGAATAACTTATGACATGTCTATCCATGCAATATTCTCATAGTGGGTCAGTCCAGTACATTGTTCACTAGCAATGTACTCATATATTGACTTGATATCACATATTCATGATTCGTAATTATCAGTCACTATACATGCTAGTTTCGATGTATTATTACTATCCATTTCATAATAATACTTGACTAGGGGCATTTTAAGAATAGCGAAGCTATTCCAAGGATAATTATTATATTAAGTTATAAATTACGCATAATAATAATAAAATTACAAAAATAAAATAAAATAATTAAATTACCTAAAATAAAATATAATACATTATGTATTACTTCAATCATCTATATAATTGGTTCTAGGACACACACTAATAGATTGATGCTGCAAGTGGTGAAGCTTTAATGGATAAGACCCTAATGGCAGCAAGAGATCTCATAGCAAACATGAAAACAAATTCATAATAGTCTGGAATAAGAATTATGACTGCTATAACCAGAAACATGAATAAGATTAATTTTTCCAATCTAAACCAGTAAAAATTAAAGAATAGAATAGATAAGCTAGCTTCACTAGTTAAGCAATTAGTAATGGGATAGTAGTAGCGAATTCAAGCCTCTTTTCTAGTAAAATGATGTAGAATTTGCTCTTGCCTAACTCATCTAACAGATTGCTACCCTACATTGCAAAATGATGAGTGTCTTCTTCCTTTAGCATATGCAGTAGCTATCTTACATGGAAAGCCATAATTTTAGTAGCAGAATCAATATCAATATTAATAGTACTAGCTAATATAGTACCACCAACCACAAGCTCCTTATTTTAGCTGGAAAGACAACCAAAATTCTAGATATAACAGTAACCCAGGCTAGAACCAATATCATCCTTTTACCTATAATAGAATGCAATCTAATTCTATTCAAAAACTAGAAGTGAGTTCTTCCTCTTTTCAACCTTATTTGAGGAACTAGTTAAGCAAATGATAGTAAATAACTAACAATTGCAACAGAGAGCAAAAGCCACCATGATGAATTTGTAAACATAAATAGGAAAGCCGTCATTTTAGTAGTAGAATCAATATCAATATTAATAGCACCAGCTAATATAGTACCACTAACCACAAGCTCCTTATTTTAGCTGGAGAGACAACCAAAATTCTAGATATAGTAGTAACCCAGGCTAGAACCAGTATCATCCTTTTACTTATAATAGAACGCAATCTAATTCTATCCAAAAACCAGAAGCGAGTTCTTCCTCCTTTCAACCTTATTTGAGGAACTAATTAAGCAAATGACAGTAAATAACTTACAATTGCAACAAAGAGCAAAAGCCACCATGATGAATTTGTAAACATAAATAAGCCAATTGACTTTTACATTAAGTGAGCTTAAGGCACAAAAATCAAGCAAGCCATTTTGTAGCAACACAAAGAATAAGGAAGTGGTGAATGCAATCATGCTGAGAAGTGGTAGAGAAATTAACACACCTTCACCCTTACAACTAAAATTAAGTCATGTACTAATAAGTGATCAACCAAAACAAAACCAATAGAGACAAGCAGAAGATGGCAACTAGAACTAACTAGAAAAATTAACAAATAACCAGTAAAAACCAAGAAAGTAACTAGAATAGAATCAACAAAAACAAGTAGAAGAGACAAGTTAGAAGCAACTAGCAAAATAGTAACAAGATAATAACGATGAGGTAAACTCTTTCTCTATCCCCCTTCCTTTTCCAAATAGAAAATTTTTTCATCAAAAGAAAAATGAGAAAAAAAATGAAGATGAGAATCAGATTTTAGAGTTCTTGAGAAAAATAGAAGTTAACATACCTTTACTAAATTTGATAAAACAAGTTTCAAGGTATGCTAACTTTTTGAAAAATTTGTGCATTAATAAAAAAAAATTAGAGTGGATGAAAAAGTAAATGTAGAGGCAAATATGTTTGCTATAATCTAAAGAAAGCTTCCTAAAAAATGCAAAGATCTAAGTATATTTACCATTCCATACATCATAAGGAAAACCAAAATGGAGCATGCCATGTTAGACTTAGGAGCATCCACAAATGTCATGCCTCTTTCTGTTTTTAATGCTTTGAATTTAGGAGTTTTGAAAGAAACAAGGATTGTTATTCAATTAGTTAATAAAGCTAACATTTATCCCTTAGGAGTTGTTAAAGATATCCTAGTGTAGGTTGGTGGACTAATCTTTCCAGTAGATTTTTACATTTTGAAGATAGAAAATGAGGATTCAAGCATTTTTTCACCAATCATTCTTGGCCGACCTTTCCTCAAGATAGTAAAGACCATAATTAATGTTCGAGATGGAATATTAACTTTGGAGTTTGATGGTATTATAGCTAAGTTCAATATTTCTAAAGATATACAAGATAACTCCATATCCTATCTTAGCATTTTAGAGCCTTTAGTACATGATTCTCCTTATTTTGTTTCTGCTGTTTCTACTGCTATTTCTAATATGCACGTTTCTATTTCTAATTCTACTATTTTCAATTATGTAATTTCTAATTTTGCTATTTCCAATTCAAATTTACATGTTAATGCTGTCCATGATGAATTACTTGCTGAGTTTCTTGAATTTTCTAACTTGATAAATTATTTTGATAGTCATGAATGCACTTGTAAAGATGGTGCTATTAAGTGTTCCATTTATTCTGAAATTTTTGCATTTTTAAATGAAAACAACAATGTTCATTCAAAAATTATAAAAAAATAAAATGATGATGGAGATATTTCACTTTTACAAGAATAAAAACAAGAAAAAGAATGTTTTTACATTGATTCTTCTCACCATTTTATTGATCATGTTGAATTTGTTTTACCAAATTATTTTGAGCATTCAAGTAAAGATAAATTAAGAATAGCACTTGAAGAATTTATAGTGGAGGATTTAAATTTTCATAGCATCTCTTTGATGGACAAAGTAAAAGTTAGAAATGTGTAAGCAAAGGAGGTAGCCAATCCTCATGTGGATCCTGGGTGAAGAATCAAGCATGATGTCTAGCCAAAGACATTAAAGAAAGGTATTTTTTAGGAGGCAACCCAAGCAATTTAAATTTGCTATTTCTTACTCTTCTCTTTTATTTTCCATGTTCTTTATCATTTTTTATGTTATTATTAATGGTATTGATATACTTTACATTTGGGATAATGTAAAATTAAAGTGTGGGCAGAGACTTTAGGACTTACTTTATGCTTTGTGTTTTCTTTTACTATGCTTTCAAAATTTTATGCTTTCAAAAAAATAAAAAAAATTTAAAAAAAGTGTGTTTTTCACTTCTTTTTGAGCTCTTTTTGGTTATTTTTCATAGATGGAGTTTTTTGCACTTTCATAAGTAGGATTCAATTGAAGTTAGATAGGATTTATAACATGATTGAATGAACAATTTAGCTTCTTGAAATTAATTGATATAGTGATAGATTTTGAATTGGTAGATTAAAATTGGTAGCATGATTTACCTTGTGAGATTTTGAGCTTTTTGTTAAAAATTGATACTATAATATTGTCTTTTCTTCTTGTATGATGTTCTTCCATGATTTAATTCTCTAGAACTTGCTTTGAATCTTTTTGAGATTACATTTTGCACATGTATGCATAAACATGATTAAGACATTCTTTGTTTCTTTTGAGCTAGAACCATATAACCAACTTAGAAGTTTTTACCTTTGTTAAGCCTCTTGATCTTTTATTACCTTTTCTTTGTTGATTAATCTATGTGCATATTTTCGAAATGAAATACAAATATTTTTACCTAATCTTAGAGATTAATAAAGCATTTGAATTTTTATAAGATAGGCTATTGAATAAGTATAAGGTGTGTGAGTTTATGTATTATGAAAAGTTATCATCAAAGGTTGGTTAAAAAAAATAAAAAAAAACTTAATCAAACTCAAAATAAAAAAAGAGAAGAAAATGAAAAAGCAAAAAAAGAAGAAAAAAAAGTAAAAAATTGAAAATAAAGAAAAATTTTGAATTAAAAAGAAAAAAACAAAGAAGTTAATGAATATTTGAGTTTGAATTTGACTTGATGTATTGAGTTGTAATTATTTATGATTTGCCTATATGATTGTTAATTCAAGTGCTTTATTGATTTCTTTAGTTTCTAACTTCTTTCATCCTTATTTTTCCTTCCCTTTTCCCTAGCCCGATTACAACTTTGAATAAAATCCTTTTGATTTATGTTGTGCATATGATTTGAGTAGTGGAGATCAGATGATTAACAAGCTTATGGTAGAAAACTTCATGAAATAAACTTGAGTGAAACACTTTATCTTAAACACTTGAGAGTTAGAGAGTGAATCTTATGAGGAATCTACCAATTTGATCTACTTTTTTAAATAAACTTGCTATTTTGGTTAATTTTTAAGTTTGTCAAGATTTCTTTTTCATGATGTGTTATGTTTCTTACTGCCTTTGGTTAGTTCTTGCTTATGGAATTGTAAATTTAAAGTTTTTGGATAAGTAAAGACTTTTATGTTTTAGTTTTGAATAAAGTTTTGTCTTACCCGAGGACGTACAAGGGATAAGTATAGGGGAATTTGATAAGAAAAATATTTACTATTTTATTTTCCTCTTATTTTATGTCTCTTAGGTGTTACATTTGCTTAATTTTTAATAAAGTTGCTATGTTGGTTATTTTTCAAGTTTGTCAAGATTTTTTTTTCATCATGTGTTATGTTTCTTGCTTCCTTTGGTTAGTTCTTGCTTATAGAATTGTGAATTTGAAGTTTTTGGATAAGTAAAGTCTTTTGTATTTTAGTTTTGAATAAAGTTTTATCTTGTCCGAAGATGTGCAATGGATAAGGGTGGGGGAAATTTAATGAGAAAAATATTAACTATTTCATTTCCCCTATTTTATGCCTCTTAGGTGTTATATTTGCTTAATTTTATAGAATAGGCCTTGTTTTATAATTTGTAGTCAATTTTACAATATTGTGAATTTATTTGATAAGTGTTGGATTTTAATACTATTTCTATTTTTTATTCATATTTTAGGTTCTGGATGTCGGGTTGATGCAAACATTATATTTTTAGAAAGCTAAAAGAGAGAACTATAATTTTTATGTTTTGGTCAAAGCTCAGTTTGGACTTTTTCAAGCCTTTATTTGGCCAAGAATTTAAACCTTTGTCTTTGTCCCAGCTAAATCTACTTCTGTATTTGGGTTATATTTGGAGCTATAGTGGTCCGATTAACTTGAAACCACTGCCCAAATTCTCACAAGGTATAGGCCTACAACTTTAATGTTCACGACTTATCCAAATTTCATTATTTCATGGTTAAACATGGGCTGGAAGTTGGACTTATAGGAATTCCTTAATACAACTATTGGATTTAATTGATTTGTAAAAAATAGGTCTGAGCTTCTAGAAATTAGGAAAGCCTTATTATTGTAATCCTAAGAGTCATCTAATCCTAATCTAATAAGGTTTTAGGCTAATTAGGTTTTATAAATAGGCAAAAGAGCTAAAGAGAGGAATTCATTCAGACTTTACACATAGACTCAGCAGCAAAGTTCTTTTTCTTTCTTTTTTATTTTCTAGTTTTCAAGCCATGGAAGGCTAAAGACTCTTAGTTAATTCAAGGATTGTGAAGCTCTTATCTTCATGGATTATGAGATCTTGATTAATAATATTGATTTCTTCCTATTGATTTCCTCTTTCTCTAATTGTCTATGTTGAATTATTAATATTGCTTATGTGAAGTACTAATTTAATATAATTGGTACTTAATCTTATGATTTCTATTCTTTTGGTATTTGAATGTGAAATTATAACTGATTAATCATGGTTTTACATGTTAGGATAGAGGGTTAGGGGATTACTTCAGTGATATCTGATTTAATTTCCTAAATCAACTGAATTCTATCTATAAGTTAATTTTGATCTAGTTTCAAAATTATAACAATTGCTTAATTCATCTTCTAATCTTAATTAACCAAACTCTAGGCAATTGTCAAGTGCAGGATTCATGGACTATTGTAGGGATTCTGGATAGTCCAAGGTTGAAAAATCAATTAGAGTAATTAAATATTTTGTGATATAAAATTAATCCATAATAAGAGCTATCATATTTTTGAATTGGTTGCAATTCATATATTGATTTCTTTCTATTTATTTATTGCTTTGCTTTTGTTTCATGCTTGATTAGTTTATTGCTTTCACTATAATTTCATGCAACCAACCCTCCATTCTGCATTCTGCATACATCATACAGCATAAGCATTGCATACTAATTCTATTTTTGCATAACATTCTATTTCATTGCATTATCATTCTATTTGCATTAGTTTTCTTTGTTTACATTGCATAAATAATTTAATAATTATGTCTATACTATTAGGAAATTATTTAGAAAAGATAAAATTAAAGGATCACTAGGGTTACAACCTAGTTATACCACTATTTGCATTATTATTGTAGTAACCAATATTTTTAACTAATTTTAGTGTATTGCGATGTGCACATCAGAGCTTCAAGTTATTCTCATTAAGAATGCATTACATCAATATAATTAGAATTGATTTACCTTTCATATCTAATTAAAGTAAAGATAAAGCCAGATCATAGATTTGATTTTGATCATCTTTCATAAAGTAACCTGAAGGTTTCCTAGAGTTCTTTGATTGTCTGATAATGAAATATATTATCTTCAACTTCACTAGTTTGAGTATTACATACAAACTTAAATAACCATTGGTTTTCCATAACTCATCTCGCTTTCAAAAGATCCATGGGTGGTTCTTTAATAAAATGATCAAACACACCAACCTTATTAAAGTAGAATTCAATAGCTGTCTTCCAAGTGATATATTACTTTTCACCTACATCTAGCTTTTGATCAATAATTTTTTCACCCCTGAAAGCAAATAAAAAAAGCTTTCATTATAATTTCTAATCATCTTTAAAGTTTAGAATCTTATTATCAATGTCAGAATTAGAGGTCATTAAGGCTATGATGAATAGAAAAAATAAATTAAAATACCTAAAAAATTATGAAAATTTTGAAAAGGCCACACTAAAAGTATTAAATCACAAAGCAACCTCACAAACAATATAGCAAGAGTTATTGGTTTACCAGTCAAAAACACATTGCCAAAAAGTGCACTGTACACCATTATAATCATCTATATATGGCCTTTATGCTTCTCTTCAAAAATATATATGTGTTATGCATGCACTAGTTAGTCATCATCTTTTAATCTACCTTTTAGTGAGTTTAGATCTTTTTCTTAGTCACAGAAACCTTTCATGCCAAACAAAACCTTTTCTAGCATGATTTCACGTCCATCATTACCAAACACCAATACCAAGGTCTATGTTTGTCCAAATTTGTAGTCTTAAGCTATCGCTAGATCCATAGTGATCTAATCACGCATAAAAAAGGAAAAAAAGATAAAAAAAAAAGTGAAGGAAGGGACAAGTTTAGCTTAGTTTAGAGAAATAGATTTAGGTTCTAATGTTAAGGAGGCCCTAAATACCATGCTATAAGAGAGTAATTGTAAAGGCATGCCCTTAAATGATGTAGATACTATGTATTTATACTAAAATTGGTGAATACAATAGTTAGGTCTAAGGCTCATTAATTTATCTTAACTTTTAAACTCTTCGGTTATCTTAGCATTAAAGTAATTCTACCAACAATATGCAAAACTTGAAAGTTTTCTCAATAAAAGGGAAGTAAGAAAAAGATTGAATCTATAATGAAGGTTTCAAGAAGTAAATGTTAAAATTATAATTAATATTTAGTCTGTTATTATATTTTCAATAGTTATTATTTATATAATTTTGATTCATACCAAGAAAGGAGGATAATATGTTTTTAGGAAAAATATGAATTTCAGATGTTAGTTTTTTGGAAAGGTGTATCATAATCATTAAGCTTTAAGAGCTAAACAACTAAGATGTGCTTAATTTTTTACCATTACTTAATTAGTCTTTAATAATATTAATTTATTTTTAACATGGATATAACATGTATTTCAAATTGAAGAATTATTAGATACTATTATTTTTCTATCGTAAGAGGAGTGACAAGTCATGAAATACACATGAACATATAAAATCTTGAATTTGAGCCTAAAACAAAAAAATGAAAGACATTTTAAAGGTAGTATTAGGAGGTATCACTATACCACTAAAGGTGTTAACTATTAATAATGTTACTCAATTGCCAATTATGTAACAAAGATCTTTATAAATGCTAATATCCTTGGATTTTGTGAATTTAAAGCCAAGTTTAATAGTTATCTTGTTTTTTCAAACCAAGTTAGCCTATAGTTGTATTTAATATAGAGTAATAAAATTGAAATACCAAATTACTTGAAAGTCGAGGAAGATTTATCTAAAGCTTATTTGTTTCATTGAAAAGTATTTTTCATAAGAAAATATCATTATATATATATATATATATATATATATATATATATATATATATATATATATATATATATATATGTATGTATGAAGGAGTTACATATTTTTTTGTATTAGTGATTAAAAAAATTGATATCTAGAAGTGTGATAGTGGGAAAAGTAAATTGCTTTTTGAAAATAAGTTATTTTCCTCAAACCCTTTATATCTAATATTAAATAAAATAAAAAAATTTCTTATTTTAATATTTTATAACTATGTTTTACAAAAAAATATTTTTCATTAAAACAAACGAATCCTAATTAAATCAACTCTTTCTCTAGTTTAAAGTTCTTTCCTCATAAGAAGAATTCATCCCAATGCTACCCAAAAGACCACACCCAAATTGAAAATTGCATCTAGGTAAAATGTGATCTAATTTTTTTTACATAACTCTTTTGATATCATTTGCAATATTTTCCTAACCATATTTTCAGAATGTATATATGTTATTAAAAATGAAGTTGTTCAAGTTGGGAAATATGCTAATTCGTATTACATTGGTTATAAGAGATGTATCAATAATGTGGAATATGATGGAAAAAATAATTTTGTCAATGATGTCATATAAAAGTATTCCCTAGCATTTTGAAGATCAAAGTAAGCTTAACAAAATATATTTTCTATAGAAATATAATTATAAAAAAATTAAAATAATGAAAAATATTTAATTTGTACGATATTAAATATGGAGAATATGATGGAAAATTATATCCTTGATTTTAAAGAAAAAAATCATTTTCCTCCACCATCAATGATAAGGTGTCATAATTTTTTAATCAAGACGTATTGTTTGTATGTGTGTGTATATATATAATATGTTACTTCTTTATTTTATAAAAACAAATAAAATTTTTCAAAAAAAATATTTTTTGATAAAACAAATAGATTCTTTATACCAAAGATAATATATTCATATACACAATCTTAAATCTGACGAGAGAAGGAATAAACTATTAGTTGCATATTTTGATCATAAATGTTATCAACAGATTCAGGTAAATCATTTTAATGCTTTTCATTTCCGAAAGCATTGCTCATCTATTCAAATTGGGATTTCTGAAGAATTATGAATGTAGGTATCTATATATATATGTATAATAGAAGTTAGTATTGTCTAGGATGCCTTTGAAAAATTAGGGTTTCAAAACCCAGTGCACATGGATAAATAAGAGAGTAGCATTTTTAAAGTAAATGAGTTCCTCTAATTCTTTTTCATATTATAATCTTACCCTTGTATTTATGGTTAATTGCAAAGTTACCCACCCTATTTTATAGAGCCAAAGTGCAATGTTGAAATTTACGTCCTCTAGATCATTGAAATAAATACAAAATAGAATCAAAAGATGTGTATAATAATAAAATAATAAAATTAAGTACTGATCATCCTCCTTTAACACAATTGTAATTGTAATTGTAATTTATAATTTTAAATATTTTGCATCCTTTAATTTTCTTCAACATTATTGTATATTTAAAAATTATTGTGCAATTTATTTATTATCAATAATATTAAATATATCTCTATCAATGAGTAACTAGCAAATTATTTATGTATTTCAAATTCAATTATATAATTAATTCACTATTTTCATTTCAAGAAGGCTTTTTCCATCAATGCAATAGTCCTTAATAATATAATGTAACTAAAGAAGTAAATAAATTAATGGGTAAATAACTTACTATTTCAATAGGATTAAAATTCATAAATTAGCGTAGAAATTTTTAATAACACACATAACAAAATAATGGTAATTTTAAAAATCAATATGAACATATCTTACCTTAATTACATATGGTCACACCCTTTTTATACATACACATAAACACACTAATTTAGCCCTATATAATGCAAGGTTTAATAATACTATTCTGTTGAATCCTACTATCTTCAACAAATCATTCCATTCATTGTCAATGTTGACAACTTCCATTTTCTTAGTTTTAGGTGTTTGATTTGGTCATGCTAAGGACAATGATTCAGATTGTAACACCAAAATTAAATTTAAAGCAATAATAAGAAGAAAGCAGACTGAAAAATTAAATACGAGATGAGAGACTTAAAGCTATCTTTCTACTAACCATTTCATTCGTTGTTGATGTTGAGAACTTTCATTTCTTAGTTAGATATTTAATTTAATCACGATAAGATTGATGACTTGAATTGTAACACCAAAAGAAATAATACAAATAGATTTAAAAGGGGAAAATGAATTGAAAAGTTAAATATGGGATGAGAGAATTGACGCAAAGTTAGGGAAAAAACTAACTCTTTGATCCACAAATCAAGGAGTAACTACGTAGAGAAAGGGAATAATATGAAGGCAAGAAAAAGGGTTGGTTACAAAATAAAATTAAAATATTCAAATTTGGAATTGAAATATGATGAAAAGTTGGAGAGAGTGTAAGTGGTTAATTATAAAAAGTTAAATAAAATTAAATTTAAAGAAAGAAATAGAGCTTTTGCAAAGTGCAAATAAAAAATCTACTCTCCCTTTCAGCATAGATTGAGAAAGAGATTTACTATATTAAATATATGCATACCAAATGAGAGAAATATTTTTTTTTATATGAGATGACACTACTACAAAAATAGGATGCTACATTGCTATATAGATTTCATCCTAAGTTAACATTAATATTTATATTGATGTGGTAGCATTTTTTAAAATTATTTGGAAATTTAAGACAATGGATCATAAATATAATTGACTTCTATCATCAATATCATAATGTAAGACATTGGGAAAATGAGGAAACTTAAAACATTAAGTTTAGAATTAATTGATGTCTATTTGGATATGATAGTATTTTTAAAATTATTTGAATCTTAAAATGTTAATTTTTTACTTAACAAATGTTAAAATGTAGATTTAAAAGTTTATAGGAAAATGAGGAGGCTTAAGATGTTGGTTTTAGAATTAACTAACATTTATTTGGACACTATATCATGTTTGAAATCAGTAAAGAAACTAAAGAAGTTGATTTTTTACTTAATTGAAACCAAAATATTTGATATTTATGTTGAAGGATATTCAAAAAATGGAAAAAAACAAGTAGATGAGAAAATTTTGAGGAAGAAATTGTTACATAAAGGGCTTCGAGGAAACTATCTTTAGGACAGTAATTTTCCTACCTAGTTATAGATGACTTCATAGAAATTCTACTCCCAAGATATAATGCCTAACTGAGAATAAAAAACTATAAATTTTCTATTCTTATAATCAAAATTAACCCAATAGGAATTTAAGAAGAACACACATATCAATTGTAATCAAAAAATAAAATAATAACTTCTATTTATAGAGTTGCAAATATTTTTTCATGAAAAATTATGTAAATGGACACAAATGTTGGCTTTGAATGGATACAAGTTTTCATTATAATTAGTCATTGTTATTTTAAGATTAATTTATCCACCAATCTAGATAATATTTTTCCTTATTCACTAATAAATTCTAAAAACTTATAAATTTTCATCTTAAAAAATTACAACTTTACATTTCAAAAGACATATTTTTGGAGGATTTCAAAATGTTCAATATACTACATCAAAAGAAAGAGGAAAATAAGTGAAAGAAATTTAACAAAAATGGGAATCCCATGAATCTTTTTGCACAAGGTAGAATTAGATTTGATTTTTTAAAGAAAAATCAAGAGACAAGTTCAATATTTCAAATTTATTTAAAATTTATATTATTTTATTTATTATAATTTGATAAGTATTTGACTGTGTGATTTGATTATTACAATGATTGGTGTTTGTATTAGCATTGCTTAAAATCAATTTCAATCAATGCTTTTATTGAAGCCTTATTGGTCTAAAAATGAAATTGGTATTTGGACTATTTGGCAATAAAGATGCAACAAAAAAAAATTGCATATGAGAAATTAAACTAGTGCAATTTTTATATCTTTCCATATTTAGTTTTTATGTGATTTGCTCTTCTTGTTTTTGTTCAAATTTTGATGCATACAATCTATGAAGGAAAATTGAATCTATTTACTATAAAGTTTCTAGTGGTTTGTTTTGATAAGTTTGGTGTAGTTTTCATTATCACTAGAAATGAATCTTATAGGAATAAAAGGAAAAAAAAGGGTAAGTGTCTTTGATATGTTGTCCATTGCATAAATAAATTTTAATTAATGAAGTGAAATTACTATACATTCTTTGTCTATGAATTCATTAGCACAATTACCTAGTTTTTGTTTTATATGTTGCTTATCATGTCATTTTACTTGAATATATGGATGAAAGCTTATTATCTTTCTTAGATAATTTGCAATAGTGTGGAATAATTTGTTAATATATTTTTAAGAAAACAATGTAAGTTATAAGATGAAACTTAAACCAATAACAAGTGAAGCTTTTTGAAAGACTTCAGCATAATCCAATAGAGCAAAAAAAAAAGGGATGAAACGAACTTGCAAATGTATATGCAAGGTGATAATATTAAAGAAAGAATGGATTTTATTATCCATACTAAAGGTGCATATTTATATTTTTTTTCATAATCTTAATTATTAAATTTATTTCATCATCTTATTTATAGTAAAAATAAATTAGATGAATTTTATATTGAATTATGTAATTCACTAATATGCTATACAATTTATGTAAAATGTAATTAAGGGTATTTATTTAGTTAGTTACTAGATCAATAAGGAAGCAAAGAAGATATGAAATCATTTTTGTTTTAAACATTATTTTCATATATGATGATTAGTATAATTAATTTATATTGAGTATCATATATTTTTATGATGTGTTTTTCATTATGGATGTGATTATACAATTAGGTGAAAGAAGTGAGTTGAATCTTCTTCCAAAATGAATTTTAAATGCAGTAAGTTTAGTGGTATATAAAAAAAGGAGAACTGATATTTCTAAGTGAAAGTGCAATGCACTTTATATATCCATATTTTAAAATTTACATGTTGTAAATAAATAAATAAATAATATTTCTTTTGAAACTAGAGATTATAATATTTCTTTTCTGAAAGTAATGTAAATTCATTTTAGCAAGCATTTGAGAGCATGCGAAATGGTGATGATCTTAAAGACGTTTGAATAAAGAATTAAAAGAATTCAAAGTGGATATTTGAACCAATATTGATGAAGAATGCAAATGTACAAATGAAATGTAAGTGCTTTTGAATGTGAAGATAAGGTAAACATTGAGTAACCATCTTTAATGAATATAAGGTAAAGTTTTAGTATTTATTTATGGAGATGAAAAGTAAATATAAATACATATTAAGTTAAGATAAGGTTAATTGCAAAACCTATCTTTGAATATATAAATGCTTATTTATTATGATTTAAGGAAAAGGTGAATTGTAGTGCCTATCTCTAAATATACATATAAACATATATCTATTATGAGTTGAGATAAGGTAAGTTGTAGTACCTATCTTTGAATTAAATTTTAACAAATCTTTTATTATACCCAAATTTAGTGAAAGAGAAAAATCTCTAAAACCATGGGAGGTATGGAACTATTACTAATTAAAGAGATAATTTTAGTCAAATCTTACTTTATCACATTGATATTGATTATAAAGCTTGACTTTACTAATTGAAAATATCATGCATAAGAGTTTAAAGGCAGCTTCAATTAAAATTGTTTGAGAAATATTAACAAAGAGGTTACATTTCTAGTGCATTAAATAACTAAAGAGTAGTAGGGGGTAAATCTATTCCTAGTAAAGTCCCATATATGATTAATGCATAATTATATCCACAATGAGAAAGGTTGAACTTTTGTTCTTAACAAATTCATAACTTATATGGGGTGCTAAAGTGGTTGTGAGCACTCTTGATGAATCTATCTTTGCAAGTAAAGAAGTGAAAGGTTACTTCTTAAGAATCATTTAGTAAGATCTAAGATGTATTTGCTAAGTTAGGATAAGTGCAAGGCCTATACAAAAAATGTGTTAGAATTGCAAAGTTATGAATCATTACATAATCTAAATATGTTATCTTTATAATTTATATTCAATCTAAAGGTTCAAGTCATGACCTCTTCCTGGACATGCATTATGCAAATACCCAAGAAATTCCCCTATGTCATTATGTTGTGTTATCATTATTAAATAATAAGTAGGGGATTGCTATGGTTTTTTACATTATCTAATCATAATAATAAATTATTTTTAAAAAAGTGTTAATATAATATTTCTTTTAAAATGTAAAGTTATAATTTTTTTAGATGAAAAATCATGAGTTTTTAAAATGAAAACTTGTGTCATTTCAAGGCCAATATTTGTGTCCATTTACATAATTCTTCATGAAAAGGTATTTACAACTCTATAAATAAGAGTTATTATTTTATCTTCTAATATTACCAAAATGTTCCTTCCTCTTAAATTTCTATTGGGTTGATTTTGATTATAAGAATAGAAGAATTATAATTTTTTATTCTTAGTTAGGCATTATATCCTAGGAGTAAAATTTCTATGAGGCTATTTGCAGCTATGTGAGAAAATTACTATCCTAAAAATAGTTTCCTAGAAATGCCTTGCCTAATAATTTACTTCCTCCAAAATTTTGCATCTATTTATTTTTCACCATTTTCTAAACATCCCTCAACAATTTTAAAGTTGCTGGGAAAATGAGAAAATATAAGACATTGGTTTTATTATTAACTAATGTTTATTTGAATATGATGATATTTTTAAAATTATTTAAAAACTTATAGGATCATTTTTTTACTTAATTGATGTCAAAATGAATGACATTTAAACATTGTTAGGAAAACCAAAAAAACTTAAAATGTCCATTTTTGAATTAATTAATGTTCAAAATATTGCAAAAGTTTGATAAGAAAAATGTTAAACTTTAATATGTCAGTTTTGAATTGAACTAACAAACTGATGACACTTATGAGGTTATTGAGAATTTATAAAAACTTAAAATATCAATTTTGTATACAACTATCATCTAAAGGTATTTCAATTAATTGGTTAGAAAATATAAAAAGCAAATAAGTTGTTTTTGTACTTAACTGACATCCAATAATATGGCAATAACCAATTATTTGGAAAATGATAATATATAGGACATTAGTTTTATGTTAATAACTAATGTCTAAAATCAGTGACATTTTTATACTATATATAAAGCTTATCTTTTTTCTTTCCTTCTCATTATTACTTTGATTCTCTCTTTTATTTACTTCCAAGCTTCATCTTAGTATCTGTCTAGCTTTCTTTATAAAATCCTAAATATCACTCCGTCCTCTATGAGATATCAATGAGCTACTAATACTCTTCCAACTAATATCGAGCATAAAGCAAATGTCTAGTTCTAAGCTATTAGTTCAAAGTATAAGAGATGCTTTTCTTGCTTTTATTTCTTAAATATTTAGCTCTTTTGTTTCTTCAATTTTTATGCAATTTTTTTAAGATATTTTTACTTATATTTCCTTTATATAACTCCGAAGGCTGTATTTAAGTTTTGAGTACTTATTATATGTTAGATAAAATGTTTCAAAGTCTAAAGTCACTTTAAATGGCTTTCTTGGTTTTATTTTTCATATCCTCACCTCTTCCTTTTTTTTTTAATTTTTTACATAACTTTTTAAAGAAATTTTTGTCTATATTTCCTTTATATAAATTCTAAAGTTGTATCTATATTTTAGATACTTATTATATGTTTGATAAAATATTGTAACAGAGTTCAAAGTTGATCAAATGACACTGAGATATGGAGAAAAAAGTGAAAAAAAATCCATGAATATAGTCAATTTTCTCTATTCTAAGAAGGACAAAATGCCAAAGCCTTTTGCAGATGGATAAATATCATAAAGTTATATTAAATTGATATAAAATTTATCCTAAAAAAATTAAATGCAAAGTTATGATCTTTCAAAGTTTTTAATCCAATATATATTTGACAAGATGTTTGAGTTTATTCAATTTTTACTATAAAAATTTTGGTGTGAAAGTAAAAAATCATAAATATTTCACATCAATTATTTAGTAAAAATTGACATCTTTAACTCATCACTAGTGATTGAATTATACTATATGCAAAGAAATTATGATGGATATGTTAATATTAGAATTGATGTTAACATAGTTTTTCACATTGGGTCAATAAGATATTAGATGTATTTTGATAACCATAATTAAAATCTAATTGAAAGTTACATGAATTTGTTTTTAATCTTTGCCCTTTAGTATGATATCTGATAGTTATAATTCAATGCTCTCATTTTTACATAAAAACACTCCTATAATAAGGTGAGTATTACTATTTGCACTAACAAAATACACCAAAATAGTATCTTTAAAAAATTTACATCACACAAATTCAAGGAATATTAAATTAAGGATGGGGCTAATAAATAATGTAAGGCCATAATACATTCCATTGTTTTCGAAAACACCAATTTAACATTTTCTATTAGTTCATTTTGGATTATTCTAATAATATCTACTATATATTTATATGTGTGTGTGTGTGTGTGTGTGTGTGTGTGTGTGTGTTTATATATGTGTATCTCTCATTTGATTTATGTGATTAAGTGGATTAGTTAATTCTAGCCACTTATATTTCTTATTTGATTTATATTATTTAAGTTTAGTTGACTCTAATATCATTAATGATGATATGCAAATAATTATAGTAGTGTTTTTTCATAATATACAATTTATTTTGTAGACAACATGCACTAATTAATTCTAATCATTGTGTTTAATGTGTAATCACTTAGACTAAAGTGTTTTATACCATTAGGAGTGTTTTATCTCATTGGTGAGAATAAAGTTCTTTAATGCTTTAAGAGTTATTATTAGGTTTGTAAACTCAAGTGAATTAGTCTGTTGTAATTTTATTTGTCATTAGAACATGATTAATGGAGCAAAGTTTCCTTAGTCAATAAATTGTATAGTTTAATTTGTTTGATTAGATGAATTGATTAATCTCAATTTTTTAACCATGAGATGGGATTTGTGTGAGGTGTCATATTTATAATTATGTTATAATAATTATTTAATTATACATAATTAATGAAAAATATTTTTATAATGTATATAATCATTATAAAATATTAGGCTAATTTGCAATTATTACAATATATAAATCTAAAATGCAAACTATTCAATACATTAAGTTAATTGTTGATTTCATAGTCATGAAGATGAAGTTCAAAACAAAGGTTAGTGTGTAATTCTTCACTTTCAATATGCTAAAATTTTTGTTGCTCTTTAATAAATTGATATCAACCAATAGTTAGTGTTTAATGAGTTTAATAATTTGTATGATACCAACTGACTTTAGATTTCGAAACCAAAAAGGCAATATAAATAATGCCTTTAAGTTATACTTATTTTTTTTATAATTTGAAAAATTAATTTTACCTTATTTTACTATGAAGAGATCATATTAAATCCTCAATGAGAAATATCATGATTCCTACCATGGCGAGGCACAATATCCTATTGAGATATCCATGCAAAAGCTAGCATTATTGATGTAGGTGTATGGATGCCATAAAGACAAAGGATTTTTGTTAGACTATTTAGTGATTTATAAACAATCCCACTAAATTAAGATATTTTTTAAAAAATGGATCTTAATGGATATAAACATTTGATTTAAACATTTTAAGGTTTTTAAGGTCTTAAATTTTACTTGCATTATTGAAGTATGACTCAAGTAGTCATATTAGCTAACAAAATAGATCTTAATGGATAGATAGCCAAGGATTGACCTTAATCCACCTTTTTTTTATTTTTAATGTTAGACATTAGGTGGAGGAAACACCTCGGGAATTAAGGTATTAATTAATGGATTTTTCTTCTTTCAACAAAGTTCATATTTGGAATTCAAATCCACTTCTATTGATAAGTAAAGTTTGCCTAAAACTAACATACTTTTGACTAAACTAACATTATATTTTTAAATCTACTTTCTTTTGAATCAATTTAAATCCATCTATAATATATAACAAGTGAAACAAATTGGTAAGATATTAATAGCTAATAAAAGAGTCATTCTTTACCTATTCATAAATATTCACTATCCATTCAACTAAATTTTATTATTTAAGAATAAAAATGTATATCTTTTTTAAATAAAAAAGAGTGCTTTATGCTAGACTTTCTTATGAGAGGGCATGCATAATTTCCTTTATAGAGGCACATTTTTTAAAATTTATTTGCATTTTAAATGAATCTAACTAGAACAATAACAAGTATTTTGATATTGACAATATTATTATGATAGAGATGATTTTTTTTTTGTGTTAAACTGTAAGAAGCCAATTTTTGCCAAATTTTAAAAAAAGTCACTACTGTAGAATAATTAATTAACATTAGCTGTTTAGTAGATTACACATCAAAACTCAATCAATGTCTTAGCGAGTGACATTATCAATAATTTATAATGTTGGTTCACTAACTAATGTGAAAAAAAAGTACTAAACAACTATCATTGAAAATTAAACTTCCACATTGGTTTATTTTCTAACCCAACATAGAGTGCTATATATACGACATTAATTATATTAAATAGCTTACTTTGTATTACTTCTCTTTCCTAAAAATTTCCCTTTTGTCTGCCCACCCTATTCTGCACACCCTATCCATTTTGTATAATATCTCAAAGGACTTCCTATTACACTACTCCCTATCTAGAATACATACAAAAGCCCTTAAATGAAACTTAATACTCTAAATTAAAAATACATATAGAAGACCTAAATGAAATAAATAGCAATATAAATTTCATATTACAGTATACAATCTTATATTCAACAAGTACAATACATAACAACTCAATTAAGAAAGAAGTCATATTTCCCATTATATTAATTGCATATAATTTAGACATGGGATTAGATAATACCTTAAATGTTGAATGATATATGACTATACTATTTCAAATTGCAAGGGAATAAAATAAACACATGACAATTTAATAGTTGTAGCAATCATAAAGAAATAGTTTAGTAGTGAAAGAAAAATTACCTTCTAATTTATTTTACATATTTTTCTATTTAAGTATATTTAATTCTTAATTGATGTACATCTCTCACATAAGCTACATTAACCAAAAGGCAATTTTATTAATGAAATACAAACTAATAAGTAAGCAGTTATGTTGAAAGCATAATTATAAAATAAAGGACATTAATTCCCTAAACTCATCATGGAAAATTTATTTGATAGGATCATTAACCCAAATCCCTTCATTGTGATATTTTCACACATAAAACTCTTCTGAATTGGCTTAATAATTAATTGGAAATAGTCTTGATGAGAAAAGAGGTGTGTTTTTAGTATTAGTGGCTATGTCTTCTTTATTTCCAATAGGGCAATTTGTTTATTTCTTTGAAGAACTATAAAAGAGTTGTTATCAATTAGGTCTGACACATAAAAAAACTTATTTTACTTAGGATGCCATTATAAAAGGCTCACCCTTATGACCTTCTTTACTAAAATTCACCAATATGAATTCTAACTTATCCACTTAAATGTTGTTATTATTCTTTACCTACTTACATTGAAAGATTGACTCCTTAAATTGAAAGTAGTTAAGCTCTTATATGTTTTCGATAACCTTATAATATGACATTGTCACATAAATAGGGTTTTTATCTTTGACATTAAAGATATGCATTGCCTAAGTCACCAAAGTAACCTCACTATTTTGAATGTTGGTTATTTCATCATGTTTCTTTATGTAAAAAAAGTATTCATTGATGTCATATCCTTGACAAAATATGACCTTTATCCAAGTTATGTTGACTAACCATTTAATAGTCTACAAAATAACATCCAATGTTTCCTTTAAAATGTTACCCACCCTATTGTAAAATCACATGATGAATGAATGGTTACCTTTAACTTCAACCCACTACTCACTGTTGCCATGATTAAGCTCTTTTGTAAGAGTAATATGCTCATCCATGTAAGGCTTAACATCTTCATTATTTTGTAAGATGTATAGGTGTACCTATGCCTATATTTGATAATTTATGCTCTTCTCTTAGGTCTTTAGTGTATCCTTCCTTGAAATTTTTCCTTTATAGCAAGGCTTGGGAACTTGATATCATCCACATCTAACAAGTATTTGATGCAAAACTTAACAACCACCTTAATAGTGTACCCCTCAACGATACATTCTCCCAGCTTATTCCTATCACATATATACATCCATCTTAAGTAAACATGTTCATAGTTTTATCTCCCTCACTAAATACACAATCAAATACACCATGATGTTAAAATAATAGTAAAAAACACATTTCAAGTTGGCATTGTATGATAATAACATCCCATTACAAGTCCTTTAACTTCTTTGGGTTAATAACCTTGACACAAATTACATTGAAAAAGAAATGAAGTCTCATGATAGTTTATCTTAAATGTTTAAGCAATGTTTTTCATATGGTAACTAGTAGAAGCTACTACATTAAAACATGAAAATCATGAGACTTTAAACTAATTAATTTCAATTTTTTCATAGAAATAAGGCTTTTTAAGTTGGAAGAATAGCCTTGTGGAACATTAACCTCATTTGGAAACTTATAAAAACTTATTTTCTCCTTTCTCGATAAGGTATGACATGCTGAAGGCAAATATGTATGTCAACCCTTTCCTTCCAATGTTAATTCCTCCCATATGGTTATATCTTACAAGTCTAGTCAAGTCTTTATTCCATATTTTATCTTACCTAAAATTTTCAAGAGCATTTTAACCACATCATCACAAAGTCTTAAAAAACAATAAAAGAAAACACACTTTTTCAATCTTAAATTAAACTCTTGGTCATATTATATCCCTCCATCCATAACATAATTAAAACCCAAATGGAGAAGGTTGAGTTAGTAAGTTAAATGGCAAGTAAAACATTAGAAAGCCAACTAGGATGAAGAGCTCATTTTTCTTTTCAAAGCAATGTCATTTTTCAATGAAGAAATTACATTCTTAAATCAGTTTTGCTTAACTATTAATTTGAACAAACCAAACAATCTTTAATCACCTTTTTCTTCAAAGTGACACCATTATCTTTTCCATTCTAATGTTTTTATCCATCTCTTTCTAATGCCATTCCCATAAAACCACTAAAATAATTATACTAAATATTTTTTTTTTAATTTGAATGAAGGCCCTACATTCAATGCAATCTTGGTGATTGGCAAGTAAAGGTGGCAAACAAATATATTGGAATGGATATGAATATGATCAAAAGTGAATGAGTCATTATTGGACTTATTTATCTATTTATAACTTAATGCACAATTTTAAATTGGTCATGTGTTCTCCATGGCCTTTAAATATATGATAAACTTGATACATCCATTTCATTGGATTATTATTTAATTATTTCTTATAATTTCTTTCAATATTATCTTTTCACCATTATATTATATTTGCCACCACCATTTTAAAATAAAATTGTGCTTTTAGAAATTTTAAGCTAAATTTTTATTCTCTCTTTTAAAATTCTAATTTTTTATCTTTTGTGATATAAATAATTATTTTTAACATTATAATTCTTAAAATTGAAATCAATAAAATTAAATATATTTAAGCAAATATTTTAACATTAACATACATTAAATAAATATTATATAATTTAAAATTAACATTACAATAAAATAAAAATATTCAAAATAGTAAAAAACTATCCATTTTCCCTTCTATATTAATTAATTAAAAATAAACTTGTTAAATAATATATAAATGTATTACAATATAATTTTTCAACAAAAATCATGTATCCATTTTTTATATTCATATAAATCTTTAAAATTTATTTAATTCATTTTGAGATATTGATATAGAAACTCATTATAATACACCTTATGTTCTTAAAAATCTCTTTAATTAACAATAATAATATTTGAAATTATTTTCTTGATATTCTTTTAGAAATTAGTACCATTAAAATTATTTTTATATAATGTAAAAATAAGATTAGTACTAATGGATAGATTTGATTTTACTTTCTCTAGATAAGCATTAATATCATAATATATATATATATATATATATATATATATATATATATATATATATATATATAAGGTTGTTATGATAGTTTTCAATATATATGATCTTAACATATTTAAATTTATATTAAATTATTAATATATTTTTGTAAATATATTAGTAAGATATTTTAATATAATATTTTTATTTATAATATTAATTTATATAATATATGAATTAAGTTCTTATATTATATATATGAATAAATAATTATTTATGAATTAATCCATATTGGCCTTTATTTAATAAAGTTAATAATAACTTAATTGATTTTGACCTGCACTGAAGCAAATATGGATAGATATGAATAAAAAAAAGTTGAATATGGATAATTTCCAACTCTGCCGGGAAGTAAGTCATTTCCATTAAAACCGTGTCACTCTGGATAGGAAACAGCAAGCTTGTATCCAATCACGCCAATAATATTTCCAACTTGGCCATTTAACTCTCCGGTTGACGGATATATTCAAACTATATAGTGAAAAATGGAGGATTATTAACAGCGTAACCAATTTTTGGGACGAAAAAGTTGGTGAGAACATAATTAAGGGTTGAAAAGGTGCTTTCACCCAAAATGGTCACGTGGTTTTATCTTTTAAATGAAATTTGGACTCACGGCAAATAAATAATAAATAAATTGATCAATTAATTAATTATATTAAAAGTACTTGATAACAATTAATTATTAAATTAATTGATCATCGTAATTGATGTAAAGATATATTAATATTAATAAATAAATAAAATAAATTAGTTGATAATTATCATGGGATCAAATTAAATCTAAGAAATGTTACAGGCAGGAAACGTTATTGTCTAGAAGACCCATTTTCATCCCAAATAATCTTTTTATATCTTTACCTGTTATATAATTTATATATTTTAAAATTTTTCTTATATTAATAAATAATAAAAATTATATTTTCAATATTTTTATGATAAAAGTATATTAAAAATAATATTTTAATAATAAAATTTAAGAGAATATATATCTTACACTATTATATAAATAAATATTACTTATTATATAAAATTATTTAATATAAAATAAAAATTAAAGCTTATTATCCTCTTATTATAGGGAAAATTTGATAATTACTCTATCCATTCTTTTTTATCAGTATTTTTGAATATTTATTTATTTCTTTCTTTCTATTTATTACTTTAATAAATTAAAAATGCATTTGTTATATTTTTACTTCTTTTGCTCCTATTATTATAATAAATACTGCTTTCATTTCTTTTTAAGTGTCATTTAAAGTTGATGCATAAGAATTAAAAAAATAATAAATAATCTTAATTTTAAGAGAGAATAATTATAATTTATTAATATATTATATACTAAAAGTCAATTAGTAAGTAAAGTTATTAAATATTTATTTAAATAGTAATGATAATATTTATAGTCTTAATTTTTTTAAAATGAAAGATAAAAAAATTAAATTTATTCTCTAAAACATTACTTGAAAAAAGAAAGGATGGAGTATACAACCACTTCAAACATCAATTAAATTTTATAATAAAAGATAAATTCATATAATGTAAAATTTCTTTTTTAAAAATGAGGCTTTGTATTAAGCCCTTAACTTTTGTACATTTATCTTAAATGATAAATAAAAAGTTTTGGAGGGAGAATAATTTTTATAATAGAATTCAATACATTGCACATTTTATTATCGATCATCTAATTATATTTTTATCATATTAAATTATATAATAAAATATATAATTCAAATTATTAAATTAAACAAATAAGCATTTTTTAAAAATATTATTATTAATCATTCTTTTTCTTATTTCATGCTTGCGCTATTTTCATTTTTTTTATCTCTTTTCATCTTATTTCTTTCCTTTCTACGCTACTGAACTGTTGTTAATAGTTTTGGTTTGATGTACATAAATCATTTTGTATTTAAAAAATATATTTATTGATTATTCTATAAATATATAATGTATATATTAGAATCCATAAGAAATAACATAATAAGGGGATTTGAAATCTGTTTCTAATCCGTTTCCGTGGCTGGGTTCCGTAACTTAAGTCACATCAATAACTCGACAGAGGGGAAAAACTCTCTAGATATTTTTTCTTTCTGGTGGCTTCAACCGGATGGGAGAATACTTATTTGAATCAGAACTTATAATCTGTGTTGTATACTATGCAACAAATTTAAGTTTGCACCGTAGAGACCTTTAAATAAAGAATTATAATTGTTTTAGACTTGTTCACGGGTAGCCGGATCCAATCCTAAATATTAGGCTTGGTTTAACATATCATATAGTATAATATAAAAATTATTAAATAATATAGTATGATATTATATAAGATAAAATACTATATTATATAATGTTTGGTTTGTAATAATATAAGATAAAGATTTGTATAAAATCATCCTATCTTATGTTTGTTATTATATTTTATAAGAATGTATAAATTTAAAAAATAAATAATTTAATAAAGATGTCCTTACATATTAAAAAATGACTAATGATTATGAAAATATTTTTCAAATATTGAATGTGGAAAGGAAAGGAAAAAAAATGGAGCTGAGATGACTTGAGATTATAGTTGATGCTGAATTCACTATATAATAAATTAAGTATTAAAAGCAAATGGAGATTTGCAATTTGAAGCCATTAATACAAAAAGAAGAAGGAGAGATAGTGTTCTATGTGATTATAGAGAATATATATTTTTTTTTGTGAATTAGGTGTATGGAAGATACGGGGGGAGAGAAAGAGAGAGAGGAGAAGTAATTTTTTTTTAATAAATGAGGAAGATATAACCTACCTGACTTTGATTGGCATAGATCTTATTTTTCAATCACTATTATCCTTCTAGACCTAATATGGCATTATAGCACACTTGTTAATAAATAATTTAGATCTAACATAGCCATTTTTATGGAACCATTTATATTTACATATTCAAAATATGTATACAATGTAGTTTGTTCATAAGATTATGCAAAATACTATTTAAAACTACCATTTCTAATTCAAAAGACCTATTCCCAATGTTGCTTTAAATGATTCTAAGGAAGCCTCCTATTGAGGACTTATAGGTGGGGGCTAAGAAGCTTCCATAGATTTATCTATAAAGCATTTAAATTATATAGAGTGAGACAAAGTCTCAATAAGGAAATAATCTACCTAAAATAAATCACTCGCAAATATACAATTGTCCTTAGCCATATTACATTTATTTATAAATACATATATGTATGTATATATATATTCATAAAAATATCAATTAAGCAAATAATTAGGTAATTGACCTTGTATCTCTTAGGTTATCTTTATCCTATCACCAACAATTTCCCTAATTTGGTACTAATATAACATTCTTATATTTTGTACATTTTGCCTTCCCCATTTCATTCCCTTAACAAAACTCATTTCAAATCATCAATCACATTTGTTTACATCATACAACTCAACTACTTTTCATTCATATTTCTATTTATATAATTGAATCAAGAAAAACTCCATTAGCCAATATAATCTTTAAATAAATGATTTACAACTTACATATGTGTCATGAATTGAATTAATACCCAAAATGATATGGTATTAGTTAAGTACTTGAGTACAAGCCATTTTTTAAGGTAGTATTCAAGTACTATACCTAAGTACTTAGGGGTAGAGGCAAAAATGCCTGCAAGTATCCACATACAATACTTGAGTACAAGCCATTTTCTAAAGGAAGTATTATATTTGAGTATTTTAAGGCAAAAGCAAAATTGTTTTTAAATAATTTAAATATAGTACTTGAGTACAAGCTTTTTGAATTCATTACTAAGGCAATACTCAAGTATTGTATTTAGGTATCAATATGGAATTTCCAAAAAAATCATCAAATTCATCACATAAAACCTAGATTTCAACCTAGAATTCTCTCATGCACATTTACAATTCAACATCTAACTCATGTCAATTATAGTATACCATTTCCTCATCACATGGCACACATATAGTCTATTCCATGATCAAAGTGTTAGTGTGTATCCTAGGAACTAATCATATAGATAATTGAAATAATATACAATGTATTATGTTTTATTTCAGGTAATGCAATTATTATATTTTATTTTTAATTTTTATGCAATTTATAACTTAATATGATAATTATCCCTGGAATAACTTTACTATTTGTAAAATGCCCCTAATCAAGTATTATTACGAAATGGATAATAATAGTATATCGAGACTAGCATGTATAATGACTGATGATTATAAATCATGAATATGTGATATCAAGTCAATACATGAGTACATTGTTAGTGAACAAATGTACTGGATTAACCCAATATGAGAATACTACATGGATAAGACTTGTGTCATTCGTAGTTCTCATATAGTCATAATTGCATATAGTCCTTTGACCTGAAGTTACTACAATTCTCTACATGAGGGGTTACTTACTTTAATATCATCCTATGTCACATTTAATCGGAATAACAAGTAGGGCGTTGATTGGGTGTGCCACGAATCATGCAGAAGGAAGTAAGTGATGTAGATGGAATTTTGTTACTCTTATAAAAGAGATATATCCTTGGGTCCCTTGATTGAGTGAGACTTAGAAAATGCATGGTCATGCTCAAATAAATCAATATGCAATATTGGTCATTTGTTTTGAAGTCTACTTAGTATCAAGAAATATAAATTGAACTTTGACGAGGATGATACTCTCCATGCCTCTAGTTCAATTTGGATATTATTATAAAAGGGATTATAATGTAAAACGTTGATCATGTATTAGGTGGATGTCGAATCACAAATATTCTTACTATTTGAGTGGCAATGATGTATTGCTAGATATCACTCACTGTCTATGGTTCAATAATGAGTCATTATCGACGTAGTAAGAACCTATAGGGTCATACAAAAGGAGTAAGAATAAGACAATAATTAATTGGACTTTAATTATATTAATATCCAATTAATTGGATTTATTTTTGTGCATATATATATTATTAAATAATAATATATTTTTTACATGATAAATATAATTATTATTATGTGATATTATTTGATATTAAAGTAATATCAAATATTTACGTTATCAGATATTAAATAAACATATTATGAGATAATAATATTTTGATATTTAATAACTATATGCAATTATCTAATATAAGATATTTATATTATGAGATAATATTATTATCTAATATTAAATAATTAATAGATAAGTCATATCTCTCCTCATTATCTCTAGGATAAGGATAAGATGAGTTGTTAAGTGTGATTAGGGTTTTGGAAGCATTATTTTAATAGGACTAGGATTGTGGCTTGCCTAAGTTCTATAAAAAGGGACTTGAGAGCAGCACTTTTAATACATGCTCATAACTTCCATCAAACCCTAAATCACTTAGAAAACATCCAATCCTAAATTCTAGAGAGAAAAATGCATCTTAGCATATTCGTGGTGGGTGAAAGGTCATTGTTCACTCCGTATGGATACCGTAGAGACGTTGTACATTCCGATCGGCGTTTGATTCATCCGCTCTTAAAGATTTGATCAGTAGAAACACGAGTGCTCAATAGGTAAAACTTTAATCATTGATTTATGCTTTTTGCACGAATCCTAGGTAGAATTCGGATCAAATTTTTGAATTTTCGCTGCATGTGATAATCCGAATTCTCAACACAAAGAACAAGATTAACTTATCAAATCTACTATCTAACCATCATGGGAAGAAATTTCACAGTCCTAAATTTTAACTTAATTAATTCATTTTCCAGTGCAAATATCATCATAATAGTACCTATCTTACTTTATTATAATTTAATCTTATTTTTTCCATGATGTTACTATTTAGTGCAAGAAAGTTACCTAAATAGTAATAGTAACATGCACAATAATTATGTTTCTTAAGTTATTGCAATGTATTTATTGACATTAGGCATGTTTTGTGTTCCATGGTATGATGTTACTATTTAAACTCTAAATAGTAATATCTAATCCCACATGTTATGCTTTAATTTTTTTTTCATAAAGAACTTCACTTGATCAATCTATCTTGAGTCCAAGCATTAGTGTGATAGTCCTCATGTTATTTTTCCACACCTTATAATATTACTATTTGGTACTAAATAGTAACCAAACAATAACACGAAATTGATTGTGCAATTTTTAACCGACGATGTTACTGTTTCTCATATCATGTTATGCTCCAGACCTTGACATATTACTATTGCATGCACAATCATTGTTTTTATCATCTTATTTCAATACACATATAACAATTGATGTCACTTTTCTATTTAGAACTATACTCTCAATGATGATTAAGAAGCATTTTTTAATTGTGGGAGTGTTTTATGCTTTTAGCATGATGCAAACAGTGATATTATTTTTTACTGATATTATTATCTTGCACGAAACAATAATGTAACATTGTCTAATTTTTAGCTTAATTTATGATGAATCTGACTAAAGTATTTTTTTTATCCCTGAATAGAAAGGCAACAAAACAACCAATGTCACATTATTGATTTGTGTAAGACAGTAACATTAATAAAAAAATTCCTATAGGAGCATTACAAGTACATAAAAACATTAAAATGCAAATGTAGTATGAAAAATCAACCTAAACACATCTAATTAACTTATTTATACATTTTAAAAAATTATAGGACCATTACAAAAAGATTTTCTATAACCATGTAGAACCAAAAAAATGCAATAAAGATTTAAAAAAATTTAAAAAGTAATTAAAATAGTAGAATTTAGCTAAAAAAATCCCACTTCACAAGTAAAACTTATAGCTTTTGATGAAAAAAAATTTAAACTAGCTCTTACAAAAAATTTTAGCTCAATCAGAGCTAATAAGACCCAATATAGTTCCTAAAGGATAAGTTGAAAAATACTTGAAAATTAATTTCTTTAGGAAAAAAACCTCTATTAAAATATTAAATGATGTTAATTATGATAAAATATGACGAATTAAGGTGGAGAAACAATAAAAATTAAATGCAAAAGGATGCATGTATATGTAGAAAACTGTAACTACCATAAAGTGCAAATAAAATACTAACTATAATGCTTAAATAATTATGTAATATACTACTAATAATATTTAGAAAAAGACAAATTCAAAAGGATCCCCAGCAACAGCATCAAAATAGATATACGAAGCATTAAAACTGGATAGGAAACAATAAAAACTCTCGCATAAAAAGGATAATTAAAAAAGGTATTTTTTGAAATATAATACTAATAATTCATAAAATTGGTATCTCTTTGAAATGAAGATTAATGCTAATATCTTTTTAAAAAAATTTAGGAAGTGGTACCAAAATGTAATTTACTATTATTTATTATATTATACTTATATATAAAAGGTCTATTCCCAAAATCTGACAATTCAACATGTAGGATCCATTTTAAGTAATAAATAAATTAGCTTATACCTTACTGATTTGATCAATAAGTTATAAGTTAATCTTTAAGGGTATTTCTCACACTAGTTTATTTTAAAAAATAAATTTTAATTTAGTAAGTTACATAGAATAACTTATAATTTATAAGATACTACATATTTAAATTTTTTTAAATCTATTATTATTCTTTATATTAATTTATAACTCATACTTTTTATAACATAAATCTAAATATATTTTTATAAAATATAATTAATTTAATTTTAACATAATTATATATTAATTTTAAATTATAAATATATAAAAATATGTATGTCAATAAATAATATTATAAAATATAATTAATCATATTTTAAATAATTATAATTTTATTATAAATAATAAAATAAATATTATATAAGTAAATAAATATATAAGTTCATAGAATATAATTAATTAAATATTAAAATTTATATTTTTATTTTAAATTTCTTAATTATGTTAATATAATTTAACTTTTAGATAAATATAAATTCTTTTAATTAGATATCCATTTTTATTAATATATCAGTTTATATTATTTTGCACCTTCAAATAATTTAATAACTAATTTTGTAAAATATTTTTTAAATAGTCAGTTAACTAGCTAATTTTGTAAAATATTTTTTAAATAATTAGTTAACTTATTAAGTATCAATTATCAATTAACTTATTAACTATTAATTAGATTATCAGCTACTTGTATAAAATGAAATCATAACTAGATATGACTTATTTGTTAAGGTTATAAAACGAGCCAATCCATATGGATACAGGTCAGGTTCATGATAAGTTAGTTCATATCACCCGCATTAAAAAATAAGTTCAATTTTAAGGATTAAAACTCACCAAAACTTGTGACGGGTATGAGTCGATCCATAAGCTTTAATCAAAAGCTCGCAGACTTTACGGATAAAGGTCGATCTGTCATAGATCAGGTTCATGATGAGTTGATCCATATTACTCGCATTAAAAAATGGGTTTAATTTTAAAAACTCATATCCATGAAAATAAATCGTGGGTCGCAGCCCACAAACCAGTCCTCGTTTGACAACGGCCTCTACAATGACTTTAAGTGGGGATTATCATGAAACTAAATTATTCAATTATTTTTTTCACCTAACTTAATTTAATAATATTTTGATTTGATCGCTATTTATTCAGTTGGTTTAACACACTAATAATACAATTATAACTTGGCGTGAATTAAAATGTTAATTTATTTTTATAACTTGAATTTAATTATTTAACAAAATTTAAAATCATATTAAATATTATATTTAAAAACATATTTTAACATTGTTCAATTAATTAAAAATATACTAATTTCAAGTAGAGCTTGAATTTCATTTAATTTTAAATGGGTCACGTGCAACAAGTTCAACATTTGACTAGTTAAGTTTTGCAACAAATAATATTCATGTTAGCAAATATTTTTAATGATATAATAATATTCAATATTACTTTAGAAATTTTAATCTTTTTACATCATAAGTTTAGGGTCTCGATCTTATGTGTACATATTAAATAAATTATTACTCATATAATTAAAAATTAATATTTATGTTAGAGTTCTACTTTATATATATATTTTGGAAAATTTTCAAATTCGCTACTTTCCATGCAATGCAAATATACAATACTCGCTCTTCGATCCGTATGTTGTATGAGTTTTTATTTTTTATCTAACATAAAAATAAGAATAATAATTATATAATAAAAAATTGTAAAAGCTTTAAAATTTAATTTATTATATTTATTTTTCATTCATATATTTAAAATTATAGAAAATAAAATTTTGAAATGCGGTACTAGTTTTAAGAAATATAAATATATAGTTAAGTAATTCAATAAAATTAGATTCTTAACTTATTTAAAATATTTTTTGTATTAAAAAAATTTGTGCTATATTCATACTCAATGATATTGATATTTAAGTTGTAGCGAATAATAGTAAAAAATACAAAAAATATATAGAATAAAATAAATAAAAATAATAACAATAATATATGAATTTTAAAAATCAATTAATCAATCAATCAATATACCAATATAATTTTAACAACTGATTTAACTTCACCTTGAGACATGTTAGCTTCACGTCCTTCCAATTCCATCCAAATTCAGGTATATAATTTCTGTTCAAGTTTTTTTGTAAAGTTTCTTTGTTTATACTTCTTTCCTAATAAAAATTTCCAATTGTTCTTTTTAATTAATTAAAATATTTATTCTCTTTAATATAATCAATATTATCTCTTCCAATTATTTCTATGTAAATTAATTTATATTTAATTAGTTAATTTTATATACTATAATATAAATACAAATATCAACAAAATTATATTATTATTATCAATCTCACTTCCTAATTAAAATTATGATAATTAAAAAAATATCAAAATTGCATTTATTACAATTGTCATTTTCTAATTAAAATTGTAGTGATAATAATTTTCTAAATAATATAAATGCAGTAGATAAATATATATAATTATAAAATATCAATTCTTATATTATTTAAAATAAAACTATTTATAAAAAAAACTTATATGAAATATTGAATAAAAATATTATCAAAATTGTATTCATTATAATTCTTATTTTCTAACTAGAAACTGATGACTCTAAAAAAAATTTAGATAATTTTTAAAAAATATTTTTATCTTACATAAAATAAAAAATTGTAAAAATGTTACTTATTAAAATTTTTTAAAAACAATATATAAATATTACTCATTAAAATTATAATCATTAGATTTGAATACCAAACGTAATCATCCTATTATTCCTTATAGTTTTACTCATATCGAACAATTAAAATTATGTTAATAATAATTAATAATTATTTTAATTATTTCTAAATAATATGTAATTAAGAAATTATTAAAATTAAATTAATGAAATAGACATAATAATGTTTTTGCAACCATTAATTATATTTTTTATTTTTAACATGTAATATTAATTTGAAGACCCACTAATTCTCATAATTGGTGGGCATCTCATGTTTTAATTGTATTTTAATTATAATTATATTTTATTTATTGTATTTTTAAACTATTAAAATAAAATTAATAAAATTTAAACATTTGAAATATAATATTTTCTTAGATTGGATGATTATTTCCAAGTCAAATATAATAAATTTAATTTAACATTAAATATGATGATTATTATGTTCTTAAATATCAAATTAATATTAATAATTTTTAAAAAGTAATGCAAACATTAAAAGAGATTTAGAAATATTTCTGTTTAAATTAAATTCTCACATCTATTGATTTAATGTGATAATTATTATTTACGATTAAATGTTAATAGTTTTAAAATAATTGACAATGTAAAAATATTAATTATTTTTATAAAAATGCTCAATATTAAAGAGATAACTAAAGAAATATATGAATGAGATAAAGGATAATTATGAGAGGACGGTTATATTTTATGCAATCCTATATAGAATGATTCATACAACTCATATTTATAAAAAAAATAGTTTAAATGTTATAATTTCATAATAATAGCTTATAAAGAAGATCAAAATATAATAATTAACCATAATGTGAGTATAATATTTGACCTATAGATATCCACATTTAATTATCATTATTCATAACACTCCACCTTATATGTCCATCTTGTAAAGAATATGCTTCGTTAAAACCTCCATTGGAAAAATACCTCATGGGAAAAAAAGTTCTAGTGAAGGAAAAAGAATACATTATTCTTTCAATGAAAATTCTACCTCATTAAAAATCTTGCTAAGAAAACCTAATGAAAAAAAAAAGCTATAGTTAAGGAAAAAGAATGCAATATGAACTTAACTTCCTTATTGAAAATATCATTAAAAATCTTTATGTCTATGCCTTTACTAGCAATTTCATTAAGGATAATCTACAAATATTTGCTATCATAATCAAATATAACAACAATCCTTTTGAAAGTATGAGAAAGCACTTCAATGAGATACAATTTGTTCCATCTTCTTTGATGTATTATCCTTTTATTAAGTTTTTGTACATAACATTACTTTTTATTAGAATTTCCTCCTTGAAATTTAAGAAAATTAATTCTTTAATTATTACATAAATGTTGGAGAAATTGTAACTATATTTTATCTGATAAAAAAATATGATATAAATGCATCATTACAAATAATAATATCAAATAAAACTTTATATAAATCAAACACCTTATATTTGTATAATTAAATAGTTATGAATCAAAATTCAAGCAAATAAAATAATCTCCTATCATTTTTCTATAAAGATACCAAAATGTATGTTTAATTTTATTATGATATCTTTTATTTGAAAAAAAAACTATATCATGCTAAAAAATTATGTCAAGATATACGTAATCAATAAGAGATATTACTGTATCAATTGCATTAAAATATGGTACTTCAAGATCAAGAATTTTTTATTACTTTTTGGAATTCAATATGGCTCCTTATTAATACCAAATGATTGGACAATTATTAGATAAATCAATAGATGTGATTTATCCATGTAAAAATATTTAGGATCTTTCCATTTTCATTGATAAATAAATATTTTATCATTTAAATGATTAATATCCAGGTTAAGATAAAACTTAATTTTTCAAAAATTTTCATCTTAAACTTTTATTTTTAAATACTCTACTGCTTTTAGAAGCTCTTGTAAGTTCCAATTATATTCAAATCATCAATATAAGTAACAAGTATATTAAAATTGTATTTAGATTTCTTGATAAAAACATAAGGGATTTTTATATACTTATTTCAACAAATATTCATTAAGATTATTGAAACTTATCCATCTAAATTACTTTAATCCATACAAAGATTTTTGTAATTTAATTTAATATATTTCTTAAAAATTAAAATTTCATGCTTCAAGCATTTGAAATCTTTTAGGAATTTTCCTATAAAATAATTGTCAATTGTCATGCATGAAATAGGACATATTAAATCCATTAGATGCATATTAGATTTTAATACATTGCTAGAAAATTATATCCACCATATAAAAATAAATATTCTCATAACTAATAATTATTGTAAAAATTCTTGTGTACAAATCATATTTTCTCTTTACAACTTCATATTTCTTATTATTTTAGTACAATTATACATTTAACTTCATGCCTTTGAGGTTTTTCATTAGCTTAACACATTTTAAGTATTTTTTCACTTTGCAAGTAAATTTAAGCTTTACATTTCAATTTGAATTGTATACTTTCTCTTTTTTTTAGCCAATAATCATATATTATCATTTTATAAATTTAAAATCCTTACTAACCCCTTCTTTTCTCATAATTTTGAGCACTACATTATATATAAAAACAAACATTATTGATAACTGTTTTCTTTTTTGTTCCATCTTTCTCATCAGACATATAATCAATTGAGATCTCTTTATTTTTCATAAATTTTAAATACCTCAACTTCTTCTAGAAGTTGTTAATTATGCCTCAAATGATTTCAAAAGTATTAAATTCCTTAATAAGACAATTTATTTACTCCTTCTTTATTTTAAGAATATTTGTATTTATAAACAATAATTTTATCATGCATGAAGCATGTACTAAACTTAATTATTATTGATAAACATATTGTCTTACTTGGGCAACAATTTGAATAAAAGCACTTATAATTGATATATAATATTTATTTATTCTCTTTCAGTTAATAATATATCTGATATATTTTCTATAATTTATAAACTAATCATCTTATGTTACATATTTTCTCTCCCTAATTTTTGGAGTATAATTTCATATGTGAATTTATATTTTCTCTCATTTTTCAAAATCATTTATGTGCATTATGATAGAATAAAAATATATTGCACAATAAAAAATTTTCTAAATATAAAATATTTTAGTTTCTGACCAAAGTTATTTATAAGGGGAAACTATAATTTTTTGACTTAATATATATAAGTTTTCTAATATGTAAAGTTGCATGTCCCTCAAGATAATATAAGGAATCTTGTTTTCTTAAACAAAGATATAGCTAATAATTTGAAACATTTAAAATATTATAGTTAAATTATTTTATATATGAATATACTTCAAGATGTTCAATAATTATTCTAATTGATATATAATAATCAATGAAGATTTTGAATATAAATTCACCAACACTATCAACATATATTATTAATTGCATAATTAATAAATTATGCTCAAAATTAAATTATTTAGTTAAGTAATCTTGTAAACACTAGGTTGTAGATTGATAATAAATATACATGTGATCATTTTGTTGAATAATTAAGCAAAATAATAAAATATTTATATAGTCTATATATCCATATAATAAATAAATAGATTAACATATGTCACCTTATATTCATTACAAAAATACTAGAAATTTAATCCTAATCTTAGCTAGTAATGGCTTTATAACATTATAATGAATCATCACTTGTACCATGATTTAAATCTAACACACGATTAAATTTTTCATTACTATGTCACTTAGCCATAGAAACATTAGTCAGATGGACCATTTGTACAAGTGAGTATAGTAAGGAAATTTCCATGGAGAAAAATGTTTTATAGCATAATATTTTTTTGGCCACAGGTTCACTCATTGCTAATGGCTCCTTCTAGCCACAAGTACAAATATAGCGAGAAAGATACATCAGTAGCTTGTAACTCATACTGCCACAAACATAATCATGGCCAAAAAGAAAAGAAAATTTATATGAAAACTAATGTAACTAGTTAAAATAATTTTTATATATCTATATTGAATCATCATTCACCCAATTCAAATAGGTGCTAGCTTATCATTTAGTCTGCATATTTGGAGAAACTCATTAATGCTTTCGGCCCATGAGAAACAAGTGTAAATCATTGAAACTCCACCTATATTTTACTTAAAATCATATTATTTAAACAAGTAATCTTGCAAATATTAGGTTATAGATTGATAATAAATACATATGTGCTTATCTTGTTGAAAAATTAACCCAAATAATAAAATATTCATATAGTTCGCATATTAATATAATTCATTCTAAAAATACAAGGAATCCAATCCCAACCTTTGATGGTAATAGCCTTATAACACTACAACATATCATCACTTGTATCATGATTAAAATCACAGCATAAGATTAAAATTTTTGTTACTGTGCTACTCGGCCACAGGAATACTAGTTAAATAGACCATTGGTATAAGTGAGCAGAGTAAGGAAATTGCCATAGGAAACAAAAGTCTCATAGCATAAATTATATTTCTTTTTTTTAGCCATAAGTTCACTTGTGGCTAATAATTTCTTATAATCACAAGTACAAATGTGATAAAAAATGATACATTTTTTACTAGTAACTCATACTGCCACAAACATAAAAATGATAAAAATAAAATAAAATATTTATGAAAACTAATGTAACTAATTAAAATAATTGTTATATATCTATAATGAATCATCTTCCAACTAATTCAACTAGGTGCTAGCTTATCATTTGGTCTACACATCTATGGAAACCCATTGATGCTCTTGGTTATAAGAAACTAGTATAAACCATTAAAACTTTACTTATCTAGTGCTCAAAGTAAAATTATTTGAGCAAGTAATCTCATAAATACTAAGTTGCAAATTGATAATAAATACATATGTGATTATCTTGTTAAAGAATTAACCAAAATAATAAAATATTCACATAGTCCATATATTCATACAATGGATAAATGGATCAACATATATCACCTTCTATTCATTCTAAAAATACTAGAAATTTAGTCTTAACCTTAACTGGTAATCACCTTATAACACTACAACAAATTATCACTTGTACCATAATTAAAATCGTAGCATAAGATAGATTTTTCATGGCTATACTGCTTAGCCATAGAAATACTAGTTAGATAAACCCATAGCATAAGTGAGATGGCAAGGAAATTACCATAAGAAAAGGTCTTATGGTATAAATAAGTTTTTTTAGCCACAAATTCACTCCTGGCTAATGAACCTTTCTAGCCATAAGTATAAATATGACAAGAAATGTATATTCATGACTAGTAATTCATACTATAATGAACATAATCATGGCAAAAAATAAAATAAAATTTCTATAAAAACTAATATAACTAGTTTTGAATCATCATCCTATTGATTCAACTAAATGCTAGCTTATCATTTAGTTTGCACATTTGTAGAAAGTTGATAATGCTTTTGACTCATAAGAAACTAGTGTGAACCATTGAAACTCCACCTATTTGGAAATTGCAAGTTATGTTTATGAGGAATTAACTCCAAATCTCCATTTTAAGGAATGCCAAGCTTTACTATCATACCCATTTACTTTAGTCTTATAATACGATATATTTTATATATACACTTATGTAACACTAATTAGATTACATAAATACACATAATAAAAGTATATTCATGCCAAAACTTTATAACTTTATTTTAAAAATAATTTTTTATAGATTAAAATCTATTTTTAATATCACTAATTTTGTTTGCATCAAATTTTTGCTTAAATGTCTTGTATCAATTTTTTCTCTCATAAATAATGAATTAGTTAATTTTGTCCTTCTATTTATATTTTTGCTAATGGGTTAATAATTATAAAAATGAAATGATTAAAATAACAAATAATATGTAATAAATAAAATTAATACTAATATTGTGTGAGATACTAAATCAATATAATTTACATTCGTAAAGGACCTAATATAAAAAGAATTTAAAAGAATTAATTAACAATAATTTATATTAATTTTCAATAATATAAACATATATTTTGAAATATATATTACCTTACAAATAAAATGTTTGAACTTATAATTAGTTATTAAAAATTTTATACACACACAATAACTTGGAAATCATACTTGTATATAATTTTTTTTAAATGTGAATAATTAGAATATACATAATTAAATTATTACAACAAAAAATAAATTCTAAACTAATATATTTTTTCCATTAATTGTTATTAATTAAGTTACTACAATATAAAAGTAAATTTTTTACATTTTTCAAGAATTTTTGTTATTTTCTAAAAATTCCTTTTTTTGGGTACATGAGGAAAGCTTAAATTAGGCCATAACCATACGGGGTAGAGAAGAACCTATTATATTTGCTAATACAAGCATGGAGCACGAAGAAGCAATATTCTGAAGAATAATTTTTAGAGCTTGAAATGAGCATATGGAGAAGGAGAGATTCACCATAAAATTAGCAACCCTATTTGCCTCCCAATAACAATAAGATAATTTTATTCTCCAATCCTTCATTAGAAAAGATCGAATAGAAGAAATAATGGGGCCACAAGGATGGGACATGGTGGACTCGTGCAAAATAAAAGACATTGTTGTAGAAGATTTGAATTCAAAGTGTATTTTAGACCACCTACACTTCCAAGCTAAGCACAATCCAATTAATACTCCTTAAAGTTCAATAATAAGTACATTAGATTCAATAGTCCATCTACAAAAACCTAGAATCCAAGAACCTAAAATATCCTGAAAACAACCTCCATATCCTCATTATGATTACAAACTAAACCATCTGAGTTGCATTTAATCCAATCATGTTCGAGTGGTTCCTAACTAATCAAATGTTCTAGCTTGTGTTTCACATCTCTTATATTTCTTTTCAAAGACAAGCATTGGTATACTGGTCAATTCATAACATGGCTAGAAAGATAATGTTGTGGACATTTTCTAACTTCCCTTGGAAGACTAATTTATTCCTATTCAGCCATATCAACTAAACGATAAAATCATATGACACCTACCATGAAGTCTTCTAGTTTATGCCAATATTTGATGACATATTCCAATTAATCCATTCGTGCTAAAAGCTAGAAAAGAAAGTGGGCCAGTATTTTATATGGATTAAAGACATCCAAAGGTGTTAAATTTCATGATAGTCTTGAATCATGTGCAATTGATTTCACTAGTTTGACCATATCTTGGACAAAGATCAGAATATACAAGATTACATAATTTTCTTTGAGCATTTATTAGTGTTCGATCTTTAACTAATAACTAGAGGAATGCGTGAATTCATTCTAGACCTGGTCATTTCCAAATCTTCTTCCAAAGATGATTCATAGTTTTGTTAGTTATACTAGAAATCATCTAATAAACAGATAGCACTAAAAATTTTCCATCAAGCATATGCTTCCATATTAGTTAGTTTGGCCCTTATGTTGGATTAAGAGGGATAATGCTTTGGAGCTTAGTTAGGACTAAAGATAAGAGCATCGAAGATAACTTACTTAAGTTCTACTCCCTTATTCTAAAAACATATGCTACCATCGAGAGATTTGCTTTAGTATGTGGAATGTGAATTGTGGATATTTTACAAAGGAGCTCATAAGTTGGAATCCAATCATCATCACAAAACTTAGTAGTGACACTATTACCTATATTCTATCTCAGACCCTGACTAAAATCTTCCTAGATTTTGTAGACACCTTGCCAAAAGTTGGATTGGTGTGGCTTCCATTTAACTTCTAGAAGCACTGAGGAGTTATAATCATATTTGGATTTTAAAACCTATACCCATAATGCATCAAGGCATTGGATGAGGCTTTAGGAAACTTTCATTAGATATTCTTCATTGCATAATTTCATCTTTCGTATACCCAAGCCTCCCTTATCTTTTGGATTGCAAACACTATCCCATGCCACTAAATGAATTAAGCACTTATCTACTTGGAAACCCTAAATAAAACTTCTACTTAACTAGTCTAAATGAGAGCAAATTGAAATTGTTATAAGGTTAGTTTGCATACAATATTATGGAATTATTGAGAGGACACCTTTGGTTAACGTTATTCTTCTAAACAAGGAGAGTGTTTTAGATTTCCAATTACTCAATTATTAATTCACTTTATCAATAATAAAATTAAAGAAATGTTTTGACACTTGATTTTGGTGAAGTGGAACTCCCAAATACTTCCCAAGGTCTGCAATTGTATGGAAACCCAACTTCTCACTTATCTCCTTTACTCATCTATGGTGAACATTTTTAGAAAAATACATTCTAGTTTTGCCTTTATTTAGCTTTTGCCTAGAACTATTACAAAAAGTAGGTAGGCAAAGATTTATAATTTTCACTTGTTCTAGTGAAGCCTCGATAGATAGAATCAGATCATTAGCAAAGAATAAATGGGATATAAGGATTCTATTTTTCCCTAAGTATATAGGTTTCCATAAATTGTTCTGAAGGCTAGATTTATGGCATGAGCTAACCTCTCCATGCATAGAATAAAAAAGTATAGGGATAAAGGATCTCTTTAGCAAATACCTCTAGATAGCTTAAAACCATTAGTAAGGCTACCACTCCATACTATTCTCATGGTAGCAGTAGATACATAGGCTTTGATAATTTTTAAAAAGTGCTTGTCAAAACCAATGTCATCTAGTGAGGATATAAAAAATTTCCAACCTAGCCTGTCATAGGCTTTCTCTATATCAATTTTATCACTATGTAACTAATTTAACCTCTCATGTTTTTCATCGAATGAATGATTTCTTATGTTATAATGATGTTATTTGAACTGTGTCATTTACACATAAAGCTACTTTGATCAGGAGAAACTAAATTTCCCATAATCGGTTTGAGATGATTAACAATGATCTTGTAATTATTTTATAAATGACATTACAAAGACTTATTGGACAGAAATCCTTCAGCATCTTAGGGTTATTAGTCTTCAGGATAAGGATTAATAAAATATCATTAATCTTTTCTATTATCTCTAAGTAGTCAAAAGCTTTTATGATAAGGGTGTAAACTAACTCACCTACCAAATTCTAATAACTCTGAAAAAATATAGCTTGTAGACCATCACTCCCTAGAGATTTAAAGGCGCCCATATTAAAGAAAGCAACTTTGATCTCATTTAGCTTAAATTTCTTCTAAATGGAAGTGAGGATTTCATTTTTTAGTTAAGGGAAGAAATCGATCCAAGGGAATGGTTAGCAATTAACATCATCTTTCAAAAAAGAGATGAGAAGAATTTTATAGCCATATCTTTTAAAATCTCTGAGTTAGAATGCTAAGTATTGATCTCATCTTTTAAATATTCAATTTTATTTTTCTTTTGTTGGATAATTATTGAAGTGTGGAAGAAGTTTGTGTTTCTGTCCCCATAGAGCATCCAATTACAATAAGATTTTTGAAACCAAGTGATTTCCTCCTATAAAAGAATTAATTCATATTCCTACTAGAGTTTTCATCTAAGTTTTGATAGGTATGAACTAAAATTTCTCTTAAAAGCTTTATCAGCCCCTTTCCAATCTTCTTATAATTTGTCTTTTCCTTAAAAAAATATTTCCAAATGTATTAGCGTTCCATGTTTGAATATTGACTTTGAATTTACTAAATGCTTAAAACCAATCTTCAGAGCTACTCCAAATGTTCTAGACAATAGCAGGAAATTTATCATCTAATAGCCATACTGAATAGAAACAGGAAGGATAATTTACACCAGTGTTTAACTTTTTATTATGTAATTTTAAAAGAATAGGCCTGTAGTTTAATTTCATAAAAAATAGATGAATAACTGAAGCTTCTAGATAAATTATTCTCCAATCTACATCAGCTAGAGCTCTATCAAGCCTTTCTCATACTTGTTTCCTTTCCCAAGTAAATTTAGGACCTTTATAACCTAAATCAATAAGATTACATTCATTAAGGCATGGAGCAAAATGGTTCATTTTTTGAAAGTTCGGAAGATTACCCCTTTTTTCATTAACCAAGAGATAAGAATTTCAATCTGCTAGAAGAATCTAAGGGAAGGTAATATGCAAGGCAAGCTGGTTTAACTCCCTCCAAAGATCCATATGTAAGCTCTAGGAGAAGCATAAATTGCCATTAAAAATCCAGAACAACAAGTATCCACCTCTATGTATTGAACATGTACATATTAAGGATGGTTTTTCATGACCAAGATTTTATAAGAAAAAGACTTCTATAGAATCCAAATTCCTCCTGAGAAGCCTACTGGATCCCTTCTAACAACTCCATCCATCTCAATCTTTTGAATAACTCTAGTAGCTTTATCACTACTGATACAGGGTTCAAGAATAATGAGAATGCCTAATCGGTAAGATTTATTAAGGTCATGAGCTTTAGAGATAAAAGACAAAGCTCCAGCTCTTCTATAATTCCAACTAACGATATTTAGAAGAAATAGTGATGACCTACATAAGTAGGTTTTTAGAGCATATGGTATTGTTTGCTTTCCATACCAAACAATCGGTCTATTTCATCCTTGGATATTGAAAATGCATACAATTTCATTAGCTTTACCATTTTACTAGGGTTTGGTGGTTTAAGGGGTGTTTCATTACTTATGGTAGAGACTAAGGGATTGTTGGTTTAATTAGATGAGAATTCTCAATCTACATTGGTAATGGTCATTCCATGTCAGTTGTAATTACCATGGATGTAGAATTAGGCCACAATTGATGGGATAAGCCTTTCTAAGTCATGTTAGGTTTATTTTTTAGTTTATTAGTGATAGGCCCCAGAGGTTGAGTAGTTTGATTTGTTTTTGGTGGATCATATGGCAGGACCACATAAGTGGAAATAGAGGGCAAATTGCTTAAACTTTTTTTAATTTTATTGATTAGCTGGCTTTAAGGATTTAGCATATAAATAGGGAGTAATGTGATGCATATCATTCCCTACCACATTACATACTTTTTCAATCATGTCATAATTTATGGTTGCATGTAGGCTAGGAATTTTATCTTCATTCATGTCCATTAGAACATTAAATCTAGATAGAATTAAGCCATTTTTGCTACTCGGATTTTGGTCAACTAGCACAGCCTTTCCTTTTGATATTGCATCCAAGATAGGCATTTATTTTCTTGCCTGAATTCTTACCTTCCTAATTTGTTTCTAGGGTATCATCTAACCCCCAAAGTTTTCCTCTTCGACGATGACTTTTTTGGTGGCTAATTTGATTTTGTAAGCATGAAGGTGGAATCCTTCCTTACCTCTATTCTCTTGCTCAACTCATAATCCATTTGTTTTTAGCTCCAAGTTGGAAAAGTTTGTTGCATTATTATATCCAGAGGGACATACTTTGTTTCGGTGGCCAAACCATCCACAAGTAAAGCATATAAGATGAAAGCCTTCATATTGAATTGGAAGAATTTTTTTACGAACTAAAACTTTTGGAACCAATTTTTTCCTTAGATTAACCTTAACATAAATCCATGCAAATTTACCTCATTCAATGATACATTCTTGCTCCTATTCTCTTAAGGTGTGCATGTCAAATTTGAGAGTTCTTTCCACTTTGTTACCTAATCGCCATAGAAAGTGTGTATTGTAATAAATTAAGATGCAACCCTAGAACACAAATCCAAATAGCTAATTTCCTAAAATTATTATCAAAAGGATCAAAATCTAGCCTCCAGCATTGCACCACTAAATAATGATCCATGATCATCCAAGGACCATTTTCTAATGCATTAAAATAATTTTCTTTACCACTGAATCAAACCACATAATAGTTATTACCAATATTTATCATCTGAAGCATTCCTTTTAACATCCAGATTTTTTCTAGCCTTGTTTTTAGAAATTTGAATGTAATTGATTGAACCAAAAGGTTTATGATTAGGGAGTTTGTCCAAGGCTTGCATCATTCTTTTTGTTCCTCATGAGAAACATGAACAACGGGACATAATGGATCTTGATCCACTAGAGAGTTATCAGTATCAACGTCATATTCATCTTCAGAGTCTTGTTCTTCCTCTATGAAAGTTGTTCCTTCCTCGTATTGTTCATTGTGAGCATCATTAATATTAATAAGTGTGTCTCTATATAAGATAACTTTTCTAGCCTCCAAATTCACTAAATCACCACTTAGCTTGCCATTTTCTTCCCCTTTTGCCTTGTTATTCAAGATCATGATTGTATCTTCCTCATCCAATTTTGCTTTTTTTGGTACTTCAAATCAATTGGTCAGTCTCGTCTATAATGAGCTCTCCAGCCATAACCCTTCAAGAAAAAAGGATTAGGAATTCTTTTTATATTAAAATTTTTTTTCTAAAAATTCCTTTAGTAAAGATTGAATTATATTATACAAATACCAATATAAATAATAACTTTAACCTATTATGTATATTTAAATTTTGATTATAAATTAATATTTAAAGTATTATAAATATATTTAATTTTAATTTTTCATTTATAATATCTATTTTGTTTCTTCACAAATATAAGTTAATATCATTTGAACTCTAAAAAATTTTAATATAATTTTTATCTCTTATATATTATTTATATTTTATTTCTACCCGTTCATCTATTAAGTTATTAAACTATCAATAGAAATACTTATTGCTGGACTAAATTAGTTATTATTTATAAGAAACAAAATTAATATAAGTGAAATTAATGAGAGACCGAAATGGGATTTTAGACTATTTTATATATAATGTGCCCTTATAATTTACTAAAATATTTTTACATAATGATTTAATTATTAAATTATATATAATTATTATTTTCAATTTTTTAATGAAGGTTTCCTTAATATTACAATAATGAATATAAAAACTTGTTATTACATAATAATTTAATATATTAAAATACATATTTTCATATAAATATAGAATAATATCATCGGTCTAGGCTATTGGTTTAAATGATTTGATTATGATGCATTTATTTCACTAGGTTCACTAAATGGGTCCTAGTTGTATATATTTATCCTTTCAAATTTTATTTTATCCTTCCAAAATTTAGGAAGAGAAATTAATCAATTTAACAATTTTTTATATGTATATTTACCATAAAAATAATATATTTGACTATGACTTTATCATTAGAACTAATACATGGCACAAGGATTATTTCACCATAGGTAAAGTTTTCTAACTTATATAATATAAGTGATACTTTATCATAGGAAATGTATTTCCACAACTTAATTTGTGGCATAAGTGATATTTTGTCATAGGTAAAATTTTTTGTAGCATAAGTAATACTTTACTATGGGAAATATGTTCCCATAACTTAATTTGTGGTACAAGTAATATTTTGCCATAGATAGTTTTTTCATGGCATAAATTTTCTAATTTTTTTTTATGCATTTGAATTTTTTTACTCTCATAACAAGAGATAAAATTGCTATAATTTTTGAATTTCTGTGGCATAGTTTATGATACAAGTATTAATTTATTATAGTATAGTTGCTTTGAGAATAAGTAGCATATGAAATGTTATTAAAGAATCTTCTAATTCCTCAATGAATAACCTTGTAAATTTTCAATTATTTCTCATATCATTATTGATCTGGAATGTCTCATTCGATCATGTCATATAATGAAAATATTTTAGTTAGTAAACTTCTAGTTCACTATTATTTCAAGCAACTTTGTGTATGTGTGTGTGTGTGTAATTAAAAGAAAATAGTAGTAATTTTTTCCAACATATTTTTATTACTTGAGACCACCACAACAATATAAGGATATTCAATATCTTATTGTCTCAATAAAGTATATATTTCATTGTATGTCCCTAAAACTTTATAAATATCTTCAACACATAATTGATAATAATATATATCAACCAATTTTGTACTACTAGATATTATATTGATATCATTTTCATTAATCTTTAATTAGGAAAAATATTTTTCATTATTGAGAATTGTGTGCATTATTGCACTACTTATATAAGAGATAAATATTTAATATTAATTCAATAAAAAAATGAATTTGGCCATCATCATTATCAATCAAATTATCAATTCTTTCTTTAAAATGTACAAAGAAATTTGAGACATTGAAATATATTATAAGATAAGAATTATGATTGAGAACATTATTTTCATCAACAAAATTAGCCTTGTTTTGTTTTTCTTTAAAGTAGAATATAGTAAAATTCCACAAAATGTTTAGATATACGACAAGTACGTAACTAAGACATTTTGTTTGAATTTAGTAGCATATACTTTCAAAATTTCCAATAACTTTTGACATCATAGGTTTTTCTTATTATATTCTCTAACTTCTAGTGGAGAAAACTAATTTTGTGGCCATTTGTACTATTCTTATAATCACAAAGATTTCATAAATTAATTGGGCCTTTTTCCATATACGCAATTATAACCATGACCTTATCCACTTTTAAACCTTCTTTTATTAATAATGCATTCACTTCAAGGAATAAAATAAAACTAGCAAGATAAAATTCATTATTTTTCATCAAAAACTAATTATTTTATTTAGCCAAAAGAATGCATAATAAAGCATTTACATGATAATAAAAGAAAAAAAATATCATGTAATTGGTAAAAAAAAAGAAAAATAATACTAAATGAAATTTTACTTTATTTACTTGCTTCATCATTTTTACCATAAAATTTATTTGACATGAAAATGGTGATGAAAAGAAAATCATTATCTTTATAATCCAATTGCAACACAAAGGAAGGTATGAGTATTTTAACATAAAGGTAAAATGTTTAAATCCTTTTATATATGCTTGCTCTTTGAAATTTAATAATACAAGGAAAATTTCAAGTTTTTTAATACATGATGACTTCGACACACTCAAAGCAACTATTAATTTGCCAAACACATAAAGATATGAGGTAAATGACAAATCAATAATAAAACAAAATTGTCTAAACTAAATTAAAAGTCAATAATAAACATGGTTCCCACCTTTAATTTTATGTATTTCTTCATCAATATTTGGATGTACAATATAAATTTGCTAAACAAACATTTAAACATAGATTAACAATATAGATTAACATAAAAGGTTTACTAGGTTTAGATTGAATTCTAAGTAGATATGACAAGAAAGAATAAAGAATACAAATTTGTATAATATTTTCAAAATGTCACTTTATATCCAAATATATCGACCTGTTGCTAATTATAATAATGGTAAACTGTCTAATCAGAGACAAAACATATAAGGAGGAATAAAAATGATTTAACCATAGATCTATTACAATAAAGTTGCATATTAATAATAAAGAGGTATAAAAGAAAATAGGCATGTAAATTTGACAAAGTTACCATTAGTTAAACAAGCTCACCAAATATTATTATCGAAGACATAAATAATAAGTTTGCCAGATAAAATTTCTTTGGTATTTTTGCACAGTTTTACATTAATACTTTATTCCTTTATTAAATTATATTTTTAGAATTCATTACATTTAAAAAATTTTAACCATTTAATATCTATAATAGATAATTTTCCTTGTAATATTGAGTATTAATAGTTATAATATTAACATTGGTTAAATTGAAAAACATATCAATTAAAATAAAAATAATTTATACATACATAAAACATTAAATCATATATGTAAATTTTATTTCAAAACATAATTAAATCAAAAGTAAACAACATGTAATAACATACAAATGAAATTCATAGATAAGTATCAAATTGATAGGCTCACTTTCTTATCAGATAATTTGAATGATTGAATTAGTAAAATAAAATTGGAGAATAACAAATTAGTATTACAAACTAGAGATGCAAAAATCAATCATGATGTTATGAAGCAATAACTCAAAAATAAGGAAATAATTTTATACACAATGCAACAATTTTATGTATAAATAATAATGGTCACAAATAATAAGAGTAATCATATGTGAGTTTTTCTTATTTTATGCATCAAACTTAATATGTATAATTGTAAAGAAAAATAAAAAGTATCTTTGAATAAATAATCTATATAACATAATAGAGTTATTACTTGATCATATCTAAATTTATTAAGGAGAGAAATCATTCTCATAAACTTTATAGATTTAAGTAGATCAAATGGTAATGTTTCTCTTACGAATCCAAAAATTTAATCTTGAAGAAAATTCTATTGATAATGTGTTATAAAAATGTTCAATACTAAAGATTTAACCTAAAAAATATATGAAAAAGATGAAGGATAATTATGAAAGGAGGAGTGTATTTTATTCAATTGTATATACAATAATTCATACAACTCATATTTATAAGACATATAGGTTAAACATTACAATTTCATAACAACAACTCATAAAGAAAATTAAAATCTAGTAATTGATTATAATGGAAATATAACATTTGACTTATGTACATCCACAATTAATTATCATTACAAACAATAACAACAAAACTTCATCTCATTAAGTGGGGTCAATTACATGGAACATTTAATCATCATTATTCATAATAATTATATATTTATTTAATTTATTATATTTCTAATATTAATAAAATTTAATAAAATAAAGCATAAGAGAATTGAACCTATAATGTATAATATTTTTTAAATCATATAATTATTTACAATTCAAACATAATTATTTAACAATTAAGTCTTATAATTATTACTTTCTTAAAAATAATTTATTGTCAATCATAATAATTTCAAAAATTAATTGGTAATGTTCAAGTTATTTAAATGTAATTTGTATTTAGTTTATAATATTTTATGAATTGAATAAAATTCAGTCAAGATAACATAACAATTTGACATATATTTTACGTATAACATAAAATAGTTTTTTGTAAAAATAAATAAAATATAAGAAATTTGTGAGACTATATAAATTATTGATAGCCCTCTTCCAAATTTATATTGAATATTTCAAGCTTTAGTTACATTGGTCTTGAGTCCCAAAATTTCTAAGTTTTACATATTTTTCTTCAATCATTTTTTTTATTTTTGTATTCATTTTTTTGTCTGCCTTCTCACAAGCAAATATGTTGCCTCACCTTTTGATATTATTTTTCTTATTTCTAATTTTTAATTGATTATATTAAAACTGTAAAGATGACATAATAATTTGATTATATTGATGATGGTCATTCTAAAAAAAATGATTGAAAATTTAAAGTATGACCGATTTATTTTTGGCTCAAGAGTAACTATAAAGGTTATTTCTCAATCGACAGTATAAAGATACTTACAGGTAATTATATTTTCATTGATTCCAACCTCATTTTATTATTAACAGAAGTTAAGCATATGTACTATGTCTAAGATTTTAGTTTTTTTAATATTTGTAATAATAAGATAAAAATAATTATTTAAGTGGTAAATCTAATAGTTCTTGCATTTGTAAGCAATAATTCAATTTTAGCCATTTTAAAAAATAGTGAAAATTATTTAAAAAATTTAATTATTTATTCTTTGCATTATTTTTTTAATATAAAATTTTATTATTTGTGAGAAATATCCCTATAGTAAATAAAAATTGAAACTCAGATTTCTAATATTTAAATTAGATAATTATTGGTCTCTTGGATATTAATTCAATTTGATTTCTTTAAAAAATTGATTATATTTTATTTAATTTATCAAAATTTTCAAACCTATAAAACATAGTCTAAAAATACTTAACATGTTATACAACATTTTCATCAATCTGATAATTTTTTCTAATATAATTATTTATTGATTAAATCTTAAGTTTATTACATCATTGACTAATAAATTATTGTTAATAATTTTAAGAAAATTAATTTATGATATTTAAATGATTTAATTGGGGTTTTGATTTAAATTATATTATTTTCAAATTAAATAAAAAGATGCCCTGATAAATAAATGTGTCACAAATATTTTCAGACTTTTTTTAGAGTGAAATAAATCTTTGGGCAATAACAATTGAAATATATCAAAATTCTGATTCTATACAAGTTATAATTTTTTTGACAATAATTTAAATTTATGTTTTTAACTCTATATAAATTTATATTTTATTTAAATAAAATTCTTTCTCCTTGATCATGATGAATATCTAATTTAAGTGGATTCGTAAAAATACAAATTACAAAGTCCAATTATTACAATTAATATATAGAAGTAAATCAAAGTTAAAAGTCCAATTATTTATCAATTTAGACATAAATAATCATTCTCTTATTATTAATTAATTATATTATTTCAAATTTTTATATCAACCTAAAAAAATGGCGTATTTTCCTACAAAATAACGTATGGAGCATTAGTTTTGTTTCTGTAATTATGAATATTAATTAAATACTTATCGATTTTATTTACAATTATTTCCATCTTTTAATTACTCAATTACTTTTCATTTTGAACATAATTTTTTTAATTAAATTTTTTTAATCCCCTAAATTATCTGAATCAATTGTTAGTAATAGCAAAATGTGATTAACGTTTTATTTAATAAAAAATGTGATTGGTGTTTGGCTAAAAATTTTCAATTCTCAAATTATCTATCCAAATAAATTTAGAGATAGAATTTATGATTCAAATTTTATATATTATTTATTCCTATATTACGGGCACGATCTTCACCTTTGCTTGTATTTCATGTATCATTTTCTTACTTTTTCATTTCCAGTACATATAGATGATTCAGATTAAAACTTAAGCTCCATGAATTTTAGTGTTGACTATTTTTAAGTAAGTCAAAATCATGGTAAAAAGTATCATTGAGGTAAAGTCATTATATATGATTCTTTCTTTCTTTCTTTTCCCCCATTTGATTCCATTAAGGCATGAGAAATTTTACTACTCGAACAATGTATTCATATTGACTATACACCTCCACTTTGCATGTTCATTTATTTTAAAAAAATTCTTTCATTTTTTATGAAAAAAATAAATATTCATTTCTTCATTCATTACATTAACTTCTTTAAAATAAAAATTCATTTGAATTTATAAGAAACTGTCACTATATTAAATAAAAAGTCAAACATGTTATTAAATAATTAAATGTGATAAGTATTACATTTTAAAATAATAATTTTAAACTGATAGCAATTTTTTTTTAAATAAAAAGGGCCAAAGCTTAAAAGAGAAAAAATATAACATGCAAATTAAACATGGGATAGTAATCCCTAATAACATCATCAAATAGAGTACTACTCAATCTAGTAGGAGGAGTCTCTAAAATTTGCAATCCAATATTATGGATAGGATTATGATTCGCCAATTGATGTACACATTTATTGCTTTTCCTATATGAATGGATCACTCAACCTTCCATGATTGATGAATTAGAATACGACATCGAGTTAGTAGCGCATGATGTTTAGTCAGGTTTGTATTTCCATCTGAAAGCAAGTCTGCTACTATCTTGAAGTGTCTCTAGAATGATCTACTTACGACCCAGATTCCAAATCAAACAAAGACCATAATACACTTCCATAATTCATTAACCAAGGATGAATAAATACCCAAGTTAACAAAGAATCCACTAAGACAAGCACCATCACTGTTGCGAATAATTCCTTCACACCCTGCCAGCCCAGAATTTGATTGAGAAGCTCCATCTATATTCACTTTGACCCGTAAGTCTGGGGGACTTTTGCATTTAATCCGAATTTGTCTCAATTCGGCAGACAGTATTCTCTTTATCCTGTAAAAATGCATTAACTGTCTCCTCTACCAACCAAGCTAATAACGTAAGAAATTACATTATGAGGTTGTTTAGCTTCAATATTAAAAATGATAGCATTTCTCCATTACCAGATGCACCACAAAGCAGTGCTCTAAATTACTGCTCAATTTACATTCAGATGATTCCCCAGATTTTTGGACAGATTAACCTTTACCCAATGAATACCCTCAAACCTAAAGAAGTCGCCCTTTTGTCTTCCTCTAATAAACCCTTCCAGATGTACCTCACGGCTTTGCAATCCCATAAGGTGTGCATTTGATCTTCACAGCTCCAATAACAACACGTAGGGATAGAAATAAATTTAATCGTTCCTGAGCAGCATACGATTTGGTTTGTTAAAATCCTAATTTAACTTATTTATTTAATTAAACAAATTAAATTTAGACTAATATATTGGCCTATTTATGAAAAAGGTCTAGTCTATTTAACTTTAAACTTGGATTGTTAGCCTACAAGACTAAGTTGTTTAACTAATATGTTATTCTAATATAATCTACTTAAATTAATTAACTAATTGTATTATAATTATTACTACTCTTTTATCATTATACCTTCTTTTCCTTTCTCAATTTAGTCATCAATACTCTCAAGTTTTAAATTTTTTGAGTGATAAATTTATATTATTGCACCATTTAATCTTCCCATTTAAAATAAATATAGTTATTATTTGTGTTGAATTATTAGAACTTTTATAAAAGTAGAGACAAAATTTTGTTCAATTCCTTATTTATTTAACAAAATTATTACTCTTTTTTTTTTTTTGAGAAACCTCTTTATGATATATATTCCTAATTTTATAACTCCATCAATAATTTATTTAGATTTTAATAGTTAAGCATGATTAGGTCAACAAATCAAGCTAAATTTCTTAAATTTTATAAATAAGTTAAGTCAAATCAAAATTTTGATTTATAAATAAGTCATAAGCCAATCTTAAGCCAACAAAATTTAAGACAAACTTGGTCTATATATACTAAGACTTAACTTCGCTTGTTCTAACCCTAACAATGCACACAAGTTGCATGACCCATTTCATGAATGGATTTCAAATAATTCATAACAAGGCCATTCTAGGTCACCTTGCAAATAAAAAGTTTTATCCATTGCAACACTTACAATGTCCAAACCTTATGCCATAAATATGCATTAATGGTCTCAGTAAACTACTTAGAAGTTCATAAGCTAATTTGACAACAAAGTTCCTATTATTACTCTAACTCCAAATCATACCACCCTTCCTTGAGGAAGGAAGAGGAGGAGGAATGTTAGTGATCTTCTATATAGTATCGCATGATAGATACTCATTGAAACCAATCAAATCCTAAGCCCCTTCATTATGAGTCATATTAGCCACTAGATCATTTCTTATTAAATTAGGGATAACATTCAACCCATAGTCTTTAAGAGGCAGATTGTCTATCCACCTATCTTTTTAAAATTGCATACTCCTTCCATCACTAATTTGCCTCGTAATACCTTGAATAACTTTAAGCTAGTATTTAGCAAGATTCCTTTATAACTAAAAGCCAGAATTTTAGGCTATCACACCTATATTCCAATTCTAGTTCTTTTTGATATTTTCCTCATAGAAAATCAATACAAAGACCTCCCTCACCCAAAATTAGCTTCCATATTAATTTTATGAGATAAGCAAAATTCATTCTTTCTAAGTTGTTAAAGCCCTGACCTCCATGGGACTTGGGAAGGCATATAGTTTCCTAAGAAATAGTTTGCAATTTTTTCTCATGAAGCCTTAAATAGAAGACTTCTAGACATTTTCAATTCCTTTAAATTGGTGATTAGGATTGCAATCGATTACATTGTATAAGTAGGAATAGCACTTAACACCAATTGTGCTAACATAACTCTTCCAACCATTGAAAGACATTTCCCCTTTCAACCTACTAGTTTATCTTAAATTTTTTAATTAGATAAGAGCAAGTGTGTCAATTTACTCTTTTATGAATAAGTGAAATTCCAAGATATTTCCTAAGATCATTCAAAGCAGCAAAGCTACACTTATCCAAAATTCTATCTTTAATCTCACTTTTCACATTCTTAAAGAAAAAGATATTTAACTTGCCTTAGTTCACTCTCTACCTCAATATTTTGGCAAATTTTCTAAGGTATTCCATGACCATTTTCAACTTGCTAAATTAATGCCTCTCCAAAAATAAAAAGATCATTAACAAACATTAAATGAGATATACTTGAGCCCTGTTTACTAGCATTTAATGGCTTTTAGAGATTATTATCGATAGCTTCCATAATTATGTCGGAAAGCTTATCCATACAAAGAACAAATAAATGAGGAGAAATAGGGTCTTCTTGTGATAAACCTCTTAAATGAAAGAAGTCCTTTGTTTTATTACTATTCAAAGGACAATAAAAGAAGCAAAATTGAATGCATCGCATGATAAGGCTTATTAAACCTATTTCCAAATTGACTTAATGCAAGAGATCCTCCACAAAATCCTAATTCAATCGATCATAGGCCTTTTTCTTATCAACCTTAATAGGGAAAAATCCTACCCTCCTTCTCATCTTTCTTATAAAATGAGAAAATTCCAAGGTAGTAACAATGTTATCCTAAATACATTGCCTAGGCATAAAGATAGCCTAGAAAAGAGAAATTAACTAAGGAAAAAGATTTTTCAATTAATTCACTATCACTTTTGTGATACATTTACAGACCATGTTACATAACAAAATAGGCTTGAATTGATTTATTAACTTTGGTCTATCCAATTTTAGGATAAGGTATATTAAAGTTTTGTTTATCTCAGAAAGATTTTTCCTCTAGAATGCTTATTATACAAAATTAAAACTCTTTAGCCCATGATATGCCAATTTTCTTGATAAAAGAGAGATAGGAAACCATCTTGCCCTAGAGCTTTTAGGACACCAATTACAAATATAACCTTCCAAACTTTTTTAAAAGAAACATTATGTTTCAATATGGCATTCTAAAAATTAGATAAGATAGGATAAGAAACTATAGTCTTTATAAGAAGTTTGTCTTTTAGATCATTATGGAATAGATTTTTATAGAAATTACACAAAGATCTTCTAAGCTAGCTTTATCCTTCAACCAATTCCCATTCTGATTTTTAGGCATCTTAATCTTATTTCTACTTCTACAAATCGCTATCTTTGTGTGGTAGTATCCAGTATTCTAATTTTTGTGATTAATCTAAAGTGAATGAGATTTTTGAAGCCACGACATTCGTTCATAGTGTAAAATGCTATCTAACTCTTTTTATAGCATATATTATAAATCTTTCAGATAGGAAGAAGACCTTTATTCCATGGATCTCTAGATGCTTGCTCTTCTTACCAAAAGCTCTTATTTTCTTTTACTAATATGGCTAAACACATTCTTATTCCAGTCTTTCAAAGTTGGAACCAAAACTTTTTTATCTTCAATAATATTTTTGGAGGTTCACCATCTAGATTTTAAGAAAGATTGAAAATTTTCATGAGAAAGCCAAGTTGTTTCAAATATGAAAAGTCAGTGTTCTCTATGCTTTTGGGACTGATAAAGATTCACTAGAATCAAATGATGATCAAAACTAACTTGAAGGAGGGTTTTTGTATAAGTATCATTAAATTTAAGCTGCTAATCCACATTGCATAATATGTAATCCAGTCTTTCAAGCAAGAGAGGATAATTAGGCCATTACGGTCGTATCCAAGTATAATAGCTTCCTTTCATCTCTTTATCTATAAGGTTGTAAGCTTTAACTTTATCATTAAACAAGTTAGCTTTGTGCCAATTGGAAAAAGCTCCCTTTTTTTTTCTTTCAAGGTCCCAGGTATCATTAAAAATCCCTCTACAACCAGCATGCTTATGAAATAGTTTGACTGATTCTCTCTAAGTCATTCCATAATAAAATTTTCATGTTTAGATTAGGATTAGCATAGACAAAAGTGCCAAAGCAACTATTAGTATCTAAATTGAATTTCAAATGAATACATTAAAAATTTTCCTCCAAGACTTCTAGAGTAATACAATTACTTCTCAAATCTACTCAAATGCCTTCTAAGAAACTATCACTTTCTACTAAATGCCATTTGTTAAAACCCACCATACTAAAAAGAAATATGTTCTAGGTTACAAGTAATACTTGTTAACTTGTAACATATATCTCCAATGAAATTAAAACTTCTAGGATTTAAAATCTAGGAAAGTATTAATTTAATTAGCAAATTCTTTTTTCAAACTATAATTTTTTAATCATAAAAATGATAAAAAGATAGAGAAAAACTTTAGGTGTACAAATTAGGCAATGTCTATCTACTTCTCCTCAACATTTAAATTAACACTTTAACCATAATTCTCACCTTTGTTTGTAGGATGATCGTCAAGCCATACTCTTAATCTAATAAAAGTATTAGTTGCATTTGTATAGGTTTGTTGCATTTAGTCCTTACTATTCTCCACTAATATTGTCATTAATGTTTCAAAAATATGAAACACTATTATATTGTTCTCATCCAATTGTATGCTTTCTTTATTATTTTTATCAATAAAAGTATTATCATCTCTCGTTTTGAGATCACATAATTTGGACTTGTTACTTTTGTCTATCTTCTACCTAGTAATGTCTCTCAAGGCACTTCGATGAGTCTCACGTGCAGTATTTCTTGTTATCACCATTACAATCATTGTACTATTAGGCCAACCTATATTACAACTACCTTTTTTACAAATCCTCCCTCCAATCTAACCATCATCCTTATGCAAATGCTTCTTTTGAGTCACTTGCACCTTGCCACCAACATTGATAGTATTTGTGCATTCATTCTCAAACATACCATTATTCTATATCATATATTGTTAGCCTATCTCCTTGCTAACATCCTTAGTTTCCACCTTTTTTAATTTAATTCTTTTTATACCTCTCTTATTTCTTTGAGCTACCATTTACTTCCTAAATTTGTAATTCTATTTTTACGCATTCCTTCCTTCTCTCATATCAACCTTCTTAATATTACCTATCATATCCTCTTTTTTTGCCTCCCTTAAAAGATTAACATAGTGCTTTGTGAGATGTCTATATCTTACATAGTTAAATTGTATGCAAACTTTCATATTGTATACAATACGTTTTACTTTGGAATGAGAATTAAGAAAGAAGTTCCAAATTCAAATCAATATCCATATAAACCCTAGCATACTTCCCCCTAAGGTCTTCCTCATTTTGTTCTTGAAAAATGCAAAAAAAATTCCTATCAAAGCATCAATAGGAAGTTTTAGAATGCAAACTAGATAGCCACTTTATCAATTATATCCTTAGATGGATTGAACTTAGGATCCTATGTTTGAACTTTGAGATAATGATTGAAGATTAACCTGGGATTGCCCATGAGAGCTAATTCATAATCGAACAATACATTGAATTTAATCAAGTAATAATCATTAGAGAGATCAATTATATCAAAAGGTCTATCTTTCACCTAAAAATGATAGAGTTTATTCTCTAAGATGCGAAACCTAATTTTCTTCCCAACAATTGATAATTAAAGCATTCTACCAAGTTTATTCATTTTATCTTCCTCTTCCTGAGAAATAATAATGGTGGGACATTAACGATCATTATTCTCCCCTTTTACTACCTTGAAGCCATTATAGTCCTCATCTTCTGACATCTTAGCTTCCTTTTCATCCTTTAAATCCTCCTAACCCATAATCTGGTTTTTTTCCCATGAGAGAATCATTATACAATCTAGGTTTTGTAGCCCTATCTTCTCCATCTTTTACCAAGATCTCATCATCGTATGTAACCAATCTCTTTCTAGATCCCATAAACGATCCATTCCTTTAATTTAATTTCTTCATGCTTTATCATACCAAATCCATTTCCTCTACCAATGGTCTTGGCACAAGGTTTCAAGTTTCCCCCCATACAATTCCTAGTAAAGAACTTTCTTAATTTAGCTTCAATCAAGTTAAATTGATGGCATTTAAGTGCGTTAATTATGGTTTTAATTTAAATTTTATAATTTTTTGGTAAGCTTTCAAATTAAATAAAAAAACATTATGAAAACTAAATATTTAATATACATTTTTAGATATTTTCAACATAAAATAAGTTTTTAACAATAATAAAGGAAATATATAAAAATTTTGAGTCTATATAAACTATAAATAACACTTTCAAGTGTACATTAAGTATTTCCCATTTGGGTTGCAACGGTATTGAGTTCTAAAAAGATCTAACTTTCATATATTTTTCTTCACTCATTTTTTATTTGTCTTTTCTTCATTTACCTTCATGCAAACATATTGTCCCATATTCTCATGGTACTTTCTTATATTTTGATCATTTTTAATGTTTAAAAAAACATAAATAGTTTAAGTTTGAGGTGCAATGATAATGAGTTCTAAATATATTTAAGTTTCATGAATTTTCTTCTTTTATTTTTTTCTTGTATGTCTTTTCTTCATTTATCTTCTTAGAAGCATATTGTCTTATCTTTTCACACTATTTTTCTGATTTTTTATCTTATTTTTAATTAGTATGTTCCAATTACAAAGATATCACAATGATTCAATCATATCAATGATATCTATTTCATGTGTAGAGTAAGCCAAATTATAAAGATCTATTCTTAATGGGCAACATAGAGATATTAATTTTAGGCTCTGTTTCGTATAACAAATAAATTAGGTTATAATTTATTAACCTGGTTAATAAGTTATAAATTAATCTTTAGAGATGTTTCTTACACTAACTTATTAAAAAAATAAGTTCTAATTTAATAAGTTACCTAAAGTAATTTGTAAGCTAATAGCTTATAAGCTACTATCTCTTCAATTTCTTTTTAAATTTATCCTTATTCATTTCATTTATTTACAACCTATGCCATTTATAATATAAATTTAAATATTTTTATAAAATATAATTAATTTAATTTTAGCAAAATTAGACCCTAATTTTAAATTATAAATATATAAAAATATATATGTAAATAAATGAATAATATCATAAAATATAATTAATCATATTTTAAGTAATTATAACTTTATTATAAATAATAACAAAATAAAAATTATATAACTAAATAAATATATAAGTTTATAAGAAATAATTAATTAAATATTAAATATTATATTTTTATTTTAAACTTGTTAATTACATTAGTATAATTTATTTTTGATAAATATAAATTATTTTAATTGTATCTATTTTTTAATATATTTTTATATTATTTTGTAATTTTAGCTATTTTAATAACTAATTTTGTGAAATATTTAAACTAACATATCAGTTATTAACTATCAGTTATTAACTAATTTATTAGTTATCAATTAACTTATCAGCTACTTATGTAAAATAAAGTCTTACCCTATTTTCATTTTATTATTAGCAAAAGTTTAATTTAATTATTATTATTGCTAACATTTTAATTTTAATGTTTATTTTCAATGTTCTTTTTTTAAGAAAAAAAAAGATTGCTAATTCTTTAATCAATACATTTATGCCTTTCCATAAAAATAAAAATTATAAATTACAAATGTTATCTCTATAATCAATAACACGTCAAAAATAATTATTTAACAAATAAATTTGATAATTATTATCCTTTTAAATAATAATTTAATATTATTAATTTGAAAACTTAATGGAAATCATAAAAGTATTTTTTAAGTAATAAAGAAGGGCTAAAGCCCCCTTAAAAAAAAAGAGAAAATACAACTACTAAAAAATAACTTTAAGGGCAAGAACCCCACTTGGAATAATTAGGATCATCATCTAAAGATCCACAAGAGGTATATGAAGGATCACCAAACCTTTCTCATGAATCGAACAACGAGCCATCATCAATCAACCCACTTATTATTTCATAATATTTTAAATTGAATAAATTTTTTAAAATTCAAAAAATTTACATTTTTATTTATTAAAAAATTATATTAATTTTTATGACAAATATTCAATTTCTATGAATTATACAAATATTTCTAAAATTAAAAAAGATTAAAACTTGTAAAATCAATCGTCAAACATAGTTATTTTATAATAAATTATTTTTATTATTTTTATATTATTAAATATTAATTGATGTTATTAATCTTAATAAACTATTTCAACAATATTAAAAAATTAGTAATATTTTAATTTAATTTTTTAAATTTTACTTCTCACTAAATTAATAAGGTTATAATTATTTAATTGTGCAAATAATATGATGTAAATATTATTGAAAAAATATTTTTTAATAATTGTTATTTTCTTATTGAAAACTATTATAACACCTTAAGAGATATGTATAATTATTAAAAAATATTTAGAAATAATGACAAATGTTTATAAAAATTTATTATTTTTAATTAATTTTTGATATTTTTAAATTTCATAAAGTATATTCATTATAACTTAATATATGATATATATATATATATATAGCATATCTCTCAATTTCTAGACTTTAATCTTTGTCCTACTTATCTTATACTCTTCCACATAATTCACAACTAACTTCACAACATTATTATTAATACCTCTATAAGGAGTTCTTATCTAACAAGACAAAAGAGAAAGATTTTATATGATTCTCTAAACGCATAAACTCTTCACATCACCTGATTCATATTTGATTCATCCAATGATAATTATTGTAAATAAACTTAAACAATGTCATCAAAATAATGCATTACAAAAACAAAATCGAATGTCTACCAAAAATAATTAAGTCTATCAATTCCTTTGTATTAATGCTTCTATCCTAAACATCATCAGAATAATATGATCAAATTTATTTAAGATCATTTCTTTTAATGAATTTAATTATTAACATCCATCTTTGCCGAGTTTGTCAAGATGGAGCCTTCACACACCAATGAAAAATAGGCAACTATTAAATGAGAGGAATAGATGGTGGGGCGAATGAATAATAAACTATTTATATGATGCAAAAATTACTAAAGACAAGAATTTGATAAGATTTCAAGGGTGGCAATCAAGAGTGGAGTTGAAGATAAGAAAGGAAGCAATGTTATTGATATCAATTTGGATGACATTTAAGAACAAAGGGGTTAATTGCACACTAACATTAGTTTAGGTATTAAATTGCCTTTAGTTTATGATGAGGAGATTTTTTGCACATACCTTATAGTTTTAAAGGGTAAATTGAATTTTACCCTAAATTTTATTGTTATTGTTTCCTTAAATAATAATTCAATATTTGTAGTTTCAAAAGTGAATATGCATCATAAAAGAAATATAATTATATTTATTATTTATTTTACATTATTCTTGAGTTAATTAATTTTTTTATGAATTTAAAAAACTTTGCATCTTCATTTACCAAAAAAAATATCCATTTATAATAAAAAAATACATTCTACATCATTAAATTAATATTTCAATAACATGAACTTATTATAATTTGTAATAATCAATAACAAGTTAAACATAATTATTTTATTATGAAATATTTTTATTTTTAGCTTCTTAAACACTAATTATGTTTATAATTTTAAAAAATTAATGCACAACATTAAATAAAATTAATAATATTTTTATTTAATTTATTATGTTTAATGGTTTGATGTGACAATTATTATTATTCTATTATAAGTAAATGTTAATAAATTTAAGTAATCAATTCACATCATTAACAAACTTAATTTTATTACCTTATATAGATGCTTAATATGGTATTTATAGAGTTTAAAAATTTAGACGTAACAATCTGTGAAATTATTAAATTGAAATTATTTGATCACAACTATTTATTTTTTAATAGATGTGATCAAACAATTTCAACTTAATGATTTTTGAGATAGCCATATTACCTTGAGTTTTGAAATTTTTAGGACACCATAAAGTTCAAAATTTTTATTTATTATATATTTGAAATTAATAAAACAAATTTTAAAAGAACTTAAAGTATGTTATATAATATTTCTTTATCAATTAGATAATTGCTTACAACTCAACCATATCATTTAAGAATTAAATTTGATAATTATTACTTGCTTAAGTAATAACTTAATGTTTGTAATAATAATAATTTTAAAAAACAATTGATGATATTAAAAATATTTAATTATATTTTTATTTAATTTAGAATATTTTTTAATAATGCAATCATGATAACATAATGTTTGATATATTTTTAAACATTTCTCTAAGAACAAAATAAATTTTATGGAAAAAATAAATGAAATGTGTGACTCTATATATATTATAGGTAGCATGTTTGCAAGTGTGAATTCAGTAATTCAAGTTTGAGTTGCACCAGTATTGAGTTTAAAAAAATTTTAAGTTTCTTATGTTTTTCTTCATGCATTTTTGTAGTTTTTGTTTCTTTATTTTTTTATTGTGTCATACAAATATATTATATCAACTTTTGATTTTTTTTCTTATTTCTTGATTTTATTTTGTCACTTACATTCAAATAGTGAAGACGGTAGAACAATTTAACCATATATAATATTTATTCTAAAAAAGCTAATTAGAGGATTATGACACAACTAATTCGTATTTAGAGTTAAAATTAATTATAAACATCCTTCACCCATATGTTGTATGAAGATGGTACTTTTTGATTACATGTAATTATATTTCTAATTTTTGTTTCAACTTTATTGTATTTTTTTTTTTGTAAGAACCATTCAAAATTCGATAGGTCACATTAAACCTCTGACTAATCCAGATTTGAGACAGAAGGATCTAATATGGGGGGTAAAACTCTCCTAGTGATAATTTTCTTCATTTACAAGACTTGAACTTAAAACCTTAATTAAAGGGACCAAGCTCTTATCCACTTAGACCAATTATCGCTGGTAACTTTTTTGTATTATTAATAAAGGTTTGATTATAATTGTTATTAATTGTTAATAATTTTTTTTAATAATTATATTTCACCCAGTATGAAGATGATACTTTTTGATTACATGTAATTATATTTCTAATTTTTGTTTCAACTTCATTGTCTTATTAACAAAGGTTTGATTATAATTATTATAATTGTTAATAATCTTTTTTAATAATTGTATTTGGATAGTAAAGTACAAGCATGTCTTAAAGATTTTATTCTATATATTTCAAACATTGTTCCAGGAGACTTATGTAGTAAAAAAATCTTACAATTGGTTAAAATAAAGAGTAGACACGTACATCATTCTTACAAGGCTAATCTCACAACAACTAAGGTCTGATTCTGAACAACCACGAAATCCTTATGTATATTCATATAAATTTTATATTTTTCTTACATTAATTTATATTTTATATAAAGATCTTTAATAAATAATAATTATAATTATTATAATTTAAAAAATATTATATATATCGTATATATAATATAAGTGTGTGATAAATAATATATCTTTTTATTAGAATGGTTAAAATTATAATAAAAAAGCACAACAAATTATTTTACATTGTGTATGTAACATTCAAATTATTTTAAAACAATCTTTTCAATTATATATTTATATATATGTGTGTATATGTGCATGCTCGCATGTGTGGATCCTATCCAATGTAAATATCTCTCATACTTAAAATCTTGAAGATAATCAATAAGTTTTAAATAAAATAGATTCATGATGATATATATTTTAATTTTTTGTGAACTTAAGTAAAATTTTCCATTCGCTTACAAAAAATTATCTCATACTTCAATAAATACGTTAATGTCTTCTAAAAGAAGTCGTTTAAGTTCATAGAGCTTATCACTATAATCAATATCAAATCAAATATTCTTATTTAAGGAATAAATATGATAATTTTTTATTAAAAAATATGTCTATTCTTCCATCAATGCATTTTTAATATGAAAAAAATCATTTTAACTTAAAATGCTGATCGCTTTGATCAATAATAGATCAAATATAATCATTTAAAAAATAACTTTGAGAATTCAAATTTATTAATTTTAAATAATTAATTAATTCCATGAAAATTTTAATTATATTTTTGTAGTTAATTTATTATATGTTTACAAGTAATCCTTTGCAGTAGATGTTTCTTACACTATTATATTTTTTTATATGTATTTTAATACTAGACACAATGAAAATATGAAATTTATAATAGAATTATTGATTTTTTTGGTAATAATAAGAATGAAAAACTCACTAATGTACACATATAATAACTTAGGATCAAATCCAAAATATAAAGCTTTCAAGAAACATTAAATACTACCTGATTCAAAACCTTTTGATTTTTAAAGTTATTTTGTAGCATGAGATGTTATTCAATCAAATCAAATTGTTTCAAATTTTATGTCCACATTTGAGTGACTCAGCATGTTTGATAGGCTTCCATGGTTGATTTTATAATTAGGGTCAATTACACGAAATGAAAGTTTCCATAGAGGAGTATTGTATATTACTAAAGTATGGAAGATGTTTATATATATATTATACAAATTTTCAAATTGATATAGAAGAGAACATGATTAATTTTTTTAAAAAATTATTATATTTTCTTTATGTTTTATAATTCATATTAAATTTAATTAATTTTAAGCACGAAATAAATATGAACCATCCCTATGTATTGTATGAGAAATAATACTAGTTATATTTAATTATACTACTTGAAAATTGATATAAAGAAAATATTGAAAAGATTTAAATAAATCAATTTCATTTTAATTTACTAATATTTTTATTTAAAAGTAAAGATATTAATTATATAATTCAATTAGTACTTTCTAAATTAAAATTTTAAGTTGTTTCAAATATTTTTATAATAAAATTACATATATACATACATATATAGAGAAGGAGAGAGGGTATAGAAAGAGAGAGAGACACTCACATACACCCCCTACTTAGTAATATTAGCATATAAGTTATAAATAAAAGAAATGGACATGAAAAAAGTGAAAAAAAAAAAGAATATATAATTAGCAAATAAAAAGAAGAGAAATAATAAGTGAGTACTAAAGTAATATAAGAGTTAAGAGTATAATAAATAATTAAATAATTCAAATAAATTAAATCTTCAACTTATTTAAAAAACATAATAAAAGAATAAAATATATCATGTTATATCTACATTTTTTAATGATATTAACGTATAAGCTACAAATAACTAGATTAATATTATGTTAAAACAAGAAAAGTATATGTAATGGAACAAATAACAAGAAGGTGATGTAGTTGCAATATTAAAAATATAAGAATAAATAGGCAAATTTGTCTTAGAAAGATTAGATTCACATCAAATTAGACTTGAGTTCCATTATGATATCAATTTAGTTCAGTTCTATTAGATTGACATTAAATTGGTCTTAAAACATTATATTAACATTATATTAATATTAACTTCATTTTGACATCAAATTAACCCTATTGTTAATTTTTTTTGTTAGAAAACTTGAGTTGCAATTAAATTATTTATTATCTAATTATAGATTAATTAAAAATATAAAATATTAAGTTAACTTAAAAAATTAATTTTTAAAAGAAAACATTATGTTTTGCCTTCAAAGAAAAGATCAAACCTAAAAAATCTAATAATGATACTTGCTTGGGGAAAAAAGAATACCTAATGAACTACACAATGAAGAAATTCATTAGAAAGTGAAACAGTATTTTATTAAAGTAGGTTAAGTTTTAAGTCCTTATAATATAATAAACTAATTAAAAAAAATTGAGATTTTAAGCCAAATGCCTTAAACCCTAACAATATCAACAAATAGCATCAACCTAAAATACAATGGCATTAAATGCTAAAATATATTTCAATCCAAACAACCAAATTAAAGTGCAAACTAAAAATCATCATCCAAAGCAAAAAAGTATCAAAATTGTCATTATTTATAAATGAAAAACATGAAAAACAAGAATATTCTTTGAAATGAAATGGTACTTTGTACCTTTACAAGTGTATCATTAATCAGTTAAATTAAACTAATCTTTAGACTATTTCAAATACTTCTGTAATTAAAATAAAATGTATAATGTCATATCTTTACTGTTTAATGATACTAACATATGAGTTATAAATAACATGAATGAATTTGAAGAAAATTATGAGTTATAATAAAATATATAGTTAAGTATAATTTAATTAAATTAAATTAATCATTAACTTTTTAAAATTATTTTTATATTAATAATAAAATATATCATATTATATTTCTATATAATAATATCAATATTTGAATTATAAATAATATGAGTAAAATAATTCAATTCAATTAAAAATTTAATTTATTCAAAATATTTTTATATTAAAAATCAAATATATCATGTTATAATATACTATTTGATAATATTAGTATTTAAGTTGTAAATAACCAAATGTGATGATATGATATGATATTGATGATGTAAAATACCACAAATTTACAAATTTTCTCAACCATGGGAAGAATTTTCCCGGAAAATCTGTAGGAAGAACACACAAAAAAAAAGAGATAGAAAATCAGTAGGAAGAACAAAATATGTCGAAACCATGCAGTTCTGGTGATTCAAACACAAAACCGTAGTTATAGGAGCGTGGCAGCAGCCGACTGAAGGCATCAATTTCAATCTTTATTCAATTGACTAAAATTTTATTCTAATTCCTCACAAATGCACTCTCTGTTAATTTAATTTCTATTTAATTTGTTGTACTAATTCAATTGGATGCAATGTCACCCTAACGTAATTTCTGCTTTGTCAAGAAATTGATTGATGTGTAACGTTATCTAATGAGTTGGCAGTAGTGCTAACATGAATGCTAAGGTGTCACTTTGTGTATGCCACTTCAGATGATGAGGCCCTCTTTTATCAAATCTATGTTATTTTGGCGTATTTCATAATACAAAACTCTTCAAGTTTCCTTGTTTCCAGAAATCCCTTTTTTCTGTTGATTTTCTTTGCGAAAACCCTTTCAAATGTTGAAAGAACACCATTGTTGTTGAAGGAAGGACTTTCGTGGGAAGAAATAAAGTGCATTTGCGCCGCTATCTTTCGAGTAGAAGGCATGTGTAATTGCTTATTTTACTTGTAATGTATACTAAGATATTTTTCCCTGTTTACAGCGGAGCCACATTGGCGATATATGATTTTTTGGTGGCTTCTAGTAGATACAATTTTTATCACCATCTCTTCAGTTTTTGATAAAAAAGTTATAGACTTTTTTCTAATTTTTTTTATCGCTTTATTTTGCTTCGCCCATTGCCAAAACTCCATAACCGTGAAACTCTACCTTCAAAAAACAGAGGGGAAGGGAGGGCTAGATTCATTTACTTCTGGGTTTGTTTGGAGCTAGAACGTATGATGGACTGATCAGTCTCTAGCTGTGTAATTTTGCAAAGTATTTGATTTCTCGGGCAAGTCTTAACATGTTGGAACTTGTGTTTTGTTATTGTTAAATTCTATGTATTCATTTGATTGATACTCGGTATGCTTGGTAGAAATTAATTAAGAATGAAATAAATCACATGGACTTAGTTCTTATAGAATGTGTTCCTAATTAGCAAAGTTGCCCCCGTGTTTCCAACATTCGCACCACACACTACAAGACAGATTAGTAAAAGTTGGACTCTTTCTTTCCCCTATATCCCTAGCTATCGTCTTTTCTTTCTCTTGTTTGTGAAAAAAATTATACAATTCTTCGAGGTTATACTTAATCAAGAGTTATAAATAATTGAAAGAGTTTAAATTTGATCGCAGTATGGGTAAAGTATTCTATATAATTACAGAATAATAAAATAATATATAAATTAGGATTAACTCAGCTTGTAATTTAGTTTACCTACAATTGTATCTTTTTCATGCTTAAAAATATACACATTTTAGGAACTTATATATTTTTAACCTTTTAATATGTGCCTGTCTTCTTTCAACACTTCACTTTACTATCCAACATATATCAGTACAAAGTCCATATTTCTAGCACCATATTATAATAAATTATAGATTCAAAGTTAAAATCTCAAATAAAAATAATAAAATGCTTAGTCATCATTTCAAGATAATAAACAGATTGGCAGGAGAAGGTTCCATCAAATTAAACAAAAAAATTTGATAAAATGTGCATATGGCCACCAATTTTCTCCGATATAGAAGTATAACCAATAAAAAGAACAAACAAACATGAACCACAACCTTAAAAAGTACTTTTTTTTAATTATTAAACTAGCATCATACCCTCTACCCTTTTCATTTGTCTGCTTTATATTGCTCTAGTTTAGATCACTGATTATAATATCTTATATTGAATTCATAACCATTTGCAAATTTACTCAAGAACAAATATTTAGCCTTTAAGTAATGTAATAAATTTGCATACTCAACATCATAAAAACATTTTGTTCGTATCTTCTCAAGATCTTGTTTGTATCTTATCAACATCAAGGGCCCTAGAATCCAAAGGTCTAATTCCATATTCACATCTCAAATTCAAATAAAGAAAAACCTCTTGTTCGAAAAATAAGTTCGAGTTTTTGCTATTTTGATTTGTATTGTGACACAATTTTTTGTTCCTATTTTTTCATTTTATGGTCCCTTTGTTCCATTGATTTCCTCTATTCTTTATGTTTTATTTTGTTTTGTATAGGATGGAAAACTTTTTCATTTTGGGTAATTGAAGATGTTGGGTCAATGTGACAACAGAGTGGTATGCAAAATGTAATGAAGAGGTTATCCTTCAAACAACAACTTAGAATATGCAAGGGAAGGTTAATTATAGGGTTGCAACTAAGAAAGAGCAAGAGATACCTACTAAAGTACAAACAAATGGCCAAAGAGTAAAAAGAATAGCAATTAACTTTGTAAGTGGTAAGGTGATTGGAGAAGAAGAGTCAAAGATTGATTACTCTAATAACTATGGCAGTGCAAAAGATAAGATTTATAAATACAATTTAGGAAACCTTTTAGAGGATGATAATTTCTTCTTTGAGAGATATACAAAAAAAAAAGAGCAGCATAACGTAGCAATCAAACAAGCTAAGGGCAATGGAATTCCATCATTGTAGGCTAAAAGCCACAATATTCCATCATAACTTCCAATAATTGAAATTTAGGCTCAACATTAACCTAAAAAGGACAAAGATGATTATTACCATTATAAATCTAAAGAGGTACATAGCCTAGATAAATCTTCATAGGATAAAGATGAATGTGAAAAGAACAATGAAGGGAACAATAAGAGGAATTAGGGTAAAGGGTTTAAGAAGAAGAAAAAAAAAGAGAAAAAGGTATGTCGTAAATATATCAAGAAGATGACTACGGGGAGGTCAAATTTGAAATAGAATATGTGTTACCAAATTTGGAAAATTTTAATTATGTTATAAAAGATTATTCCATATTTAAAGGAAAAGTTGTTAACCTAGAGAAAAATAATGCAGTTAAATGCAAGGCAATATGTGAAGAGGGATGTCCCTTCATTATTCTTTGTTCTTGGGCCAAAGGCATTTAATATTTCTAACTAAAGACTTCCATACTAGTTATAGAACTACAAGGGTTGCAAGCTACTTCCTACTGGTTGTTTAAGAAATTGATGGCTTTCTTAAGAACAAACTCAAACCCTACAACTATTGATATACAAAATTATTTTAAGTAGGAATATAATTTACTTGTATCTAATATGAAAACTTATAGAGCATAGAACATGGCTAGAGCTATAATATAAAGAGATGAAAGGTAGTAATTTACACAAATTTAAAATTACTATAAGGAATTAAGGGGTTCAAATAATTTAGAGACTTAATTTAGATTATCCCCCTTAATTCAACATATTATATATTTGTCTTAATGCTTTTAAAAAAGGATTTGTGGCAAGTTGTATGCCTTTAATTAGACAAGATGGTTGTCATCTTATAGGCTATTATGGAGGAATTCTATTATCTACTATTGGCTAAGATGACAATTAGGGATTTTTTTTCTTATTATTATAGTAGTGACAAACAAAGAAACAAAGGAAACTTAGAAATGGTTTCTTACAAGGTTAATGGAAGATTTGCAACAATTAACAAATAGAAGATTCTGCTTCATCAATGATCAATAAAAGGTGATATTTAGTTAATTATTTTAATCAATTTTAATATGAATGCTTTAAATTTTTATAACTTTACAATTATGTCTTGTAAGATCTTATTCCTATTATCAATGAGTTATGTCCTAATATTTAACACAAATTTTGTGTAAAACACATTTTAACCAATTGTGCAAAGAAATTTAAAGGAGTAGAGTTAAAAGACCATTTGTTATGTTGTGTAAAAGCTTATAACATGGTGGAGTTCAATATAAGAATGCAAAGGTTGAAAGAATGTAATGACAAAGCTTATGAGCATTTAGCCTAGTTTAATCCAAAATAATGGACTAGAGCTACATTTAGCATATACACAAGAAATGTTACCATTACTAACAATATATGCAAACAATTTAATAGTAAAATTATGAAATGTATAGGTAATTCAATCATAACAATCCTTAAGGAAATTAGATTGTATACTATGAGTAAGATGTTCATTAATGAGCAATTTACTTTAAGATTGAAGGTTTTTTCTACCTAAAAGTAAAAGATAAACTTGAGATTTGTTAAAATGAAAGATAGGAAATAGCTACTTACATGGATGGGTGACCTAGATAAGAGCATATTTGTAGTAGAGTGCAAGCTTCTAAAGTACAAAGCAAATTTAAAAAAGCAAATCTGCTCATGCAAGTAATGGGATTTCATAAGTGTGCCTTGTGTTCATGTTGTCTCTACTATGGGATGGACGAATGTAAAACTTGAAGAGTATGCACATGAATATATAAGAATAGACAAATAGGTTAAGGCATATGAACCATTGATACAACCATTAAATAGTCCTAACATATGGCTAAATGTAAGAAAAGAACTAGTACAACCTCCATCTATCAAGAGGCCAACAAGTAGATCTAAAACATAAAGAAAGAAGGATATAATAGAAGTTGAGTTGAAAAAGCATAATTCGATTGAGGCAAAGAGAAAATTAATTATAAAATGTAGTAAATGCAAGCAATAAGGCCACAATATGAAGAGTTGCAAAGGCCTATTAACTACAAGTTAAGCTATTATGAGTTATACCACTAGAAGGCAAATTGATATTGAAAGCTATGTTGATACAAGATATAGAGGAAGCTCTACATCTAGGGTTAGAAATATTGGAGAGGATAGCGTAGTTAGCATAAATGTAATGAGTAGAAAAAAGATAAAGGTATATTACTTTTTATGAAGGTTTAGCTTGCTTTATTTTTAGCATATCGACGAAAGTACTTGTTTTCTTTTTGTACACATTGGCCAAAGTAGTCATATGTCTATTGTTTATATAGGGACCAATGCATCTTAGATTCCACATGCTGGCTACCCAACTTAACAAATAGGCTAAAATAAAGAATTAAGCCATGTAACTAATAGATCCAATCTACTAAATGGAATCTAGCCTTGCAAAGCATACGGAAAGGCCAACTATACATCAATAGAGAGACATTACAACCAGCGAACAATTGAATTAAATTAAGGCTTATGGATTTCATTCAAAGGTCATAAGAATTAACTAGAAGCAACCTCATAACTATTATAGAAAGGCAAAAAGTGTTTAAAAAATTGCTAGTTGTTTTAGGCTACTTTTTTTTATTTTATTCTTAAATGGTGGAATTATATTAGTTGATAGGCATGGTTTCTAAAAAAAAATTAAGGAGTAACTATGTAGTATATTTTGGGTAGTTGTTAAAGCCATTTGGCATGCTAAATTCATTGTAAATATCCAAACTTTTTAGTTAGGTTCTGTTGATGAATACTTGCTATGTTATTAACTATTTTGCAATGTTAAAATCAATTTGAATGAACCTTTGCTTAGCCTTTACAAGACAACTTGTGGGTTAACTCCTTTCTATGTTGATGATTTTTTATATTTCTAGAAATTTATTCTGCTAATTAAATTGCATTAATATTATCAATACGTGCATAAGAGGATTGAGTAGCTCCACAAAACCACTATCAGTGAATTATCCCTCTTATTATCTATGTTCTAGTTGTTAGAGCTATTATCTATGTTTTAGTTATTAGAGCTTTTCTCTTACTTTACCTTAAGGGAACAAATCTTCTTACTTATGGAAAATTAGCCAGAAATTTTGAATTATTGAATGTAAATACTTGAGTTAACTTGGCTCTCATAATGACAAGAATTATGCTCTTTTAGACTATTGCTTTTGGATTATACTTATGCTCATGTAATAATTTATGATATAAAGAAAACATAAAAGATCATATGTAAAATGTTATCAAGAGGTGAGTTAACCATTATCTCTTGCTATTGGGCCATTTCTTTCTGCCATTAACAAACAAAAATTAGAAAGAAGAAACTAAACAACAAATCACTTGTCCTTAACTCATGCCTTATCTTTTATCTTCAGATTTTGATGTTTTTGATTCATTTCTTAAGATATTTAAAATCATTTTGGCTTATTTCAATGAACTGAAACAAAAATAAAAAAATAGAGACATAATGATGGAATTAGAGCTTTAAATAAACTTTGCCTTGTTTGTTATGTTAATTGTAAAATCAATCAAGTAAATAATCATAACCACCTCAAGGTATAAAATTTGTAAGTAATAAAGCTAAAATTGAATAAATAATCATGGTTCATTTCTCATCAAATTTAAACTTCCATTTCCTTAAAATATATTTCATTATATTTTGAGTAATAATCTTCAAACCCTTTGAATATAGAAATCCTTCATCTTCATAAAATCCCTTTACATAAAAAACCTTCACATTCATATACATAAATTCCATTACATTTATTACATAAATGAAATTAAGCTACTTCAAAACCATGAAAATCCCAAAAATAAGCTAAGAAATAAATGATTATCCAACTAGCACCCAAATCCAAAATATCAAATTTTTTTTGTAATTTTCACAATCAATCCAAAGGAAGAAATCACATCTTTCATCTCTTTTATTATAATTTGGGCATTTAAGAAATCTTCTTCTAAGATTTTTTCAAGTTCCAAACATGAGTAGCATTACTCTTAGTCTACAGTAGTATGTTGTTATCTTCGCAAAATACTTTGAAGAAAAAGAAATCGAAGAGTAGCCCTTACATATATAACTTTCACCATAATAATTACCCATCTTGTCTCCACCTATCAACTTGTGAAGTAAAACCCTAACAAAGACCTTGAGCCATGGGAAAAGAAAGAGGCAAGTTGCATGAAGAAGTTAGGTTTAAAAGTTTTGTATTATGAAATAGGCCAAAATGACATAATTTTGATAAAAGAGAACCTTATCATCTAAATAGGCACACACACATAGTAATACCTTATCATCCACATTAGCACAGTGTCAATTTATTAGATAGCACTACACATCAGCTAATTTTTTAATGGACCAGACGAAAATTAGACTGGAAGTAACATTATATCCAATTGAATTAATAAAGAATAAAATTGATAATTAAAATCAACGATAATTAGTTCAAGTAATTGGAAGTTTGATCTCCTTAAGTACGGTCTTTTTAAGCAAGATTTAGAATTTAAATATTATGAATGAAGAAAATTATCGTTAAGAGAATTTTGCCTCTATATTAAGTCTAACTCGGCTCAACTTCAAATTAGTTGGCCCAAATGTGACTACCGGGTACCAGACATCTTTGGAAAAAAATTAATAGTTAAATAGAATCTAAATTGATGTAAAGTGTACACGAGGGATTAAAATTAAGTTTTAACCTCACTCAATCTCATCTTTCTTTTTTATTTTGTAGAACAACGAGATAAACTTTCTCTTTTTCGATTTTTTCACGACAGTGTTTTGAGGATTCCAGGAATTGGAGGGAGAATTCCACAATAACGTCTGAGCAATTGCAATTTCTTGAACGAAATCTGAAATAAGCACAATATAATAATACGAATATGAGATCTTCGGCATTTCTCGGCTGGTTTCCGATGATTCCTAGTGCAAATAACGCAATATGGGATCTTCGGCCATGGTCATAGCAAGGAGAAAGAGAAACGGTTAGGTATCAAAATATTTACGACGAAACCTCAACAATGGAGGCATTCTTCAGCGAATTTCGATCAGCAGTGGAGACATTCTTTAGCGAATTTCAATCGGATTCTCGCAACACAAAGACAGAGAAAAATGAAAGTTTTACAGCTTTGATATTACAAATTTCTCAGAAGGAAGCATTCAGTTGGCACTTTCATGAATCACTACAAGCTATTTCAACCGAGAGAGTTGCTTAATCCTTCCCCACAATGAAAAAAGTTCATCTCTAATAGAAAGATCATAAGATGCAAACGCATCATAATCCAGAAAATTTCTACGAAAAATCATTGGAGGTGAAATCTTGCCCCAACCGCAGAATTGAAAGCCAACGCATTCGGAGTCACAAAGCTGCCATCTCCGGCGGAATTATGATAGATAGGAAAGACACAAATGTGTGATACTTCATCACGGAGTTGATTGAACATCTTCAATTGAAAGGTCTGAACACGAATTGCCAAGAAAATTACAAATCGTAAGTTGGAGGATTTCGCGTAAGCTTCGAAGGTATGATTCTTTTATTCAGTTCAGATACTCTGCATCTATTTAGTCATATTACGACAATATCACTTTGTGCACCTTGCTCTTGTTGCTAGTCTGAGTTTTGTAGGCAAACACATGTTAGCCTGTTGAAAATTTGAGGATTAGGCTCACGTACACAAATTGTTTGTTATAAAGCCTGACTAGGCTCTCCGCCATATTTGGTTGTGCACAATTATCATCTTTCACCAAATTTTGCTTTTGTTGCCTATTTATAAGGGTTTGATCAAACCAATCAATGTATAAAATTTTCACGAAAAGCTTGAGTAAGCCTCCTTATACACGGGGATACTTTAATTCTTATATTTGTACTAATGAATGATGTTCAAATTATATACTTCATGAAACAAGCATATCGATAGACCAGAATCATATTTTCTGTAATCAAGTTCAATTAGAGATAAGGAAATCTGTTTTCATTGTTGGAAGAATGAAAATAATAAATTTAATGTTGTATATGGCTATTTGTATATAGCTAGGCTCAGCTAATTTGTTGTCTATAATAAGCTCATTTATTGTATATAATGCGACTGGGTAGTTTTGAATATTGAAAATAATGAATTTTTCTCTTCAGAATACCTGCAAGATATGAAGACGCTGTCAAAAGATAGTGGACCAGGGTTTACCATAGCCCTTCTGATACTCAAATTAGTATTTAGTAGTAAGCAATAGAAAAAATAATTTGAATAGTGAAGTATAATATATATTTTATATAAGAAGGGTAGGATGCTTAATAGAGAGTTAGGCCATTATTAGATAAATACTATTATGACCTCTCAAAATATAAGTTGTTATCATCTAGCCCCACTCAGTCAATGAACAAGACTTAAATGAATGTATAACACCTAAGTATAATGGTTTAAATCATCCATACTAAACCCTGACAATTCAAATATCTCGATTAGGATTGATGCTTACAATCTAAAAATGCTAGAATAAGTTATGACATGTTTGATGCTATTAGTACATGAAGTTGTGATGTATCATAATCATTAATTTCATCACAATATATGTCATAATAATAACTTGATTAGGATTGACGTTTATTGATGTAAAAATGTTTAAATAAGTTATGATGAAAATTTATTGTTGCAAATATGTATGCGAAGGCATTTAAGCTATTCCTATTCAAGCATAAAGTGAGCTTTTCAAATTTTGAGTGTCTCTTCAAGTAGATGAACTGTATCTTAATGCCAAGAATGAAACATTTATGTAAGAATATATGTGATTTTTTAAACATCACAAAATAATATTTTTTATGACTTTTGGGAGTGTCTTACTCCTCTCCTAAGAATGATATCATGATAGTGTGTATATGTGGAGTCAAATTCATCATGCCAGAAACATGTAATAGCAAATAAGGGAGCTAAGATATTTATGAGATTATATATACATGGTTATGATTATGGCTAATTGGGTATAACACTTTATTCCATACAGGATAGAAGGGCAGATGCAAGTTAGAAAATCTCGAGTTAAAAAGCTGGCCATCATAAAGTTGCTCCACTAAAACACAAAGCAAATAGCTTTCCCACTAATTTAGGTTTAAATTTCTAGATAAGATGCCTAATTCTCTTAATAGCCTTATTTATAAACGTCAGCATTACACCATCATTACTAAAGACCCGTTTCAAGATGTGTAGCATCAATGGTAATGATTTTTTCAACTCTTCTTATACTATATGTCAAACTCAATTAGATGAACTAAAGTGATTTATGATGCCATAAGTAAATAATGTATGGAACATACTGGTATTCTGGTTTTGGAAACACAGGTTTTTAGTTGCTATTTTATCAAACAAGGAATATGTCTATGAATGCAATGCATAAATGAAAAGAGTAAGCCATCAACACCTCATAAGGTTATTTCATTCTTCTTTCAAATCAAGTATATCTATTCACTCCCATGATATTAAAATTTAAAAGCTCACTAAGGAGGTGCAAAATGACCTCAAATAACTGATATTCTGATTTTTCCAATGAATAAGATTGTCATATTCATCTCAAACAAGCCTGCTATTTGCAGTACAGTATCCTTAACTTGCCTACACCGTGAGGCATTACAATGAAAAATACTGGTATAGGATGAAAAAAATCAGCCACTAATTCCAGATCATTCACTATGGTGCTTCTGTATTGGCACATCAGGAATCAATAACAAGGTAATATTATACGAGTGTTTATGAATTAAATTACCAAATTAGTGGTGTTTAGCCAATGATAAATGGCAAAAATCCCATAGATAGACAAATTTTATTTAAAAGCATGTCATCTCAATCTGGATTCTCTAGGCTTTCATTTAAATAATGAAAAATAAGAAGAACAGTGAACTGGTGCTAATTGGCATAGTAGAATACCTAGAATGGCACTTTAACAAACGGCTGGATTGTGAGATTCAAACCATGAATGCTTTAGCATAGAAATAGAATAATTTCGTGGGCAAATGTAAACTCCAATTCACATGTAAACACAGCTATAAGAACAAAAAGATGGTATGCGAGCAAAGCTCATACCTTTCGCATGCATAAATCCAAAGTCTGTGCTAATGGAGAAGCAGAATTTTTCTTTCAAATGAATTCATTGAAGCAATATTATGTTATTTTGATGAATGATGCCACAAATTGTGGTTTTTATTTGATGACCCATGTTGATCTAGTTAACCTACAAGTCTTGTGTATTTATCATCTAATGTGTTTATCATTTAGCCCTCTCAAAATAGCATGACAAGATTTGACCAAGAGGTTAATAACCACTCTACTATAGTTGACCACTTGTTGGAAGCACACTAATCGTTCCTCTTTTTCTTCTTTTTTTCTATTTATAAATTGTATTATCTAATTGGTCTTCTTTTCTTCTTGATTGTACTATTTGATTGGTCAATTTTGTTTAATTGTCCGAGTTGATAATGCTGGTCGATTTCCTTGATCGTCCAAATAATGTAATTGATCTCCCTAATCGTCACACTTGGTTATCTAAATTTGTATTGCCTATTACTTAATGAGGACTTTGTCGAATAGTAGTGCCCAAGTGATCAACAATTACTAGTTTGAGCCATCAAGTGATGGATTCCCACCAAGGTTTCTTGCATCTTTTTTTAGTGATATGAACTATTAAGTAGAGAAATTTTATTTGTGAAATGATCATATTAAGAGATATGGATTGAGAATCCTCTTAAACATATTAAGAAAGATTGAAGGTAATTGTATTTATATTCTCATACCTATATTGTATGTATAATAAGTAACATTTCTAAATTATTAAATAATTTCTAAAACATGTTTAGGTAACATTTTTGTATAATAAATGATATTTTTTTAATAATATTGCTTGAATAACAATATGGTAGCTGTATTCTTTAATTACATTTAGATATAGCTTTGGGTATAGCAAGGTATAAGTAAATACAAAATTAAAATAAAAAGATAAATAAATGACATTAGTCATTTCAAATGATTGTCATCTTTTGTATGAGAAATGGCACTAGTTATTTCCAAAAAATTAATGTTATACGTTATATTTATATTATGGTTGAATGTTGATTTTCCATAATTGTTCCCAAATTATTTGTATTTCACATTGGTTAAATTTAGTAATTATCTTGGTTATACGCCAATATTGTTAGCTCTAATATGTATTGGTTCAAAACCAACAACGAATATGTCAAATTTATAATGACACTCATATACATGTTGGGTAAGAGTTAACGTTAAATCTTGAAAATAATCAACGTCAAAAAGATATTTTGTAATAGTGTTTCACAATTGGATATAAAAATAATAAATAAATAATGTAAATATATAATATAATTCTTCTTAGAATTAAGCTTATATTTATGATGACATGTACTATTTATATTTGTAATACAATATTTAATGTTTATTTTATATAATTTTATATAACACTCATTCAATTCATTATATGATTAATAAAATAATTATACTTTATATAATTAATTATTATATTTAAAAATCATATTTATTATAATGTTTATTATGATTATATTTATATTTAATAATTAATATAATATATTTATTAATAATAAGATAAAATTATTAATTGCATCTTCTAAAATTATAAAGTATTAAAAAAATATCTTTAAATTATATGAAATGGCTAATTTCACCTCCTAAATAATAATTTGTACAAATAATTTTATCCCTTTGTACAAATAATTTTGTCACTAAATATTTATATGGAGAGATTTGTATGAAAAATTATTCATAAATAAAATTGGCTATTTAATATAATTTATGAATTATTTTATCAATATTTTATAATTTTAGAAATAAAATTAATAATTTTAACTTATTAATAAGTTATATTTATTATAATTTTTAAATTTATGGTGAGAATAGAATATTAAAATGATCATTAATTAGATCAAGAATGGCTCCTCTCCATTTCGTAAAAAATGGACGAGATAAATTTCAAAGAGAAATAAATATAATTTTTTTAATTTGAAATTGTATGTTCTTATAAAGCAATCAATGAGTCTCAAAATTAAAAAATATATATATCTTACTCTCTTTGAAATTGGTGAAAAATTGATAGAAAGAAATAGAGAAAATTTGTATCCATTGAAAGATGATTCAATCCTATCTTGATAGATTCAATTTTTTTAAGCTGAAATATTCATCAGCCTCAAATTTTAAAAAAAATGATAAAGAAAGTATTTGGAATGGGAGCAAAAGTTTACTCAAATATTTAAATTAGTGTTCAGATAACAAATTAATTGTAAATCCCAAAATGGTTAGAATCTCTTAAAAATACGGTGACGTAATCTTTGTTGGCATTCAATACAAAATGAAATTCTATTTCTATTGTGTTATTGGAAATTTATATTTTCCTCATTCGCAAATCATAAAAAATAGGTATCAGAATCATTTACAACTTGAGGACATAATGGAGATTTCTCATTCCCACACTAAAACTAATGAATTTGAACTTCGAGAAGAAAAGAATGCAGAGGAGACTCGGGAGAAGAATGCAGATGAGTTTGAAAAGGGAAAATGGTGGTCCTCAACTTCCCCTTCTTCTTGAGAAATAAGAATTGGGTTGAGACAAAGAAAGGTAAAATGAAAAAAAAATGTATTGATGTGGCTTGTTATAAACCATTGATAATGGTTTTATTTCAAGAAAATGCAAGGATTTAAAAAAATTGAAAATATGATTTTCTTGCAGGAGACTTTTAAGAATAATTTTGTATTTATATCAATAAATAATATAAAAAATTTTCTTACTAAGAAGAAATGCAGATAAGCAATATTTTATGAGTTTATTGAAAATTTCTACTTTTGTTATTTTAATAATTAATGATGAATCAAATATCTTAAAAAAAATTATTTCATAAAAAAAAATTTTCATACAATTTCTATCTAACCGTCCCAAAAAATTTATGACTTCCTTTCAGATTGTGTACATACCCAAATTTTCACAGCAGTTGATGTTCTCAACTTAGTGACTCATCTGATTTCTGCAGCAGCCAGCAGATGTTTTGAACTTTTGTGATCCAGCTTAAATTTCACATTGATTACTGTTCAGCTTTATTCGTACGAAAGGAGAGTTACATAAAATGAAAGTTATGAGCTGAAATGTCACATTGATTACTGTTCAGCTTTGTTCGTACGAAAGGGGAATCACGTAAAGGGGAGGTAATCGGAAATTTGCCCTTTCCCTTTTTACTAATACTAGGTGTTTTTCTTAAGTTTTTGTTTTGCCAAGTACTCTTAATTTAAAAGAAAAACGTACAGTAGTAATCTTAATCTTTACGATATAATTAAAGTGGAGTGGGACTACAATGCTCAGATTCTTTTTTTTTTTTTGGTAGAAAACAATACTCAGATTCTTTCTTTAGAGAAACTCACCTTAATTTATTTATCTAATAGAATGCTAACATCTATCCCTCAAAAGGAACAATACAACAATTTCACCCCTCATAATTAGTTTTGCTACAAAATCAGGGGTCGTTTGGTTCGCAACAACAACATGAAAAATTAGATTTTTTAAGATATAAACTACCATAGAGTTGTTTGGTTGCGCAAATGGGAGGAAATAAATCTTTCCGGGAACTTGTATTTCCCATAAAACGCAGAAGATCACTTACCCACTCCCCCTGGGTAAGTTTTATTACTTGCATTTTCAATTAATTTATAGACAAAAATGACTCTGTTAAAATTAGTTAATATCAATTTTGCTCTTATAATTTGAATATCAGGATTCATTTCTTTGTGTATGCCGTTGTTTCTCAAGCATCTCCCGTCTCTTCTCAACCCTAGCAGCAGTTTCTGGCAACGGTACTAGCGATTTCTGGTTCTCGAGCTTCTCTCATCTCCTCTCAACCCTATCAGTAGTTCCCAGCAACGGTACTAGCGATTTCTGGTAAGCCTTGATGACCTTACTCATTATATTTCCTCTTTTTCTATTAAGTAAGCTACAGCCTTCATATTTGAAAATTTTTATCCTTCCTAACTTTCCGTCAAAGAATAGGAGCTGCAGCGTCGGAATACGAACAGTAATAAAATAATGGTAGAATTTGACAAAAAAGGGTGTATGCTTATAGTTTAGCAAATTAGGATGTTTAATCCACTCCCACGGCAGAGCTTTTAAGAGATTCTGGATATGATATCGTTGTTGTTTGCCTATTGACTACCTTAAAAAAGATGAATGGTATTTGTTGAATTCAAATTACTCAAAGTGGCTAACCATATTTTTATTGCTCTTCTAACTTATAACATTCTTGTATGTAATTTGCCTATGTCATACAGTTATGGCTCACTTACCATTGAGTAAAAAGAAGAAGATTGCTACTACATGTATTGTGTTATACACACAGATGATGCTCATGATTTTGGATGCTATTGCTGAATTTATGTATCTTCTATCCTTTTTGGACATTAGATTGCCCAAGCCTATATTCTATATATTTGACAGTTGTGCTGAAGAAAGATATTATGCTAGACTTTTAAATCTCAAGCTAATGATTCAAGAAAGTGACTTAGCATGCTTGGACAACCTTAGGATGAATAGAGCCTATTTTTCTAAGTTATGTGATATGCTTAGAGATGTTGATAAGTTACAAGGAAATAGGAATACTAGTTTAAAGGAGATGATTGCTTTATTTCTATTCACACTTTCTCATGACACAAAAAATTGAAGAACTCAATTGTATTTTAGGAGAAGTGGTGAGATAATATCTAGGCACTTCAATTTAGTTCTCCATGCTGTCCTTAGATGCCATGATATTCTATTAAAGAAACCTGAGCCAGTGACAGAGAATTGCCAAGATGAGAGGTGGAAATGATTTAAGATAAGTTAGAATTTTTAGGAAGATTAGATGAATGTGTAAATATTTATAAATATATATAATATCTATTAACAAGTTATATATATACACACTGCAAAATTGCTTAGGTGCTTTGGATGGAAGTCATATTAAGGTTCGTGTTGGGGATAAAGATAAAGCTAGATTTAGGAATAGAAAAGGAGAACTCACTACTAATGTGTTAGCTGCGTGCACGCAGGATTTGCAATTTATTTATATATTGCCTAGTTAGGAGGCATCCGCATATGACAATAGAGTGCTTCGAGATGCACTTTCTAGAAAAAATGTTTTGATAGTTTCACAAGGTAACAACATAGGTACCTTGACAGTGCTCAATCTGAATCAAGGAGCTTATTTGAGATGAAACTATTAACACTTATCTTGGTTAATTATAGGCAACTACTATTTGTGTGATGTTGGATACATGAATTGTGAGGGTTTTCTAACATCATTTAGAGGCCAGAGATATCATCTAAGTGTGTGGAAGAGTGGTACTCAACCAGTATCTGCTGAGGAACATTTTAATACGAAGCATTCTCAAGCAAGAAACGTTATTGAGAGGTGTTTTGGATTATTAAAAATGAGATGTGGTATTCTAAGATGTACAACTTGGTACCCTAGGAGAACTGTGGATAGAATTATCTTAGCTTGTGCATTGATGCATAATTTTATTCGAACATACATGAGTATGAATCTTATGGAGCCCTTGCTTGTGGATGGTGAGGAAGAAGACAATGGTGAACTTAATATTGGGATTATGGAATCTAATGCTGCATGGAGTACATTCAGACATGATCTTGCCAATGAGATGCACAATGCATGGTTACATGACACCACATCATTGAACAGGGTTTAGCAAAAACTATGTAGCGTGTTTCACTTGTATTGCATTTATAGTTGATAGACAATATACATTTTATTCTTGTATTATTTTTATTTGAATTTGTAATAAGATCTGATTAATGACTTCATTTTTTATTAAATTAGTAGTATGATCATCCTAAATTGCTAAATCACGAGTAGAATGCCGCTCTTATGAATTCCTATATTTCCTTTCTCTCTATCTTTCCTTCTTTATAGATGAGTTAACCAAAAGCTCAAAGAAATGCCAACCAAGGTGGTGAGGGTGCGAACCCATCTAGAGGATGTACAAGATAGGGAAGTGCTGAGGATCATGCACTAATTAGGGCAATGATGGATCTTGTGGAGCTGGGTGGTTGGAAAACGGACAATGGCTAGTTTTAAGAATTGTGCTTATAACAGGTTAGAACAACTTATGGATCAACAGCTTTTTGGGTGTGGTATGAAGTCTAAACCACACATCGAGTCCCGTATCAAGTATTTGAGGAATCAATATAATGTTATTGCAAAGATGCTTGATCCAGCTACTAGCGGATTTCGATGGAATGATGAAGAGAAGTTCGTAACTTGCTCAAAATCAGTCTGGGATGAATGGGTGAAGGTAATATTTTATATTATGCTTTTTCTTCTATGCACATATATGTGTTTATGTATATTTCTATTTATTGGTAACAGCTTTTAAAGTTTTACCTTCTTCTCTTAATATATTTTCCTTTCTTTTATGCTAGAGCCATAAAAATGTCGTGAGGTTAAGAAATAAGCCATTTTCATTTTTTGATGATTTAGCCAAAATATTTGGGAAGGATAGAGCCATTGGAGACGAGGCTGTAAATCCACAAGATGCATTAGAGGGGATAAAAGATGAAGTAAGGGATAAAGAAGAAGAAGAGCAAGAAGAACATGTTCCTGCCTTTTTCGTGGAGGACACTTACCTAGTCCTTCCGTGTACCTCGATAGGAACTTCTTCCTTAACCATCTCAATAAACCGCTGGTCAAAGAAGGCAAAAATAGAAAATTTAGAAGTTTTGAGAGAATTCTCTTCTAGATTTACACGAATGGGTGATGTGATAGAGGATGCAAGTAAACACATAAGCCGCTTGGCTTCTTGTTTTCAACATGAATTTGATTCTGTAGGGAGAAGGATGCAAGTGACTAATGAGATTATGAAGATTGATGGATTAACTCTTACCCAAGTTATGAATGTGGTAAGGAAAATTACTCCCAATCCCCTAAAAGTTAATTTCTTTTTTAGTCTTCCAGAAGATTTTAAAGCTGCTTTTGTGCATAGTTTGTTACTTCTAGATCAGTGAAGTTCTATAAAAACTAGTAGTCATTAAAAGCCAACACACTCACTGAACTCATGTTATGTTGTTGAACTTTTGTATGTGCGCCTATTTTTTTGACACTTATCTGACATCGGAGCCCATAATGTATTAGTTAATATGGCTTCCGGTTAATGTATATAAGCTATTGAACTGGATTTCCTCAAGCTTTTGGTAGAATATAATAATATATTCTTATTTTTTTCCCATGACAATTCTATTGAGACTCCTGTAGTACAACTTAGTGCATTCCGTGTATCATCGAACGCTCATGATTACACATTATCTTGGATGTTACTATTTTGGACGAAAATAATAACACCCAAGAATGCAACCCATTGTAGTATGAGAGAAGCATGTTTATTGCTGGGAGTCTGCGCACTGTTAAGTGGCCATTTTGCCTGAGAAAGCAGGCTAACCATCTGCATGTTACTATTTTAGTCAGAGACAATAACATCGTGCGGCTGATGGAGAATCGATCCTGGGAGGATTACAAGTGGTTGGAATGTAGGTCTTGTTAGTTAATTATGTAACTTGATGCATTTCTCTCTGGATAAGATCCAACAACTGCCTTTTTGTGGAATGTTACTATTTTAGACGAAAATAGTAACACCCGGGAATGTGGCTCATGAACTTTAGTCGGATGCATTTCCACTTCTGGGGTAGAGCTTGTTGTGCATTAGCTACATCGCCTAAAAAACCAGGCTAACAACCTGCATGTTATTGTATTGGTCTGAAATAGTAACATCATCGAGGCTGTTGGAGTTTTGTGCCGGGGGGTTATAGGTAGATGTAAGTTGAGTCTGGGTGGTTATTTATGTCAGTTGACAAGTTCCTTTCCAGATAAGATCCAAGAAATATCTTTCTATGGGATGTTACTATTTTGGAAGAAAATAGTGACATCATCGAGGCTATTGAGTTTTGAGCCTAGGAGGTTTCGGGTGGCTGGAAGTCGAGTCTGGGTGGTTATTTATGTCACTTGACGTGTTTCTCTTCGAATAAGATCTAAGAAATGCCTATTTGGGGGATATTACTATTTTGGACGAAAACAATAACATCATTGAAGCTATTGAGTTTTGAACCCGGGAGGTTTCAGGTGGCCGGAAGTCGGGTCTGGGTGGTTATTTATGTCACTTAACAAGTTCCTCTCCAGATAAGAACCAAGAAATGCCTATTTGGGGGATGTAACTATTTTGGACAAAAATAATAACATCATCGAGGCTATTGAGTTTTGAGCCCGGGAGGTTTCGGGTGGTTATTTATGTCACTTGATGCATTTCTTTCTGGATAAAATCTAAGAAATGCCTATTTGAGGGATGTTACTATTTTGGACGAAAATAGTAACATCATCGAGGCTGTTGAGTTTTGAGCCTGGGAGGTTTCGGATGGCTGGAAGTTAGGTCTGGGTGGTTATTTATGTCACTTGACAAATTTCTCTCCGGATAAGAACTAAGAAATGCCTATTTAGGGGATGTTACTATTTTGGACGAAAATAGCAACATCATCGAGGCTGTTGAGTTTTGAGCCCGGGAGGTTTCGGATGGCTGGAAGTCAGGTCTGGGTAGTTATTTATGTCACTTGACAAGTTCCTCTCCAGATAAGAACCAAGAAATACCTATTTGGGGGATGTTACTATTTTGGACGAAAACAATAACACCCAGGAAACTAGCTCGTGTGTGTGTGAAAGGTGCATGTCTATCATTGAGGACTATTTCAAAGAATGTCCTTCGTTCATACTAACATTAGTTGGTTGGCCTTATGAATAGTACTATACAACTAGATGTTGCTGCATCTGTCAAAAAAGAGTAATATCGACACAGGTGTTCGTAATTCATATGGCAACATGTTGTCTGAGTGTTAACATAAACTGGATATAAGATTAAACTGTACAGAAGATTAACATTTACAATTGAGTTATACATACAGTTGAATTTTAAATATATCTAAGACAATGATTTTACATGAATTTAGTTTTACATATGTGCATAATAATCAACTTTAGTGTTATATATGTGCATAATAATCAACTTCAACTAGGAAGACTAAAATTCTTGAGGAATTTAATAACTAATTTTGCTTTGTATTGTCTCACTTCCTCCAGCAAAAATTGTTCTTGAAACTCTTTATTGCTGAATATATTCTCTATATGCAAGCATACGAAAATCCCGCAGTCTTGCTTGGAAAATAGTAATGAGTTAGTTTGGTACCTACTAAACATGTTACCCTTAGATAAGAAAAGAACTTGCTACTTACGACATTTCTTCCTGTTGAGGTGCCCGTTTGTATGATATTATCTCAAAAGGTAGACCTGTGGTGGCTGGCTCTACCCTCTTATCCAGTCCACTCTGTGCAAAGACTTCATTTATCTTTTTCTCGTAATAGTCCTTTTATTGTTAGCAAACAAAAAAAAATGAAAAATGAAAACTTCATGCAATTGTCTACACTGCTGGCTGTAACATCTTGTATTGTTATGAGTTATTATTTTTTGTTATGACAACAGTAATATCAGCAAAAAAATACATCCAGCATACAAATAACCCAATGAAGTTTAATTAAAAAATGAAACTCCGAGAAAACAAAGTGTTACTTTTTTTACAAGAAACAGAAACATCAATGAATAACAGCTTATCATCTAATAGAATCACACTTGACATGTTTTCTCCAATGGAAGACCATGCTATGAGCTACATACGAGAGATACAACGTTATCTTATTATGAGTATGATATGTTATTATCTCTGATAGAAAGAGTAACATCAATAAGATAACAAGGTACAAGGTTCAAGAATGTGGCTAGCAATGCAACTTCAGTCAAATCAAAAGTAACAGCACTTGCTATTCTATTGTAGTATTTAATATCACTCATCACCATCATGGCATCATAAAAGTATGGATCCGATGCCCCCTCTCTTCTTGACCACAGCGAGTTGTAGTGTGTCCATTTGCACTCTTTATTATTTAGGACGAGAAGTGTGAAGTGGTTAGGGTTTCTGAAGTCATTCACGCCTATGGAGTTCATTGGGAAGATAACAACATCTACAACCATTGCCTCTTCCATAAGTGCTTCGAATTTGAACTGCTTGGCTTCCTAGAGTAACTTGGTGTCGCTCACAATGTAAGACTGTCAATATAGTTTTAACCTAAGTTAGAATTAATGCTACCTTTTGTAATTCATATTTAGGAAATGGATTCAGGATCTTACCCAGCAGCAGCTGTTGAATGCAAATATCTTCCTTTAACTGTTCGTGGAAGCCAAGCTCAGAGTGTAGCCATGGCCATCTATGATCTGCATTGATTGTTTAGTTCTTGTTAGATTATTGATAAAGGTGGCAAACTCCAAACAGTAGCATAAGAATCCAGCAGTTGAAACAGAAAGAATAATTGTATCTAACTATTTACACTCCACATAGTAGTACCATGCTTTTTGAGCGCGAATAGACTCAGTAAGTTCCTATTACTGTTTAAGGAAGAAACAGTAACATAGTTAGAGGGTGGAACAAGATAAAACAATAATACGTTTAAATGATTAGATGATACATACATTGTTCGTGATTGACTTCTCCTTCATTACTCCTACCAACTCCTCAAAGGTTATGAACAAATCCTGATGGAGGATTGACCAGACAAAAATACTGCATATGGTAATTTAGCATGGGGATTAGACAAGGCAACAGGTAAAACTTTCTAGTAAATGCAAAGAATTGAGAAGAAAATAGGACATGACTTACTATGGGTCTCCTACTAATTTTATTTGCATCATCTTACTCCTGACATCTTGGGTCAAGTATTTTGCAGCTAGCAACTTTGTAGTATTCATTGCCTTATGAGTTTGCTTTTTCTTAGTTTTATCTGCTGATGTATCATCTTCAATTATAACAGGGGCCTTTTTGCTCTGCCCATAGACCTCCTCAGCAGTTGTTGTTTATTGTCGTGCATCTGTTTATTTTGTTCGTTTTTTCAATGGCCCTAAGTACGTGAACTCTTCGTCCCGTTTTATTTTTCTTATTTTCTTTTTAATATTCGCTATCATCGAACACTGCTTTTCCTCTTCTATATCTTATTCATCAGCTTCAATGGTTTCTACCTCATCTTATTCAATCACTTGCACAATTTGTTCTGATAGCTATGCATTAAGCTGTTTATTCTAATTTTCAAAACTATCGTTGAGCACCCTGAGGTTTTCTGCCTCACTTGTTGCAGTGGATAGTTGCTCATGTAGCTGTGCGTTATTGTGTTTGAGTTTAGCTATTGTCTCTACATTTTGTTGTATCTATTGTTCTAACATCTGAAGTTTCTTAGTGAAGGATGTTAATTCATCCTTCAGTTTGAGTATTTCTGTGTTTGCACTAAAGAGCTGATCCCTAAGCCGTAGGACTTCATCGTTGTATTGTTGTTGTTGCTCTTTGTGGGACAGTGCAATATCAGCAAACTGGTCCAGCTTTGTTGTCCAGGATTGGATCACATATTGGGGCGATGCTATCTCAGTATCGCCCTTTGAATCCTCTGATTGGGAGGGTGTGTTCTGTGATTTTATTTAGTTAACAAATTCAATTAACTGTAAATTTGTTTCTTCTGTGTAGAGGAGGTCGTGTTCTTGTACTGTGGGATCAATTTCTCTGTTTATAACCTGAAACATAAGAGTGTTTCCATTGTTAGTGTGGTAAGTCGGCATGTTACTGTTTTGGTAAGAAACAAAAACATGAAAATAAAGGACAAAGTTTCAGTATAATAATAATTATGGGTAAATTATTAACTATGAAACATAATAAACACATAAAATAATATATGGTTAATGGAAAGAAATTGGAATCAAAAGATGTTTCTGTTTTCACTCTAGATCAGTAGAACCCCACAATATATTACTATTTTACGTGAAAAACTTAACACAAGGTCAATGAAGGGGAAAAAATTAACAAATCGAATATTACTAACTATTAAAATCGATAAAAGGTGCATTTTTTTGTTTTCAAAAAATACAGTAACATGTTACATTGTAACTATGGCATGCTTATATTTATTATGAAACAGTAACACCATTCATAAAACAAAGTAAATTGCTAGAATGAGGATCAAATTAACAATAGAAACCTGGAGAGAAGGATCTATTACTATTTCACGTAGAAACAGTAACATCTTGTTCGATGTTATTGTTTCTTATGGAAATAGATAGTAACATATTTTCTTGTATTAATATGTATTGGGCTTCATAATAAGTTGACATTTTCATATGGTTACCTGAAACTGGCTGATAAGTTGATCCCTTATTTGGCATGTGAGGAGCCTCAGTCCCATTTAAGGCATCTTGGAACTCTTTTGATGTGTGCCCGCTCAACACACTTGTAATCTCACACAGCCAATACTGTCGATAATAAATCGTTTATTTTGTCACATTAGTTTTCTTTGAAGGCTGCATCCAAGGAGAGAGTAATAAAAAGAGCAAGAAAAACTGGAGGTAAATAAGCTATTCTTGTACGCAATCATCAATATAAAAGAAAAAATTAAAAATAACTATTAACTGAAATCACATTAACAACCAAAATGCCATAAAACTTTAGGTTACCATTCACAGACAAAGTAAGGACATGTTACTGTTTTTTGTCTAAAACAGTAACATGAGCCAAGACTTGCGACAAACATATAAAAAGGAGACAGGAACATTCACTTAAATGAATGGAAATGGATGAAGATAATGTAAAGGATAGGGACACAAAGTAAAAAGGAGTTTTGACATCTTTAACTTACTGGCAATAACATGATATAGCCGGTTACATTGGGGGTGCTGTCCTTTTTGAAAGAATTCATTAGTTGGTCGTGAATGTATTGTGACCACCCATATTGTGCTATTGTATCTACTTCCTCTATGTATTTGATATATGACCAGTCCAATGTGTAGGCCTTGTTTGGTACGAAGAAGATAACTAGAAGTATCAATGTCATAAGACAGGAGACATCCTGAACGTCAGTCTCTGATGTTCCCATACTGCTCTTTCGAGTGCATTGAATATTATTGGTTTACTCATCCATGCTTTGCCACGGAAACACCTTATGTCAAAGTCTGACCATGGCCTTTTGCCAGATGTTGTCTAGATGGGCTGGTCTCCATCTCTTATTCCAAAGATCAGCTTCACTAATGTTGGTGTTATTTTGAGATATTCGCCCTTGATATTGAAATGATTATTCTTTTCTGAGAAGGTAGCAATTATAGACTGAATTTCAATATCGTTCTTCCGACACATGCTGCGATTCAGTTCCTTCCGACCATCGTGTGTCTGTCATCGAATTGAAGCTGATTAACCTACCTTATGCACGCCAATAGATTGGACCTGTATTGCTAGAATTTTTTGATTTCTTCTTCAGAATCATCTGCTTGTGTGAGTGCTTTAGCTCCTTCTATTCAAGTAAATGTTAAATCAAGCGTTAAATCAAGCATAAATAGACAAAATGAGGTATGATTAATAATGCAACTTCCAAATCTTTCTAGTGTGTTACTGTTTCATTAAGAAACTCTACTGAACATACAACAAGCAAAAACATGCATAAGTGCTACTTTGTGAGGTATGAATAATAATGCAACATCGTGGTAGTGGTGTGTTTCTATTTCATCGAGAAACAATAACCTAAGCTAAGAATTAATATATAACTATCTTATGAATCTCTATTGTGTTGGTAACGAACAATAGGAACATAAGTTGAGAAGATGAGGTGTGATTAACAGTGGAACTTCCAAGGAACCATGTGTTACTGTTTCACCAAGAAACAGTAACATGAGCTAGAAAAATGAGATATGCAAGTTTGACAACACTCTACTACGTTGAAAAAGAATAAAAACATGCACAAGTAAACAAAATAAGGTAGGATTAACAATGCAACCTCGTGGTAGAGATGTGTTATTATTTCACCAAGAAACAGTAACATGAACTAAGATTTAAGATATAACTATTTTACGAATCTCTATTACGTTGATAACGAGCACAAGGAACATAAGTTGACAAGGTGAGGCATGACTAATAGCGGAGCTTCGAAGAAATTATGTGTTACTGTTTCACCAAGAAACAGTAACATGAGCCAGAAAAATGAGATATGCGAGTTTGACAACACTCTACTATATTGAAAAAGAACAAAAAGATGCATAAGTAGACAGTATGAGGTATGACTAATAATGTAACCTCGTGGTAGAGATGTGTTTCTATTTCACCGAAAAACAGTAACATGAGCCAAGAACCGATATATAATTGTCTCACGAATCTCTACTGCGTTGATAACAAGTAATAGGAACATAAGTTGAGAAGATGAGGTGTGATTAATAGTGGAACTTCCAAGGAACTATGTGTTACTGTTTCACCAAGGAACAGTAACATGAGCCAGAAAAATTGAGATATGCGAGTTTGACAACACTCTACTATATTGAAAAAGAATAAAAACATGCACAAGTAGACAACATGAGGTATGATTAACAATGCAATCTCATGGTAGAGATGTGTTACTGTTTCACTAAGAAACAGTAACATGAACAGTGAAACAGTAACATGAACCAAGGTTTGAGAAATAACTATTTTACGAATCTCTACTGTATTGATAACAAGCAAAAGGAACATAAGTTGACAAAATGAGATATGATTAACGGTGTAACCTACGAGAAATAATATGTGACTGTTCCATCAAGAAACCGTAACATGAATAAAAAACGAGATATGCATGTTTAACAAAGCTCCACTGTGTTGACTGTAACTCTCTTACTTAATAACACCTTAATCCTCGATAAATAGGTAATTATTGAATACTAATTTGCCTTTTTGCTCTAAACTAGCGCACAAGGCCTCAAATTCCTGTATTTCATACAACGTAGGCAAGAGTCATGTAATCAAACAAAATGTTTAACTTACAAATCGTACATCCATCACATATTACATCACCAACTATATAAACATTTTAATACAATTTCAAAACATCATTCTCCTCTATCATGAGAGCCTTTGGAAGCATCACCTGGAATGGTTAGTAACAAGACAAAAACGTAAGAAACAAAGTTTCTCAGTAGCTAGCTATTACCATAAATATATCAAGCCATTCCAGATCCTTAAGCAAATAAAACGTACATTTCAAAAATAATTAATCATTTATCATCCCATTCAATACCATTGTAAGAAATATGCACTGCACGCAGCAATCATCAAGCCCATTTAAGGACTTATATAAATATCTAGATGGTCATCACAGATAATCGTACCTAGGCCTATATACAACATTTCACTGTCTTCCCGAGGTATCGGGCCATAGGTACCACACACAGCAATTGCATTATCATCCCGGGGAACTCGAGCCATAGGCCTAACACAGTATTTTACTGTCTTCCCGGAATGCGCACACAGCAATTTCATACATATTCCATACAATAGCATAAAATACATAAAATCATGTAAATAGAAAATAGAGTTTAAGGATAAAGCTAGCTACCTTTTATAAGCTTCCAATAGTGATGTTTCCTTGCCCTCACTTAAAAACTTCTTCACAATTTCTCTTGCCTTTCCAACTTGTCACTCCTTAGTCTACATAAATACACATCATAGTTCTTATTAGAACATCATCATTTCCCTTAAACTTCATGTATTATTTACTTCCTCCATATTGATAGATGCACAAATGCATTCTTATATTTTGTTTTTAGGCTTTGAAATGACATATATGAGCATTAGAAAAGAATCCAAAGGCAAAACCGTGCAAATCCTGAAGAATAGAAACCAAATTGTTCACTTGACAAAGAACACGGGGTTCCCATACCCCGTGTTTAGGGCCGTGTTTCTTTCTGGATTACTTCGGGGCGTCACTAGGACTGCTTAGAGAAGAACAAGGAGGTAAACACGGGCCGTGTCATACCCCGTGTATCTTACTGATTAGCTTTCGACAAAGAACACGGGGTACAACATGGGCTGTGTTCTACCCCGTGTGCATATCTTACTGATCAGCTTTCGATAAAGAACACGGGATACAACATGGGCCGTGTTCTACCCCGTGTATATTACTGATCTTCCAAAAACACATTAAATGGCTAAATCTCCTTCTCTCCTTCTTTTCCATATTCACGGTTTTGGCTTTTCAAAAGGGAAATTTCACACACACACTTTCATAATTCAAAATTTCATCTTAATTTCATCAATTTAGCCAAATTCCAAACAAAACATGCCAAAACCACACATGCACCATTATGCCTCTAAAACCCTAGTATATACATCATGGTTTCTTGTTGTTTTTACACCAAACCAAAGCCATAGATTAACATAACAACATCCAAAACACCATTAGACATGTTCAAATCATCCAAAACTCCATGGTCAACCACCTTTGACCACACCAATATCAAGATTTCAAGAAACTAAAAAGAGTACATTAAAGAGCTCTTAGAGGAGATCATTTTTACCTCTTGCTGCAACTTGTAAATCCTCACTTAGAGCTCTCCAAGCTTGAGCAAACTTGAGCTTTCTTCAATCTAAACACACCAATAGATAGAGCTTAATGAGAAGAGCAACTTTCCCTTCTACAACTAAGCCTAATTCTCACTATTTTTAGGTGAAAAACTCAAAAGAAGATTTCTCTCTCTTCCTTCTCTCTCTTGCACGTTTTTGGAGCTTTCATGGAGGTGTTTTGCAGCTTGGAGAAGAAAGGAGAAGGAAGAAGAGCTTTTATGAAGCTTCAAGGGTGTTTTGGTCCTTTTTGAAATTTTCAAGGGTATTTTAGTCCTTTTTCACCAAGTAATAAGGCTATTCTTGCCATTTTTTTCTAACAATGACACTTGTCATGTGGCTAATGGTCTCACTAAAAGAAAATCACATATCACATCCTAAATTCTTGGTTATTCATATTGGATCCCAATTTCTTGGTTATTTACACTTTAACCACACCCGATTTTGCACTTTTACAATTTAGTCCATAGAGTTTCTATCTGTTTAAAAATTCTTACACTGTTAGACTTAGACAACTTCCCTTTTTAGGGTTTTCTAACCTCCTCTGATCGTCTATATCGTTTAGGGAATTTAATTCTTTTCCTATTATCCTTTTTCCTTCAAAATTTCAATTACACTTACACTTAATTCCTTTCAACTTAAGATTCACCCACCAAGCTAATTCAAATGTGCTCTTCGTTTCTATGGCCTCAGAATTTAGAAATTCAAATGATAGGATTAAAAAAAATTCAGGACATTACATTGACAATGAGCAAAAATAACCATGAGCAAACAAAATACGGTATAATTGATAATGCAATCTCGTGGTAGTGATGTGTTGCTGTTTTACTGAGAAACAATAACATGAGTTAAGAATCGAGATATAACTATTTTACGAACCTCTACTGTGGTGACATGGTTGTGTTTGATCCGCAAACAGAGATGCCAGCCTAAAAAACATAAGATATAGACAAGATGATTCGTGACTAAACGGAAAACCTTGACAAAACTAAAGTGTTTACCCTATCAAAGACTAATGAAATGAGGTGTTACTATTTCGCTGAGAACAGTAACACCTACCAAATTGTGGTAATAAACTTACAAATTAAACATGATTAAAGGTAATGCTGATGGAAAAGCACTTTAATTTTGGGTATTAGATAACTCCCTAATATCGGTTTATTTTTATGTAAATAGAATGTCAAAAAGACAATGAAATACGCATGGTGCCATTTTTCTGTTTCTCATACAAGCAAATATTATGTGCAGTGACAGTAACATGCAACAAAATATTTGGTATATTGTGGTCGTACTAACTTCTAAGGTTTCCCTTGAACTTACATAAGAACACAAATCCAAGGAAATTATGACATTTTCATTCAAGTTAACTAAAGTATAATGCCTGTACTAGAATTAATGCTAAAGAGGAGGTGGGTTTACCTATGGATGACCCATTTGTGCGAAGTTACTGTTTGAACTTGTTTTAAGCTTCTGATGTTGAGAAATGATGTTGTCCGGTTATTCAAGGTCGTTAGAGTCTTTTGTTACTGTATTTGGTGACGATTTGCACGGTATCTTCTTGTGTCTTGAGATCACTGGTACTGCGCTTTGAGATGGAATGCGAAGTGTTGTTACTATTTCAACCTTTTTGTGCCCCCTGAAACGCCCATCACGTGCGTCATTTCGTATTCAAGCCATTGCGTTTTATCACTTGGATGTCGTATCCTTTCATTTTCCCACCTCAGAGAACAGTAACAACACTTGGGACTCTCATTTTTCACATAAAAAATTGAAATCAATTAATATCTGTTAATATATTATTTTGGAGGTTATTATGGTCGTTTCATTATTATATCTTAGGAATTACAAAGTTGAACCAAACAAAAACATAGGAATTTATTTACTGGGAAATGAAACTTGCTCCATGTTAATCAAATAAAATTTGGGATTTCCCAAGAAGTTCATATGGGAAATCAACTTCCTGTAAAATTTCATTTTCCATGGGAACTTAGTTCCCGTATGAACCAAACGACCCCTCAAAATCTTGCTAGAATTGCCGTTTATAATTTTGATTTGTCTCTTCTCTTAGCTGGCCTGATTGCAGCAACACACAAGTTCTTAATTACCGTTTGTATCAAGTGTTACGATCATTGGGTGAAAGGTGGGGGTGCAAATTGATTAGGTCGGGTTAAGTTTTAATTTAAATAAATCGAATCTATATTATAAAATATTGATTTGAGTTTAACTTATTAGTCTATATAAAATTTTATTTTAGGCTCAACTTGACCTGCTGTAAAAATCTGGCCTGATCTCTTAATCTATTTAAAAGTATATTTTTAAATACAAGCTTTTAAATAGGTTAACAATTTAAAGTTTAAAAGGCCTATTATAAAAAGGTCAATAGCTTATATAAATTTTTATCAATATATTCTTAAGATATATCTAATAATATTAAAATTAATATAAAATTTTATATAAGAACTAATCAATAAAAAAATAAATTCATATATTCATAACACAAAATTATTAATTTAAATATTTAATATTTAATTAAAAGTAAAATAACATCAAATGTTAACAATAAAGGTAAATTAGTTCATCATAAATTATATAACAAACATTCAAAATATTTAATTTATATAATGGGATTGGAAAAAAAAGCCTATATATCATTATTTTTATAATAAATAAATTTAAATAAAAAATATTAAATAGACCGGTCTAATAAGTCTGTAGACTAAATTTAAAATAAAAAGACTTGACCTATTTAATTAAAAAATCTTCTATATTAACCTGAGCTTGATTTATTTAACTAAATAGGCCGAGTTGGACCGAGCCTAAATTAGATTGGATTATAAATTTCTGATAAGCCGCTCAGCCCATTTGCACCCGAAGAGGAAACCATAAAATTTCTATGCATCGGTTAAGATGAAGAGTCACCAAAAATGCAAATCTCTTTTCGTCCAATATACAACATCAAGTAAATTATCCTGCTTCCATGGATGCTGCGAATCGCTCTGTCCAACGTGAATGTCTGGCCTTGATTGATTATTTTACTTTGGGTTTGTCTAATTAATTTTTGTCCTTATTATATTATTTTCTATTTATATTTATTATTTTTATTAATTAACTTAATAGATAAATTATTGCCGAAATTGATAATAAAAAGAATAAAATCAATACTGAATTCACGAATGAAATAAGTTAATAAATTAATTTTAAATTATAAAATAACTAAATTCATGGATTTATAGCATTACTTAATTTGTTGGAAAAAAAATACTTTCACGTAAACTACAATCTAATTTAAATATCTATTTAGGACTTCTTTTATACATAAAAAAATATCATAGAATTCAAAGAATAAATAGATCAAATATGTGTTTTTATTAAATTCAATTAAATGAGTAATATATAACTAATAAAAAAAGTCATATTTTAGTGTAAGTGGCTATTTGAACTCAAATAAAGCATGTGGTTAATTAAAATATTTAGTATATCTAATGTTATTTGATTTGAATTCTATAGCCACATTTTTTCATTGCTTCGTTGTTTAAAAATTTAATTTATGTTTTAAAATAGCATTTTTTTACATTTCATGAAATGTCCAAGCAAGTTTTCGAATATTAAGAAAAATCCACTTAATTATCATAAACCACAAAATGAGGTTAGAGTATTTTTGACTGAATTTTTTGTGATCTATTTTTGTTAAAAAATAATTATATAATTTAATTAAATTAAATATATTATCAATTTCAAGTAAACATGAAATAACTTCAAATTATGTATGTTACATTACACCTATTACTTTTAGTATAATAATTAAATTGTATCAAATTACAATTAAGTGAAGGAAAATTTGTTAAAAAAACTAAATCAAACAAGGGTCATAACTCAATTAAGTAGAATAATTTTTGCAATTATGCTTCTTTTGGTATCAATTTGTAAATTATCTCGTAGCCTTTTAGAACAACAAAATAATAGGTTACAAGTCATTGAATCCTCACCATCCATTGGGCTTCATCACTCTTTTCCTCTCTATGACAAATAAGCATGTGAGAAGGGCGAGTTACCTTAAAATATTGTTAAAGCATAATAGTCCTCCCTTAAAAGTGGTGGTTATTATACACTTTCTTTTTAAAAATGTTGATATACATCACTAACAAAGATGTATATGAGTCAAGCGACCTGCTCGACCTAAAAAAATAGAAGATTTGGTCTCTCTCTTTTTAGCCTAATAGCCCGATTAATAATTAGGTCGGGTTCAAACAAAAATAAAAAATCTAATAGGCCTGGCTTAACTCGGTCCAATTATATTAATTTTTTTAAGATTATTTTTTAATATAAAAAAGATTAATTTGATATAATTAAATATTTTATATATTTAAATATCATATTATTTTTTAAATAAAAATTAATTTTTTTACTTAAAAAATAAAAAAATTAATTTATTTGGGTAATCAAGATAAGCCAACTAGCTATATTTAAAAAATTGGGTTAGGTCGAGCCAAATTTTTTTAAAAAGTAATTAGGCTAGTTAAGCTCAAACCATAAATTTTATATAATTTGTCCCAGCTAGCTCGGCCTAAAACCCACTCAGCTTGGCTCATATACAGGTCTAATCACTAAAGTATTCATCATAATTTAATCACTTTTAAAGAAATTATTACTATTTTGAAGTTAATTTAATTAATCATTGATTTATTATGTATGTATTAAATAATCTATTACTTTTATTGTTACATAAAAAATATAAAACTACAATTTTCTATTATGATAATTACAATTTTTTAAGAAATGGCAATATTTCATCCCTCACTTATAAATGTGATAATTATTATATCCTTTAAATTTCATAATTAAGATTATAAGTCCCTTATTTTTATTTTTGTTACCAATTATTTATTTATTTCTTCACTTATAATATTAAAATAAAAAAATATTAAAGTAAATAATTGAACCTCACCGTATCAAAGTCAAATATATGCTTTTTCCTAGGTATAATCTTTTTTCCTTTTATTTTAGTGTTACAAATGATAAAGGGGATAAATAATTATAACAAATATAAAAGTAGGAAACTAATATTGTATTTCGCATGATAGAACGGAATGACCATCTTATCACTATGTTTGGTACAACAAATATCATAAGAATGAAATGAAAAAGAAAAAAAAATAAGATTTTAATGACAATAATACCCTTAAAGATTTAAAAAAGTGTACATTTGAAACCATATTTATATGAAAGATTATATATTTATTTTTTATTTATTTAAAATTTTTTATGATTGAACATGAAAACTTTAATTAAAAATATTATAATTAACCAATACTTTTCTAAAGTAAAATTATAAAAACTTTAATTAACAAATTTTTTATTTTAAATGATTTTTATGAAGAATATAAAATTACTTTACTTAAATTTTATTATTAAAAATATAATTACTAAATATTTTAATTAAATAATATTAAAAAATTGAAGTTATTTTATTAATTCTTAATAAAAGATGACGCTAGAGTATGTGAATAATATAAAGGGGAAAGAATGTAAAAAATTCATTCCATAAATAATGAAATAATCATTTTATCATTGTTATAGAATAGAGATTTTATTATTTGATGGAATAGTTATTTCCTAAAAAATGAACATTCTCATTTTATAGTTCTTATCAAACAAACTTTTTTCTATTTCATTTTATTCCATTCCATCATATCAAATATGATATAATAGTGTAAATTATAAAATTTAAAGAATATAATAATCACTATTTTTATAATTAAAGGAATAAATATTATATTTAATCTAACTTTTATATTAGGATGTATTATGTTAATATAATTTTTTATATTTATCTTTCTCATGAATTCGTACTCCAATTTTCTTAAAAAGGAATTAAATACATCAATTCTTTAACTTTGTTTCACATAGTTAAAACTAAGATTTATTACATTTTTAAATGAATTTCTTTTTAAGGTGGTAATTGACTTTAAATAAAAAAGAATTTCATTTTATTTATAATTTATATTTTAATTATGTTTGTGCTATTATAAAATTTATTAAATTTAATAAGAATTTCACTAGTATTCATTTCATTTAGTCTAAAAAACTTACCTTCCTTTTCACATTATATTTACTATAATATCATAAAAATTTATTTTTAATTAAATTTTGTATGTTTTTAGAATTTATTTATAAATAAATAAAAATTATTTCTATTAAAATAAAATAAAATAAAATTTCAAAAATTATGATATGAAACAAAATCTAATAATAATAATAATAATAATGCTAAGCTTACATTTAAATTAATGCGGGTTTATGAAATGGCGGAGACAGAATCGAGAGTGAATTGTAATAAATGTAATGTTATATTTTAGTAAATGTGAAATTTAAAATTTGTTAAAATATTTTAAATAAAAAATATATATAATTATACATAAAACTTTAAGTAAGCGAGCAAGAGTGAAGCTAAGAATGAAGTCCAATTCTTTCTGTAAAATGAGAGAATAAAAATAAAGGAATGGAAGTAGTATTATTATTATTTAAAACGTTTTTAAGTTTTCGCAGCAACCAAACCGTTGTTTCCTCCCCATCTTCTTCTTTATCTTCTTCCTCTGCCTCTGTGGCTGGTTCGACTTTATCAAATGGCATCGTCTATATCCACCAAACCATTTCTCAGCGCCTCCAGAACCGAAGGCCTTTCGGGATTCGCAGGTCTGAGTTCTGGTCTCCGTCATCTCTCCTCTGCGTCCGTTCAAATCTCAATTCATCCTCAAACTTTCGAGAGACTTCGTGAGCTATCCTTCTCTCTCTCTCAAATCTTAGTTTTCCAAAGATAATAAGTTGATGTTTTGGGACGCCGGTAATGCTATTGCTATCTAGGCCTACAGGATAACTTTTGCCCTTTGTTTTTCATGTAATTTTTTTGGACTCGGTTTCATTCCATTTCAATTAAAATGATTTTAATATATTTATAAATAAATTTTATTATTTAGATATTTTATCAAAAATAATAATTTTAATTTATTTATAAATTAATTATTTAATTTAAAATATATTAAAAAATATATAAAATTTAATTAAAAAATAAATTTTAACGATATTATAATAAATATAATGTTAAAAAAATAAAATTTTTATATAAAATATTTTTTAATCAAATAAAATGAATTTTAATAAAATTCTTATTAAATTGAATGAATTTTATAATAACACAAATTAATTAAAATAAGAATTAAAAATAAAATGAAATAAAATAAATTTTTTTTATATTTAAAGTTAAATATTATTTTTTAAAAAAATTTATTTGAAAATGAAATAAAATTTTATTTTTAATATTGTCAGGATTAAGGATTGAAATGCCGTTACGTTGTTTTATTCATGCTGAATAGTGAAAGGAGACGATGCCCTTGAAAAGACTGGTTATTGCGGTGTCTTAAAACCCAAATTTGTCTCTTTAGTTAAAGAAAGATGTATATTATGAAAGAATCCAAGATACCAAGATAAAACCATGGGTCACTTATTTTTTTCTCCAAAGCATTTTTTTCCCTAATTTATAGTCGAAGTATTTTCGCACCATTTTCATTAAATACGAGATTATTAATATCGAAATTTATAGCTAATAAATTATTATCAATAAATGTACTTTTAAACTTTTTATCTGCCGCCAAGATTGTGAAACTAGGGAGTTAGTGGAATAGATCTCTTTAAAGTACATCTTAAATGATAAAAATGAAACATTATACTCCTTTCCGAGAAAAATTTTAGAATTTAAAATTTTATAAATAATAATTAATTAAAATAATTTTTAAATTTATAATCATTCAAACTTTTGATTTTTTTTGTAGAGGTTATAATTAATATTTTACTCCCTAAAGATGTGCTTCATGGGAGTGAGATTCTGTGGATAATTTCTTAATCCCACTAAGAATATTTAACTATATACACAAAATTAATTTAAAAAGATTTTTTAATTTTTATTATGTATTGATATATATATTATTTAATAGTTAGAACATCCAAAAATCTGCCTAGACTTGTATATACTGCCAGATCCAACCTTTGATCCGATGAAGTATATGTGCTCGCAGTAAATGGATCTGCACTGTAGGAAAATCTTAACTGTAATATTAAATTATTTATATATAAAATTAGAGATAAATTATAATCTTCGCTTGCAAAATTTAGTGTAATTATAAATTTATAACCATATTATATACTTCTTCTATTTTTCATAAATATATATTAATCACCTTTTTTATATGCACAGATTCTCTTCTCCTTTGTTTAAGACATGAATTTATTTTCCATTCTTTTAAAAAATAAAAGAAATGAATATGCATTATTAAAAATAAGAAAAATATGAATATAAATAGATTAAATCTTAGAAAAAGTGAGTGTAATTATAAATTAAATATAAATAACATACTTCCAAAATTTTATAATCAAAAGAAAATTAAGGGTCTATTTGTTAATTATATTTCTTATATATTTTAAAAAAACTTTAACAACAAAAATCTTATTAAAAAAATAGAAAAATAGATATTGTTATGACAATCTTATAATTAAATAAAATATTTTTATTTACTACCTTTAACTTTTTATTTCTTAAATCTGAAAATAGCTTTTAAAATAATTAAAATTTTAGAACAATTTGTAAAAAAAAAAAATAATATCCAAAAATACTCTTAAGTTTTAACATAACTACAAGGCATACCAGTAGCACACAAAATATTGAAAATCTTAAACAAATAATTATTCAGTTTAGTATAAATGCATATAAAACCATATAACAAGCAAACTAACATGATTGCTCAGCTTAAACAATTATATATATTAAAAGAAATACTAAAATATAAATTTTTGAATAAATAAAATTATTAAAAAAAAATATTTGAAATTTATCCAAAATAGCTATATTATATGTATATATATACTTAGAAATGGCCGAAAATGAAAAAGAACCCTGTCGCCAATTGATTTTACCTTCATCAATTTCATTCATAACAAATATTTTATATTAATTTTATATTTTATAAAACATAAATTAGTTAATTTAATTATTTTTAATTTTTCCACTGAGTAGTTAATTATTATATAAAAGAAAAGAGTAAAATAATACATAATATGTGAGAGATAAAATTCATACTAAAAATTTATAAGTGATTAAATCCATATAAGTTGTTTTTAAAAAAATATAATTTAATCAATTTATAGTAATTTAAATATTAATTTTTAATAAAAACTTAAATATACATTGTTGAAAGATTCCATCCTACCCAACTTATATTTTCATGGCCTTTTTAAGGTACAAATTGGTTCGTGGTCCGGTACAAAAGTATCCAATGGCTTGATAACATTTGACAGAATAACTTGTTAATGGCAGTTGTGAGAAGCCGGATAATTCATTGCACATTGATCCTTTCAACCTTTACACTTTGCAAGGACTTAACCTTCGATTATGAATTATCCCTGTTAGCAAATCTATTGTTCCTTTCCGTATACATACGTAACTTCCTTACTCATTGGTTCACGATCGAACAATAATCATTGTTATTTTTATTTGAAAATACTTTTTATAAAAATATAATTATAAATTATTAATATAATAAAATATTTTTTATATTTTATATTAAATATAATAATCTAAATTGAAGATATTTTTTTATAGAAGAAATTTTTTTATCATTGTAATTTTAGATATCTTTTTTTAATGATAAAATATAAAAATAATATATCATTCTTTTATTTATATAAAAATTTTCTAGGATAAAAATCTTCTGAAAAATAAACCTCCCCTACAGTTCGAATTCTACTTCAAACACTCACAAGACAGCTATACACAAAATGAAATTTAACTTCCAGCACACAATTTATACTCTTCCACCCTGCATGCCATGTTACAAAACAAAACAAAACAACTTCCAAGGATACTGCCAATGCTACAATTGAGTTAAAATTAGTTAGTATTGATTAAAAATAAAATAATTGATTGTAATTGCTTAACTTTTCTGTCATTAAAATCATTGTCTACTTGGTATATACTGATTATTTCAATCAAAAATATTTTTTATAAAATATAATTACAAAGTTTTATTTATTTAATATTAAAAATAAAAAAATTGAGAAAAATAACTTTTTCATCTTAAAATTTTTTTACTTTTTTCTACTATCATTGCATTGCGTATTATTTTTTAACTACAAATAAAAATATCATATTACTTTTTTAAAAATATTATTTGACTAAACAAACGAAACATAAGTGAAAATTTTGCTATGTTACATTAGCATAGGAAATTTGACACTACTTTCTTACAATTTTTGCTAAGCTTATTATTTCTTCAATTTAACGATTTAATTTTTTTTGTCATAAATAGCTAATTTTCTATCAAATTAGATTGGTAAATTAAAAAAATAGTGCACTTGACAAAAATTATATAGAAGTAGCCCTAAATTTTTTATGTTAACATAACATAATAAATTTTCCGACCCGAAGTAACTAAAACAAATTATAAATGAATTGTTATTAAATTTATAATATATTAAATAAAACTTCTATTACATTTAACAAAACTTATAATTTAGGGTTTGTAAGTTATTTAATTTAGAAATAAATAGAAAATTATTTTTTAAAAAAGTAAATAATTTATTCATTTTTAAATAATTATTAAAATAACTATAAATGAAAAAACACTTTAACCTTCACCCAAAGACATAATAAAATTACACAAAATTCTTTTTTGACTTAAAAGTTTAAAGCTAACTAAAAAACATTAAAAAAAAGCTTTTTCAATTGATGAGCATTTTTTTATTGGAAAAATTAGATTAAGAATTGAAAAGTTAGTCATAAAGTTACATTCATAATATATAAGTTTAAGCAAATCAATTTATTAGGTAATGATTCCAAAAACGTTTGATTCTTTGACAATGATTGAACAAAGCTGATAGATTGCACAAGGGAACAAAGGTTAGACATACACAGTGAAAAGGGGTCCATTAAGCACACTTTGATGCCTAAGTCAATATATAAGCAACCTAAATGGAATACCAAAAGTGTCTTAGTTATGATGACATACCTAACATCTTTTATAGGACTTTAGGCATTTATAAGAATGTTAAAGTTTACGCTAACTTCATGTTCCTATTAATTAAGCTTTCAATTATGTCTAATTGCTAATATCATGGCCTAAGTTAGGGTGATAAGATCAACATCCTAATCATAGCTAACTAGATTGACAAGATTTAAGGTGGAATAGGCTCCTTTCTTGAGCTATTATTTGGGCAATCTATTTTAACCAACATGGTTATTAGTCTGACAAGTTCAATCTGGTCAGCCAATTTAGTATTTATCACTTAGCTCTCTTTATTTTGAAGAATTTTTGTTTAGAATTTGAAGCACTTTGGTTATAATGGGCATGAATGCCTATATTTTGAATGTGAAACTAATTTTCACTAGGATCATGATCTTGGCATTCATCTTTCTTTCTTTTAATTATTATATGTAAAAACCATTCGCCTTCTCAATCTTAGCTCCCATCTTTTGATTATTAGATGTTTTGGTGGTTTTCCTTCAAAATAATATTAGCAATTTGAAAAGATGGTTTTATACCCTCTTTTTAGCACCCTCTTCCACTTTTGGATCTTTATCTCTTTAATTCAAGTTCATCTTTGCTTAAGCTTATATAATTTCTTGAATATTTTTTTAATCTTCTACTTCCAAGTATGTTTTTTGCTTATTGTAATGCTTTTTATTTCTTTTTATGCTTTAACTCATATATTCATACTTTGAGTTTCGCTATTCATTATTGTGATTCTTGCTTTACTAACTCTGGTTGAATCTTTGGAACTTCTATTTAATATGGAAAAACTCTTCATTTCTCATTGTTTGATCTAAAATAATTTATACAAGTCCTTTTATTTGTGTTTATGCTTAACATTTACTCTTTTTTTTGAATAAATAGTTATGCTCTTTCTTTTTGTCCTTTAAGATTCCTCTTAGATCATCCTAACCTTTGACTTTGTTTTCTTGAAGGTTCTACTCTATTGTTTGATGTCCCATCCATATAGTAATGCTTTTGAGACTCATTTAACTTTTTAGTTCTATAGATTGTTCATTGATCCTTGTAGTTTGCCTTGTTTTCACAATTCCATAATCTTCATCTAGCCTATCTAGTATTTCTTCATCTATCGTTAAACAAAAGTTGTTATTTTGTTTATTTTACATACTTCCTCTTATTGTAGTTATAGCCAACTGATTTTTGAATGCTAAGTGTGAAGATCTTGCCTCAAAATTAATAAACAGCCTTAAGGATTTAAGTTGAGTGAATATTAATGCGAAAAATATGTGTGTTTTCAATTTGTAGGTTAACCTTAATGTTATCTTTAACCTCTATTGGATTTGTTTGATTATAATTGATATAGGTATTAAGTTCTTGCTTGCAAAGGAAGACAAACAAGCTTGTAGTTACAACATAAGTACATTTTGTATGTTTACGATGATGTTATCCAACAAGTTAGTATTTATCCACCTTTCTTGGTTTTCCAGAAATATGCACTAAAACATCTAAATGTCCTTTTAACCTAGTTGACTTAGAATGTGTGGTACTTCACACTTGCTTTGAAACTCTCTATGACAAAGTAAAGGAGAAATCTTGTACTTCTTATGTATTCTTTTACTTTTTTTTGCATTTTCTCATCAAAGAAATGGGGGTTGGACACAAATCATGTAAAGGATCGATCAATTTTTTTCACTAGCTTGATTTCTAATGTAAAGGGTTAGGAAAATAATTTTTTCAAAATGCAAGTCATAGGAGATACCAATCAATCTTGGATTGTAAATGGAAAGCAATTTTACTTAATTAAGTAGGTAAAATGTCATAAGCATTTTGTTCCCTAAAACTTAGAAGTTTTAATGCTAAGGACCAAGATATGATTGTTAGCCTTCTATGATACATTCAAGAGAAACTTCTCAATGTATGGCTTGTCTGTCATTTATATTTGTTATCATTAAGTTATCTCTTCTTATTACTCGATTATTGACTCTATCTTCTATTTTTTAGAACATTAGTTAAGTGTTGGAGACTTTGATATTCTTCCTTTCACTATAGATCCTATTCATATGACACTTATTTAGAATACATTGCAAAAAGAATAAGAAAAAAAAGGATAGTTTGATTATGGTTGCCTAAGGTTAGGAATTTGGTTTAGTCGATGGTACTCTAATTGATGTGGCTATCACATTGATAGCCCAAAAAGAACCTAAAACTCAAGTATTAAGAGAGAATCCTCTTGCTTCAATTAATCAAAGTTCACCCTTCAAGATAAGAGGACTAAAGGAAAGCATAACATCAAGATTTTGTTAAGAAGTATCCTATTGAAGTTGTGGTTGAGAATGCTAATGCTAATGAGACAAGTGATGGTCCTAGTTTCAAGATGCTTCCTATCAAGTTCTCTCTGTGGGTTGGTATACCACAAAGTTTATGGTATAAAAATGTGGATTCCATTCTATGGATGCAAAGCTAATTGTTGATTGAGACTAATTAGCTCAAGAATAGAGAGTACTAAGTGGAATTGGATGTCGGCATGGCCTCTCATTTTGTTGCAATAGAAATAGGCTAAGTACTTGAAACCACTCTTGAAACTATCCTTTTAGTAAAGAAAAATAACAATGCATATTTAAAAAGCCATTTAAAAGTTACTTAATAAAGCCTTGCATCCACTTGGCAAGACTTAAAGAAAAAAACTTTGGGGCTTTTGGATGCTAACAAAAGAGAGACAAACTTAGGAAAAAAATTCAAAGAAGAATAAAAGAATCACCTAGACTTAGAAGAAGAGAGAAAGAAACTTGAAGTGCTTCTAGCTACTTATTACTAGAAAGAACGAGAATAAGAGAATGAGTTAACTAAGAAGAAAGGGGAAATAAGAAACTTATAGATGAAGACCCAAGAATTAGATTCTAAGTTATTGAATGCTTAAGTCGAATGTTGGCTTCTCTTTCTATCGGGATTTTTTGTGGCTGTTAATCAAATCAAGCATTTTAATTTTTCCTCATTGATTAACCTTTGTCAGATTGACTGTGAATTCACTCTTTGTAATGGTTCAAATCAATATGGTCATTTTAGATATTAGTTAAGTACTTTTTGTTGGCCAATTAAAATATTGTTACTTTATATATGTTCAATCTCAAATTCAACTTTCATAACTTGCATCTTAAGTAGGAAAAGTAAACTGATTGGGTTAAACTTTGGGATTTTTTCATTAGATGTAATGTATTACTTACAATGTGCTTAGTTATCTCATATAGTTGATTTGAATTTTAAAGATTTCAAGAGTGTAGAATTCATTCTTGTATTAAAATACTAAGGGTGTGAAACTCACTCAAGCTTTAAAGTGCTTAGGGCACAAGACTCACTTATGTTTTGAAATAGAAGGGTACATGACTCACTTAGGCTTTGAAGTAAGGAGGACATAAGACTCACTTAGCTTTGAAATGTTGAAGGTGTTAGAATTGCTCATGCTTTGAAGTCTTAAAGGCACAAGAATTACTCTAGCTTTGAAGTACTAATGGTACAGGACTCGCTCAAGCTTTAAAAAGCCGATGGTGTAAGACTCATTTAGGCTTTGAAATAGCATTCAATCAGATTTCATTGAATATTTATTAGGCTTCACAATTTCATTCAACTTGTTTAGGTTTTGCATTTTTACAAAGTATTGCTTGAGGTGAGTAATGTTTTAAGTCCTAAGAATCAACACTCCTTCTATTGTTTCTAATCTAATTGCCCTATTTCCTAATCATTCCTTTATTCAAAATGGTCATTCCTAATTTAGGGCCAACCTTTCTTCATCTGTTCATTGTGCGGTCTTTCTGCCCATCTAAGTGCTAATGTTCCTTTCAAGGTAGAATTAACCTTTGATTTTTTTATTAAAATAATTAGCCATTTTTCCATATAGTGCTCAGCTCTAATTTAAGTCATCTATCAAATCTCAAGCAAAAAATTTAAGTATTGGCTTGGGTGCGTTCAATTTTCCTTCTTATTGTATTACTTGCACTCTTTGAGTTCTCCTAACTTGACTAGCCACATTACTTTTGAGCCATATGTCAGCTTAAAGGGAGTCTTGCTAATGGATGATTGAGGTGTCATTCAATAAGATCATAGCATGCTTGATAGTTTTCTTAGCCTATCTTCCATTTTTTTCATCAAGTTTTCATTTGAGGCTTTCAAATATAATTCTATTCATTAACTCTGCTTGACTAATAGGTTAGGGGTATCCCATTAATGTGAATTTCTACTTAATTCCTAAACTATTAGGAAAATCACTCAAGTTATGAGATGTTCATATTCAAAACATGTTTTAAATGAACTTTAATATATTTACCCTCAATTGAAGCCTAAGATCTTTAATAGGACTTTTGGCATTTATGAGAATGTTAAAGTTTTGGTTAATTTTGGTTTTTCTATTAATTGAGCTTGTAATTATGCCTAATGGCTAATATTATAGCTTAAGTTAGGGTGATAAGCTTAGTATCCTAGTCATAGCTAACTAGATTGGCAAGATTTAAGGCAAGATAGGATCCCTTGTCAAGTTTCTATTTGGGTGATTTATTTTTGCCAATATGGTTATGGCTCCAACTGGGCTTGGTTCGATTGGCTAGTTTAGTATTTATCATTAGGAAATATGTTAGAATGAAAACTATCCCTAATTATCATTCTAACATCTTAATAATGAAAACTATACTTAATTGTATTCAAAATCCATTTAGCTTCATTAAATACAAAAGATAAAGAAAATATGGTGAAAGTTTAGGAGGGAGTTGCCTAACTCTTATCCCTTCATATATGTTAAAAGTCTTGTGTTTTAATCAAGTAACTATATATATTTATTCCATTTCTTATGAAGTCAAATTCTCATCAGTACGATTCAAAGGAGTAAATCTATGTCCTCCAGTTTCCATATTCAATGCTTGATAAGTATAAATACCTTTTTTAACTTTTATTCTAATTTGATAATCTTTCATGAGGAATTGGAGAAAAATATGACAATTTTTTTCTTTGAAATCCCTAGTGAAAAGTATACACTATTCCTTTTTTTCTACTCAATCGATCATAACCACTATCTACACTCCACAATATTATGCACCAAAAATAGAAGCTAATAAAAAGACTTGTGATTCCATAGAATGACATCATGATACCTTGTGGAAAAAAATATTTGTCGAGACAAAAATAAAGGTATCAAATTTCTATTGAGATAACTAGAAGCTCCAACAAATAAGAACCTTAACAAACCTAAAAATGGAAAAAAGATAAAGGCCCAACATAAATTGTTTATTTTTTAAAACCTTATTCTAAGTTCTATCCATATACATTCTAACTGAGAACTCATACTAGAATCAATTTTATTTTATTAGAATTGGAAGAATAACTATAACCTAAAAAAATTTGAGTTTACTTTTTTAGTTTCCCGAAGTAATGCTCATCAACTAGTACTATCTGTAGACCTTGCGGAGTAATTTATCAAATTTCTTAATAGATCTAAGAATAGATGTGTTTTTACTTCCTATATCCTAAAAATCTTTTTAACATAAATAAATAACGAAGGCATAGCAAGTGTTGGAAATACTAGACTTACTAAAGTCACAAAAACAAAAGGTGAGTTGCTAATAGTTATCATAGAATTGGTACCTTAATTTAATTATTTGTACCTTTTAAGTCTTTGTTGTTGTATTAGCATTTAGTTTAATTTTATAAAGATATTTTTATAAAATTCATGTATAATTTTACTCATACATAATTATATAGAATAAGATTTAAGATCTCTTCTAATGGGTCAACTTGCTCATCATAAAATATTTAGAATAAAAATGAATGAAATAAAATATCTACATATGTCTAAGTGTCTAAATAGGGTCTAATCATAATACAATCAATAACTTGGGCTTAACCAAATAGGGATATCATAACATTATTTGTGAATTTGTTAACCTAATTCTACAGATTATTTCTAATTATACTAGTCCACGAAATAATTCTAACATTTTTTATGAGAAAGAAGGAACAAATTTTTTTCTTTTATAATTTTTTGTCAATTTTGAAATGTCATATTTTCAAGTTCAGGTATCAAATTGATAATCTTAATTTTTTTAATTTTTTTATGAGCTTAATTTTTTTCCCAATTTTCTGAGTAATCAAACAATATAAACAAAATGGAAAATAGATTAGACAAAAAGAAGTTGGTGGTATCACGTAAAGCCTATGCAAACAAAATAACATTATTACAAAATAAAAAACTTGATTTGGTAGGTTTGAAGCTATTTTTAAGGAAGGGCTTGAATATTTTAAATAACAAATGAATGGCCTAAATTTTTATTGTATAACATAGAATAAAAAGTTCTATTTGTAGTATAGAATTATCCATATTTTCATGATAATACTACTTTAAACTAATAATTTGATGACATCTACTTTAATCACCATCCTACTTGTGTTGCCTCCTATATTATTTTTTTAGTGATTTTTAGCTAGCTATTATCTATTTGCCTTCATTTTTTGGGTTGCTTTGCTTTGATGAGAACTTTTACTATTTTTTCTATTCTATGAGATCTCTTTATCATGTGAAAAAAAATGTTAATACTACACTTTATTTTTTTAATCAAATATCATTCATCAACATTCATTTATATTCATAAGGACAAATAGATTATCTAAATTTATAGAGGAAAGAGGAATTGGATGAAGTCATGTCAAATAGACTCTATAAGTAAAAGTTTGATTTTGTTGTTCATACATAACAAATTTAAGATGAAGTTGAAAACTCACTAAATATTAAAATAAAAAAATATTAGTTATAATAATACAGATTCAATGTTAAATGTATTTAAATATATCAAAAAGGCTCTTTACCCCACAAATCTAGTTTTCCTCTTAAATTAGCTCAAAATTTAAAAAATGAAGCTCCAAAAATCAATTCAATTAGGTAAATATCCTTTAACTAGTAGTACCAACAAGAGCTTCCATGTAAAAATTTGAGGAAGATGTTCAAGGAATCAGGCTCAAAATAACTCTAAAGAAAGAGAGAGTCACACTCACAAAAAAAATGAAATAAATATCATAGCAATACAATGAAAACAAGCTAAATAATCTTACACCCAATATAGACATAAAAATTAAAGAAGGACAAGAAAATTAAGAGAAAATTTTAAATTTAATTTTTTTTGCTTGGTTTGATAAAAAAAAAAGGAAGAAAGGATATATACTTACTATTATTTTTATACATCAAAATTTTAATTTTTTTCACATTTTTTGATATACTTTTAAAATTTCATTTTCTTTCTTCTTATTTTCCTTTTCACCAATCAAAGAGTTAAAATATAAAGCTATTAGAATTGAATTTTCGTGAAACCACGTAAGATCATACAAGACAAACTAATTAACATTAAAGCCATTTTTTTTAACAATTACTTTCCTTTAAGTCAATCTAATTATATTATTAAAATATTCTTATGGGAATCTAAGATGCTCGTCTCTTTTTATAGAAATATTTTGATGAATATTAAGCTAAAAACACTAATAAAAATTAAATGTTTTTGGAAATATTTTTCTACAAATTTAACCACACATGGACAACAAAGTTTTAGCCTTAAATTCTACTGAAAATTTTGATATCAATTTTCATTGATGAGCCTAAAAAAACAGGAAAAACATTAAGAGGAAATTTAGATTAGTTCTTATTTTCATGTAAAATCATTTAATTTATGATGAAACAAATGAATGATCTTGTTAAGTAAAACTAGAAAAAAAATGTGAATGTGATTAAAAAAATTGCATTTCTATTTGAGAAAATTTTATATTACCCAAATTTATTTTTAAGTTATAATAACTTTTGATGATGTGGCAAACTTGTATACTTTTAGATATAAGTTTATAATGTATTTACTGTAGCTGTAGTTAGACTTGCTAACTATGTATATCAAATAATCATTGTTGTAATTTTTTATTTAACAACTAACACTTATAAAAATTTATATTTATTAAAATACACTTTTTTATTATAAAATACCCATGTGATTAATTTAATCATCAATCCATATAAAATTTTAGATTGTCTAAATTGCCTTTTTTTTAAAAAAAAATTATAACATCATACCCGTGTGATTAAAAACCATTCCTTAATAATTATGACAACTAAAAAAAATGCAAATGATCATTAAGGATAATGAATATAAAAAAATTTCTATCCACGATATACAAGTTTTTTTTCATTATTTCTTTTCATACATCTCTCATATTTTTGTCTCTGTATTGTTTTTCAAAGTTTTAACACTAAATAAAGAATTCTTATTGTTCCTAGAGGTTTCTTAAGTTATTGGTAAGTATAACGTTATTGAATTTTTTTGGGGGGAAATGGTGTTATTCAAATTTTGAAAAGGACGAGGTCGTTTTAATTATTTTAGGACAAATACTTTAATCACTCTTTTATCTTAAATATAAATATTTTTTAAATTATGGTAGAATTTATTAATTTTTCAATTGTTAACTAAGGCTTTATTATCATGTTAGAATTAAAGTAGGACTAGTCATTAAAACAAATGGCATCATATTATTAGTATTAGGATAATGGTATCGGAAGTTCAACCTTATAAGAAGTTGAGAATTTTCACCCTTAGATTATTTTAATACATTAAGATTTGTATTTTTAGTTTTAATTCACTTTTTTTAAAATCTAAAAAAGACATTTCAATAGTGAAACACTTAACCTTTTAAGCGATCAAGTTCATCATAATATTATGTCTAATATTAAGATAAGGGTAACTCAACCTCTAGAACACAAAATGGATTAGGTAGAATCCCCTTAAATGATATAATTCTTGCACCAAAACACAAGGTTAAATATTACAAAGAGCATTTAACATCTTTTATTTTGGTTATGGATATAAATAAATCTTCACAGTTATACTCCAACCTACAAAATTATTATTTGAATTGCATTTATCATCTACAACATATAAAAACTAATTTTTATGGTAGCATAGAATTTTCCTACATTATCATATGCATATTAAGCACCACAAATCCAAAGATAATAGACTAACAAAGGATCAGTAACGGAAGAAAGAAGAGAATTGGAGAAACTAAAGAAAATTGAACAGTAGGATATTAAAGCGATTGTAGAGAAGGCTTGCTTTGAAGTTCAGCATTGTTTATTGCTTTTGTGCACTACACAACCCATCATTGCTCTGAATTATTGGAAACTCTTTATTGACATGCCAATTATGTGCCACAAATTCAAAATTCAAAAGATTACGAATGAGGTTTTTACTTTTATTTATGATTGTCAATGATTATTGTAGGGATAGAAGCAGTTGGCAGTACCTATGGAAATCATTTTCGTGTTACTACGTGTGGAGAAGCTCACGGAAAAGGTATTGGTTGTGTAATTGATGGATGCCCTCCTCGCCTTCCATTATCCGAAGTTGACTTACAAGTGGATCTTGATAGAAGGTATTTGCTATTAAATCATCCCATTGTATTATTGCATTAGTTGAACTTTGAAAAATACTATGTGTAAATAATTAATAATTATAATGATTTTTTAAGATAGTTCTTTAGGTTCATAATTATAATAGTCAGAAATTTAGTAATGATCATTGGGTAATCTTTTCTTTTGATGCAATATGGATTCAAGATCTAATAGTGCAAAGTTTTTGTGTAAAGGAGGCCGGGTCAGTATTAAAGTCTGAAATGAAAAATCATTGTATTCCACGCTTGTGTTTTGTTTACATTGTTTCCTATATATATACTGTTGTAGAAGTAACTACCTTAACTAACCTAACTAACTCTAACTAATCCTAACTAACTAACTGATTCCTAACTACAGAGGTAAAACTAACTACAGAAGCTGGTGAAGCTGGCAAGCTGGCTATGAGGTGTAATACCCCCCTCAAGCTGGAGCGTAAATGTTAATGATGCCCAGCTTGGATAGTGATGAGGAGAATTGAGCCGTGGAGAGAAGCTTGGTTAGGAAATCAACAAGCTAGTGTGTAGAACAGATTGGAAGAAGACAAATGAGTCCAGAGTGTAATTTCTCCCAGACTAAATGACAATCTAGTTCTATATGTTTGGTTCTCTCATGATAGATAGGGTTTTTAACAATTTGAATGGCAGACTTGTTATCACAAAACAATGAAATGGGCCGAGAGACATGAAGTTGGAGATCTTGGAGAAGGTAGATAAGCCATTGAACTTCACATTTAACTGCTGCTAGTGTGCAATATTCAACTTCAGAGGAGGAGCGTGAGACAATGTGTTATTTCTTTGATTTCTAAGAAATGAGAGACGAGCCAAGGAATACACAAAAGCCAGTGATGGAGCGCCTGGTATCTGGACAAGTAGCCCAATCTGAATCACTGAAAGCTTGAACTTGGAGAGCACTATTGGCAAGAAAGAAAAGTCCTTGACTTGGACATGCTTTGAGGTAGCAAAGCACTCTATGAGCTACTTTTAAATGGTTCTTAGTAGGACAATCAAGGAATTGAGAGAGTTGTTGTCATCATTACATTGAAATTGAATGATAGGATTTATGGATTCTAATAGTCTTATTCTAGAACCAGAAGCATGGCCTAATCGCCAATGCTAGAGGTTGTTGCTGTGGCTAGTAGTTGCAGCTAAGCCGGAATGTCCATCACTTGATACACTTTGCTTCGTAAGCTGAGGTGAGAATGGTAGAAGCTGGTATAGGCCGTTATGTTGTTCATTTGATCTAATCATCCTCAAATCTTTGGTGTCCTGAATGAAACATGAGTTGGAGCAGAAGGACAAAGCAAAAGATGTGTGTTTGGTCAGCTTTCTAACAGAAAGGAGATTAAAGGTAAATTATGGTACACATAAGACATATGATAAAGTTAGTGATGTATTCAGCTTCACAGTACCAATATGAGTGACCAGGACTTTGTTCCCATTTGGTAATTTAACCATAGAATTTTGTATTGGGAGATAGGACTCAAATAATTTTAGAGAACATGCAATATGATCAGTAGCACCCGAGTCTATAATCCATGCCATATTGAATTTTTGTACCTGAGGACTTGTTACTGAACAGAAGTGAATACCTTGTTCTTGATCTGCATTGAAATGTGTTATGAGAACATTGGCATGAGGTGCATTTGCACCAATTTGCAAGTCAGTCGGTTGGATAAGAGCTAGGAGTTTCTTGTACTGATCTGGTGTAAATGAGACTTGTTGTTGTGTTGGATTTTGTGAGGAGTGTGATGGAGCATATTAGACTTATGAACATATTCACTGTGTGAGGAAAGATCATCCTCAAATTCAGAACATATCTTCTCAACATGGTTAGAAGAACTAATCATTTCCCTTCTATTAGATCTGTATCCTGGTGGGAACCCATGTTTTCTATAGCACTTATCCACTGAATGACCTTTAATGCCACAATAAGTACAAATTGGTTATTTGCTGGAGTATTGTCTCTGACCACTGAATCTTTATGAGTTTTTAGTGCTTCCAGTAGACTAGCGATCAAATAAAACTGGAGGCTTAGCATTGGTATAGAAAATAGTAGGATTAGGAGGTAAAGATGGAAATACTCCAAATTGTCTTTCCTGTTAGATTATAAGGGCAAAGGCTTTGTTGATGAAAGGCAGTGGATCCATCATAAGAATTTAATTTTTCACATGAGAAAATGTATCATTTAAACCATTCAAAAACTTGATCAAGTAATCATTTTCTTGATAAGCTTTGATAACTAATAATGCTCCACAACTACATTTTATCGCACAGCTACACCTTGGAACAGGGCGCAGATTCACCAATTCATCCCAAAGTGTCTTCAAGCTAGTGAAGTAAGCAGTGACAATGAGTGAGCCTTGTTTGAGAGAATAGATCTCTTGCTGCAGATAAAAAATTCGGACTGTATCTCCATGGGAAAATCTATCTTTTAGATCCTTCCAAATTTCAATAGCAGTATTAAAAGAAATTATGGATTGAGTAATGGTAGGGGATAGGGATCGAATCAACCAGGTAAGGACCATTATGTTGCACCTTTGCCAAACTGGAAAAATAGGATCATCTATGCTTGGAACTGATATGGCTCCATCAACAAACTGAAACTTATTTTTTGAAAGAAGCGTCATCTTCATCGCTCTTGACCATTGGTAGTAGTTTATTTCATCTAACGCTGGAGACACTAGAACCAAAGCTGGATTTTCGCTTGGATGCAAGAAGAAATGACTTAAGGGAAAGTCTTCTGGTCTTTGAGTGATTGTGGCCATCTTTGTCAATTTTAGCAAAATCTAAGTTTACTGAGGACTGTGGGAATCGATGAACAATTGAAGATGAAGAGATCTTGGAAGGTACGGAAGATGAAGATAAGGAAGAAAGAAGAAGAAGAAGAAGAAGAAGAAGAAGAAAAAGAAGCAGAGTAGGAGCTCTGATACCATATTAAAGTCTGAAATGAAAAATCATTGTATTCCACGCTTATGTTTCATTTACATTGTTTCCTATATATATACTATTGTAGAAGTAACTACCTTAACTAACCTAACTAACTCTAACTAATCCTAACTGACTAACTGATTCCTAACTACAGAGGTAAAGCTAACTATAGAAGCTGGTGAAGTTGGCAAGCTGGCTGTGAGGTGTAATAGTCAGAGCTAAATTACTACCCATAGAAAAGAGACTAATATATGTAAAATACTCTCAGGGGTATATGAAAGTAAAATCTTTATGCTTTGTTGTTATCAACTAGGAGCTTATAAGTTATGATCTAAAGTTTTTCTTTTTCTTTTACTTGTAGGAGTGATTACTGGAACTCCTATCCATGTATTTGTACCTAATACTAATCAGATTAGACATGTAAGTATTTAATGCTGGAGCTTATTTATGTTTTACTTTCGTAATCGATAACCTTTATTTGGTTTTGTCATGTCTTGAGGTTTTCTTATCATTAAATTTTTTTATTGTCAGGATTATAAGGAAATGTCATTAGCTTATAGGCCTTCACATGCAGATGCCACTTATGACATGAAGTATGGTGTTAGATCAGTGTAGGTACTAACTTTTATAACATGATATAGTAGTGGGAATGTCATTTTTTGTTTCCATATGACTAAAGTAATCATGAGATATTAGCTTTATAAAGGTTAAGCCCATAAATTTAAACTCTATGTAGAGTGGTGGTAGAGCTTTTGTATGTTGGTGTATGCCCTAAGAGCCAATCATAGGATGATTATATAAGCATACATTGTATTATATTTTCATTATTTATATGAGGCACTTTCAGATTATTATTTCTCTGTGTTAAATAAATAGATATAGTAATTTGTCCTTAGAGTAATCATTTCTTAAATAATACTCTTAAATGTCCCTAGTCAAGTATTATTGTGAAAGGGATAACAATGATGCGTAAAGACTAGTATGTTGGTTAATTGATATGAGATATTAAGTCAACACATAGGTACATGTTAGAGAACAATTATACTAGACTGAGCCGCCATGAGATTGCTACATGGATCATCTTATGAGTGTCATAAGAAACTCTTATAGTGACAGTGACGCATATGGTCTTTTAACTTGAAGTCACCATGGTTTCCAACATAGTAAATTATATGCTTTAACATTGTCTAACGTTAACTTTAACGGGTTGACTTAAAGACAGTGATTGGGTATACTACTAATTATGTAGAGGAATATGAGTGATGTAGATGATTTTTTATCCCTCCTTCTAAAGGAGCGATATCTATAGGCCCCTTAATTGAGTTCGACTATGAAATACATGGTCATGCTCAAATGAGTCAACATGTGATGTTGATCTCATTTGCTTCTTTTTGGTCAACTCATAATCAAGAAACATAGAGATCGAATTATAAAGGGGATGACACTTTCCATGCCTTGAGTTCGATCTAGATATCTAGGATAAAAGGGGACTTAATTGCGTAGTCACTGAAAGGTTATGTCAGATCACTGACATTCTCATTACTTGGGTAGCAATGATGCATTGCTAGATGCCGCTTATTGTTTATGATTCTAAAATATGATTTTAGGATCATTGCCAACGTGATGGGAACCTATTAGGTCACACACAAAGAACGAATCAAAATTGGAATTGGAGTAAGATAATTAGAAATTCTAGTTGGATTATAATTTCTAATTAATGAAAGGACCAATTAGATTGGACCCTTTTGTTAATGTTATATTGCTTAGGGGCCAATTATTAATTAAGTCATAATATTGGACCTAATTAATAATCAGCTCATAATACTCACCTCTCATTAAGGTTTTAATGGGTGTCTATATATATATAAGATGCTATTCACGCTCAGATGCATCAATAAATTATTTGGGAGGCATTTTGAGAGAAAAGAAAATGGGAGACCCTAAACACCCTAGTTTGCTAGCACAAACTTAAGAGGAGAGAAATTCCATCCAACCTATCATTTGGCTGGAGATTTTGAGATCGTTCTGTATGGATACCATAGAGGTGCAGCTACATTAAACGCTGCACTGGTGATATGATCTTCTAGTTTCTATTCCAGTTCGTGATTTGGAGAGCAAATTGGATTAGAAAACGGACAGAAGCATATCAGATTTGCTATGTAGCAGATAGAAGATTTTTTACCGAAAGGTATAAACCCTAATCCCTAATCTATGGCGTCCTAAATTCGCATGGATCCTTGGTGGAAATCGTGTAAATTTTTTATTCCACTGTGCATGTATGATGCGCGATTTCCAGCACTGTAAGAGAAACCATTGGAAGGGTTGCTTTTGGTGCCATTGTAAAGAAAATCCTTAGGGAGTTTTCAAGAACTAAGGTGCATTACTAGTCTTGTGTCTCTTTTTTGTTTAAGAAATGCCTTTGAATATCATTGATTCTCAATTAAAGATATGCCTTAAAATAAAAAGACTGCAAACCTAAGGTTGTATCTAATTAGAATGTAACTGAATGTAAGATTGTGGATTAGAGAAAGTTTAAGCATCAAGTTTGATATTGACCCCTTTCTTTAGTGGTTATTGTGATGTTGCATGTGTGAATGATTGTCTTTACTCACGTTATTCATTATTCCATTCTATAAGATGATGTCTTAATTATCAAAATGCAAATTGTCTTATAGAATGAAAAGCCTAATCATGATTGTTTTCATGTCTTTTTTGACATTCTATGTTGCATAATACCATTATTTCTTCTTTTATTCAATATAATACTATTGTTTTTTGGAATTTCCATTTTGACCAAATTCTTAATGAAAAGGAGATTTCTAAATTGGTCATTCTTAGATTCTTTTCATTTATCTCATTATCTAAATGGATTTATTTGGCCTTTAAACTCTTCTAGTATGTTCACTTGTAGATCTTTCTTAAACTTTTTGGTCCAAAACAATTTCTAACTTTAAATATTAGTTTACGTTTCCCTAATTCTTTTTAGAATATTAAGGGTCCTTTTAAAACTAAAAATTTTGTGTAGACTATTGTTTTGAATAAGATCAATACAAATGATATGTTATAGGTGCACAGACCTTATATAGCTTTTTGTCCCTAAATATTTGTAAGTTCTAAAGATTTAAAAACTAATAGTGTTTTTTTTTTCTCATTATGAGATAACTTGGCAATTATGGAATAAGTTTTTGTGCTTATTTAAGGTTTTATGGTTTTGCCTAACTACTTTGGATAATTTCTTAATTAATGGAATTTTAATATTAATCCCATTTTATTAAATAAGATAATTACTTATTTATGCTCTCATTTTATTCAAGTTTGAATTTTTAAAAAGATAAGATTATGATTAAATTGGATAAAATGTATTATATAATATTATGATTAAGTCAGGCTTATCCTTTTGTAAAGATTTTTCCTTATAAATACTTATGTAATGCAAGGTTTATTTTGTGAAAGGAAAAAGGTGAGAGTTTGTATTTGTCGCCTTTATAGGAGTGACTTGAGATCCTATAATTAGTTTTTACATTTTTAGTGAGATTATTGATAGTGAAAAGTATATATACAAGGTATTTTTTGGTGTATTTAGGTTGTGGGTTTGAGAGCTTTCATTTTGTTTGTATTCTTTCTCTTGAATGCTTAGTGGATTTATTTATTTTCTTTACTCATAGAGTAAGTTAAAAGCTAAACCACATTAAATATTTGTATTTTGTTGTTTCCCTATTTCTCTCATTTTTCCTGTAATGCTTTTGCATTGCCAAATTTCCAACATTAATTACCATATACAATGGTTTAGAGAGGAATATTTAAAAAAAAAGCACTATAGGCAATTGCAAAGACTTGCTATTTTATAGTGTTTATGGTCGGAAAATAATGGTAAAATTTTTAAACAAATATATAAGCAGAAAATGTTGTTTACATTGAAAATTTATTTGTTATCTCACTTTGTTTTAAAGCTTATGGTTTCTTAAAGGATAAATTTGATAGAGTTACCAAGGAACTGAAGGTCTATCTATTGGATAGGATAGTTTTATTAGGGTTTTATTGATAGTTTTCTTGGTGTTTTATTACATTTTTAGTTTTCCTTCCTAATACATAATCTTGTGTAGAAACCACAATTATTTAAGATTTATTTATATTATTCCAACATGTTAATGAACTTTGCTACTAGGGCATTGCTTTACTTCTTTATATAAAGGGAAAAATTGAACTAAATAAAAGTTAGGGTGAAATTGAAACTTGAGTGAAAATTAGAAGATGAAAAGTACACTTTGGTAATAAATAGTTTATGATAGATGTAAGTATAAAAGAATCAAGAATCCTATAATGTATTTTATGTGTTCAACTATATTTATCTAGAAATTAAATAATAAAATGTTGGCCTTTATTCGATCCTAAGTGCACTATGCAATAATATAGTGAGTTGTATTAAGTAGGACTCTAATCATAAAGCATTATTGCTTGTTGATTCTTAATTAATATTAAAGTGCAAGTAAATTTTGCACAATTATACTAACCTTTCATGGTAGCCCCATTTAGGCTTTTTTATTGCTATGTATTATGCCTTCTATTTAGTATTCTTTAACAATTTATTTTTTTTTATACAAGTATAATGGCTTTTCAATAAAGTAAACATTTTCCTTTTTACTTTATTGGCAACTTTGGCAACATGATTCTTATTGTCAAATTTTTTTATAGATTTTGGTTTAGGATGGAATTCCTAACAAGGAATGTCATATATTTCCTAAATAATACTAAAATTTGCTCCCCTTTTTTTATGTACCCATGTTTATTTTTGCCTTCTAACCATATATACTTGGATTGGAGTACTTGTTATAAAATAGTAAAGCCTATATTTACCAAATGCAAGTTTTATTCCCATTAGTAGTTAATAATTCTTTATATTTTAGAATAAATTTAGTCTTATTAAAATCTAGGTTGGTGTAAATTTTAATGAAAAACCTAATAATGTATATCTATGTGTTCAAAAAATTTAGACCTGTTTAGGTACATGTCTTGAGAAATTGCATATCATAACATGTTTATAATTTTTGAAAGTGAGTGACTATGTGATATAGTCATAGTTTGTTTTTATTGTGTATCCATGTCTCTTGTTTCTATTTGTATATTACAAAGATGCTTTTGGGTAACAATGATGAGCAAACTAAACTATTATGATGTTCTTTATTAAAATAGAGCTTCTGTATGATGTTATCTAGCTAGTAAGTTTATAATGCCTATTTGTGTTTCTCATGTCTCAGATTCTTGCTTATGTTTCTTAAGTTCACAAGGTTATTCTTCCTGAGGAACTCATTGATCATAACTCCCTGACACTTAATCAGGTACCAAATTTATGTTGATTTTATTATGTTCTTGCTCATTAGCAAATTTTCTTGTAGTTATATGAAGTAGGAATTATGTGTTTCAAAAAATACAAAACATAAAGTGTATTTATAAAACATTATAATTTATGGACCCTACATTATCATGATACAAGGATTTTACTAATAGCCTACTTGGAATTTTACACATATTCTTTATGAATAAGTTGCATTTCTATTCCTTATACTATCATGGATAAAGAAGTATTATGATGTTCACATAACAAGATATATGATTAGAACTAGGGTGGTGTTTATCCTATTATTATTGTTAGAATAGATAAATTTGCAATAACTATGATTTAAACAAACAAGTACTTATTGAAATATACCAAGTTGGCTGTTTTATAACATTTAGCTTCTCATTGCCATTTTATTTTTTTTATCTTTCCAGATTGAGAATAATATCATTCGATGTCCAAATCCAGAATATGCAAAGAAAATGATAATTGTTATTGATGATATCATGGGAAAAGGTGATTCTATTAGTGGTGTTGTGACATGCATTGTAAGGAACTACCCACATGTAAGTTTCTTTTCCCCTCTCCATTAGTAATAAAAGGAAACCAAATTACTAACTAGTAAGTAGCGGTGCACAAGTAAACTTATGAAAGGAATAACAAGAATGAATTTTCTTAAGGAAAACTCAAGAATGTTTTATTTATTTAGTGCTTCTTATATGGCTTTAAGTAAAAAGATAGCTAAGAATTAACAAAGTAAAATTTAATCAAACTAGCTATCATTTGGCTTACATTTAAAATTTAGCCTCCTATAGCTTACTAGCATATGGCTAAGGACCTCATAGAAATTCCATAGAACTATAGAGTCCTTATCTAAACCTAATAAGTTTATGCCTTTTGTCATATATTAAAGATTAAGTGGTTTCCATATATATACAACATGTTTTAGCTTCTCCTCAAATAACATCATAGCTTAACCTAGATACTTTCTTTGCAACTTTGTTCATCTATGTAATATGTTCTTGCATGATTAATACATAAAAGGTGTTTTGTCATTCTTGCAAGCTAAAACCTTTTACTTTAAAATATTATGTTGAATTTTTAAATATTTTTGCTAGTTTTGCCCTTAAAATAGATAGGAGTTATGACATTATTACTTTTCAAGGGCTTAGCTCTCCAATATTTGACAAACTAGAAGCTAAATTGGCTAAAGCTATTATATCAGTGCCTGCAACCAAAGGCTTTCAAATTGGTAGTGGATTTGCAGGCGACTAACCTATATATGACTTTAAGGGTGCCTTTGTTTTTTCAAGTTATTAAATTACTTTGAATGAATAATTTGATTATGTTCTTATGGCTTAAGACAATTTTCATAGGCACTTTTCTGCTTGGGAGTGAACATAATGATGAATTTTATATAGATTAACATGGATAGATTAGGACAAGAACAAACTACTTTGGTGGAATATAGGTATTTGTTTTATTATATTTGTAATTGTTTACAGACATACTGTGATACATTTATATACATAGATTTGCTTTACTAATATTATTAGTGTTGGTGATTAAGGTGGAATTTCCAATGGAGAAATCATAAACATGAAAATAGCTTTTAAGCCAATAGCTACTATTGGAGTAAACCCAATCTATCCATTTCTCTCTGCACATTCAAACATAAGCCTTCATAGACATACATGAAATATAATTTTCTTTCACTATCACATAAAAAATGATATACTTTTTACTTTGCATGATTTGTGTGGGAATTTCTTATTGTTGGTGTATGTCCTAGAGCCAATCATATAGATGATTGAAGTTATATACAATGTATTATGTTTTAGGCAATTTAATTATTATATTTTATTTTTATTATTATTATGCGCAATTTATAACTTAATATAATAATTATCCTTGGAATAGCTTTGCTATTCCTAAAATGCCCCTAGTCAAGTATAATTACGAAAAGGATAGTAATAATACATCGAGACTAGCATGTATAGTGACTGATGATTACGAATTATGGATATGTGATATCAAGTCAATACATGAGTACATTGCTAGTGAACAATGTACTAGACTGACCCACTATGAGAATATTGCATGGATAAACGTGTCATAAGTTATTCTCATATGATCACAACTACACATAAACCTTTGACCTGAAGTCACTACGGTTCCCTACATGAGGAATTACTCACTTTAATATTGTCCTATGTCACCTTTAATCAGGATGACAAGTAGGGCATTGATTGGGTGTGTCATAAATCATGCAGAGGGAAGTGAGTGATGTAAATGGGATTTTGTTACTCTTGTATAAAAGAGAAATATCCTTGGGCCCCTTGATTGAGTGAGACTTAGAAATGCATGGCCATGCTCAGTTAAATTAATATGTGATATTAATTATTTATTTTAAGTCTACTCAGTATCAAGAAATATAAATTAAACATTGACGAGGATGATACATTCCATGCCTCCAGTTCAATTTGAATATTATTACAAAAGGGTTATGATGCGAAACGTTGATCATATGTTAGGTGGATGTCGAATCACAGACATTCTTACTACTTGAGTGGCAGTGATGTATTGCTAGATACCGCTTACTGTCTATGACTCAATAAATGAGTCATTGTCAACGTAGTAAGAACCTACAGGGTCACACAAAAGGAGTAGGAATAAGACAATAATTAATTGGACTTTAATTATATTAATATCCAATTAATTGAACTTATTTTCGTGCATATATATATTATTAAGAATAATAATTCATGTTTTATATATATATATATTATGTGATATTATTTGATATTAAAGTAATATCAAGTAATTATCTTATCAGATATTAGATAAATATATTATGAGATAATATTATTTTGATATTTGATAACTATATGCAATTATCTAATATTAAGATATTTATATTATGAGATAATATTATTATCTAATATTAGATAATTAATAGATAAGTCCTATCTCTTCCCATTATCTCTAGGATAAGGATAAGATGAGTTGTTAAGTGTGATTAGGATTTTGGAAGCATTATCCTAGTAGGACTAGGATTATGGCTTGCCTAAGTTCTATAAAAGGGGACTTGAGGGCAGCACTTAATAATCACGTTTTTAAGCTTCCATATAAACCCTAAATCACTCAGAAAACATCCAATCCTAATTCTTAGAGAGAAAAACGCATCCTAGCAGACGTGTGGAGGGTGAGAAGTCGTTGTTCACTCCGTGTGGATAGCGTAGAGACGCTGTACCTTCCGGCCGGCGTTTGATTCATCCGCTCTCAAGTTTTGATCAATAGAAACACGAGTGCCCAATAGGTAAAACCCTAATTATTGACTTATGCTTTTTGCATGGATCCTAGGTAGAATTTGGATCAAAATTTAAAATTCCGCTGCATGTGATAATCCGAATTCCTAACACTTATTGGTAAATAATATTTTGAATATAATGGATGAAAATCCAAATTAAAAGTGTTTGTAATAATTTTGTTAACTTATTTAAAATGTTTCATGTTCTTGCCTTATGGTTTATTATATATCTAGAGATGAACATTTTAGTTTAGCTTCTTAACTTGGCTTATAGTAACAAAATGAAGAATGATTATTATTTATTTATTATAAGATAAAATTTGTGATGACTCTTATGTAGAGAAAGCAACATACAGTGACTAGAGATAAGAAAGAGATACTTTTAAAAGCCCTTAATTGCCATGATCCTTGTGTTGTTCCAAGAGGTGATACCTTTTGTCGTCTATTAATTGTTTACTTTCACCATAATTTGTTATCTTTTCTTTTAGGTGTTTACTTTTTTATTATGTTATTCCAAAAACTTATTGTCCTTAATAACAAAAAAATTCTTAACTCTTAAAAGCCCTTGATTGCCATAATCATTGTGTTATCCTAACATGTTACTATATATTTGGTAGCATAGCTCCTATAATTCACATTCACTACCATCTTTATAATTATAAACATGGCATAATTTGAGGCAAATTTTAAAGCATATGGGGCCAATTGAATTCAATTTGCTCTATGTTCATTTGTAAAATGGTTGTGAAGCGGTTTTGGCAACAAAATTTTCATATATGTTACATAGAAACTTTTTACCTTCATATAAAGTACTTTGTATATGAAAGGAAGAAGAGGCAAAAAATTGATACCTTTTTATTGTCCTTTAGTTTACTTATATTTTCAATAGGAAAAATTCTAACATTATTTTATAAACTTGTATAGTGGAAGCTATGGTTGCTTTGGTGCTTATGGACCAATTGATGGCACAATATGCACAACGTAATTTGTTTCCTATTAACCCAAAATTGCAAGAGCCCTTATTACCTGTGTTAAAAAGCTAGAAGAAGTGCCTTTTTGAAAGCTTGAATGGTTTTTAGTCTATGTTTATGGAATTGTAATAATTTTTGCATGTTTTTTATCATCTTATATAAAGATATGGTTTAGATTGTTTTGTGCTCTTGCTTGGGACATGTTTCTGAAATGACCTAGTTATAAATAAAAAGGTAGATGGTACTCTTGTAATGCAATGATCTAGTAACTCTATAACAAAATTGCAATTTTCAAGGTTTTGTTTCTTATTAATACTGCTTTATATTAGAATCAAGGTTAATTCTATGGAGAATTTAAGGTCTTAGGAAGTTAGTATTTTGTATTATTGGATGACTTTTTTAAATTTATCAAAGTAAATAAATCAAACTAACAACATGAACTTTAATGCAATAAAGGCCATTTGATAATGCACACATTCAATTTCCTAAGCATTTGAGTTCTCTATAAAATCTTCCTCACATTAAATAACACAATGTTAAACTAAATAATAGGCTAATTATGTTGCAACAAACTATTATATAGGTATGAATTTTTTCGGCATAAATTATGCTACCTTTTTTTGAAATTTAACCTAATTGTAGGTGCATGACACTTCCATTTTTAAATATATACACTTATTTTATTTTTCTAGATTAGAGAGGTGGATTTATATTCAAAATAGAAAAAAAAAAGAGGCAAGTGTATATATAAATGAAGGAGGTAAGTGTATATCTAAGAAGAAAGTGCATGTATATATTTTTAGGTTTATATTAAATTTTAGTAAAAATAAATGTAAGTGATCCATTTATTTATCCATCCATCAGAGTAGTGGCGTCATCATTGTTTATTTTAATAGTTCTCAAACACTTTAACAAAACATAAAAGTAATTTTAAAAATTTTATAGGTCACCAATGCAAGTACATTCATATTTTAACTAAAGTTATGGTAATAAAATTTTGTATAAAAGAAAATAATTTGAGTAAGACTCAAATGTACATTTTCCTTAATCTTTCTTTTTATCGATGTATTATTATCTTCAAGAAATAAAATTTCAAATGTTTTGACATTTGTTTTAAGCAAAATTTTTCTTAATGTTAAAGGAAAAGGGGATAATATAAATTAGGTTTTCCTCCATGGCTCTATTTGTTTTGTTAAAAAAAAGAGAAAAATTCATTTATTTATTTAATTATATGTAATTAAATAAGTTTTATATCTATTATATATTTTTTATTTCAAAAATTAATGCATGGTGATATAGTAACTTGTTTATTTAATTATATATAATTAGATAAGGTTCATATCTATCACATGCGTTGTAATTAAAAATTAATGCATAATGATATAGCAATAAAGGAAAATAGCTTATTTAAGGCTGCATTTATTTTTTGAAAGACATTTTTCATAAGAAAATCTTATTTGCTTTTATATAAATGAATGAATAGCATATTGCCTTTACACCTTCTCATAAAAAGAATCATATATAAAATTGTAGTAATGGAGGAAAACAACTAAACTCTCATTAAAAAATAAAAAAGTTATCTTTTCCTAAACTCTTTATATTTAACACTAAACATATAGAATATTCACTACTACAAAAAAGCCTTTTAATATCAATTGTTTAACACATTCTACATTGCTTAATACTCGATATATATATGAGCATTATTGTATATCTAGTACATTCAACTTTTGATCTTGAGTTGATGTTGAATACAAATAACAACATCAATTGTTTTACAACAAGACTAATGTGTTTAGTTACAATATAGTATTTGATAATTGAAATACAATGTCAATTTTTTGAGGTAGTAAGTGATGCTAATAATCAACTTTTCATAACTTAAACTTTAATTAAAATTGCAATTTTTTTAATAACTAACATTGAATGTGAAATGAAATGATGAGTTTATAAAATAACTAACATTATATACTAGTTTTTTTTAAAAAAAAAAACCTTGAAGAATTCTCCTAAACCTTACCATCTTCAAAGCAATATTCAAACCTAACTATAAAATCTAGTAACTTATATTACTATACAAGTAGTAACTACAATATTCAAGCCCTATCTAAATGTCTTTATGATCATGATTAATATCCTAAATACAATAAATAGGAAAAAGAGGGAGAATAATACATTTATTTAGGTCTAAATAGTAGAAGATATATAATAAAACATTGCAAAAATTAAAATAGTACCTCTAAATGCTGAGATAGAACTTACACTATCTTCCAAATATGGTCATTGACAAAAATACTTATGAATTCCACTATGGCAAAACAATGGCACAGGGATGTCAAAATTGAGACTATAGGTGAAATATTAATACAATATGCTTTTATTAGAGATGATTTAATTACCTGACTTATGCTATTAAGCTTTGATAGTATTATATGTCGTTTACATTACTCACATGATCTTAGCCTTTTCTATAGAAATACCCATTGATTTACTTTTATAAGGAAGAAATCCATTGCCTTTTGTTCAAGAAATCCATACCAACTAAAACTTTAATAATGAAATCAAAAACAAAGAATCTAAACAAATGAATACAATACATAAAAAATATATTTTTTTAATTAGGTTTAAAAGAGAAATGAAGCATTTAAACTAACCTTACTATTGAGAAGAAGATGCTTGCAAAAGCAAATAAATGGTTGAAATTAAGCAAAAGTGATTTTTGATGTGAAGAAATTACAATCAACTTCTTACTCAAAAAAGAAAATCAATTAGTTAAACTCAAGCAAAGGTGATAAATGATCTTTTGAGTGAAGAAATTGTATTAGATTTTGTAGGCCTATCTCTATAATAGATTTCTAATTTATTTGATAGTCAGGATAGGTTTTGAATTTCAACTATTACCTTTGTTTTCACAAGTTTTAAAGAGAGAAAAATTGTGTTGTTTAAATATTCCATATCAATTATAAAATAAAGCTAATGTATTAAGCCTAAACTTTCCCACCTTTATTATACAACAAAATTGACATGGAGTTTTGATTTATTACATATCAAAATTGACAGATATAATAATATTAGACTAAAATTGACTCAATTATACAAATTATATATATTAGAATTTACAATTTACATAACTGATATCCAAAACACAACTTACTTTAAGTAAAATTAGTAACATTAGAACTCTTCCATTTTATTAGATAGAACAACAATAAATTGAATATAAATAAAACAAATGAGAAAGGAAACAATCCATAACAATGATATATTTTTCCATTTTTTTTATTTCCATATCACTATATAAACAACAAACTTCTTATTTACAATGCATAAATGGCATCCTTATATAAATTAAAAGGAAAAATGGTTATCTTTTGCTTGTAATTCTTTCATATTGATTGATGGCTTCTAAAGCCCTTAATTCTATCAAATTTGTATCTATTAACTTTAAGGTATTTAATTACTTTATTTGCTATGAACTTGTAAGATCTCTTTGTTTTAGTGCAAAAAATGGCATGCTTCTTACTTTGTGTATTAAGTTGGACATACTATATAAAGTAAATAATATATCGATTCTTGCATTGAAACACAAGGTACATTAGAGGCTTATAGAAAATGAAGCAATTAAGTGCCTTAAGATTAATAGATACAAAATTTATGAAATATAATGATAACACATGCTAATTTATCATTGCTTTGCAATCCGTATTTGTAGTTTTCTTGATATTCCTAAATATGTTTGTTGACATGGATGGGGAATCCTTATTTATATGCTAAGAGCAAATCGTTAGATGGTGTGCAAATTATTGATAAACTATTACGATAATTGAAATTGTTAGGCATTATGTAAACTATTGACAAACTATTAAGCCATCATGACGATTTGAATGACTATATAGTCATTAGCATACTTTTAGACGTTAATTATTTTTTAAAATTGACATAACGTTTCAAAACCACATCTATTTATAATAAATAATTAACATAGTTTATTTTTTTATACAAATCCATCCTGACATTTTTCTAGCAACAACATATAGAAAATTACATTAGATCATTAATGCAAACATTAGCCATGCATTCCTAGCAGTACTAGGTGAAATATAGGGATAACACATCCATTGATGTTGCACATCTAGAAAAGTTTCAAATTTTATGATCATGGTGATCATATCAAACCATATATATCTTTTTTCTACCATTAAAACGATTTAAGGGCATAAGATAACTATGGTTCGATGAAATGCTTATGATTATAAAATGTAAAGCTTTTCTAAATGTGCAGTAAGAATGGATATGTTGTTCTCTTATTCTACTTAAACAAAAGATAGAGTGAAAGAGAAATTTATAGACAGAATGAGAATCTATATACATTTATTATTAAAAAAAATCAATGTCATAAGTTTTGATATTTTCTTGATACATATTAATTTATAAAGCTTAGTATTTATTATAGGTTGGTAAATATCTATTACAAGTTATAGGTCCATAAATATTTATTATAAGTTAGCTACCCATTTGTGTACCTTTAGACACTAGTTGTAATAAAAAATTAATATCATTTATCTTTTTTAAAAAAATTGTAACTTTTATATCCTGATATTTTTCTAATAATGACTTACATAAAAGATATATAATGTTTATAAACATGACCTCTTTGAGAAAAAAAGTGATGGTAATTTTCTACACAATAGAAGGCAGAAACATGGTTCATAGAGGCAACAGTTATTGATTTCACTGCTTCAAAGAAAAGTGATAATAATTATCTTTATAGCATCCTTGAAGTAGTCCCTTGCTTTTATGTCCATGGCAACCATGCATATTTTATCCTCAGTCCCTTGCTACCATGTATTCCATTGCAATGATATTCTTAATCCCTTGCTTTTATGTCCATCATAGATTGTAAAAACTTGACACAAATTATGGTCGATGAGAGGATAGTATCCCAAGAGTAATGACTTTTATCTTAGCAACTGATGATTAAGCATCATTAATCATTTATTATCCTCATATGTCACTTAAATAAAAAAATAGAATAAAAATTTAAATGAAAAATGGAGTAAAAGTGAAATTATGAAGTGAACACCTAAATGAAAAATGGAATAAAAGGCTTGAAATCGAGGATGTAATTTATAAGTAATATAGAAAATTCTATGTCGATTATTAATAGTTAACCTATGTCTTAAAAATGAATTTTTTTTATATTGAGTTTGTTCCCATACCATTTAAATGTTGGTTTTTTGGAAAATTAATGTTGTAAGTGTTCACCTTGAGAATGTCATAATGCATTTTAATTGAGTAAACCATTAAAATATAAATAATCTTTACATTTTCCAATAACACTATAAATATAAATATTAATTAATTGTAAATATCTTTTAGATGTTGACTTTCAAGTGTAATTAACATCTAAAACACCAATGTTTGTAAATGTAATCAATAATTGATTATTGACATTCATTTAGACATCAATTTATTGTACAACCATCATATTAAGTTTTCCAATGCTAGACCTTCCATATCCCATTGGAAAATAAGGCTTTATAATGTCAATTTATTATTTTAACTGATGTAATAAGTTACACTTATTTTGAAAAATGTGACCACCTATTATAAAGACAATTTTTATTTTAACTGATGTAAATGGTGCAACCTTAAATGGTAAATCTGTAGTAGCAATTTTCCACCATCTTATTAATTTATATATTCTTATGAAAGATGTTTTTCACTAAAACAAAGTCTAAGATAAGAGATATTTTCCACCACACTTTTCATATTTAATTAAACAAATAGAACATGTTTTATTATTTTAATATTTTATAATTATAATACGAGTTAATGAAAGTATTCTTATGAAAAATATTTTTCATTCCACCAAAGTTTTACTTAATTGTTGGCATGATCCTCAGTGGAAATAATTCTTTTATTCATGAATTATTATAAGTATTGAAATTATTAAGAATGAAAATATATTATATTTAGGAAAAAGCCATGGGAGACTTCCATTATATTATTCAAGATCAAAATATTAATGCATCGAAAAAAGGGGGCATAAAATTAGTCCAATTATGGCTTTATGAGTATGTAACCATTCATATTTGTTGGACTATATGTAAACAAGAAACATTCATTAACTTTATTAAAACTTAAGAATATTCTTTTTTTTTTTACTAGTAGGGATTAAAACTTAAGAATATTCTTTTTTTTTTACTAGTAGGGATTCCTACTATAAATTGTGAGGATAATTACTTTAAACACATGTGTGCGCATGCATGAACACTCACATATACATATATTTTGTCCATCACTTATATTAAATTATCTTCACATTTTCTTATATTAGTTAAAAAGGAAATTTTTTACTTTAAATAAAATTTAAAACATTTAAAATTTCACTTATTAAGCATAGTGACACATATAAAAGTAGAGAATGGAAACAAAAAAGATATATATATATATATATGCTACTTTTTCTTAAATAATAAATATCTAATTATTGGTAATAATTTAAATTTTGTATGCATATATTGTTCTCATAAAATAAAATTTTTGGATTTGTGACTATATTTTATAAAAAAAGGAAAGAAACAAAGAAGGTAGAAGTAGTAGAAAAACAACAACAATCTTGCTAGGTTAAACCTAATAAGATATGAAACTGAGGTTTTTTTTTCCAACCTTTAGAAAGTCAATCAAATTTAATCTAATACACTGCTGAGGTTGTTAAAGTGTTAAAGTTGGTTCATATGAGATGAGGTATCAAATTGTGGTTAAAGAAATTAAATTCTTTCTTACTTTGAATATTTCAAAACTACTATTCTTCACTTGAAGAATTTAATTATCCAGTCATTGATTGCATCTATTATTGTATCATATCATCACAACTTGTTTTATGGTTATCATGACCAGTATAAAAATATCTAATTAGCACTAACTTCCTAAATAGATATCTTTACAAGCCTTTAATACTCTGATACTCTTATTAGATTATTATTATAGAAGAAGCAGATATTAAAACTCAGAAAATAAACTGCATATATTATAAGTTTAAAAGCTATATACATACATGCATATAGATATATATACACATATACATACATCCTAAAAATATTATTTATGCAAATATAATAATTAACAAAACATTTCATATTATAACCATTGAACCCATTTCAGATAGTATTCTTTAGATATCATAGAGAAATTAGAAGGTCACTATACAAGTATCAATATACTGCTTCGGTTCCATGGTCGATACCTATCTTTAATTTAATACAATAAAAGCATGAGTATGAAATATACTTAGTGAGCGGTATTTATCACCTTATATAAAATATTTTTGTCACAAAAGATTAACCTTATCATTATGTACAATTCGTATCTAATGTCTTATGAGAAATTTTCCTTATGTATATCATTGGTACAATTTATCATAGAAAATGACAATGATAGATATACAAGTATCACTTTATATCTTCAATCCAATCTTATCCCCTCGCCATCCTAGGCTTTAAGCCACCAATCTTTTCCCACAATTACTAATCACTCCTCTTCTTCTTTATGAAGGACGTTATATCTTCCCTTCTTAAATCAAAATAAGTAATAATAGGATGTTAACACATTAACTATTTTGTCTATTTCTAAGTGTATAGTCAAATACCCACCATGCCATAAGTATTTTATATGGTACATTAATATGTCATATACATTTAAATTCCTTCTTGACAATTCTCAAGGAGTTTCAAGCAAAATTGTATTTGTACCATAGCTTGGAGCCTCTTTTTGTGCTCCTAAATTCATTTTGAATTTCACCACAATTTGTTTTAACATTTCTAACATTTTATTATACAAGATACAACAATAAAATTGGTTAAAATACTTCCATGGATATTGTTCACTTAAAACGCAAAGGAAGAATTATAGAACAGGACAACATAGGGGCACATGAAATTAAAATCCTTTTTCACTAATCAAATGGAATCCAATTGTTACCAAATTTTGCCACAATATTCCTAACACATTAAATGAAATATAACTTGAGTGTTGTACAAATAATTTCATAGGTTTACTAATGTATTAAAAGAAAAAACTCAGATAAGCCAAATTCAAATAACTTCAAAGTTGTTGAAATAAAGCTATCATTTAGGCAACTAAATTAACTCCGATTGCCCCAAATTTTGCCACAAGCTTACTAACATCCCAAATGACATATCTTAGGAGTTTCATAATTTTTATTATTCATTTAATGGGTCAAATAAATTGAAACCCAAGACCAACCAAAGCAAGGTTCTGAAATAGGCAGAATTAGGAATTTCATCATTAATTTACCTTATCACCTACCTAAAAATTTTCAAAAATTCTTAAACATTCATCCTAACACCAAGTATGACCATATAATGCTGAAAATTTAATTTTTAAAATTCTCAAAACTTCAATTACACTAGGTATCCTAAACCTCTATTTAGTATCATATGAGATAAGCTGGTTTCAATTCCACAAATTCCTATTTCCATTTTTCCTAAATAATTTTTAATAAAGCCTTTTTCCATCATTCACAACATCAACTTATCAACAACATATGATCATAATGTCATTTAGATAATTTCAAAATAGAACCATATATCATCATACCACAAATAGCAATATGGAAAATACAAACTATTAATAATATCATCTTCTACTTAGGAAAAGCCTAAGAGTAGAAAAGAATAACCACTCACCTAATTTTTTTTCACTTTTAGTTTCCAGTAGCCTTTTAGAACTACAAGAAGAAGCTTCATAACCACAAATTAAATTTTAGATATTTAGGAAGAAGAATAACCATAAGTTATGAGGGAATTTGAAGAAAATTCTTTGATTGCCTTAGTATTTCAAGTTGTAAAACCCCCTTTTTGTTTTCCTTGAAAATACTGGCCTTCTTCCTCTCTTCTCTCACATTTTTTTTAGCTAAAGAAGTAGCCAAGTATTTATACTTCCAAAGGAAACCCTAATTGAGAAAATCTTTTATTTATTTGCTATTTTATCTTAAATTTTAAAAATAAAAAATCTTGGGACAATTGGAGGGGCTGGCTATCACATTTTAAAGGTTGAAGATTCAAAAAATAATTACCCCTATAACCAATAAAATTAATCCACATAAAATGGGTAATTAGGATTTATTACAAAATGATCCAAAATTTTACATTTTCTCATTTTGGTTCTTAACTTCCCTTGGAAGCTTGGGCCAACCATAGGTTCATATTTTTTGACCTTAAAAGCGAAATTTAGGCCTCCAAAAATTAGGCTAAACTAGCCAATACAAATAAAAACTAACCCACTTAAAAAGATAAAAATAATTTATTACAATTTAGCATCAAATCTTTCATTTTTTTACATTTTCACCCGTACCTTTAAATATTTTTTAAACTTCACTTTTAATCTTCCACAATCATTTTTAACCCCTAAAAATTAATTAAGTTAGCCATAAAATTTTAAAATTAATTTGCTATATTTTCATTCATTTTCTCACTTTTTCAATTTACTGAGTTTTGGAATTTCAATAAATTCCTAAACAAAATTTTCTAAACCTATTACTGAATTTTTAATTTTTTTATCTATTTTAATACGTATTAAAATTTTTAAATTTATTCTAGTTAGGCTCACTCTCAAATTACTTTTATGATTCCTCTGAATTTCACTCGATTTTTCTACTGACTTTTCTAAATTAGGATTTTCTAGAGAAATTTCTTACTTAATATCTATTATCCTATTTTGGGATATTGCACATATCCAAGATAACAACCATTTATGTTAATTTAAAATTAAAGTGTAACATAATAAATAAATAAAATATTATTAGTGCACTTTTGATCAATTAATTGGTGAGCTTGTAGTTTGGATGCTTGTTAGCCACACAACTTATTTATTAAGATGACAAGTTGTTTTATGTAATAAAGCAAAAATGATACCTAACTTTCTATTATTCCTCTATTATTGTCATTTGTTAAGATTGTAGTTATGATCTTATTTTCATCAATTTTAGGTTTATTGAATTACATGTGCTTGAGATTCATGCTCTAATACTTTTTTTTTTCTATTACTAGAATTGATAAGATATTGATACTTTAGACCATGCTACCATTTCAACATAATTGTTATATGCCAATCCATTTTCTTCTTTTGCATGCCACTTAGCATTAAGCTAAATATGTAACTTCACACCTTTGACTTGTGTAGGGACAATAGCCTTACCTTTAATGTTGTGAGACCTCTTATAGCCCTTTAGGTGGGAGCAATTGTCTTTCTAAAAAGATTCATATTCTTGATGTTTAAAAAAAAAGCATTAATTATGCACAATGATACATAAATAAAGTTAGATGTTAACATTACTTAATGATGAATAAAGTAGAATATATACAATTAGTCTTCACAACAAATGCTACATGGCAGGTATGATAAAATACATAATTTTCATGATAAGCAACAGAACTAAAATTAATTCAATCATCATACTTCATAGAATCCTCCATAAATTTACATAGCCATGGAGCAAAAAGGAATCATTCCATTAACCATGGAGCAAAAAGAAATCATTTTGTTATATAATATATCCAATGTCCTAAAAACATACAATAGCACAAAATCACAAAGGCAGCAAGTTAAAATAAGAAAAGCATCACCACTAAATAGTGCATGACCATAATCACATATTCTAGGAATGACTAAACCTTAAAAGCATCACCAAACACAACAAATAAAATAATCATAAACTTAATGATAAACGAGACTATCATAATCACTATACACATACATATGCATCCTAACTAGAAAAAGCCAAATAATCCTTTAACATTAAAAAATATAATGAAAATAAGATAGAAAAATGTACCTAAGAATCTTTATAATGGCTAGAAAGAGCATGAAACTAACTTTGAATGCAACTAAAAATGCTATGAAGCTTTGATAATCATTGAAAAAATGACGATAATGGAGGTTATTGTTAGAGAAGTAAGTTTTAAAAACTAAAATAATGTGGAATAGGGAAAAAATGGAAGTTATGTAGCCAAATCATTTACAAATCAATTTTTAATTTAATAATTAATATCTTTTATAAATGATATTGAATTAATGCAAAAACAAATATATAAAGGGACAATATTTATAAAAATACCACTACACCATTGATTTCAATGTTGGTTAAATAAATAATTGACATCTTAGGTTCTCTTAACACTAATAGACTAATGATTCACATTCACTGTTGATATTGATTAAGTATAAAATTGATATTATAAGCTTTTTAGTATTTTTTAAACATAGAAACTGCAACAAAAAGACATTAATTATGATCTTAACCATCATCTTAAGTTTTCCAAGAATTTAAAGAATGTCAACATGTCAAAATAGGCATCAGTTAAGAAAATTAAAGTCTTATATTTGTTTAACATTGTAAAGTAACAATTTGCATTCACTTTTGATGTAGGTTAAGTATAAAATTAATATTGTAAGTTTCCTAGTATTTTTTAAAATGTCATCATATTAAAATAGATGTTAGTTATATTAACTAATTATTATTTTATTTGTCTTAAGACTTTCTAAAATGCCATCGTATCAATATAGATATCAAATTTACCTTTGACTAATGTCTATCAATTGATGTAAAATTATCATTCTATAATGCTATGAAAGTTATGCTAACAAAACATTTACATGTTAGTTTTTAATTTAATAATCGAATCTTAAAGAAACAACATCTAATTATTACAAAATAGACTATAAAGTTAGGATAATATTTATAAAAATACTACTACTATGTCAACTTCATTGTTTATTAATTAAATAATTATATTTTATGCATGCTTAGTGTTGTTTACCTTACTTTCAATGTTGGTGTGGTAAAAAATTGGTATATTAAGTTTTTCAATATTTTCAAATATGAAACTACATCCAAATAGACGTCAATTATAAGTTTAACCATCATATTAAGTTTTAGAGGGATTTCAAAAATGTCACTACATCAATATAGATGTTAATTATATTTATTAACCATTGTCTTATTATTTCCAATAATTCAAAAATACCATCAAGTTAAAATAGATGTTGATTTCATTTATTAACCATCATCTTATCATTTTTAGTAATTTAAAAAATGTCACCAGTATATACATTGGTTTTAGCTTTAATTGACGTATATCCACCAATGTCTGTCAATAAATTTGTAGTAATGATTATAAGTAGTATAGATTTCATGCAGGCCCCGATCAATTAGATTTTAGACTTGAGTATGCCTTATAAGGCATCTATCTTGACTACTTTGATAACTTAGACTAGTCTTTTTAGGTTAATGGATTAAGTGTAGCTATTGTCTTAGGCTAGTCAAGCTTGGGGCATTAGAAATGGTATTAAAGTGCTTACTAACCGCATACTTCAATTGATGCAAATCTTAGGCCATTATTTAACAGGCCTAATTAGGACATTAGGCCATTTGAGTGAGGAGATTTTAAAGCCCTGCATCAGCTAGGTTTAAGACTCGAGTATGGTTTGTATGGCACTTAAATTGAATATTTTGACAAGTTGAACTTGTTTTTTAGAGCAATGGATTAGGCTTGGCAGTTGTTTTAGGTTAGTCAAGGTTGAGATGTTATAGATTTATTCCTCCAAATTTAGGAAGAAAAATCATTCAATTTGGTGATTTTTATATATGTATATTTGCCATAAGTATAGTATATTTTTTCCACAACTTTTATTGTAAACCTAACTATGAGAGAGCTACTAACATTTTCCTAATATGATACCAATGATAATTCACCAAGGGCGCTTAAATCATGGTAGAAGTAATACTTTGCTATGAGTAAAGTGTTCATATAGTTTAATTTATGATAGAAATGATACTTTGGCATAATTAAAGTTTTCCTATGATATAATTTTATTTTTACTTTTTGTATAGTTTTTGAATTTTTATTCATATTGTAAGATGCAAAATCGCCATTATTTTTAAATTTTGATAGCATAATTCATAGTACAAGTGATGATTAATTGTATTACATTATAAAAATCATGAAAATAGAAAACAAATCATTTTTATTTTTTTTAACATTTAATTCCTACAACTCTAAAATAGCTTGTCTAGATTAGCCTCGATTTGAGATGTCAAAAAGTAAGCTTGCTCCCTACTATAGCAATAAATTAGTCCATTTCTAGAATTGGCTAAGGATATTTGTCTTCTTTTATTCCTAACAAAAACACATAATTTGCTATAGTTAGAAAGCTTGAGGAAAAATTAGACTAATTCAACATTTAAAACACTTTAAATTAATCTTATACCACTTAAGACATCAAACTGTATGTTAACAATGAATTTCTATGACCAAAATAAATGAAATTAGTATTGTGAGTGAGTTTGTGTGCTTTTTGAAAATTAAACTCGAATTTTGTTCTAAAAATTTTTCACCAATATTAAGGTGTGTCCTCATTATTTCCCTAACAAACCTTCTCAACTTTTATTTTATTTCCATTAAATTAAATTATATGTAGTAAGCCTAACAAGAAAGGATTGCAAGCATGACAGGTAATTAATTAAGGCCAGTCTACTTTGCTCTAGAAAATATTGGAGCAAACATGCCTTAGACACGTGACACTATCGTCACCATTGAAAAAAATAATGGAAACTTACTAGTGATATGATTAGGGGCCACATCTATTTGCTACCTTTAGAGATGGTTGAAAAGGAAGCCATTTATGAAATTACACATGAGTATTTCGAGAGAATCATAATTGCAAGTTAGTTCTTTTATGTTGGGCCATGAACAAATGGCCCATTTGCTACATTTTTTATAGACCTTGCATAAGGAGTAATTTAAATTAAGGCAATTGGTAGCTTACAATTAGAGATGTACATGGCTAGTCTATCATGTTTTAGGTTAGACTTTTCATACATAATTGCATGAAATACATGGCCCAAGCCCAAGCTTGATTTATTTAATTTTTAAAAAATTTGGTTCAATTTAGCTTGATTAATTTTATACATAACTCAAGTTCCTATGCAAAAGTTCAATTATTTTTATTTTTATTATTATTTTAAGTAAAAATAAAATTTTAATATAAAAACATACATTTTAAGAGATAATAAGATATTTAAATATATATAAAATATTTAATTATATTAAATTAATTTTTTTGAATTGAAAATAGTTAAATATAATTATTTTTCATAATATATAATTATATTATTAAAAATAAATTTACATAATCAAGTTGGGCCTCTCAAATCTGACTCATGTATAGGTCTACATTTGATAAAAACATTATTAATAATATGATATTGTTAATTAAGAAAAACTTATGTAAAATTAATTATCAAAAGATTCAAATTTATAAACTAATGAATAGAACATTATTTGAAAATATTTTATTTATATTAATTAATTAAAAATGTTACATTACTAAAATGATTAATTTGTTGTTATAAATTAGTTTGTTAAATAGTATATTGTGTTTACCAATTAAAAATTGCTATAAAATAAATTACGCTGAATTGATAAATTAAGAGAACAAATTTTAGAATCTTGATAACATTATTAGTGTCTTCGACTTAGTATGCATAGGAGTGAGGGTGTTTGATATAATATCCTTTTAATAAGTATAAAATTAATATTTTTGATATATTATTGAACTTGAACTTGTAGTTTGTCGTACCCAATCTTCACTAACATAGCACTCAAATTACTAAAATTAACCATATTATACTATAACATGTTTTTTACAACAACACTTAGATTTGGTAACAACTAAAAAGTGTAGCCTAAAATTTAAATAGGCAATAATTCAAATTGTGTTGCTTTTGGTTTAAGCAACACTTATTATATAATATTAAAAAATTGTTACATAATATAAAATAAATAACAGTTAATAATTGTTGCTAAATAAAATTATTGTCTAAGTAATATTTAATTCAGCGTTACTAAATTATGATTCGTAGACCACACACAATCTGTTATTCACTATACAATAGGCAACACTTTTATTGTGTTGCATTTATAAATTGATAAATTAAATTTATTTTATAAATTATTTTACAAAATGAATGTTTTTATATTTTAAAAAATATATTTTTTATTAATTAAATAAATAAATTATTTTTTATTTTAACTAAGCTTTTAAAATTGTATTTTCCTAGGTTCTATTCACTGCCATCGCAACAGCAGCAGCTCGGCCAAGCTACATATGTTTCTCCCTTCTTCAATTTCTTCGAAGATTTCGGTGCTACTCATGACCCCAACTATTCACTGCTATCCTTCTTATAATATATCTACAGATTGCTTTAGCAAACGCTGAGAATACGAATTGCCTCTGCATATATATCGAAACAATACCAAGAAAATCCATGGTTCAAACGGACAAGGACGTACTTTATTGTGAGTTTGTTGTGACTAACCAAACAAGGTATATTGTGATTTTGTGTTTATTAGTCTCCAATATTGTCATCAATTCCAAACAATCTCATTTAATTACAAGTTACTCTCTTTGGTTCTGCGATGTCTCTGCATTATCAAGAATATTTTATGTTGAATTGTGTCTAATTTGACATGATCGATTACTATTGATCGTCCAGAATAATGCACGCCATATGTGTGACGAAATGACTTTCCTTGTGTGCATCTGTGCATTTAACTTCCAAGAACTTAGCTTCTCTCTATTAAAATCATTCTCTATGTCGATGGCTTTTGAAATTTTTGCATGTTTCGTTTTAGATTATATGTTGAAATTAGAGAACTTGCAAGCTAATTGAGCATGTATATATATTTGATTAAAAAATTACTACAGAATGAAAGAGATAAAGGGGTCAAAAATTGATTATATTTGGATTTCATTGTTTTACAGGACTTTCTGAACCTGTATTTCGGATAAAAATACTTACCAATTCCTAACATTTATAACCTTGTGCTGGTCATGCTGTGGCGTCACCCTGAGAATGTTGATTCGGAAAATGTTGAAGTGGTTCACTAGTGTGCTGATGTAAGTTTACAATATATACGCTCATTTAATTTTAAATCATCATATATAGAGATATGTGAAAATGGTTGAAATTTGTTGGGAATCATAATATATAGAGGGATTGAAGCCATGTTGGTAAAAAACCAACATGATCTAATTCGCCTGAACCCCAAATATATGCACCATTTGCCTCTGTGAAACTGATTCCCTAATTAGAAAATTTAACTTTAACTTGGATGTTAGTGATGGGTAGTGTTTTGTCTTGATAATATTCACACTGCAGCCTATTATCCATTTGTAATGTACCTGTAGGATCTGGGATTTTGTTCTGATATATTACTTGGTTTTGAGTCACTCTGATCGCATACAGTATTATACTTATAGGGCATGTCAGTTCTTTGTTGATCTTTGGATGATGTCTAGCCTGTTGCAAGCAACTCCTTAGCCAGAAGCTCATATCTGTGGTTCAATTTGATCTGGTCTCAGCAAGAATTTTAAGCCAAACCGTATGGCTCTGGCAAAGCTGCATTGTAATACAGGTGGGCCATTGTTTCTGTTTGTAATCCACATAGTACACATGGAGGGTACTTCTATGTGTCACTGGTTAAGTGGCAATATTAATAGCAGGTGTGCTGGCAGCGCATAGTAATAGATTTGATTGAATATTCCAACTCAAATATGTTTCCTAATCCACATAGTAACAGATTTGATCAAATATTCATCCTCCCCAGCAGTGCACCTACTATCAAAAACAACATAATCTAATATAACTATAAAGTACTCAAAATTATTCAAATATTTAGTAAGTTTAGTATGGGGTGAGAACATTGTCAAATCATGCAAAATTTTATTAGAGAACAGAGACAGGAGCTAAACTTCTCTCATCAAAATTTCCTACACAAAGAGGGTACTTCTATGTGTCACTGGTTAAGTGGCAATATTAATAGCAGGTGTGCTGGCAGCGCATAGTAATAGATTTGATTGAATATTCCTACTCAAGTATGTTTCCTAATCCACATATAAACAGATTTGATTGAGTATTCATCCTCTCTAGCTGTGCACCTACTATCAAAATCAACGAATCTAATATAATTATATACTATTAAATATAAAAAATTACTGAAATATTTAGTAAATTTAGTATGGGGTGAGAACACTGTCAAATCGTGGAAAATTTTATTGGAGAGCAGAGACAGGAACTATAACTTCTGTCTCATCAAAATTTCCTTCACTGTATTAGCTGTATTGAACCTGCTGATTTTTACCGTCAAATTGCCAATGTCATGAATCTGTACATTGAAACTTTTTTAATGATACTAAATTTACCAGAAAATGCACTATTTTGTAAAAGAAAAAAAGGCATGAATGAAAACATAATCTCAACTAATTTATGATGCCAAATATGCATTTAATTTGATTAATTTTATATATACTGTTTGAGAATTGCAGGATCAGTTAGGTCATTGATGGCTTAAGGTGGCAGACAATCCAGTAGGGTATTAACTGACAAATATGTTTAGATCATTGGGTAACACGGTGCCACATTGGTGTTTTATGCGTTGATTTTCTTTTAGTTTTTAGTTATAGTACAACCTTAATTAATTATAGTAATTTTACAATTGATAAAATAAAATACATTGTTATCTTAGCTCATGTATTCTGCTTCTTCAATGTTTTGGACCTACTGATCTGAACTTGTGTTTTATGCATTGATTTGCTTGTTTTGTGCTAGATGATTAACTTGGTACTCACTAATCAGCAACCCAACCTTTGATTGAACATTTTTGGTACTTACATGGTTTGTTCTCTTGTTTTAATTATATAATAAGTGTAGTCGGAATCGTCCGATTCGCAATTTGAATCGCACAGTTTGATTCGATGCAAACAGAAAATGATGCGAATCTGTCATAGAATCACTGATGCCTTTGTATCGCTGTGATTCAGTCGCGAATCGTGCATGAACCGCAAGAATCGCACTCTGAATCAAAGAGGAGATGTGAATCGGCTAAGACTTTGTTTTGTGTTTTCTGCTAAAAGGAGAACAGCGAAGCAGAGGAGCTGGAAGACTTCCAGCAAACGGGTCACAAACAGAACCCAACCCGGGTTCTGCATGACCCAATTCATAAAGCAGCCCAGACTTTTTTTTTCAATGTTTTTTAGAAAAAAACAAACTGGGTCACATGAAGCCCATAACTTGGAGAGTTGAAGTCATTAATCAGTGACTCAACATATTATAAAAATCTTTTTTAGTTTTCAATGAATCAACTTTAATAACAGTGCTATACGTAAACTGGTAACCCTATCACAGTATTACGGCAACCTTAAAATTTTCAGCTTATATATTATACAAGCATTATGTTTTTTGACTTCAATTTATGATTTTTCATTATTAATGCTTATATTTTGTTATAGATAGGATAATATATATTACTTTTATATGTTTTGTGAATCTTACTAATTCACGATTCATTTCGATTCACGATTCAAAATTTTGACTAACTGATTCGCGATACAATTTGTGATCCAATAACAATGTATATAATAATTAGTTTGCAACTATACAACAATAATAATAAAGTCTTATCCCATTAAGTGAGGTCAGTTACATGAATCGTACAATGCCATTGGGCTTCATAAAAAATCAAATTTTCAATGATATTATTCATCAAGAGATCCCTTTTTATAACTTTCTCCAATGTTTTTTTTGGCCTCATTCTATACTTTTTTACAGGATTAAAGACCATGTGATCAACTATTCTCATTGGTACTTCCAATGGCCTTCTTTGCACATGACCAAACCACCTTAATTGATTTTTTGTCATCTTCTCCTCAATAGATGCTACGCCAATATGCCCTTATGTGCATTCATTTTGTATCTTGTCCTTTTTTATATAACCACACATCCATCTTAATATTCTCATTTCTATTACTCCTATTTTTTGCTCTTGTTGTCCCTTTAGAATCCAATATTCACTACCATAAAGTATAGTTAGTCGTATAGTGGTCTGATAAAACTTCCTTTTAAACTTAGTAGGTACTTTTCGATCACAAATAACTTCATATGTTTTTTTTCATTTTAACTATCCAGCTTGTATCTTGTGTATGGCATCTCTATCAATTTCCCTATTATTTTATAAAATAAATCCTAAGTACTTAAATTTAGATATTTGCAATATATTATACTTTCCAATTCTTATCTCTAAATCATTTATATTTTACTTTTTATTAAATTTGTAATGCATATCCTCCATCTTACTCCTACTTCAACGAAAACTCATTGATTTCAAAACTTGTCTCCAAAGCTTCAATGTATAGTTAATCTCTTCCCGCGATTCCTCAATCAAGACTATATTATCCACAAATAGTATACATTTAGGGATAGACTCTTGTATATCCCTTATAAGAATATCCCAGATTAGATTAAACAAGTAAGGACTCAAGGCTGAACCTTGGTATAGATCTATCCTTATAGTAAAATCTTTTGTCTCTCCTTTAGGAGTTCTTATACTTGTAGTTATTCCATCGTACATGTTTTGTATTGCCCGAATATATGCGACACGAACTCCTTTCTTTTTCAGAACTTTCCACAATACTTCTCTTGGTACTTGATCATAGGTTTTTTCTAAGTCAATGAAAACCATATGTAAGTCTCTTTTTTTACTTAAATACCTTTCCATCAATCCCCATAGAAGATAAATAATCTCTTTTATAGACTTTCTTGGTATAAATCCAAATTGGTTTTCTACAATTCTAGTCTTGTCTCTTAATCTGTGCTCAATCACTTTTTCCTATAACTTTATAATATGTCTTATAAGTTTTGTCCCTCAATAGTTTGTGCAGTTCTGAATATCTCCTTTGTTCTTACATATAAGCATCAAAATGCTCCTCCTTCACTCATTTGATATTTTTTTAAATCTCAAAATCTCATTAAATAACTTGGTAAGCTAAAAAATATCTTGCTTTCCTAAATATTTCCAAACTTCAATAGGAATACCATCAGGACCAACGGCTTTACCATTATCCATCCTCTTAAGAGCTTTTTTTACCTCTCTAATTCGAATCCTACGATAATAAGTTAAATTTTATTTGTCCTTTCGGGTTTCTAATCCTTCCATATCCATAGTCACTCCTTGCTCGTCATTGAAAAACTTATACAAGTATTTCTTCCATCTCTTTTTGATATCTTCATCTGTGAGCAAAATTTATCTTTTTTCGTCCTTAATATACCTTACTTGATCCAAGTCTCTTAATTTTCTTTCCCTATTTTTGGTAAGCTTGTAAATCTTTCATTCTCCGTTCTTTGTTCCTAAATCTTGGTAGAATTCCTCAAAAGCTTTAGATCGTATCTCGCTCACTGCCTTTTTGGTCTCATTCCTAACTGTTTAGTACCTTTCCCAATTTTCAGCATTGTCACACACATGTAAGGCCTTAAAACATTCCCTTTTTAGTTTTGATCTTTTCTTGCACCCTTTCATTCTACCACCAAGATTCATTTCTCAGTTCAAAATCTTTTGATTCACTCAAAATTGTCTTAGCAACTGTCATAACCCTCATAATCATTGCATCCCAAATATGGTTGGCACTTCCTTGTGCTTCCCAATTATCTTTCTCCAATAGTATTCTCTTAAAAGTCATCTATTTCTCATCTTTAAGCTGTTACCACTTGATCCTTGGATTTACAACTTGTTGTCTCTTCTTGTTATGGGTTTTAAAATGAACATCGAGGACCAAGACCCTATGCTGTGTAGTGAGCACTCTCCCAGAATTACTTTGCAATTCTTATAGATTCTTCTATTTGAGCTCTTTACAAAAAAAGAAAAATCAATTTATGACCTTGAAGTTCCACTCTTGTACGTGATTAGATGCTCTTCTCGCTTATTAAAGCAAGTGTTTGAAATTATACGCCACTAAAAAATTAAGAATGGATTGCCCCTCCTCATTTTGTGCTCCAAAACCAAAACCTCCACGCAATCTTGAAAAATGTCTTGCCTCACTACCAACATGTCCATTTAAATCCCTTCTAATGAAAATCTTTTCTTCTTGTGAAATTACTTGAACCAATTGCTCTAAGTCTTCTTAAAACTTCTCCTTCAAATGTGTCTCCGATCCTACTTGTGGTGTATAGGCACTAATAATATTGATAGTTTCACGAACAACTATTAGTCTTAAAGATAAGATCCTATCCCCGTCCTTTTTACATCCATCATATTCTTTTTCCAAATTTTATTTACAATAATACTAACTCCATTCTTTCCTCTAAATTTCTCTGTGTACCATAATTTAAAACCTCTAATATCTAACTCCTTAACTCTTTCTTTAACCCATTTAGTTTCTTGAAGACACATGATGTTAATCCTTCTTTGAATCATGTTGTCTACAATCTCCAAAGACTTACCTATTAGCTTGCCGATATTTCAAGTATCAAACCTAATTATACTTTTCCGGACTAGCTTCTTTACCCACATTTGTTTAGAAAAATGTGAGAACTTTTGCTCATTTAACATTACATCTGAGCATCGATACAGTAGCTCTAATTCATTTGACACTGTACGCGAGCCATACAGCACATTACTTCTAGGTAACGACCTAACATTAGTACTAATAAATTATTGTGTGTAATCCATATATGAGATTTTGACAAAGTTTTACTTTGACTGTTGAAGGCCTAATATAACCCCTAAGGAGAGAAGTGCCCTCATTTAGGTTACGGGTTAGCATTGCCCAACTCGGCTAATATATATATATATATATATATATATATAAGAAGAAGAAGAAGAAGAAAGAAAGAAAGATGTCTGATTTATCATACTTCTTTTTGTACATCGTCCATCCAAAGATACTTGGTAGGATCAATAGTAGTTTGCAACTATATTTGCTATTATTTATATTTTTTATTTCATTAGGTTTTTGGGAGGCATGAGCTAAGCCTAAAAATAACCCTTAATTATATTCGTGCACCAATCAGTACCATACTTGTATAAAGATAGCTAGATGATATCATCTTCATATGCTATGTGTAAAATTTAATCATAAAGAAAAGAAGCCTAAGCTTATGGTATCTGCTTTGGCCAATGATTGGTTCTTCCTATTTTGATTTGCATTAACTTTTAATGTGATTACTGTTGATGTAGCTTAATTGACGTTGAGGATAAATGAAAGTGATAAAGCTCTCAAGCTCCCTATCACGTGTCATTTGTATCAATAATTACTTAGTGGATCTTGGAGTTATCATATTGTTCTTTTCTTTCAAGATTTATATCATATCTTAATAGTCTAATCATACTTAGTCATTTAAGGAAAAGATATTGATAGTTTGCATAAGAAGTGATCTACATAGTTGGGTATATACATCTAGGATCTAGCAACCGTGGACTTAATCTTATTGCAAGAACTTACCTTAGGAGATGATTTTTATTTTATTTTTATATCTGTCAATTAGGTGGTATCATTTTTTATATGTGTAATTTATAATTCTATTTTCTATCTAGCTGATTTCCATTTCTTTGCCTATTCTGCTTTTACTCATGAGTTGGGACCTTTGAAATATAGAAATGTTCAAAATATAGTACTTAAAGCTATTTTATATATATATATATATATATATATATATATATATATATATATATATATATATATATATATATATATATATATAACTGATGTTTTCTGTTTTTTTTTTATATTTTTTATGAGGTTCTATTTCAAATAATTAAATATGTCAATGAGAAGAAGGATCATCTTCCTTCAATACAGAAAACTGTCGCTATGTGGAGAGCTTTTCATGTTTAGGTGAGGGCAGATTTTTACTTCATGTATGGTTGTTATTGACTTTTCTTTCTACTGGTTCAATTTTCCTTCAAGATTCCCTTTCCTCTTTATTAATTCTATTTTTTAGCTGCTGAATTTTTCCTATGTTTTTTCTATGCTAATCTTTATAGAAGGAATGCCATGTTGCATCCTCGAAATGAATTGCTTTTCACACTCTGTGTACCCTTGTTATTCCCTCAATCTGTGGTCTTAATACCTCTGATATTACAGAATCTATCCCAGTGGTTGTTAGTGCTCCAAATATTAAGGAGTTTTCTCCTTCCCCAGGTTCATTTTTACATATTAAAGAACTACTAGACGCTCAGTTAGTTGCCAAAACCATGAAGTACCTTGCAGAAAACCCTGCTGCATACAACCATTGAGATAAATTTTCCTGTGTGGCGAGAGATCAATTTCTTGAGTTCAACCCACCTCTTTAACAAATGAGAAGTCTGCCTTTTCCTCTTACGGACTTGTCTTTTGCTTATGTGCATACCCAATGATGTTAGTGTCACTTAAGGGGGCCCACATTGTGTTACTCAATCAAAACAAGTGTGTGGAACCCACTCGTGTGTTGGTTAGTGAGACTGAGTGAGTTCTCTTGGAGGAGAGTAGCATCACTCGGGCATACATCAACATTTTCAATAGATGTTGACTTTATCTTCCATCAACTTAATCACCAAACCTGCACCGGATTCTGTGATTTATTACCATCTGGATGCACCTGGGATACCTGATTCTTTCAAAACCCTGTGGACGATCTGGATGCACCTGGGATACCTGATTCTTTCAAAACCCTTGTGGATATGGTAGCAGTGCATCCATCATGCTGCCTTTGCATTCACTTGACCAATGATTAGAGAGAAGGAAGAGCAGAGCCTAAGCTTCAAGAAACGCCCTTGCGCCAAAGGCTCGAAAATTGCATGTCACATCTATTGAAGACATTTCCAAGTAATGCTGACAGCGCAAAAAAGGAGTTTGGACAAGCTCATAGGCAATTTTCTGCATCAATCCAGCTCATTATTTGATGACTTTGATATTGTTTGTTGAATTCTTCTTTTTATTATTATTATTTTTTTCATTTTCAATTGCATGGATTTGAGGCACTGCATATAAGAATCCACTTAATGGTGTTCCAAAGTCTTGTTATAGTGGTAGCATTGGTAGTTCGCACTATAAATTTACTGAAAGTTTGGTTTCTATCAATTCCAACGTCTACGTAATTCTGTTGATATCCTCTTCTTCTGGTACAATTTGGATGGGACTGGTTCAATGACTGGGAATATCTACCGACAATTTGTTTATGGATCAATTTATAGCTGAATTCCTGGTGCTCTGTCCTACTTTACCCAACAAGTCTAATTAAATTCATTGGCTTGAAGATCTTCACTCCTTGACAGCATTCCAAATACCATTGCAACTGGAAATACGGTTAGGGGATTTGATATAGGAACTAGAGCAAACTGCATTCACCCACTTCTTGGTGCATCTCTTCTTGGCTGGAGTTTTGTAGGATCAGATATATAGTTTTGCGGGTACGATTAAACCAGTAAAACCTTACTTTAAATAGTGCAGCTTAAGTATGGGTGTTGTCTCTTTGGTAAATCTCGTTGAAATTTGAATAACTTACAAAAATTGATTAAATGGTTGTAGATGTGACTGATACTAATCTAGAGTGAGCCCAAAAAAATGTCAGCAGTAATCCACATATTTCTGATTCGATTGAAATAAGAAACATTGAAGGCATTAAAGATACCCTTGGTCTTGAAGGGTCACATTGGGAAAATTTCCTTCATAGTAGAAGCATGGTGGATTTGAGTGAGAATAAGGATATAGAGGTAAAACCTGTGTCAACAGTACCACTTGATTTGCACGTCGAAAGGAATAAAAATTATCATGGACATCCCATACTTTTTGGAGTAGTCAGGGATGATGAAAAGTTTGATTCCTGCATGTGTAATCCTCCATTTTTTATACTTTTTTATACTTGATAATTATTAATTTTAGTTTTATAATTTGTGACAGGAAAGAATTGATGAGAAAGATGTTGTGGAAGAATTTCATGAGTTAGATGTTGAGGATATCTCAGCTTTTTCATGTTATTGATGTACAACATTTTATAGGAAAATTGTCTTTTGGATTATGAATTTCTTGACTTGAATTATTGAACAAATTGATATCTTTTTAAAATCTTGTTATAAATTTGAATTTTTATATTCAAAGTATGATTTCAAATTTATGACAAGTGAAATATTAATATTTTAATTTATGTATATTATTATTTAAAATAATAAATACATTAATGTTTAAAAGTGCTTACCTAATTCTTTTTTATTTGTCGCAATTAATTGATTTTATAGATATTAAGAAAGTAATTTAATTTATTTATTTTTAGTAAACTTTTCAAAATTACTCTTTACATATAAAGTTCAAGACAGTTAAAAAATAGAGGAAGAAATATAATGAAATAAATGTAACTTGATAGAAAATATAAAATAATTAAAATAATGAAGTATTTATTTATAAAATAAAAGGATAAAAATGGAAAAGATATATTCAATACTTCATTAAAATTTTAAAATGATTAAAAAAAGAAATAAAAATTTTCTATTTAACCAATTTTATAGATATTAAAAAGTAATTTAATTTATTTATTTTTAATAAATTTTTCAGGATTACTCTTTACATATAAAGTTCACAGTTAAAAAATAGAGGAAGAAATATAATGAAATAAATATAAGTGGATAGAAAATATAAAATAATTAAAATAATGAAGTATTTATTAATAAAATAAAAGGATAAAATTAGAAAAGACATATTTGATACTTTATTGAAAATTTAAAATGATAAATAAAAAGAACTGAAAATTTTCTTCAAAATGCGATTGATAAAAATGAATGAAGAGAGTAATATTTAAGTTGGTAAATAATATTAAAATTGTTGCCTAAACACTAATAAACAATTGCCAAAGTGTGTTGTAAATGTTGTCCATTCTTTGAATAGATAATAGTTAAAAATTATTATCAAATAAGAGGTAAAACCATTGTTTATACTATGGAATAAGTAAAAATTATTATCTAATATAAAGTTAAAATTATTGTCTATACTATAAAATAAGCAACAATGAGAAAGGTGAAAACCGTTATCTGTAGAATAAGAATAGGCAATGAGAATAGGTAATAGTTTTTAAAAATTGTTGTTGAAAGTTGAAAAAAATTATTGCTTGAAAGAATAGACAATACTCAATAATACAACACTTAAAAAATATAATCTATTCTTTAGGCAACACTTTGTAGATTTTATATAACAAATTTTTACTATTGCAGTTGGTCAGAAATGTTAGTAGTAAAACCTGCGCATACATATGTTATATATTGGATTGAGCTCCTCTAAAGTACAAAATGTACCTTAAAGAATAAAGTGCATCATTCAAGACATTAATAAAAAAATTAATGATTCATGATTTTATAAATAATAATAAATAAAAAAATAATTTTTAAATTTGTGATTATCCACTTCTTTGATTTTCTCACTAATAACTTGAATGATGCATTTTACCCTCTAGAGTGCATTTTGTACTTTAGAGGAGCCAAATCCATTATACATCTGTCAGTTTGTGTAAAAGGATCCATAGATATCTCCACCTTATTTTCAACTATATGAATATCTTATCACGTAATAATTATGTTTGAATTGTAATTGCAAATCTAAATCAACATAAGATAAAATTTTGACATTTTCAATTTAAATTTTCTTTTAGTTGAAAAAATCGAAATTACTTATTAAAATCATTTTGAAGATAAGTTTATTTTTGAATTTATATATAAATATTATATTTGTGATAAACTTACAAAGTAAAACAAATTTAATTTAAATAAAATTAAAAAATTTAAATAATGTTTTTAAGAAGAAAAAAATTCATGATATAGTTGAGATTCCTCAAAATTTGCGCTTTGAGGTTGAACTCTTTCAACAATAGAACTATAAACAGATAACTTTAGATTTAGTTTTTAGAAATAAAAAAGGTAAAAAAAAAAAAATTAATAGCAATATTATATTCTTGTAAAAGTCTGGTATACAACGGGATTAAAAATCCCAAAAAGGATGTAGATACACAACAAACAATCTTGTGCTCTTCTCATCTGAAATTATGACAAATAGATATGAAATATAAAGTTGAATTTCGGTACAAAAGATCCTCAACAAAAATATGCAGTGTTTGGGTTCCAAATTCGCAAATTGTGCGCCGAAGACAACAACACTTGTTTCCTCATTTGGGTTCTACAGATTTGTAATGCAGGCGCTTGATTCAATGGAATGAAGAGCTCTAACAACTTCTACCATGGGAGAAATTCTTGTATGCTCCAACTTTCTCATACCATGGGTAGCCTTTTATTAAGTACTGTAGAAATGCAACAAACCACTTGGATTCCAGCCATTTGTTGGTGACAAGAATGCAGTATTTTGGGATAAAAAACATGGAGTATCTCATCAGTGAAGTTCGCTTCCCTGGTAACCCATCACAATATCAAGAGATTCTGTTGACTCTGTCCTACTTGCCTACCAGTCACTAGCTCTAGCAATACTACACCAAAGCTCCAAACATCTAGTTGTTCTGTTGCTCTGTTGTTTTCCTACTATAACCATATTCTGCAGTATTGGAAACAATACTCGGTCAGTGTTGGATTTTTGACAAAAATTCCAACATTAGACAAGCAGCATCCCTCTAATCACTATCATAAAATAGCTGACTGATATTAAGTGTTCGAGGAATTATACAACCCACATGTAATCTAGCCTTGTAGCCTTGTAGTATATGTAGTTTTAACGTCAGTTAGTAAACTGTCATAAAATATAAAAAAAACATTGATTTTTATGTGGAAAGAATGGGCATTATTTATATTTCTATTATCTTGGGAAATAACATTAAAACATTGTTTGCTTTCTAAAAAATCAATGTCTAATACCCACAATATTTCAATCCTGACCCCTAGTTTCCATGCCTTGATCCCTAGTTCTTTATTTTCTCATCCCAAATCCTAACCCTACCATATTCCTTAATCATTCATCTTCCTTATTTCACTTGTATTCCTAACTGGACATAGAAAGTTAACATCTTCGATTACTCTAGAGAATAACTTCAAAGAATGAACATAATAATAATATATTGAAAATGGTGAGAGATTGTACATAATACTACAATTAGAGATGGGTGGGTACCTTGCTACATGTATCTTGATATTCATTATTTATATATGAGGTTTGCACTTCCCAACGAAGTAATTTGAATACAATACTTATAGATGTAATAAGTATTAATAAAAAAATTGGTGTATCACACATTTTTGCATGAATAAATAATAGATTATATGAAAGAATATCAAAGAAGATGAATGAAATCAAATTTTTTACCTATGCAAACTTGCCAAAGTGACATTAAAATGATAAACAATAAAATAGGATCAATTAGGAAACCAAAAACTAAATTACAAGAACAAATACAAGAAATTAAAAAAATCTACACATTTATATGTTGTGCTTTTCTAAGTAGTGTTAAACTTAATATATTTAGCCATAGGCTAATTGAGTTTTCAATCTTATAAAATAATTAGTGAGCAAAAATACAATTGAAGAAAATTATCTTAAAATTGGAATGGGAGTATGCCTCATTAGACAAAAAATTATTTCATAGTTGGAATGGGTTTAGGATAAAATTTGTAGACTCTTTTTATTTTCAACTTACATAACACTTTTTCCTTTTCATTTTCAATTCGCATTAGTGGCCTAATATTTTATGTCAGTTACTACATAGCAACTAATGCTTAAAATTTATATTACACATTGGTTGTGAAAAGTCATTATCATTTTTAATACAATGATATCATTCTATTAAGTAATGTTTGACATCGGTTATAATAAAAAAATCGATGTTATAATAGATGAATGTCTTTTTTAGAAAAACCAAACTTCTTTTCTTCTTGTTATAGAACTAAACAAAACAATAATAAATTGAATGTAAATAAAATAAAAAATAAGAAAGGAGACAATATATTATGAATATTTATTCTTCTATTTTTTATATTTCCATATCAATATATGAATGCATATAATAAAAAAATTATTATTTATAATGAATAATGGACTTTACATTTATGGTAAACATACATGACATCCTTGCAAAAATTAAAAGAAATATGATTATCATCTACTTATAATTCCTCCATATTGCTTAATAGCATTTGTGATGTTTAATTCAACCAATTTTATATTTATCAACCTTAGAGTGTTTAATTGATTTATTTTCTATGAACCTATCGATGTTCTTGTGTTTCAATGTGAAGATGAGCATGCTTCTTGCTCTATGTGTATTAAAGTTTGACACAACATATGGAGTAAGCAACATGTCAATTTTCACATTGAAACATAAGAATTGTAAAAGGCTCATAGCAAATAACAAATCAAGTATCTTAATATCAATAAGAGGACAACACACACTATCAATGTGACATGATTAGAAACGTTTTGAATCTTATGATCATGGCAATAACATTAAACCACATATATGCTTATGATAATCTATTTGGGTGTAGAAGATAATTGTGATTTGAGCGATGCTTATGACCATAAGAGATAACTTTTGAGATTGAAGATAATTGTGATTTGAGCGATGCCTATGATCATAAGAGGTAACTTTTGAGATTAAGATTAAAGGTGCAAATCGAATATTCAATATTAAGAAAGAATTGGAATCTTCTAAAGTTCCTTCAATTAAAGGGCTTGTGTTCGCACTTTAGTGATCAACACAAATATTTTACAAAGAATTTGGAAAAATTCTTGTTCAAAGTTCCTACAAATACTTTATAAAATTCCTATGTTTATGATCAAAGTGTAGATACAAGTTATTGAAAAAAACTTAGATTAATTCAAAAACTTTCTAAAAGCACCAGTTTTTAGAATCTATCAAAGGCTCCTAAGATAAAGGTGTATACTATAGTATTAACATTATGTGGGCTATGTAAAAAATTCAAGAATCTCTTAGAATTCCGCACAATATATAGATATAAGTTCTCGTAAGAAACTCTAAAAGTTTCTTAGACCTTTTAAATAGTTATGGTATCACCGAATACTAAGATATAATCCCTTTAACTCAAAAACCATATTTTTGATGGAAGGATCTTAAAAGATCACAAATCTATTGGTAAGGAGCAAAATAAATAGACACCATTTATTAATTAAAAATTGATGCCATTTGTTTGGCTATAAGTATAGTTACAATGACTTAAGACATTGGTTAAATATTAAAATGATATGTAAACTATTGATGGATAGTATTGACAATTGAAGTGGACTTACACAATTATTATCATAAAAACCCAAGGTTGCAAGTTATTCATTAAATGTTGTTATTGAAATTATTTTCAATTTTATTCATGTAAACCTTTCCAATTTCATTCATTTAAATTTCTTTATAAATTCATTATTTGGACTTTTTCATTTTCTCTCATTTAAATTTCTTCATAAATTTATTCATTTAAACATGTTCAATTTCATTCTTTTAAACTTCTTCATAAATAGGATTCATTTAGATGTCCTCATATATTTTGAAAAAAATATAATTATATTAGATGTAAAAAACAAATGTTTTGATGTTTGTCATTTCCTCAACATTATTACAAATTCCTATTATGTAAACAATCGAATATAAAAAGAAAGTTATTTTTAAATCAATTTAACACAGAATATTATATTTATTTTGATATATCTTTTCTTTGTCAATCTATGTATTCTAAATATCTATTATAAAATTTTAAATGGAAATAATATATAGATGATGAAAGAGAAATAATTCTACAAATTTAAAAAACCTTAATTGTCATTGCTTTATTTATAATAAAAGTATGAATAGGTAAATAAAGAGTAGCAATATCTTTACAAATTTATATTAAATAACTATACTAAATCATCAGTAAACAAAAACTACATATCTACACATAAATATACAAAAACTAATAAAAAAAACTATGTATCAAAATTTTTATCCTCAATTTAATCCCCAATATTATTTGCTCAAATTTCTTTGATTTGTATATTCTATTAGGAAATGAGAAAGTCTACAACAAGAAAGAATCAAAGGTTAAGGTTTTCCTATTGTACACTCTTTTAATGAAAGATAAGTGAGAGTTAGTAACTTTTTTATTCACAAATTCTTTCATTCCACTTTTACTTCATAAAAAATGAGAGAGTATACAATGGAAAAGAAATAAAGGTTAAGATTCTTCCACTATATACTCTTTTGATGAAAGTAAAGTGAAAGATTAACAATAACATTATATATCAAATTTATCATATTCAAGAAAGTATTAGAGAGATATCAAAAGAATTCATATGAAATGATAGAGTTTGAGTGATGATTTATAGAAAAAAATAAACAACTGTTATTAAATAAAACCAATGTCATATGATTTTCTCGATTCCAGCTTGGCTACTTAAATACCTCTTTAACAATAACTGTTAACAAAGACCAACATATTATGCTTTCATGGTGCTTTTGAAATGCATTTTAGACTATTCATGGTATTAAAAAATGAGAGAGTATATAATGGAAAAGAAACAAAGGTTAAGATTCTTTTACTATATACTTTTTTTATGAAAGTAAAGTGAAAGATTAACAATAACATTATATATCAAATTTATCATATTCAAGAGAGTATTAGCGAGATATCAAAAGAATTCATATGAAAAAATAGAGTTTGAATGATGATTTATAGAAAAAAAATAAACAACTATTATTAAATAAAATCAATGTCATATGATTCTATTGTTTCCAGCTCGACTACTTAAATACCTCTTAAACGATAACTGTTAACAAAGACTAACATCTTATGCTTTCATGGTGCTTTTGAAATGGCATTTTAGACGATTCATGATATTAAAAAATGATAGAGTATACAATGGAAGAGAAATAAAGGTTAAGATTCTTCCATTATACATTCTCTTGATGAAAGTAAAGTGAAAGATTAACAATAACATTATGTATCAAATTTATCATATTCAAGAGACTATTGGAGAGATATAAAAAAAAATCATATGAAAAGATAGAGTTTGAGTGACGATTTATAGAAAAAAATAAACAACTATTATTAAATAAAACCAATCTCGTATGATTTTGTTGTTTCTAGCTCAACTACTTAAGTGCCTCTTAAACAATAACTGTTAATAAAGACCAACATCTTACGCTTTCATGGTGCTTTTGAAATGCATTTTAGATGATGATTGTTGATTATAACAATGCTTTATGATTTTACAACTTCCAATAAGACTTTTGAAACTCATTTCAAACAACAGTTGTGTATAAAGCTAACGTTATAAGTTATTGAGTAATGTTTTAAACATTGATTATATTCTTATTTATCATCTTAAGTTTTTATATAATTTTAAAAATTTCACTGTATTAAAATAATATCAATTTTATTGTAAACCAATATCTATCGACTAATGTTATCAATTTTGCACTGGTGAATGATCTCAAGTGTAGTTTATGTTGTTCCAAAGTTCTTGCAATATACTAACTTGACATATGTGGACCATAATAAGATGAAGATCCTACTTCATAAGATGAACCAACCTTATAGTGACTAATGACACAAATTAAATAATAGCCTCGTAAAACCTGTAGAAATCTCATATAACACAAACACATTAGCCAAAAACCTTGAAAAATTCATAAATTAGCAAACTTGCAAAGCTCATCCTTCATTCTCAAATCTTAAAAAGCTTATGATCAAGTACCAAAAGAAGTATTGTGAAAAGCTCTGGAAAAGAAAGGAGTTCATATTGCATATATTCGAACTATATAGAACATGTATGATAGAGTAACTACAAGTGTAAGAACTCCCGAAGGAGAGACAAAAGATTTTATTATAAGGATAAGTCTACATCAAGGTTTAGCCTTAAATCCTTACTTGTTTAATCTAGTTATGGATGTTCTTACTAGGGATATATAAGAGACTATCCCTAAATATATGTTATTTGCGGATAATATAGTTCTGATCGAAGAATCGCGGAAAAATATTAACTATAAATTAGAGCTTTGGAGATAAGCATTGGAATTAAAGAGTTTCTGCTTGAATAGAAGCAAGACAAAGTACATGTATTGCAATTTTAACAAGAAGCAAGATAGAAATGATTTGGAGATAAGAATTGGAGAGTATGTTATACCGTAGGTATCTAAATTTAAGTATATGGGATTTATATTACAAAGCAATGGGAAAATTAATGAAGATATCATATATAGGATACAAGTTGGATGGTTAAAATGGAGAAAGACATCAGGAATTATTTATGATTGCAAAGTACCTACTAAGCTAAAAAAGAAGTTTTATTGGATTTCTATACAACTAGTTATGCTTTATGGTAGCGAATATTAGGCTCTGAAAGGACAATAAGAGCAACAAATGGGAGTAGCAGAAATGAGAATATTAAGATAGATGTGTGGTCATACAAGAAAGAAAAAGATACAAAATGATTGCATACGAGGACATATTGACGTGACACATATTAAGGAGAAGATAATAGAAGATGGGTTAAAGTGATTTGATCATGTGCAAAAAAGGCTATTGAAAGTACCAGTAAGAGTCGATCACATGATTTTTAATCATGTGAAAAGGTGTAAAAGGAGATCAAAAAGGACTTTGGAAGAAGTTATATAAAGGGATCTCTTAGTAAATAATATCACTAAAAATTTAGTTTTTGATAGAATTAAATGGTGTTGTACGATCCATATAATCGACCTCACTTACTTGGCATTGTTGTTATTGTTATCATCCTAGCACCAAACAACAATTTTGATAATCCTATTAGGCTCAAACTTCCTCCTATCCTAAGCAAACATGGCCGCAATCCCAAAACTCCAAAGGCACATAAGACATCAAATAAACCCCAATCCCATTACCTAGTACGATACTCGTAGTAGTCCGTCCCAACGCACTCTTAAAAACAGGATTCCCAAACAAAAACTAACAGAAGCATTAAAGTGATAAAATTAGGAACAATTATAATAATTCAGGCGATGTAAAATCTAAAGAAACACGACAAAATTTTGGATCAGATGATAATGCAAAGTTAAATATCTAACAAAAATTCTCCAGAATACCGAATAAAATAACAATGTGGGTCACACGATAGCAAATGAGGCATTGACCTAAAAATAAGATGGAAATCCATATTCATATTTGATCGTAGAAGAGATAACTCCAATAAAAATGGAACAAATAAAAACCGGCGGGCAAAGCTAGCACTACTAGAACCACCTACCATGTATGTGAATAATGAAAAATGTCCACAACGGTTGCCGCCTCCTCTGCTAGTTAATGGTTGAACACCAACATCGATTCGAGGATCCGCCGTCAAACATCACACCATGGGACATTGGACATCTTAGATCTCCCTCGCCGATTCACTTCTCTCGTATCTCCGATCTCTAATCGAGCGGGACCACGACAACCATTCCTCACCTCACAGGACCAACACTAGGCAAAGAAAAATTGAAGTCTCCAAGGACCAATTTGCAAGCTTAGGAGAATGGAGTTTCACTTAAGGCTGACTGGTTTCAAAAGCCCACGTGTTAAAAGGAAACACAATCTTCGGCCAGGGCAAACTTATCATGAATAGAAACCAAGGCACATAAGTACATCTCAATTAATTAAGGCCTTAAACTCACATTGTTCTCATTTTCAGTTAACAATCCCTATATGTTAATCTAATCATTTCAGGCCCCATGCACCGTGCTACACCTGCAAAATTCCAAGTCAGTTTGAGAGTCCTTTTCTTTTGGATTTTTCTAGGCTTCGCTTTTTGAAAAAAATGCAGGTTTTTATATCATTTTTATAACTTTTAAAGCTGTATGTGTATAGCAGTTTTACGTCAAATAAATATATAAAAAATTGCATCATTATCATTTAGAAGCACAATGAAAAGATTTTAAAAAATTTCCTGGTTTCTGTAAGAAAAGAAACTTTTAATGAGCAAGCAAAATTTTATAAAAGAATTATAACTTTAAGAAAAAATTATAAAAATACATAACAATACGATATTTTTAAAGGGTACCGAAATATAAAAATACGTAACAAACTTTTTCCCTTTTTCAATCATACGACATGCCAATTAATTTGCTTCTTTTTATCGAAAAAGGATTGCCACAAATCGGGTGGGGCACACTCAAACACGCCACAATCAGGGTGTGACAGTAACAATGCTTAGATATTTCCCAGCATAAAATGTTAGTATTACATTTTAAACTTACTTCTCAACAGTTAACTAACTTCGAAGTTGACGAGAAAATAAGAAATTTAAGTAGCTATATTTATATATAATATTGGATGGATGATAAATAGATATTTATTTATTAAAAGACTTTTCACACGTCAAATGGGACACATACACACAGACGCATCCCAATTAAAATTGCACATTCTAATTGTGATGTATCTGAACTTGTTTTAATGAAGCGTGTGGGTAATAAAAACTCTTCTTTTAGTTTACGAGCGATTCTTAGGGAAGAATGATACTATTTTCATTCTTCTAGGTTTATTTTTCTTATGACAAATTGTGAGGTATATAATTCTATGAATTTATTATTTTTTTAAAGGAAAATGAATAATCATTTTTATAAAAAAGTAATAAATATTTTCGTAAAAAAACAGGTAAGTAGGTATCATTCTCATTGCCATAAATCATTATTCTTATTCTATATTAGTTGAGTTTAGTCCAAAGCTATTTTTTTAGGGCCCCATAACATCCTAATCCAATTAATAATGATAATGGGTATGAATAGATAACGCACGAGAATGAGGATTAAAAAATGCACAAATTGGAAAAAGATAAGACAATAATTTTGATTAAAATAGGAAGTTTGGTTATTCATTGTGGACTTTTGAATAGTAATTAATTTGTAAGACACATGACATTAGAGAGGAGGCGTCATTAGAAAATTACGACAACAAACAATAAGAATACCACCTTAATATAAGAGATGTATGAAGGTTACTAAACAATGACATATTGAAAGGAAAACACAAACCCATTATGGGTAATGCATTGACAGATAAATCGGATTTTGTTTATGTACAATTCGGGAAAAAAAACTGTGTTTCCATGAAATAATTATTATCTTTTTTTTTATATAAAATTTACATTTTTATATAAATTTTATATTATTTTCATAACAAGTTATATGTACACTTAGCCATAACCATAGAAAAAAGATTGGTATTCCATCAGTCATAACTGCAACAAGAAAATATTTAAAATTATATAAAAAATTGTAATTATAATTTAATGAAAATGTTACAAGATGTCGTGCATCAGCCTTTTTTTTTTTTTTTGGGATAATAGAAACTAGGAGTGCGAAACCACTAATATATTCAAGTAAGGTATTCAGTTCAAATTTAGAATGCGATGGAAGAAAAGTGCATAATGCAATATTAAATGGCGCTGTACGTACTACTAAAAAATGATGGCATCTGCCCTAAAAATTATTGTAAGATTTAAAAATTGTAATCCTGTAATATTTTTAAAACAAGTTACAATATATAAAATTATAGATAAGAAGCTAATAAAAAATTACAATTTTATCAAACAAAGTTGTGTAAAAATTTCGAAAAGCTCTCAATGTTTGAAAACATTAATTACGATAATAGTAAAATTCATTATCAAAATTTGGATCTTTTATATTTAATTATCAAAATTACAATATAAAAATTATAGATTAAAAAAAATTAAAATTTTATCAAACAACTTTGTGTAAAATTTTTGAAAAGCTCTCAATGTTGGAAAACATTAATTATGATAATAATAAAATTCATTATCAAAATCCGGATCTTTCATATTTAATTATTAAAAAAATATATTATTGGATGCAGAATCTTACCTAAATGCATAAAAATTAATGGGATTGCGGTTTTCCAATTTTTGATTTTCCTAATTAATATGTCTTAGTTTTTTTAGAAGAAATCTCTCTATTTTTTAAAGATGGGATATTAAAAAATAAAATCCTCATGCACAATTTGGGAACTATAACCTTTTATTTATTTTCTTTATTTTTGTTGTTCCCAATTCGACCATTATAAATAAAAAATAAGATTTTTAATTCTATACATATAAAAGCTCATACTTAATGAGATGATTTAGATCTATTTAATATCAAACTTTATTTAGTCACTTTAATTTAGGCCAAACCTTATTATTATTATTATTATTATTATTATTATTATTATTATTATTATTATTATTATTATTATTTGCACATATATACACTATATATATCCATTAAAATAAATCCAACAATCTACCACTTGAACTACCTACCTATATATATATATATATATATAACACTTAAAATTATATATTATGATATAACCTTATGAGCTCAAAAATTGATATTATTACCAAAATCATTTGTAATTAATCTAGTTCATCAATTATATCAATATAGGATCAAAGTGACCTTCAGTACAATTATTATAACTAGATTCGTTAATGTTCACATATATCGATACAATCAATTATATGAATAAAGCATAGATGTGTAATATAAAAATTACATGCAATATGATCTTAACATACCTATTTCCAATTAGTTCATCTTATTCCTTAGTGAGATCAAATGAAACAAGATCAAAGTGTAACTATATAAAATCTTTATACTGCAGTAAATAACCATAAAATATCCAAAAACATACTTATAGACCAAAGCACCCATAAATACAAACTCCTACTAAACTAGCATATCACCAAATGATATCACAGTCATATAAGTAATGTACTCATGAAAAACCTTAGGTGGTAAACCCTTATCAAGTAGATCTATAATGATGAAGTTTGTCTCAAAGTGCTCTATAAATATGTGACTACTCTGAACTCTTTCTTCAATAACTAGGAACTTAAGGTTTATTTGCTTCAACTTTGACGAACTCCTATTGTTGTTGGAATATAGCATAGTTAACTTATTGTCACAAAACAACTTTAATGGTCTTTCAATATCATCCACAATTTGCAATCCCATGACAAAATTCTAGAATCATATCTTATGATTTAATGCCTTATAACATGTTATAAATTTAGTTACCATGGTAGAAGAAGCTATAAGTGCTTGCTTAGCACTTTTCTAGCAAGTAGGTAGATATAGCTTAAAGTGGATATACAACTATCCTAGCATCCTACAAAATTAAAGTTAGAATACCTAATGATCTCTAATTGATCTATTCTCTTATATGTGAGTATATAGGGCTTTGTTCTCTGAAGATATAAGATAACCTTTTTGGTTGCTTTCCAATGATCTATTATTGGATTGCTTAAAGGAGCATAGACTAGATACCCTGCAACTATAACATAAGGAATCTTCTCTATTTCTTTAGATTCAAAATCATTCTTAAGGCATTAATCCAAATTGAATTTGTCTCCCTTTATGGCAAAGTTGTTACCTAGTTTACAATTTTGCATCAAATCCCTTAAGAGCAATCCCTTTGTATCTATATTCTTGAAACAAAAGAGGCATCACCAAGATTTGTCATCTCAAATTTCTTTGATAGAAATCTCTTAGTTTCATGTAATAAGCATATATCATTATTGGTAAGCAATATGTCATTGACATATAAAACCATAAAAATATACTTACTCTTGTAAAACTTATGCTACATATAATCATCAATTGCATTTATCTTGAAATCAAAGGAGGTGATAATTTGATGAAGCTTGTAATACCATAAACAAAAAGCCTGCTTAAGCCCATGGATGGATTTCTTTAATTTGCAAACTACTTGCTTCAAATCTCTTAAAACAAAGTTTTTAGGTTGCACCATATAAATTATCTCATCAATGTCACTATTTAGAAATGCTATCTTAACATTCATCTAATATAACTCAAGATTAAAATGTACCACAAGTGCTATTATAACCCAAAAAGAATCTTTCAAAGAAACCAGAGAGAAAGTCTCTTTATAATCAATACTTTCCTTTTGAGTAAAGCCTTTAGCAACAAGACATGCCTTATATCTTTTCAAATTACCTTTTGAATCCTTTTTAGTCTTAAATATCCATTTACAAACAATGGATTTCATACCTTCAGGCAATGGTACAAGATTCCAAACACAATTGTCTCTCACAAATTTAATTTCCTTATTCATCGCATTCATTTATTTTTAAGAGTTAGAACTTATAATGGCTTGATGGAAACTAACTGGATCATCTTTCAGCATTCCAATGTCTACCTCATGTTCTTGGAGAAAGATGATGTAATCATTTAGAATCATATTTCTCCTCTATCTAATGGATTTCCTTAATGGCATTCATTTTTAAGGTTGTTGAGTTTGTTCTTCAAGAATAACCTATTGATTATGATTAGAGAGATTTTTAACATTATCTTATGGTTCTAGAGTTACTTCTTGAGAATGTCAAGAATAAAAGCTTGATCATGGTCAATGATAACTATAGGAAGAGGAATGAATTCCTCTTCAATGACAAAGTTTTTAACCTTATCTTTCCCCCCAAACTAAAATATCATAAAAAAAACTAGGTTTTTCTTATCTTAAAGAAAGACCTAATAGTGGGATTGTAGAACTTATATCCCTGAGTTATTTAGAACACCTAACAAAATAGATGCTAGTTATTTCTTAGTCTAGTTCTTTTTTATTTAGCCTACAAGGCCTTGCTTTAACTAGATAATTCTAAACATGTAAATGATTTATGCTGGGCTTATTATTTGTCCATAATTTATAAAAGGTTCTGGTCATTGCTTTAGTTGGAACTCTATTAAGAATGTAAGCTATGATTTTTAATGCCTCTCCCTAAGTGAATCCAATAAGTTAGTATAATTAATTATACTTCTAACCATATCCTTTAAGGTTTTGTTTTATCATTTAGTAACATCATTCATATTAGGGCTCCTTGGCATGGTATAATATGGGATAATACTGCATTCCTCTAGGAATTTGGTAAATGGGCATGGACATTGTTCATATGATCCATTATATTTACCATAGCATTCACCACAATAGTCAAACCTAATGCCTTTGATCTTTTTATTAAGTTAATTCTTCATTTCAACTTTTAAAGCCTTGAATATGTCTAATGCTTGAGACTTTTCATAAATGAAGTAAAGGTATCTATAACATGAAAAATCATCTATAAGCATAATAAAATATTGTTGATGATTCTAATAAGTCATAGGAAATAACTCATAAATATCAATATGTATTAGTTCTAAGATTTCTAAAGATTTTTCAGCACCTAATTTCATTATCTTTGTCTAATTTGCCTTAGTACACTCAACATAAACTTCAAAGTTTGATAAATCAAGAGGATCAAAATTTTCATTTGACATAAGTCTTTCAATTCTTTGTTTAGAGATGTATTATAAACACTTATGCCATAGTGATGCAGAATTCTCATAAGGTAATTTCCTTTTAATGCTATGTGAATTGACATGTAGGGTTTTATTAAATAGAACAACTATATCAAACATATAAAGATTATAATATCTAGGTAAGAACTAAAACCAATAAGCTTTTAATCATAAAAAAGACTAAACTGACTTTTTCCAAAAGACACCAAATTTGTTAATATAGAAATAGAAACTAAATTTTATCTAAATGATGGTACAATGTAAGTTTAATTCAAATTCAAATAAAGTCCAATCTTTAACAATAATCTAAAAGTCCCAATTGCCTCAACTTCAACTAACCTACCATTGCTCACATAGATTTATCTTGTACCATTACTCGACTTTTAGCAACTCGAGCAACCCTATATAGACACACTTATGTAATTGGTAACACTAAAATCTATCCACCAAGTATGTACAAATACTGAAGTCAAATTAACCTCAAAACAAACCAAATTAAGAAGCATACTTTTCTTTACATGCCAAGTATGATATTTGCTATATTGTTTCTATTTATGGGAAGTATTTCCATAGAAATAGCAAGCAAATTCCTTAATTTGGCCTTTTTGCTCCCTATGTTGCTTTTACTATAATGGAGTAATTGCAATTTTCTTATCCTTTTTCCTTTTCTTATTATTGTCTTTAAAGGTTGAAGGTAGATAAGCATTTTTAGTCTTTTCTTGTTTTAATCTTTCTTTTTCTTATACACAATGTGAAATGAGCTCCTTAAGAGTCCATTTCTCCTTTTTGTAGTTATAACTAATCTTGAATTGATTGAATTGTGTAGGAAGAGAGATAAGAACTAAATGCACAAGTAATTCCTCAAACAACTCTAACTTTAGTACTTCAATTTTAATACAAGATGAGACATTTCCAAAGTGTATTCCCTATTGTTTCCTTTGCCTTTATACCTTATGGAGTTAGACCCCTAAAAAGGTACTTGTCTCTACCTTTTCATTTTTGGCAAAACATTTCTCAAGTTCCTTAAGGAACAATTTAGCATCATTCTCTTCAAACATTATGTGCCTGAAGATTTCTAAAATTGCATGCTTCGTGATCATAAGATTCATGTAGTTTGAGCATTTCCACTTCTCCAAATCTCTTTCAACATTAAAGAAACTTGCATTTGTAAGAGTAAGGATCACTTAACTCGAAAAGCAAAGTTTAAGTCGATGCAACCAAGAACAATCATAACATTCTCTTTCCAATCTTTAAAGTTTATGCCTTTAAGCACCGGAATAGAGTTAATATTTGCACATACTAAAGTAGCAAAAGTTTTCAATGAATAAAGAACCAAAATAATAATAATAATAATAATAATAATAATAATAATAATAATAATAATAATAAGCTCACAATCAAAATTTGAATTCAACATAATTAATAAATTCAAATAATAGCAAATCCCATTGCAAGATATCTAGCACAACATTGAAATTTACTTTTTGAATAGAAAAATCAACTTATAAGTGATACTCTTAACGTAATAATCAAGTATTGACAATAAATTCCTATTAAATAATAAGCTTTTCTTTGGACTGACTTAATAATTACATGACAAACTTGATAATTGTCACATACTTATCACTATAGTTGTGTTTGAATTTTGATCAAATAATAACCTTCCTTTGAGCCCATAATTATCTACATGAAATCTAAACACACAACCATCTTAATATTTCAAATTAATCAATTTACACAAGAGAGATTACTTTGATAATATGTTGTTTCAATCATTTAATTTAAAAACACCTAAAATTAAATAATAAAAAAATGCCAAAGTTTGAATTGAATTCCATAAATACATAAATATCGATCTAAATCTGTAAAATAGTATAATGAGTGACATTATATATATTAAATCAAAACTTGAGTATCACTAACACGTAATTGAATAAATTAAATAACTGAATCCATGTATACTGAATCATATAAACAAAAGGTTAAGTTGAATCAATGCTGATACGTAAAATATTTACATGTTTATTTTCCCTTGTATGATGTATTTTTGGATGTTATCTTGTTTAATTTAATAAATTTAGTTGCATTTTGTAAATGGGTCTTGAATTTGATATGAAATCAAATCTTTTAGATAATGCCTTATTTTGACCCTATTTCAGGTTTTAGGCTATATCTAGAGTTCTAGATGTTGTATTGGGTTGTTCTTTATATGGTTAAAAAGCTAAGAAAAAGCCCTACAATCTTCATGTTTAAAGAAGAGCCCATTTCGGAATCTAAGGATCTCAAATTCTACTTGGAAGATAAAACAGTGGTTCTGGCAGAATCTGACCTTTGGTTACTAATATGATCATAACTTGGGATAGAAATGTCAAAATTTGGAGTTCTTTGCCGCATTTGAAAGTTAAGATCCGGCTCTACAACTCCTATGTTTACAGGAAGATGTAAATCTGCCATTCTCATGGTGAAAAATTACTAACAAGTCAGAAGAATTGTTGCTGCAAAAATCAAGAAGGGTAGTTAAAGACCATGAATGGTAGCTAAAGAATGTGATTGGTAGCTATTGGTCAAGATTTATGATTTGCAGCTGATTCATTCACCTATAAATAGGTAGAAGTAGAGATCATTTGCAGCATTCATTGATTCATGCATCTTAGAGAGTAGTTTAGTTCATGCATTTTTAGTTCTTGTATGCCTCCTACATGAAAGGCTAGGTTTTCCTCCTACATGGAAGGTTTTACCTCCTACATGGATGGATAGTATTTCTATTTTCATGCATTTGTAATTATAATGTTTGTATCATGAATGTGATGATGTTTCTATTTTATTTTTAGTTTGTTTTTAATTTCATTATGTTCTAATTTTTCATCTTCCTAGGGTGATGACGTAACTTAATAATAATGGATTGAATTCTAATCTATTAAAACTAATTTCGATTTTATTTCCTAGATTGAGTTTTAATTATTGCTCTTAATGCTTTCAATTGATTGGCCACCTTTTGAATGAACTCAATATGTGTGTTGAGACCGGAAGGAGATACATGTGTATGGAACCTATAATTAAAACCGTAAATTATATATGAAATAGGAATATATTCATATGGTTTATGTAGTCTTAATGAGTTCCATAAATCCTATGCATGATTAGTTATTTTAATTCACATAGGAATATAGTGAATTGGCAATTAATTATAGAATTACTTGACCTTGGAAGAGGCTAGTAATTAATTTAGGGAAACTCGACTATCAATTAAAAGAGTTAAAATTAGATTAGTGTAGATAGATGATTCAATCCGAAATTGTTAAGTGAAGTCTGATCCCTAGGTCTTTTATTCATCTTTATCTTTACTCCAATTGCAATCATATTTATTTTAAGTATTTTTTGCATCAATCTTTATTTACTCACTTCATTTCTAACTAATCGATTTGCCAAATAGTATTAGGGTTATTAATTTTGGTACTTAGTGAAACAATCCTCGTGGGAACGATACTTTCTTATCACTTTATTACTTGTTTACGATAGTATGCACTTGCGCTAATTGATAAACTATTTTACACGTAACAAGTTTTTGGCGCCGTTGCCGGGGATTGTTATCATTAATATCAATACCAAGTAATCTTCATCCTAATTTGGTTTTTATTTTACATTTTTTTCTTTGGTGTTTCTTTTCTTTTCAGGTTTGTCCTAGTGTATGACCAGATCAAAAGTTGCTGAGCTGCTTCTATTTGATTTTGAGATTAAGAAAACTTGTCGAAGGAATCGAAAGATACAGAAGTAGTCAACTGTAGATCAAAGTGAAGCAATGACAGATTTGAGAGAAGAACCAGACACCAAAGCACTCCGTGACTATGCCACACCAACAGTCATGGATACCATTTCTGGGATCAGGAGACCACCTATACCAGCCAATAACTTTGAGATCAAGCCAGCCATAATTCAAATGATGCAAGCAAATCAGTTTAGAGGTTCTCCAGTAGAAGATCTGAATGCACATATAGCCAGCTTTTTGGAAATTTATGATACATTCAAGCTCAATGGTGTTTCTGATGATGCCATAAGGTTGCGACTTTTCCCTTTCTCATTTAGGGATAAGGCTAAAAGCTGGTTACACTCTTTACTAGTGGGGAGCATCACTACATGGAACATATTGGCATAAAAATTCCTAGCAAAATTCTTTCCTCCAGCTAAAACTGCAAAGATGAGAAATGAGATTGCTTTATTCACCCAGCATGACATGGAAAGCCTTTATGAAGCATGGGAAAGATACAAGGAGCTGCTAAGAAGATGTCCTCATCATGGGCTACCAGATTGGCTGCAATTACAGACTTTCTACAATGGATTGTCTAATGCTACCAGAACACTTGTAGATGCTGTAGCTGGTGGATCATTAATGGGAAAAAGCATAGAAGCTGCTATGGAGCTTTTGGAAGAGATGGCAGCAAATGCTTACCAATGGCCTTCTGAACGCAACACTTCAAAGAAAGCACTTGGAGTCCATGAGCTAGACATTCTGACCACTTTGTCTTCTCAAGTTGCCTCTATATCCAAACAAGTGAGTTCATTAACAGCTCAAGCAAATGCAATTAGAACTCCTACAGATGCTTGTGATTTATGTGGAGGTCCTCACATGAGCACACAATGTCAAGAAGGCAATCCATTCATTCCTTCTCAACCTGAACAAGCCAACTATGTAGGGAATCAAAATTATCAAAATGATCCTTTCTCAAACATGTACAATCCAGGATGGAGAAACTACCCTAATTTAGGGTGGAGGAATAATCAGAATGTGTTTAAACCTCAAAAGAATTATCAACAGCAAATTCAGCAATCACCACCACAACCAAAGGTAAATTTAGAAGAAGCATTGGCTCAATTAACCATGAATACTTCCTAATTCATGGTCAGAATAGAAGCTACACTTAAGAATCATGAAGCAATCATGCAAACTCAAGTAACCTCAATAAAAAATATGGAGGTGCAAATGGGCCAAATTGCAAGTATGCTGAATTCCAGACAACCAGACACTTTACCTAGTGACACTGAAAGAAATCCTAGAGAGCATGTAAAGGCTATTTCATTAAGAAATGGGAAGCAGTTAAATGAGCTAGAATCAAGGAAGAAAATTGAAGAAGCTCAGAAAGAAGATGAGGTGATTCCAGGAAGAATGACTTTTCCAAATAATCCTCCACCATATGTTCCACCAGTTCCATTTCCTCAAAGATTGATGAAAGTTAAGCTAGACAAGCAATTTAGCAAGTTTTTGGAGGTGTTTAAGAAGTTACATATAAACATCCCATTTGTTGAAGCTTTAGCCTAAATGCCCAATTATGCAAAATTTATGAAGGAGATTTTATCAAAGAAACGCAAACTGGAGGATTTCAAAACAGTAGCCTTAATTGAAGAATGCAGTGCAATTCTCTAAAAGAAGCTACCACCAAAGCTTAAAGACCCTGGGAGTTTCTGCATAGCCTGTACCATTGGAGAATGTGAATTTGAAAAAGCCTTATGTGACCTTGGTGCAAGTGTGAATTTGATGCCATTATCCGTCTACAAGAAGCTGGGATTGGCAGAAGTGAAATTGACTACCGTGTCACTGCAGCTAGCAGATCATTCAATAAAGCATCCACGTGGAATCCTTGAAGATGTGCTAGTAAAAGTTGATAAATTCATTTTCCTAGCAGATTTCATAGTGCTTGACATGGAAGAAGACCAAGAAATTCCTATTATTCTTGGAAGACCATTTCTAGCAACTGGACAAACTCTAATTGATGTGCAGAAGGGAAAGCTAACTTTACAGGTTCAAGATGATCAAGTATCGTTCAATATTTTTAAAGCTTTTCCATATAAATATAATATCTGTTACAGAGTAGACATACTAACTAATTGCATGAAAGATGTAATGCATGAAACCTGCACAGAAGAGCCATTAGCAGTAGGAATGGTTGATGCATCAAAGTCTACTAATCCTAAAATCCTAAAGCAGATTAATTACCTTAAGAAAAATTCTCTAGTTTTAAATAAGAAACCATTCAAAGGTTTAGGAGAGAGGTCAAGTAAACCTGTTCCATCAATAGAAAAATCACCAGAATTGGAACTAAAGGCTTATGAAAAGCTCTACAAGGAGAAGATAAAAATGTGGCATGATAGGAGAATTATAAGGAAGGAGTTCACACCGGGGCAAAAAGTACTTCTCTACAACTCAAGGTTAAAACTCTTTCCAGGAAAATTAAGATCAAGGTGGTCAGGGCCTTTTACTGTGGTTCAAGTTTGGCCATATGGAACTATGGAGATTCAAGATGGTGACAGGAAATTCAAAGTGAACAGACAAAGATTGAAAGAATACAATGACAGTGCATTCAACACCATCAAGACTGTCATCACGCTCGAGGAGCTAGCTGGTAAGTATTAAAAAAAAGAGAGAAAAAAAAGAGAGGACTTTGTCTAGCTAAAGATGTTAAAGAAGGGCGGCTGCTTGGGAGGCAACCCAAGACTTCTTTCTCTACTCATTTCTTTTCTTCTGACTTATTTAAGCACACATTGCACAGCATTTTTCACTTACAATTTCAGCTTTCATCATTCTCATCATGGAGGAATCCTTTGTGAAGCTTAAAAGCAGATTCCCTACTCTTCCCAAAGATGTGCTCAGGAAAATCTACAACTGTCGATTTGAAAGAATGAAGGCATTTAAGCGTTTGGGTCTTCTCGAGGATATACGTTGGATTATTGAAGCTAAGGTACGTTTAGCAGGTGAGTTTAATGAATCATTTGTTAGACGTATACCAGGTATGGGAAGAAGTTCTTACTCTAAAAAGAGAAGAGCTAAAAGAATGAGAGTCTGCCATAAGTGTGCAAGGTGGAATTGTAATAAGCTCTGTAGAAATAAAGGAATGATTTCAGTAAATTAAGAGGAAAAAATTCAATTCATAAAGGATGGACTGAGTAAAGAGTCATTGGATGATATCATTCAAACTTTTGAGACACATCCTAGTGGAGATGTTCATGCTGTTCTTCTTGATTTAATGAACTTATTCAATACAGAAAAGGAATGCTACAGCCTTGGGGATCTGACTGTAAAAGACCCTGTTTGCCAGTTTATAAGAAAATTGGATGGGAAGCAAATCCTCGGCTCATAGAAGGTGTTTAAGCCGTTATTGAATGAAAAATCAGAGGAAGATGTGAGCCACAATCACAACTACTGTTCATATTAATGTTTGTCTGCTTTACTTTTCCTTTATCTTTTTATCTTTATAGCTGCTTTTTAACTTTCTGTACATTTCTCTTCTTTTTAAGTTTACCTTTTCAGTAACTTTTTGACTTTCTTTACATTCCATATTCTACTTTGTTCACGCCATTATTACACTTGTCAGTTTTGCACAGTATTTTTTTATCTTTTTCTGATATTATTTGATTTACGTGATTTCTTTGTTTCTACTTTTGTATTATAAAGATGCATTTCAACAATCACACTTTGCAAAAATGTCTGAAGGTGAGAGTAAAGAAGAGGAAGAGATTGAGAAACCATCAAAATGTAGATTTAAATCTATCTGTATTTTTTGTGAATCTTTTGTTGGAAAGAATGTAGAATTTTTTGTAGCAGCAACTGAACTTGGTCATGCATTAGCTGCTAGAAAGATTACCTGTGTGTATGGAGGAGGGCTTCATAGCTTAAAAGGAAGTGCAGCAATTTCTGCCAACATTAGAGCAAGCAAAATACTGAGTATCCTTGTGAATGGTTTAGATGATAAGAAATACACCATTGGTAAAACATTAAAGGTTTCAAACTTGCCTGAACGTATTGGATGTATGCTTTACAGTGCTGAAGCCTTTATTGCTTTACCTGATGGTTTAGAAGCATTAGATGGAATTTCCAGCATTGCATATTGGATTAACTTGAACTTTCATCAGAAGCCAGTAGGTTTATTAAATGTTAATGGCTTTTATAATAGTTTGCTGTCTTTTTTAGATCAAGCTGTGGAACAGGGATTCATACCCCAAGCGACTCGCCGTGCCATAATGTCTGCCTCAACTGCTGATCAGCTGATTGACCAACTACAAGGCTATACACATAAACCAGATCCATCAGTGAAAAAGATAGATTGGCAATTTCCAACCAGCAGTCAGAAGCATGAGCCAGACACCACTCTCCGGTTGTAACTTTCTTTACTCTTATGGTTTTACTCCCAAAATTTTTTTTATGTGTGAGTTGCTTATGCATTTCCTTTTAATAAACCTTTTTTGCTAATCTACTGAAGACATTGGGGACAATGTCTACACTAAGTGTGGGGGGAATAAAATTAAAAAAAATTTACTTTTTAGGATATTTTGGTAGTAAAATCATAAGATTTATATATAAAAAAGGGATGGCCAAGTAAAGAGTTATTTTCTGCTCTTGATACGCATCCTAAAATATATATATAAAAATAAAATAAAAAAATATTTTCCTGTTTATTAGGTTCTTTTCAATAATTTTAAAAGATTTCATAGCATGATTGAACAACTTTCTTACTTCTTAGAATTGATGGGTTTGGTAATGGATTTTGAGTTGGATTGAGTTGGAAACCTTTAACCGTGAGATTTTGAGCCTACTTGTTGAATTAGTATTATATTTCTTGTGTGTGATATTCACCTGTTAAGTTGTCACTCTAGAACTTGCATAAAATCTGGTTGAGATTACAATTTACATGCATACTCAGATATGATAAAGGCATTTTTTTCTTTTCAATTAGAACCAAATAGCCAACCCTGCAGTTTTATCATTGATAAACCCCTTTGAGCCTGATTAACCGTTTCTTTGTTTTAGCCCATTAATATATCATTTAATGAAATATTAATTATCTTTACTTAACCCTAGGGATTAGTAGAGCATTTGAATCTTTGAAAAATGGATTTTTGACAAAGTGTGGGGGAATATATATTATTAACTTCAAAGTTTCAAGGGTTTTCTTTCAAAAAAAAAAAGAAAGAAAGAAAAAAAAATAGTTAAAAAAATATATAAAAAAATAAAAAATAAAAAAAAGAGAAAAAGAAGAAGAGAGAAATTGATGTGTACTTGAATTTGAATCGTGGGCTGCTATGTTGAGATAAAATTATTTAGAGATTACCCATGTTTTAATTGCTCTATTAATTTCTTTCTTTGCTTCAGCTTTTCTTTGCTTCAGCTTTTCATATCCCTGTTTTATCTTTCCTTTACCTTGGCCTCATTACAACCCTTAATAAGACCTTTTGATTTGAAGTGTGCATGTAAATCAGGTAGTGGAGATTGAGAATTTATGCAAGCTTATGGTAGTGCAATCTTTGATAGGATGAATTTGAGTGAAATATTTGCCTATAAACACTTGAGAGAGGATGAGTTGCAGTGATTATATCATTCTGGTTCAATCCTTCTCAAATGAAGTTGCAATCCCTTTTTGGTTTTATATGTCAAGATTTGTTGATTCATGAATGCTATGATATCTTTGTACTTTAATTATCTTTCTTATGTTTTTGTACTTTTTATCTCATGGGTACATTAGTATTAGTATTAGTATTAATTTTCTTCTATTTTGTGTTTGTCCGAGGACGTCCAAAAGCTAAGTGTTGGGGAATTTGATACGTAAAATATTTACATGTTTATTTTCCCTTGTATGATGCATTTTTGGATGTTATCTTGTTTAATTTAATAAATTTAGTTGCATTTTCTGAATGGGTCTTGAATTTGAAATGAAATCAAATCTTTTAGATAATGCTTTATTTTGACCCTGTTTCAGGTTTTAGGCTATATCTGGAGTTCTAGATGTTAGATTGGGTTGTTCTTTATATGGTTAAAAATCTAAGAAAAAGTCCTACAATCTTCATGTTTAAAGAAAAGCCCAGTTCAGAATCTAAGGATCTCAAATTCTGCTTGGAAGATGAAACAGTGGTTCTGGCGGAATCTGACCTTTGGTTACTAATCTGATCATAACTTGGGATAGAAATGTCAAAATTAGGATTTCTTTGCGGCATTTGAAAGTTAAGATCTGGCTCTACAACTCCTATGTTGACAGGAAGATGTAAATCTGCCATTCTTATGGTGAAAATTACCAACAAGTCAGAATAATTATTGCTGCAAAAATCAAGAAGGTTAGTTAAAGACCATGAATGGTAGCTAAAGAATGTGATTGGTAGCTATTGATCAAGATTTATGACTTGCAGCTGATTCATTCACCTATAAATAGGTAGAAGTAGAGATCATTTGCAGCATTCATTGATTCATGCATCTTAGAGAGTAGTTTAGTTCATGCATTTTTAGTTCTTGTATGCCTCCTACATGAAAGGCTAGGTTTTCCTCCTACATGGAAGGTTTTACCTCCTACATGGATGGATAGTATTTCTATTTTCATGCATTTGTAATTATAATGTTTGTATCATGAATGTGATGATGTTTCTATTTTATTTTTAGTTTGTTTTTAATTTCATTATGTTCTAATTTTTCATCTTCCTAGGGTGATGACGTAACTTGATAATAACGGATTGAATTTTAATCTATTGAAACTAATTTCGATTTTATTTCCTAGATTGATTTTTAATTATTGCTCTTAACGCTTTCAATTGATTGGCCACCTTTTGAATGAACTCAATATGTGTGTTGAGACTGGAAGGAGATACATGTGTATGGAACCTATAATTAAAATCGTAAATTACATATGAAATAGGAATATATTCATATGGTTTATGTAGTCTTAATTATTTCCATAAATCCTAATGCATGATTAGTTGTTTTAATTCACATAGGAATATAGTGAATTGGCAATTAATTATAGAATTACTTGACCTTGGAAAAGGCTAGTAATTAATTTAGGAAAACTCGACTATTAATTAAGGGAGTTAAAATTGGATTAGTGTAGATAGATGATTCAATCCGAAATTGTTAAGTGAAGTCTAATCCCTAGGTCTTTTATTCATCTTTATCTTTACTCCAATTGCAATCATATTTATTTTAAGTATTTTTTGCAGCAATCTTTATTTACTCACTTCATTTTCAACTAATCTATTTGCCAAATAGTATTAGGGTTATTAATTTTGGTACTTAGTGAAACAATCCTCATGGGAACGATACTTTCTTATCACTTTATTAGTTGTTTACGATAGTGTGCACTTGCGCTAATTGATAAACTATTTTACACGTAACAAACGCCCAAAACCTACAATCAATTATATATATAATAATGAAAGCCAATTCGCCATAGTGATATTTAATATCTGATTGAGATTTATAACGTTCATTTATGTGGACCATGTCTGTAAAGTAATTTCACCTGATACAAAAATTTGCAGTATCCCGATGTATTCACGATCGAAACTTAATATCATTATTTCCGTTTACAAATCACTTAAAATTTATTAAGGTCCTTCACTGCTTATAAACGTTAATGAAAAGATATATATATATATATATATATCTAAATCCATAAACGAATTGTTGAATAAGAAGCTCGTCGGATTAATGATGCTAATCAATATTATTATATATATTGATGCAGTATTTGGCAATCAAATACTAAGCCAAATTAATGAATTTACTCCCCAATAATTCAACATGGAGGTTTTGATATTAATTATTAAAAAACTTTAATAATGATAATGATAAAATTCATTATTAAAATCCAGATCTTTCATGTTTAATTATTAAGAGGAATATACTACTAAATATGAAAATATATCTGAATCCATAAGAATTAACAGCATTATAGTTTCGCGGTTCTTGATCTTTTAAATTGATGTATATTAATTTTTTCAGTGAAAACCTATCTTCATTTTCTTATAATGGAATATCAAAAAATAAAATATTTACATACAATTTGAGGATCATAACCTCTTATTTATTTTTATTTTTTATTCTCAATTTATCTATCATAAATAAAAAATAAGACTTTTAGGTCTCTATACATAAAAGCTCACATTTAATGATATGATTTAAATTTATTTAATCTTAAACTTTATCTGATTACTTTAATTTGGGCCAAACTTTGTGATAACCAATAATATATAATTATTATTATTTACACATATATATAATGAATATGTCCATTAAAAAATTCAACACTCAAATATTTCTATAAAAATTACAACTTTGAATAAGCTATTTATAAAAATTGCAAAAAGAATTATAAAAACTACATGAATAAATTCTCATGTATGTACCGAACAAAATAAAAAAACTATTTATACCATCCATGTTTATAACTCTTTTTATAATTATAGTCATAACAAAATTTGTGGTTAACATGTTTTATATCCATTTAGTTTAAAGCAAATAGAATAAACATAACTCAAATAAACATATTTATAATTTCAAGGGGTTTCCCCATGCTTGGTGCATATACATATATCACTACAACAAAAAAGCTCTATACCAATGATATTTTTAGCGACGACAAATCACTCGGTCATCATTGATAACATTATAAACTTTTAGCGACGACAAAGTTGCTGATAAAAAAATGGAGCCAAACAATTTTGGCTAGGGCAGGAAATGAAATATTTCAGTGACGACATTGTCGTCACTAAAGGATGCACCTTTCAGCGACGACAATGTCATCATTGAAAGGCTGGCACAAGTTCCAATGCCAATCCTTCAGCGATGATATTATTGTCACTAAAGGGTTCTGTCTTTAACGATGATCCTTCAGCGACAATCAAGAAAATTATTGTTGCTAAAGGATGTGTCTATAAATAATCCTCCCATACACTCTCATGCTCATTTGCGGTGGTAAGATAGGAAGGCAGAGAGTTTAAGAGGTATGTTCTCTTTTTTTTATATTTTAGTATTTTTTATTCATATTTTTAATAGGATAGTATAATTATTTATTTATATAGTATATTGTTGTAATGTTGTTAGATATTGTTGTTATTTGTTGTCATTTGTATTCGATTGGAAGATGTTTGATTAGTAGATTTATTTCTATGAGGTATGTATAAAACTCTATACAATTTTGTTTGATTATATAGTTTATGATATGAGTTTATTTTTTGCAATAATATGTAATTATTTAATTTATTCTGTTAGTATGGTATTTTTTGCATGAAATTAAAGTTGATTGAATTTATATGCTATAAATGTTAAATATTCTTGTATAATTTAATTTTTATGTACAATTTCTAAATATAAATTATGTTATTGTTATATTATTGGGTGTAATTATCTTTTTGAATAATTTGAATGTGCATTGATAGTTCAATTAAGTAAATATATATGTAGATTATTCAACCTAAGATGTAGTTTTGGAATACAGGACCTTATAATTTTATGAAAAAATAGTAATGTATGGAATTAGAATACTTATATAAATACATTGAAAAAAAGAAATGATATGAAAATATCCTTTAAGCACATAAATAAATTTTTTCAACATAAATTTGTAAACATATTTTAATGAAAAACGTAAAATAAAGTAAGTAAATGTTATAAATATATTTGATAGAAATGTTATAATTATTGAAAAAAAATTATATTTAACAATAATATTAAGCAAAAGAAGATATATCCTAAAAATTTCTTACAATCTGAAATGATTTCATATAATTAAACAATTTAACAGGGATCACAATTCATAAAAATTTCATAATAATGTACAATGATAAAAAAAAATTAATTCAATCACTCAATAATGATTGTTATGTAATTGTTAAATATTTCTTTGTAAAAAATTCAATTACAAAATTAAAAAATAATGAAGATAAATTATTGCATGAGTTTTATTATAATTTTCTTTGTAAAATTAAAAATTAAAAAATATTTCTTTGTAAAAAAATTCCATATATTCAATGTTTTCATTGGAAATGTCTTAAAAATAAAAACCATTCAATAATAATTTACATGAGTTTTATTATAATTTTTATATAATTTTTAATTCTATCTATGAACTTATACAATATCTACCTTTTTATTATGCATAATATTAATATGTACTTAATATTGATAAAAAAAAATTTCCCATAACAATATGTAATTTTTATAAGATGAAACGTATTTGGTAATGTTTTATTTGAAATGTGAAAAAAAATTAAATATTTGATATAAAAATACATACAAATGTTTTATGTGAATATATTAATAGATAATATTAAAAAATTGAAATTTGGATTCTTGTTTATTGAATAATAAAATTAGATATTTTGTAAATGATAAAAACATAAACATTTACAAGAAAGTTACATAGAAAGCTATAATAATAAGATTACATATGGAAGCATATTTTCATGAAATGCAATCCAAATGAATTTGACTACTATATACTAATAGAAAATTGAAAATTTTGAGCGCTTGAATACACCTTTGTACAAATAAAATATACGCCAAGTTAAAAGAGTTGAGTACTTATAAAACATATATCAGGGTAGAAGAGTTAAACTATACTCCCTATAAAAGTGGTGGAGTAGGTTAGAAGATTGAAATCCTGATTCCAAATTATTAAACAATGAAAAATTTTATAAATATTAAAATACTTAATTATACAAATAATAATACTCCATAATAATAGTTCTCATAAAATATTATAATTTAAGTTTAAAATTATTATAAATATATATATTTATAATGAATTTAAATACAATTTAATTTGCATCTACATGGTAAGCTTAGACCTATTTAAGGATTGGTTGATCTTCATACATTAAGCAACCCTTAAATTGTCCTATAAAGTTAGGCAGTTTGGGATATTTCGTATAGTTATCATTGATAATTTATCTAGTTTGTATTTGACATTGTAGAAATTTTTTGGCATCTTATTTGTTCTTTGGGTGTGAATTATATCGATGTATAGTTTACACACTTGGAGAATTATAGGGAGATGCTATCGAAATTTTTGCATCATAAAAATGATAAGCATGGATAAATTGATAACCACTGAAATATCTCGAATAGAATAGGTTCCTACCTTTTAGAATTGGAGTGATATAGTGGATTTAGGTTGCGTAATAAACGTTGATCCTATCACTTAATTCCATAAAATGTAATTTATTTCCTATTTAGTGGTATGATGTCTATAGATAAAAGCTAGATCCATTTGTGAAATTGCTTGTTAGATAAGTATTAGAATGGTGCGATGGCATTTGTTGATAGAGCTAAAGACTTCGTTTATGAAAAAGGCTTAGTGAAGTGTCCATGTAAGAAGTGTGTGAATCTATTATTTCAAAATTTTAAAACATTGGAGGCATATATTATAGATAATGTGTTTCACCCATTGTACACAAATTGGGTATATCATGGTGAAGCGGATGTTTCAACTTCTAGTAGAACAAGAGAGATATCTCCTGTTGAAAGGGATGATATGGTAGATATTATACACAATTTCCTTAGCCCTCATAGAGCTAAAGAAATAGTTTATGATGAAGGAGATCATAGTAATGATGACAAACTCGAAGGAGTAGGTGGTGAAGCGGATTATAGCAGTTATGATAATATATTTGCACAAATGGAAATAGAATTGTATCCCGAATGTACATCATTCTCAGCTTTAAACTTTTTAGTGAAACTCATACACTTGAAGGTGCTGCATAAATGGACTAATAAGTCATTTAATGCTCTCTTAAAATTGTTGAAAGAAGTGCTTTCGATGGATAATAAATTGCCTGAATCCTATTATAATGCAAAGAAATGGCTCAATAAGTTAGGGTTGGGATATGAGTCAATTCATATGTGTAAGTATGACTGTGTACTTTTTTAGAAAGAAAATGCTTTGAAGGATAATTGTCCAATCTATGAGGAAAGTTAATAGGTGGACAAAAATGTGAAAGGGAAAAAGGTGTCACAAAAAGTGTTTCGGTACTTTTCACTGACTCCTCGACTTAAGCAATTGTATAGGTCAAGGCATACTGCAAAGAATATAATATGGCATCATACTGACAGGTTAATAAAAGACAGGGTAATACGACATCTTGTTAATAGGGAAGCCTAGTAGAAATTCGATAGAAAGCATCCTAATTTTTCTATCAACTCATAAAATGTTAGGCTGAGATTAAGTGCAGATAGATTTAATCCTTTTGATAATAGGAATTTGTTATATAGCATATGATCAGTAGTCATGACTACCTATAACTTGCCACTATAGATGTGCATGAATTAGTCCTTCTTCATGTTGACCTTACTAATACCCGAGCTTCAATCGCTAAGTAAGGATATGGATGTGTTCCTAAGACCGATTGTAAAGGAGTTGAGGTATCTTTGAGAGAGAGGGTTAAGACTCGAGATGCTGATACAAATATTATTTTTAACATGCGAGCTACTTTATAATGAACTATAAGTGATTTTCCTGCTAGAAACAGTCTATCCAGTTGGAGCGGATAAGGTTATAAAGTATGTCCTACATGCAATGACGATACTCCATTAATTCAAGTTAGGAAAAAATTACTTATGTTAGTCATCATCATTAGCTTCCAAAGAGTCACACATGGAGGAATCAAAAGGAATTCAATGGAAGGCCAGAGAGAAGGGCCCCTCCTTATCCGCTTACTAATAAAATTATCATGGATTAGTTGGATAAGGTGGGATGAAGACTTCCTAGTAAGCATGTTTAGTTTAGTGATTTAAAGTGGAAAAAGGGTGCTGATGAACTTAATTGGAGTAAGCGAAGTATATTTTTTGACCTCCTATATTAGCTGACAATGAACTTGAGGCGTAACATTGATGCAATGCATGTTGAGGAAAATGTATATGACAATATTCTGGGTACATTGTTAGATATTGACCATAAGATAAAAGACACTAATAATGCAAGACGAGATTTAGCGGATATGAAGATGAGGCCAGACTTGCATCTGTATAAAGAGAGGGGCCAGTTCTTCAAACCATATGTTGTGCACACCCTCAACTAGGATGAACGAAAATAGTTTTAATAGTTTATAAAAAATGTAAAATTTCATGATGGGCTTACTGGGAGTCTTAAGAAGAATGTGATTGATCGTGATATGAGGTTGAAATCACATAATAGTCATGTTATTAGGCAGAGATTGTTGGGACCTTCAGTCCGACCATTTTTATCGAAGTAATTATCATATCCAATTGTTGAGTTGTGCAATTTCTTCAACCAAATATGCGATAGAACTCTTAATAAGAAGGATGTCTTGCAAGCCAAGCAAGATATTATCATCATTTTATGTAAGCTTGAAAGGATATACCCTCTGACATTCTTTGATATAACGGTTCACCTGGTGATGCATTTGCCTAACGAAGCATTACAAGGTGGCCTTATTCACTTTCGATGGATGTACCCATATGAAAGATATATAAAAAAGTTAAAGGATTATGTTAGGAATCATGCTCGACTCAAGAGTTCAATTGCAGAAGGGTATGTTGTTGATGAGGCATTGGCGTTTTGTTCCATGTATCTGGAAGGGGTGAAAACTAGATTCAATCAACCTGACTGAAATCAAGACATAGCATCCAAATGCACAAAAAAAGCATTGTCAGTGTTCCAATCATAATGTCGACTGCTGGGAAAAAAATCATATCTCACTTAGATAGGAGGAATCAAGATGTAGCCATATGATACATCTTGAATAACTATGTGGAGATCGAGAAATATCTTCAGTAAGTTTCTATTTTTATTTATAGATTTCTTCCAATTAATTACATTGGACTATAATACATATGTCTTGTGGTGAGCATCGACAAGAGCTTCAATAAAGTGGTGTTGATAACATAGATGACTTGCACAGAACAAAATTTTCTACATGGTTTTACTCTAAGGTATAAAAGTTTATTTTTTCTAAACGTGTTATATCAATCATGTAAATGTTATTCCTTACTTATAATTTTTTCCTAGCCTAACTCTCCATAAAATGTCATTTTCGTAGATGTACCATTTACATAGAAATGATTCCCCGAAGCCACTGAAGAGCTATTATCATTAGCTTCTGGTCCCAATTTTACTACAATGTTATACTCAGCGTGTGTTGTTAATGGAGTGTGTTTTATAGTTAAATATTGAGATATGAAGCATAAAACACAAAATAGTGAAATTTTTGTTCAAGGAGTTTTCACATGTTTGGTGCATATATATATATATATATATATATATATATATATATATATATATATATATATATATATATATATATATCTCCTAAGAAGATCAAAATCCAAAGGTAATATTTAGTTGTTGAATTAAATGTTTTAAAATTTTTTAATTTTTTTTAGAATGTAATTTTAAAGAATTTAATTTTTAGGAATATGATATTATATATTTTGTTTAACTATAAATATTCCTACAAGTATTATAATATTATTTTTTAATTATTATAAATATTTTTAGAAATAATTTTTAATTATAAAAAAATTCTTAACAAAAATTAAATAGTTATCAATGGTAAGTGATAGTCAACAATGGTTACTAGTAGTTGGTTGGTAATAATGATGGTCGATAGTGGTCTCTAATGATGAGTGATGATGGATAATAGTTATCGATGATAGGTAATAACTGACAATGAGTAGTGATAGATGGTGATCACCAGTAGTAAGTGGTGATGAATAATAGTCACTTATAATAGGTAATAACCGGCAGTCATCATTGGCAATAAATGTGGTGGCATCCAATGGTTATCACTAGTAATGGGTGATGGTTGGCATTAATCACTAACATTGCGTAGTGAGAGGCAATGATTAATAACGATGGATGATGTATAGTCATTAATGATAGGTAGTGATAAACAATAGTCATTAGTGGTAAATGATAGTTAATAATGATTACATATAATGAGTAATGGTTGGTAGTAGTCACTAGTAATAAGTGGTAGTCAGTTATCATCGATAATGAATAGTAATCAATTATGATCACTAGTAATAAATAATAGTTGATCCTTGTCAATGGTGAGATGAATAAAATAATTTATTTATATTAATTAAATATTTTTATATTATGAAAATATATGACACTTATCTTCCCATAAAAATATTTTGGAAGAATATTAAGTTAAATAAATTTTTAAAAATATAATAGTCCTAAATATATATTTTTAAAAAAATTAAATTAAATATAATAATTTTACATCTCCTTGAAATATTTCTAAAAATACGAGGAAGATTCCTAAAAGTAAATACCAACTTAAAAAAGATGGCAAAAAGCAGCATTCCCCTCTATCACATATCTTGAACAAAAACTTTGCACCAACAACCACAATAACTAATTAATGAACATATTTCCTAATACACACATGCATATACACGTACACTTGCACGTGTATATATATACATATATATATATTGCCTAAAATTTCCCTTTGATTGATCGAAAAAAAAATAAAGAAAATAAAAAATTTAAATTTAAACAAAAAATAAAAAACTATATTTTAAATTAATTAAATAATTATAACTATGTATTTTACTTTTAATTTTTTTACTTTTCTCTTCATTCAAATAAAAAATAATAATTTTTCTTTTTTACTCTCCCTTCCTTCCGCTTTAAATAAAACCCAAAAGATCATATGATTATCTTCATTATCTCTTTAACATGGAGTCCCTCATACCACACTTCCGAAGAAAGAAAAGGGAAATTTCTGCTTAGCAAGCAACCTTCGAGAGAAAGTAAGGAATTTCTCGTATAGATTTGGTTTCTTTCCAAGTATTGTGAGTATATTGTAATGTAGTTCCACCGACGAAATAGATAAAGACAATTCTGTTTTGCATGCAATTGCAACTAATGTGTAACTCTTTCAACTGATTTTAGTTTGTTATTGAATCAAATTATTCTTTTTTACTGTATTTTGATAAGATACAAAATTTAACTTTTTAATTCACAATTTATAAGGTGGCTATGACCACCTCAAACTTTGAAAAATATCAAAAAAAAACTTTTTGTGACTTTTTAAAATTTTCATAAAATTTCATCTATAACCTCCAAAAATTAGGTGTTAAAATAATAATTCTTACTAAATTACATTTTAGCCCCTATAATAATCTATGTCTAACTTTACCTTTCTTATTTTAATATTTGTCTCATCATCATGACAAAATATTTATCTTATTAAAATACAATAAATAATAATATTAAAATCTTACTGTCAATATTTATCAAAAAAACAAAAAGTCTTGGTACAACTGTAATACTAAAAATTCTCCCCCACAAGTTGATTAGTAGATTAAAAATTGCTCTACCGACCTTTTCCTTTAATTAATAACCTGAAACTGTCTTTATTCTCATCTCCTAATATTTAAATATTATAAATTATAGAATTAATAGAAATGAGAAAATTTGTCATTTTTATTGATATAATAAAATATAATAATACTTTAAATTTTGTTATCACAGTGTTCTTAATTTAAATTTAAAATATTATGTGCGTTAGATAACCCACTACCTTAAAAAACTTGAAATTATCAAGGACTCTATACAACTTTACAGGCTTGTGGATTGCTAGCATGTTTTCAAATTGAATTGTAAATGATGACCAAAGTTTCTATTATGAAGTCCTAAGTAGGATTAAAGCAAGAAAAGAGGGAAAATTTTGTCTTCATGGTTCCTTGATTGATAGAAGGAAAAGCAATTGCCCAATTAGGTGAGAAAAGCGATCGTTGAAAAAGTGGCTTTGGGTCAGATCGGACCGAAAGAAGCTAGACAAAAGGGAGTAGACTTTGACATCTGGCTATTCAAAAGGGCAATGCTAACAATAGATTTTAAAGTTATTGTTGAGTATTAAATATGTATCTTTAATTGATAAAATTAAATATTTTATTTTTATTTTTATTTTTATTAATATAATAAATAATAATATATTAAATATTTTATTAAGATAAAAAATAAAATATTAAATATAATTTTATTATTAAATGTATTATTATTCATTATATAATTAAAAATAAAAATAAAATATTTAATTTTATTAATTAAAGATATATATTCATTTAATCAAAACTCCAAAAGAAGTTATTGGAGTATTCGATAGGTACCATCTATCAACCTTAGCCTAGATTCACACCGTAGATTGGTTAAACATATTTGTTGTCTTTTGATACAATTACGCACGCCGAAATTTGGTAATAAGCGTAATTGAATACGTGAATGGATGAAAAAAATGTTATTTTGATTGGAATTGTTTGAATATATTTGGAAAAATGTAGTATCGAATCATGAAATGATTTTGTTTAATTGTCTTTATAAAATAAATTAAATTTTTTATTATAAGTATGACTAAAGATTTTATGAAAAAAATTATAATTTCATATTCTAAATATTTATGTCTTTTATGAAAAATTAGAAGTTTTAAGTAAAAATATTAAATTAGGTCATTTTTTTTAAAGTCGTACTAAAATAAAATCCTATTTTACCACTCAAATTTTTTACAACAACCTCCCATAATTAATCAATTTAGTTATATCATCTTGTGATTTACATTATCACCAGTAATTGATTGATTAGGAGGTCGAATCCTAAGCTATTTCAAATCAATAAAGAATTCTGAGTTAATTTTTGGGACTATTTTTATTGGTTTACTACTTTCGTTTCTATTAAAAATTAATTTTATACATGATTAGAAAAAGTGTGAAAATATCTTAGGTGTGGAAAAAAAAAGGGAGGGAGATTTATAATGTTAGGACTTCTAAATTTTAGAGACCGTTGCTTTGGGTGATTATTGCAAAAGAATTTTATGTGAAATCAACATTATTAACTATATATATATATATATATATAACGATGGATCACATAGTAATGGGTGGAATCTACTTTCTTCTAATTTTGATTCAGCTGCGAAAGGAGTAAAGTAATTATACATCTGACACTAAGTTTGCACTAGCAATCATTTTGAGCTAGCTTTATGATGTACTTTTGACTTTCCAATACAAGTCTCTGTACATGAATCATTTTAATTTTCATAAAAATAGACATATAATTTTGTGTTCGCATTTTACATTAGTTTCTGAATAAAAATTATGTTAATATTTCTTTAAAAATTGGCATATATGATAAATACTTTAGAAATTGAGGGATTCACTTGTAAAACTAATTCGGTGTTCAGCAGTTAAAAAAAAAAAATCACTGTTTGAATGATTTTTTACCCGGGAATGCAGGCTTTAACGGCGAAATTGACCATGTGTGCATGTTATTGCTGTTTTATTTCAAGTCAAATTACATTTTTAGAGTCAAATGTGATCGAAAAGCAAAAAATTCACTTTTACACTTTTTTATTTAATTAATTGAATTTGTACTTTAAATATCCAAAAGTTAATAAATTGAGGAGCCTGGGATCTAAAGCTGGCCCTCAATTACGGAAGATGAAAAGCTGAGATATTGGCAACCTGATTGTCCACAGCTTTGTTTGCACTCCGTTCATGTTTTGAGAAAAATGGAGGCGTATGCTGTACGGTTTTTTTCTTTTTTCATTTTTTTTCCCTTCTGCGTAAAAGATCTCAGCCTGGGGGGCCTATATAAGTTATTTTCTTTAGTATTATTATAAAAATATTCCTTTGATGTAGAATATTCATAACTATTATTTATAAGATGAACTCATCACCATAATTTTATTAAAGTACTAATAGTTTCAAAGATCCTCCACTCATTTATTAACCACAAATTGATACTTACTTATTTCAAACTATTGAGATTTTGACATAATTTTTATTAAGTAGGATAATTGTCTATTTTTATCTTCATTTTAGTTAAATTTATTTTTGAATAGATAGGATTGTGATTAACTTAGATAAATTTTATTGTTTAATATTGTGATCAAATTAGACTTATATTTTTGTGAGAGGAGAAAGTTGAGAGAATTTATATTTGTAATCCCATGGAAATAACTTGAGATTTACAATTAGCTTTTACTCTTTTGTAAAAAATATATACATCATTGTGAAAAAAATTGTACTATTGATTAGCAAAATACTATGAGATATTTTGGATGTATTTGGATATGTGGGTATGAAAGTCATTAAAAACATTGTATTCTTTATAATTCATTCTTAATGGACTTGTTTCTTATTTCCATCCATAGAATAGGCTAATTGAACTACGTTAATTATTTGTGTCCTTGTGATTCCATGCTTTTTTAATCCTGATTTATGGCAACATGCTTCCACATATCATCGCATCATCATAATCATCCAACAATTTTTTTCTTAACAAGTAGTATTAGAGTCTAGTTTGGTTGGGTTTGGGTCATGTTCATTTAGATGGTCTTAATTGGTTATGCTTATTGCATTTAGATTCATTAAAGAACTTTTGACACAAATTTGTTTTGAAGTTTATCAATCCCAAAATTTGTTATGGTAGTAGCTCTATTTTGTCTTTGTAGTGTTTTGTTTTAGAGAACTCTCATTGGAGAAGATGAAGCATTTGATAAAAATCCTCTTTGATATATTCATAAAGTGTTAAGGCTTCATTAGATGTAGAATTTTGAAGACATTCTTCATTGGTGGAGAATATAACCCAAATTTGGCGAGCTACTTGGTGTAGAATGATTTGATTAGGAGTTTGAAAACTTTTGATAATAGAATTTGTATCAAAACGGAGATTGTTGGAACTTTGACACAAATCTTATTTTTGTTAAATAAGATAATTACCTATTTTTGTTTTCATCTTATTCAAATTTATTTTTGAAGAGATAGGATTGGGAATAAATTAGATAAATCCTATTGCTTAATATTATGGTTAAGTTAAACTTATCCTTTTGTAAAGCTTTTAGATTATAGATACTTGTATCATGCAAGATTTGTTTTTGTGGAAGAAGAAATGTGAGAAAGTTTGTATTTGTACTCTCATGGGATTATTTGAGATTTCATAATTAGCTCTTATGGTGAGATTTTTTAGAGTGAAGAATGTACACACCATTGTGAGAAAAATTACACCCTCGGTTAAAGTAACACCATAAGGTATTTTGTGTATATTTGGAGATGTAGATTTAAAAATGATTAAACATCTTGTATTCTCTCTATATTTCCTTCTTAGTAAATTTATTTATCTTCTTTACTAGTGGAGTAGGCTAAGAACCAAACCAAGCTAATTATTTATGTCTTTATGATTTCATGTTTCTTTAATCTTCATTTATGGCTATATGCTTCTGCATATCATCACATCATCATAATTCTTCAAGAATTTTTTTCCTAACACAAATCAATGAACTCAAGAATAGAGTAATAATTTGGTATCACTAGTGTCAACCATCCTAATGGTTTAAGTATATTGTATAGTTGCAAAATAATATGATATTATTTTGACTAGTTAATAATTTTCACATAAACAATTGCTATAATGCTACGCTTTACGTTTTCAAACATACATTTGTAGAGTTAATTAGACCTACAAGTGAAATAAAAATAAATTATAAATTTTTAGATATATTCCATTGTCCATTTCTAAAATTTACTTTAATTATATTTGATATTTTAATTTTTTAAAATTATACACTTTTACCTTATAAAACACAATTGCATTAATTTTTAAACTGCAATTCCTTTCTTTTAACCCTCATGACTAGAAAACTATTATTTTATATTTTTACATACAATTGGCTCCTTTCTTAAAAGAATTAAAGTAATCTCTCTTCCTTTTTATACATAGTTGTCTATTGCAATTTTTTACATAGTATTTTAAGAAAATAATCTGTTAATTATGACTGATAACTTTAAAGGAAAGGTTCCAATTAAAAAGTTAATATTATGTAAATGTATAAATCTAAAAATAAGTTGTGTTGAACGTAATTCAATATTCATAGAAGGTGAAAGTAATTAGTTTGCCTTAATTTTTTTTCTACTGATTAAGATAAGGCTAAAGCCCAAAGAAAAGAAAACAATTACAATCCAACCATATGTGGGATAAAAACTCAAGAATCAAATGGCTTGACTCAGCTGGCGATCTCTCTAAAATTGATAGGCCCATGTCATGCTATAGACTACAGGTTATAAACTAATGTGTGCATGAATTTCCTTCCTTGTATTTATGGGAAATTGTAGCCTTCCAATTTCTAGCTAACAGATTCTCACACTGATGAATGAGAGCTTTCTACGTTACGTTTTTGTGAATCTTAGAAGACATCATTTCTGCCAAAAATTTGGAATAATGATAAATACTTCCAACCTAGACATATAAAACAGGGGAGAGGGCGAAGTAGGGTGGAGCGAGGGGGGCTTGTGTGGTCTTGTCCGCAATTTTAACTGGTAAAATTGGCGAGACCATAGGTAGTCAATATTTTTTTTTTTATAATCCATTAGATATATACACGTAAATATTAGAGATCGAATTTTAAATATGGTAAAGGGTACAAATTTTTTAAGAAGACATTAAATTAAGTTGAATTAAAAAAGTTTTTTTTAATAAATTATAATTAGTCAACTAGATTTTTTTTGTGTGTAATGAAGTAGTCAAATAAGAATAAAAATATTATATTAGGTCATTGGAATTGGATTAGGTTAGATTAAAAAGTCTTTAAATACTTGAAGGATAGAAAAAAGAATACTTCTTCTATATCCAAATTATAATTATGGGTATTAATGCCTTAACTAATAAGTCAATAAAATGATAATGCATTACTTATATAGAAAAAGTTTTCAAGTTAATTATTTCTTTATAAATCTTTTAAATTTGACTTTAAAATTTATTCTAATTTTATTTTAGCCTCAAGTCTTTTTTTAAAAAAATTAATAGTTAAATAAAAAATAAGGCCAAAATTTTTCTTACACAAATTTTAAAATTTTTTTCTTCAAATATTTCTTCTTTCTCTCTCTCTTTCTCTCTGGTTAACACGCACACATTTTTTAAAATTCATACTTGTCCTTAATCTTAAAAATACATAATAAAATTATTATTTTATTAAATATAATAATATATTAATTATTTTAAAAAGTAATCAAAAATTACTATTTATTATTTAAACGTTGCATGAAATAAAGAAATTACTTTCCACCATTTTAACCATTCATTTATGTTAAAGTAAATATATATAAAACTTGATACTTTTGCATTAAATAAAGAATATTTTATTATCCAAAAAAATGAAAAAAAAGGTATATATTATATTCTTAAATACTTTATTTTAATTTTTTTATCAGCATCATTATTTTTTCAACAATAAAGTCTTTACTTGTTGTAAATTTGTTGAAGAAAATGTTGTTATATACAATGTAATAAAGTAATAATTAGAGATTAATGTACTATGTCTAAATAATTTTAATTTTTTTCATTTTAACTAATCAATTTTTTAATAGAAATTATGCTATTATTTTTTTTAATATAATGCAATATCTTTCACTTATTTTTTAAATTATTCAGGTTTGTATATAAAATCAAACAATACCAAGACATTATTAATAAAGAACTATCATACATACACACATACTTACTTGTGTATGTTCAAATATGTTCCACCTAAAATTAGAAACTAAAAAGCATAGATGATTCATCAGTATAATTTTGTCCTAATACAAATAACTTATTTTCAAACTTGATACATTAAATTATTGATTGTCTTTTCTTTCTTGATGTTAATCTATGTTTTTTTATAATTTCATGCATTACAAAGAGAAAAATAATTTCATCTTATTTATTTTTATTATTTTATTTTATATTATATAAAAATTATTAATAAAATAAATTAAGTCAATCAAATAAGTATTTTATTTGAAAATCATAGTATATATCTTGTAAAAGTTTATGTTTAATATAATTTATAAGATGAGAAAAGTAAAAAAAATACACATTATATTTTTATAAGTGGATACATAACACTTTTATTTTTAAATAAAACTTATTTATCATATTTTAAATAAGTTTAGAAAACTTAATTCTGGATACGTGCAAGAAACTAAATTTTATCATTAAATTAAGTATTTTAAAAGATTTTATTGTACATTAATGTGTAAGAAATAAGTAAAGGAGATTATTAAAAAAAGAGGAAGAAATAAAAAAATAGCTTCACAAAGTAAAAGTTTAGATTTTTAATTTATTAACTATTAACTATTAATTGTATTTTATTATTTTGAAATGATTATGTGGTAATCTTTTAAAATTATTTTAATTTCAAAATTTTTAAATTACAATGTATTATAAACAAACTTGAGTTAATAATCATTAAATTATATTTATCATATAATGAAGAGATATTAAAAAATATACATATAAATTAATATAGATAATTTATTTAAATTATTTATTTTAAGTTATTGGTAAATTTAAAATTAAAAAAATTATAATTCAAAATAAAAGTGTCATGTCACTAATTCTTTACCTAGTAAACAAGTCTTCTAATTATGAATCTTAACTATCTATTTTTGTATTATTGAAATCTAACGATTCTTATTTTGTCATAAAATTAAAGTATCAATATCTAGATTTTTAATCTGCATATGTTAGAATTGTCCCCACAAAAAAATAAGATAAGCCTATAAGCAAGCTCATAGGAAGCTTGAAATTGCATTGGCTTACTCGCATAAGCCCATATGAAAAATCAGCTCTATCTAGAGGAACTGTAACCTCCCCAAGCCCTTGGATAGCTGCGAAGCTTGCAACTTTAAGGTTCATTTTACATGTATTAGACTTCCTTGCATAAACCCATGTTAAAATTGACTCTACATAAAGGAACCATAACCTCCTCAAGCCCTTGGATAGTCACAAAACCTGTAGGCTTGGGCTCCATTTTACATGTATACTTGACCTATTGAAGATTATAATTTTTCTTATTTTGAATTTTTAGTTTATCAATAATAATAATTTTAAAAATTTAAATAAAATGTTTGTAATTAATAAAAATAAGATGATTCTTCCTTAATGTACTGACATCAATTAAGTGAATGAAAAGAAATTGATTCTATTTCTTATTTTAAATCAAAATAATCATTTAACATTATTACTTTCATCATGTGTTCTCTATTATCCCTTTCACCATTTCAACCAAATTTCCTTAAGTCTTCTATTGTCTAATTAATTATCTTTATAATGATACAAATGCCTATTGAGTCAAGTATTAAAGAGTGGTACTCTTTTAGTAAAGTCTTAAATTCAAGTCTTATAAACAGAGAAAATAGATATTAGTAAAGCTTCTTTCATATCAAGTTTAATTTAACTTAACTTTGAATTAATCGGCGGTCCAATAAAATTACTAGAAATTGGGGTCCATGAACCAAAAAAATTATAACAATTCATTCCTTCTTTTAATGCAATTATTACCTAACTAGTGAAGCCATTCTTTTTTTCCTTTTTTATGTGCCACATCTAAACAAAATTACGAGGTTTTCACATATTAGAACTTAATATAGGGCTTATGGTTGCTTAGCCCAAACCCACCTAACATAATAATTATACTATTTTCTATAACCAGAACCAAATTAAGATATTGAAACACCATCACCTGATCAAACTCATAAACTAACCTTTTAATATCCCTTGCAACATTTCTTAGATCTACTCGAAATTAACTAGCAACCATGGAAAGTATATATTGTAAAAAACTAATGTTTGATATTACAATTAATCCCCTTTCCTCCTATAACCAAGGCATAAGAAGGAGATCTCACAAGGCTTCAGGAAGGTCTGCAAAATTCCTCTTTGCTTTTCATTGTAATACCTGCCAAAATTTTTTTATTATTATCTAATATAAGGATACTTTCTGTAATTTGATATCTAACTTGCTTAATTTTTGCTTCTCTATTTCATAGAAAAAGTTTTATACTTTATCCTATTAAAACATGCAATTAGTGATCTAACAAGTATTTCTCTTGGTGCTTCAGATCTTCATGACAACCTCTCGTTGGTGGGATTAATAGTGATCTTTTATATATTCCAATGTCCATTTTTAAACCATATGAAGAACCTCTAAAATATCTAGAACATGAGCATTAAGGATGACTTGATTCCTTGTAAACTAAATAGAATACATTAAAATGACAATTTGACAGGTAATGCTATTGAAATACTTACACACTGATAATGAAAGTGAATATCTAGGACCTTTTAATGTTTATTGCAAAGAACAAGATATTAGACATCAAAGAGTACCATTAAAGTCTCCACAGTTGAATAACTTAATTAAAAGGATGAATAGAATATTGGTTAAGTTAGATCTCTGCTTTTCATATACTGGATTGTGAAAAAATTTAGGCTAAAATTTTGAATATAGTTGTGTATGTTTTAAATCACTCATTATGTGATCTTTTGCATTTTAAAGTGCCAAAAAAAGTTTAATTAAGTAAGAATGTTTCTTATGATCATTTACAAGCTTTTGAATGTAAAGCATTTACACATATTCCGTTCCTAACATATGCTTCTTATTTGATCCAAAATTTTCCTATAGTCCTGAACATAATGTTTAACTAATTTTTAACACTTCTTGTTCTAATCTGATCAATCCTAAAGTTTAGTGTTGAACCAAACTAGACTTCTTGAGTGAAGGGGCAATCCAAAAAAGGATGACTAATTGATTTTTCTTTATAATGATACAACACACACATAATCACTTGTTAGATATTCCTCTAATTTAAAAATTGCTCGTAGGAAGAATCTCATTTGCAATTTTCCATAGAAAATTATGAAGTTTTCCAAGAAAAGGCAATTTCCATATTTTTATCCTAGAAAATTTATGATGATTAACATAAGTATCTTCCTTTCTAGATAAAACTTGATAACCTTTCTTAATGGAATAAGTTCCATTAGAAGCTTTATTCTATCCTAACCAACCAAACCTTACTAGTCTTCAAAGGCAGTCGTGTTCTTACTATCTCATTACAATTAGCAGGTCTAAAATTAGAATGAATTGTGCTTGCATTCCATCCATGTTCTAACCCTATCCTTAATGAAATGAAGCCATACTTTGAACTTATTTTGTAATTATATTTCGAATTTAACTCAGCATTTGATTTTGCTAGCAATAGTTGGCCATTAACTCCAATAATTCAAAGTTGCTTATTAAAGGATTTAATCTTAATTTAATTAAATCCTTAATTTTTTTGTTTAATTTGTAGTAAGAGTGCAAAAAAATCAGGTTGGGCTAAACTTATATAAATATTAATATATTTTAACTTAATTTAAGCTTGACTTGGTCCAAAATTTCCTTATACTTTCTATGCTTAAATCTAACTTGATTGAGGGCCCATTTGAAATTTTTAATATGTATATTATAGGGAAAAAATTAGGTTAGTACTATTTGTTACAATTTATTAAATTAATATAAAATTTTAATTATAAATAAAATTAATAAGAATTTATTTTTTAGGAATTAAAATAAGTTTTTAGTTAAGATAAAAAAATAAATAAGAACTTGGAGACATAAAATCTTATATAGAATTATAGATTAATCTCTTTCTATTACTCTTTTTTAAAAAAATTATTATTTTAAATGTATTACTATCTGGAGATTAAACAATAATATGTTATTGTTTGGATAATAATATGTTACTGTTTGAAGACTAAATAGTAACATATTTTTTTAGCAATTTGGTTGTTAATGAGACTTGATTTATCTATTTATTTTAAATTTTAGGTTAATATTACTATTTGGACAATAACATATTACAGTTTGGAAACAAAATAATAGCATGCTCTTCTTTTGTAATTTGATTGTTAACGAAATATGATTTATTTATTTATTTTAAATTTTTAATTTATGTTACTATCTAAATAGTAATATATTACTGTTTGAATATCAAACAGTAATATGCTCTTTTTTTGCAATTTAGTTATTAATGAAACTTGATTTATCCATTTATTTTAAGTTTTTAGTCGATGTTATTGTATTGACAGTAATATGTTACTATATAGAGACTAAACAATACTATGTTCTTCTTTGGTAATTTAATTATTAATAAAATATGATTTATCTATTTATATTAAATTTTTTTATCGATATTATTGTTTGATATTACTGTTTGGAGATCAGACAGTAACATCTTACTATTTGGATATTAATGTGTTACTATCTAGAAATTAAATAGTAACATACTTTTCTTTGGTACTTTTGTTATTAATGAACTTTATTTATCCATTTATTTTAAGTTTTTGATCGATATTACTATTTGAAGACCAAATAATAACATCATCTTTTTTTACAGTTTAGTTGTCAATGAAATTTGATTTATCCATTTATTTTAAGTTGTTAGTTGATGTTACTGTTTTAATATTATTGTTTAGAGATGAAACAATAACATCTTTTTCTTTGACAATTTAATTATTAATAAAACTTAACTTATCCATTTATTTTGAGTTTTTAATTGGTATTACTATTTTGAAATTAAATAGTAATATATTACTATCTAGAAATTAAATAGTGATATGCTCTTCTTTGTCAAATTGGTTATTAATGAAATATTATTTATCCATTTATTTAAGGTTTTAGTCAATGTTATTATTTGGAGATCAAATAGTAACATCTTCTTTTTTTATAATTTAGTTATTAATGAAACTTTATTTATCCATTATTTTAAGTTGTTGGTCAATGTTACTGTTCCGATATTATTGTTTGGAGATGAAACAGTAACATCTTTTCCTTTGACAGTTTAATTGTTAATGAAACTTGACTTATCTATTTATTTTGAGTTTTTAATTAATGTTACTATTTAGAAATCAAATAGTAATATATTACTGTCTAGAAATTAAATAATAATATGTTCTTATTTGTCAAATTGGTTATTAATGAAACATTATTTATCCATTTATTTAAGGTTTTAGTCGATATTACTGTTTGGAGATCAAACAATAATCTTACTATCTAGAAACTAAACAGTAATATATTATTATTTGGCAGTTTGATTGTTAATGAAACTTGATTTATCTATTTATTTAAAGTTTTAGTCGATTTTACTATTTGAAAATAAAATAATAACATATTACAGTCTATAGACTAAATAATAACATGTTGTTATTTAATAACTTGATTATTAATAAAACTTAATTTATTCATTTATTTAAAAAATTTACTGATGTTACTATTTAAAAATGAAACAGTAACATGCTCTTTTTTAGTTGTTTAGTTATTAATATAACTTGATTTATCTATTTATTTTAGACTTTTGATTTATGTTACTATTTGAAAATAAAATAGTAACATATTACTATTTGGAAACTAAACAATAACAAGTTGTTATTTGACAATTTAGTTATTAATGAGATTTAATTTATCCATTTATTTTAAATTTTTAATTAATATTACTATCTACATACCAATATGTTATTATTTAGTTTGTAAATAATAACATATTATTTTTTGATACTTTTATTATTAAGAAAGTTATTATAGCACTGTTGGAAACTAAAAGAATTAGGAAGCAAAAGTTCAATGCGAGATTTGAATGAATTTAAATTAAGAAAAATGAGATTAAAATTGGTAAAAGGATAATAAAATGAAGAAAAATTGAAAAACGTCACTGAAAAAAGCCTTTTTTATCACTCAGAGTAGGCAAAATACCTTTAACCTTTTATAAGCACATAAATTTCAAAAAGTTACACGAAATTGATATAAATTTTGCCCAAATTGAATAACCGAGTTTAAAGTTATGCTTATTCAAATTTTGAGCTCAATTTACACGTTTTCGATCATGTGAATCCCTTCAAAATTAAATTTTCTTATTTTTTATTAAAAGATCATTAAAAGATGAATGAAAATGAATAGTCATATGTAAAAATTGGTTAACTAAATATGGAGTTATACATTTTCAAAGTTTCTGTTCACAACTACATTTTTATGATTAAAAAAAGTATTTTAGAAATATAGTAGTAATAATTCATAAAATCGACATCCATTTGAAATAAAGATTAACGTTAGTACCTTTTTAAAAGAAAGTTTAGAAAGTGGCAGTACAATATAATTTATTGTATATTATAATTAAATTTTATAAACACATAAAATATATTTATATTTACATATATGTTATATTTAACATATATAATCAAAAAATATCATTGAAATATTATTATATATATTAATTTCATATAATTGAGATTTATATTACATAATATATATTATAATTTAATAAAATAAAATATTTAAATATAACAAGGTTTAAAATTTTATTTAAATTTGATTGTTGGATTTAACTTCTCAATTCAAATTTTATTTATTTTAAATTAAGTTTAGACAAAAAAAAATCATGCTAGCCCCCGTTGGTCCACCCTTAATTTGCAACCAACTTGGTTGTAAATGTTTGTTTTACATTTATCTATAAAATAAAATATTTAATTTAATTTTATATTTTTAAATTTTATTATATAATGATATTTATAATAATATTTAAATTTTATTTTTAAAATATATTTTTATTTTAATTAATTAATTAAAAACATACTAATTTAAATTCAAAACAAGCTCAATTTAATTTTTTTATTAAATAAATTACCGTATACTGGATAGCGTCAAAACTTAATTCACTTTGGACCGGTTTCACCTTTCTCTAGAATGTGTGATTTGACATCTTAAAAGAATAAAAAAAGTACTTCGAAAAAATGGCCCGGCATTACTTTATATTATAAGTATTGATAAAAAATCATTCTAAAATTTATATTTTTTATTTTATTTATTTTTTCGTTAATTATAATATCTCTATCTTAAACAAATATTTGATTCTTCTTAAACAGACGTGACAAGACTCACTCTGTTTTGATAGCGTGCTTTAGGATTCAGATCCTCCAATTTTTTTAATTTATGTCTAATAATGATATAATTTTTGGACAAAATTAATAAATTAGTCCATAAAAAATATAAGATGCTAATAAAATAGTTTCTGGATTTTGTAAAATTATAATTTCATATCTGAATAATAACTTGTATAAATAATTATAATTTTATATAATTTAGAGATTATTTTATTAATATTTTATAATTTTAGAAATTAATTTATTAAATTTTTCTAATTTTTATGTCGAAATTCAAAAATTTTTCCTGTCTTTTAAATAAAAAATTTTATATTTATTTCTCATTTAAATTTACACTCTCAATTTTTTTAAAAAAAAATCGAGAGGATCTCCGTTCCTTTTCGAGCTAACATTTTCACCTGGTTAACTTGCAGTGTCTGTTGGGACGGTTTTGAAAAATAACACCACTGGAAGCGTTCTAGTTGGAAAGCAACTTCTAAAATATTTATTAACTTTAAATAAAATACCAACTGGTTTTTCCAAAACAACACAAAGGAAAAATGACATTATGACAACATCTATCATCATATTTATATTTTAGTATATAGAAGTAGAATTCAAATATATTACATGTCAATTCATTGATAAAGAAAGCTACAAAGGAAGCTATGTGATAACATAGGTCTCAGCAATTGTAATTAAATAATAATTTTAATGTCATGTGATAAAATACATAGCATCAAATGTAGTTAATAAAATAATAATATTAATAATAGAGGTAAATCATTAAAAAAATTTCTCTCTTTTTAAAATTTAAATAGTGAAATTAATTAAATATTAAAATAATTAGTATGTATAATAATTTATTATGACATCTTTTCTCAAATTATTTTGTCTAACAAAATCCACATGAATTTGTATAACTTTTTAAATTATTTCCAAACGCATAATTGAAATAAATAAATCATCTAACCTATAAATAGTATAAAAAAATAGTGTATAATAGTCCATCACATTATCAACTTTACAAAAGGTCTATCAGTGAAATACATTACTATCAATAAATTAAAAAAAAAATAGTATAACGATATATAGTATATAAGGATTAATTTGATTTACAATCAATCATTTTATCTGTCGCGTCTAAATATGTAAGTATATGTATATGAGATTAATCGTGTAATATGCCAACATGTTATTACCGATATCTAACTTCCTTTTAAATATAATTTATGGTCAATTAAGGATTTTATCAAAACTGGATTAATATTTTTGATTTTTTTTAAATATTTTTTTGAAGTTATTTTTTATTGTAAGAATGTAAATAGTCAATGTTAAAACCAAACGTATTATGCCCAAACATTCCCCAATTCAGTATAATTCATTTATGGAGAAAGTCTAATTATGGTCCCACAAGAAACAATTACAAAGTTGAAGGATATGATATGCAACAACAACATCCTTACAATCAAGATCTATATTGTTTGATTATGGTATGATCCAAGTTTCCACAGATAGGATGAATTTGCTTCCGTCGAAATTGTGCGCCCTGATTATGAGATATTATCTTTCATCATTCTTTTTAAGAATTTTGAATTATGTTTCAAATTTATTTTTTTTGTATTATAATTTTTTTTCGAATATATTTAATATTTATTTTTTTTGTGTATTTTTTTCCTAAACTTAATTGTTGAAGCAATTGTACCAAAAGATTTGATCTGAAAATTTAAGAATATCTTAGCTGAGGGTACTATGTAAATGATGTCATATTTTGTGGTTGACATTATTAACAAAGGGGACAAGTATAGACCAGATTGACGTCACTACTTTTTAAATAACAAGCCAAATACTTTGATTAATGAATTTGAGGACACCAACATTCGGACTCAAATTCATATCATGCAGGTATGTCATGTATAAAAGCAAGAAAGACATATTTTTTTGGTATGCAATAATAATGATTTTAATGATTTTATGAAATTTATGTGATTATTATTTTATGCATTCCTCTCTTCTTATTTTGATAAAGTTGTTTTCTATGTAAGAATAACAACATCATATTACAATGAATAAAATATTAAAACTTTCATACTAATCTTCAACTGCTTTATTGCAATTATAAGTACAGCACTAAATTAAAACTTAAAATTTTTTAAAATAAAAATTTAATCAATTATAATTAATTTAAATCATATACAAGATTTTAAATTGGTATAAATTGAATAATAGTTTATTACTCCCTTTATTTTTTTTATCAGTTGTTTAAAGTTTTAACACATAAATTAAGAAAATCATTAAATAGCCTCAATTCTATTAAAATTCAATTTAATTTTCTAAAATTATCTCCTATCTCTCTTCTTTATTATTATATTTTCTTCTTCTAATTATTCTCTCTCCTATTCATTGTAAGGGTAGAATTGAAAAAGAAAGTAATTAATGATTCATTGAATTTTTAAAGTGACAAATAAAAGAAAACAAAAATTTTCCTCCAGAATGATAGAAAAAAAAATAGAGGGAGTATTATTTAATCATGCCAATGAAAATATGAGACTAGGTGTCATCCCATGTATTAATAATATAATATTATAATTATTTATAAAAAGAATTAGATAAAAATTTGATTAACATCTAGCTAACAACTTAAAAAGGTCATTTAATCATCAATTTTGTTTAATATTCAAGAAGGTAATTAATTTTAAATTCAAATATCACATTAATTAAATATTATTTTAATATAATTATTATCATTAATATTAATTTTTAAAACATAATTTATGATAAGAATATATTTTTTAATAATATATTTTTTATTTACCACTTTACAATATAAAATAAATTTTATATTATGAATGAATATTTATTTTAATAATATAATATTATAATTATATATTAATTATTTATAAAGAGCATTAGATGAAATATTGATAATACATAACTAATAACTCTAAGAAAAAAAAATTTCTTTTTGACTCTAAGATATTTGAAAGAGAAAATATCTAATAAAATAAAAATTAAAAAAATTTAATGGAGGAAAAAGTCATCTCTCCACTCATTTTTATTAGCATTTAAGTTGGTAATAAATTTTAAATTTAAACATCACATTAATTAGATGCCATTTTTTAAGATAATTATTAATATTATTATTTAATAACATAATTTATCATAATAATAAATTTTTTATAATTTTAATATAATATTTTTTTATTTACCACGTTAGAGCCAAAAATAAACTTTTGAAAGTGATAATTTTATATTGCAAATAACTTATTAAAATTCATAAATTATGACATACATGTTGATAAAATTCAATATTTTGATATCAAATATTTTATATTTTTTTAATTTATTTGAAAAAAAGGAATAACTTTTAGCTCAAAATACTAATGACCTACTCATATTTAATATCTTCTAAAATGTGTATTATAATAAAGTTTCTTTCTTGAAATATAATAAAAAATATAAAATAGTAAATAAAAAATACGTAGGGGATATTGAATCTTTAGAAGAAAAATTGATCTACCCTTAGGTCAAAGTTTAGGAAAAATATATTAATAACATAAAGAAGAACAAAAAAGATGAGAAAAATAATATAATTATTTAGGAATCTAATAAAAATAATTAATTAATTAAATTTTAAAATATAAAAATAAATTTACAATTACCGTAATGAGAATCCATCAAGTAAAGAAGAACTATTGAGGTATTTAGTGACAAATATTGTGTATAAGTTGAATTGTTTATTTCCTTATAAAAATGAAAGGTGATTATCAAATGAAGATAAGGAAAAAATGCATTATAGATAAAAGTCTACAAATTTTAAATTGAATATAAATGAAATAAAGATAAGGATAAAAATATTTCAATCAAATTAAATGAAGATAAAAAAATAGAAAAACTTTAAATAAAATCATATAAGAATAAAGATAAAATAATTTTCAAATTTGAAAATAGAAATAGCTGCATTTGTTAATCTCAATGTTATCATATAATCTAAGGTAGTAAAAAATCACTAATTGATGTGTGTGTGTGTGTGTATATATATTGTCAACTGTAAATTTATAAATTTTATAATTAATAATCCATATGTTCACATGGCATTTCTCCTATTTTCATACTTTCCTTCAAAATTGTGATTTTCTTATTAAATAGTGTGAAATAGTTAAAAATTTTACTTAATGAAATAAATTATATAAACTATATAAAAAATATATTTTTTATAATTTTACAAATAAAAAATTCATTAACTAATGATAAATGATTAAGTTACAAATTTTTTCTTTGAAAAGTAGAAATTTAATGAAATAAAAAACTAATAACAAAAAAAAGTTCAATCAAACCGTAATAACAATAGTGTAAAAAAGGTAAAAGAAATCATAAAAAAGAATTTAGATGATATGATATGAACTAAGAATGTAAATAGGTTGAGTCGAACTGGACTTTACCCTAAGTAGACCAAACATGCTTTCTAAATTATTAGTCTAAGCCTAACCTATTAGCCTATATAAAGTCAAAATATAGGCTTGGCTTACCTTGTTAAAGAAGCCTGATTAAGCTTGTTAACTTATTTAGAAACCTCTTTGTATAAATAAGCTTTTAAATTTGTTAATATATTAAATCTTTCTTAAAATCTAAAATTATCCAATAACCTAATTAGGTTTATATACATATATATATGTGTGTGTATCAAAATATTTATATTATTTGTATATATAATATATATTATATCATATTATTTATAAATATATTTATAATTAAATAGTTCATCTTGATAGGCTTAAAATCAAGCTTAAAGAAAAAAAGTCTAACCTATTTATTTGAATAGAGCAATTTATTATTCTAAACTTGACTTATTTAAATAAATAGGTTAAGTTAAATTAAGCATTAAATAAGTTAGGTTGTAGGCCTTTGAGAGGTGGTCTGATTTACTTACACCCTTAATAGGAACTTCAGATAGAGCCACTATAAAAAGTTAAAAGTAATAAAAAAGAATACTTATAAATATTGAATATGAAAATGAAAAGCTTTATTCAAAAAAGTTACTAGCTTTGAAGCGATTGAAGGTAGAACGATAAAAGAAAAAATTCAATATAATTTAGAGAGGTTTTTTATGAGGATAAAATAATTTTTATGAGAATTGAAATAATTAGGTAGTTGTAAACTTATATATAGCAAAGATGAAGATGAAGATGAAGATAAAAACTTTTATTTTAGATAAAATAATAGCTTTGAAGTGAGTGAAAGTAAAGAGAAAAAAAGTAAAATATAAATGTAATCTTAAAATATTTTTATAAGAATAAAATAAATAAATAGTTGTAAATTTTTTTGATAGACAGATTTAAATTCAAATTTTTATTAAGAATTGATTTCATATTAGAAGGATAAATAAAAAGGTAATTAGTAGCTTTGCATTTATTACTTATTAGTGACTAATAAAAATGAGGAAAATACTTTTATTTCATAATTTATTTTTCAAATGGAGAAAACATAATAAATTGAATTTTCATTGAAGAAATAATAAATTAACATGTAATGAATTATGAAAATGACACTTGTTATAACAAGAGATAAGAAATATTATGGTTAATATATAATATATAGATTAGAATGCAATCATCCAAGTTTTGATGCAATTTATTTACTGTAATTAATAAAATTTGGTGTAATATTTAATTAGAATTCAACGATTTCAAAAAATAGCATTTAATCAATTATACATTAGTTTAAAATAGATAGGGTTCAAATTTTAAATTGACAGATACTTTCCACACTCTAAATCACATTTTGAAAGTGTTAATGATTTCATTATGTAATATTTGATAAAATCTTAAGACCAAATTAAAGTGCAATCGTTTAAATTTTGGTAAAATTGATTTATTACAAAATCAATAATTGTATAAAATAATTGAATATCATCAAGAGATAACGTTTAATCATAAAGAAGTCAATATATTATTGATATGAAAAAATAACATTATCAAACAAAGTATAACATTTAAAGATAAATATACTAATATTGTTAACATATAAAACAATATACGAATAAAATCTTCCACAGAATGCAATGGTATTCAACTTCGGAAACATGACTAAAATTACTTTTATTTTCGATTAAATTTTATTATGAAATTAGAATTATTCAATGATCTAACATTTTGATACAATAAATTTATTATATTTGACAAAAGCTTTTTAAAATAAAATTTCAAAAATTTTGAAATAGAATTTTGAATTAAAGCAAATATTGAAATATATTATCAGTAATTTAGTCAGCATTATATTTGACTCACTCACACGTAGTATGATTTATGATTTTGTAATGTTTAATTTGTTTTTTAATGTGGTAGGATTTGATATAATTATTTTTTATTATTGGATTAAGATGCAATCTTTCAATTTTCGGTATAATTTATTTACTGTAATTAATAAAATTAAGTGCAATATTAAACTAAAATTCAAAAATTCGAAAGATATCACTTAATGAATTACACATTAATTTAAATCAAATTAGTTCCAAATTTTGAATGGGTAGATATTTTTCACGATCTTAGTTACTGTCAATGATTTCGTTAAATAATAATTTATAAAAATTTTATTAACAAATTAAAGTGCAGTTATTTAAGTTTTTGATACAAATAATTAATTACAAAATCAAAATTTCAAAAGATAACTTTTAATTGATTACAAAATCATTTAAGTCAAATTTGAACTTTATTTTTAATCGGTACATTTTCTTTACAATCTCAACTGCTCCTTAATTAATAAAATATATAGCAATATTTAGTCACAAGTCAATATATATATATATGTAGTCTCAGTTATATTCTAAAATGGTCAATGATTTCATTACGTAACATTTGATAAAATTTTATTATCAAAGTAAACTGCATTAATTTAAATTTTTGATATAATTGATTTATGACGGAATCATCCAAAGATAATGTTCAATCATGTAGAAGTTAATATGTTATTAATACCAAAAATAATATTACCAAGTGTTGATATAGGCGTTCAATCATTTAGATTTTGAAATATTCATAAAAACGAGATGATAATATTATTCCTTTTCATCCTCCATTCAGTAGATATGGAGCAATAATAGAAAATTGAAGTTTGAAGCTGCCAATAATTTAAGTTTTCTATACAAATAATTGATTGCAAGTAGCAATCATTTAAGTTTTTGATATAAATAATTGACTATGAAATTAAATTTTCAAAAGATAATGTTTAATCGATCACAAAATCGTTTAATTCAAATTTGAACCTTACTTTAAATTGGTACATATTCTTTACAATCTCAATTACTCCATAATTAATAAAATATATAGTAATATTTCATCAAAATTCAAATTTTAAAAAAATCAAATTCTAATCCGAAATTAAACAATAATGATTATAATTGAGATTGTTAATTGAAATTCACATTTGACAAAATTTTATTACGTAATTAAAGTGTAAACATTTAAACTTTTGGTATAATCATTTAAATTTCAAATTCTAATCCGGTGATTTACTCCAAATTAAACAATAATTGTAAATGATGTTGTTAATTAACTTTTACATTTGACAAAGTTTTATTGCCAAATTAAAGTACAATCATTTAAATTTTTGCTATAATTGATTTATTACAGAATCAATAACTGTACATAATGTTGTAACCGATTTTAAAGATTAATGATATATTTATTGTAACATTGAGTTCCTTTTTAAAATAAAGTTGATAATAATTATTTACTTGAACTTTTTATTTTTATCCAAATTATGTATTAATTAAAATAATTCTATTCAAATTATTTTGTTATTTTATCCCATGTCAGGCATGGGCTTTCCAATAGCATACAAATATATAAGTCCCTTAACTTATGGATGGACATTTTGGTTACTTCCTAATTTATTTAAGGACAAATCCGAAAAATATATTCCTATAATTTGTTCACGCATTCTATTTCAAATTTAACTTCATACATCATTATAATTATCTCCATTATACCTATTTCTACATTTAGACTTAATTTTCTATAATTAATTACCTACCTTAAGTTTTTTTGCAACTTTTATAACTATTAGCATATTTACTGAATTACTGTATTAGAAATTAAAGAATATTTTTATAAATTTAGGAGTATAACAATTTTTCTCCCTTCAAAGAATTCATCCCCAAATTCTTAAAGATTAACTAGTGGAAAGGGAAAAAAATATTTAAGTACTAAGCTTACCAAAGAGATATGGATACTTCTTTTTCATTTCTGTTTTAGATTCCTAGTAGCTTCTTCTACTCTTATACTTTTTGGGTTTAGGGTTTGGAAAAAAATATATTTAAGTACTAAGCTTACCATAGAGATATGGATACTTCTTCCTCATATTTGTTTTAGATTCCTTGGTAGCTTCTTATACTCTTATGCTTTTTCCGAAAGATTTTCACAAAAGAAATTATTTTGGATCTTAACTACAAATTTGACAGTTAAAGATTCCAATCGATCATTCTTCAAGTAATAATTTTGGATTTGGCTAGAATGATTTGTATTGAATGACATGGGAAGGAATGGGGAGATATTGTTGCAACTTTAAGATGTGAAATACTTGGTGAATGGAACACAATTCATTTAAGAAATCAAGAAGGTATGCAATGAAATGAAAAAGTTGGACAATAGGGAAGGGACCAATATAACGTGGAGCTAGTCTCCCTTTCTTACTAAATCTCATCACTCCATTAGAGAAACTTTTAGGAACATAAAATCTCCCATCTAGAACTCTAATTCTTTTCTTCTTTTATCCACATACAATTTTTTATGATCCTGCACTGTTTTCAATCATCCTAGCACTTTCCAAGTGCATCAAAAATAAGGTTAAAGCCAAGTAGTTTAGTTTCTCCAAGTTCAAACCATTTTATTGGAGCCCTATAACACCTACTATACAAGGCTTTATATGGAGCAATTTGATAGAAGGTTTGTATTTGTTAATATATGTGAATTCAATCAAAGGTAGATATTTCTCTTAACTACCTTTCAACTCAAGGGTACACTTACACAACATATCTTCAAGGATCTTAATTGTCCTTTCATATTGACCATCAATTTGAGAATGAAAAGTTGTGCTTAAATGTAATTGAGTTCCAAGAGCTTGTTAGAAAGATTACCAAAAATGAGATGTGAATTAAGTGCCATAATTAGAAATGATAACAAGTGGAATTCCATGCAAAGGAACTATTCAATCAAGATACAATTAAGCATATTAAGTTGCAAAATAACTTGTCTTAATAGGAAGAAATTGAGTTATTTTGTCAAGCTATCAAATATAACCTAAACAGAATCAATTCCTTTCTAGGTCTTTGGAAGACTAATGAAGAAATCCATAATTATACTTTCTCACTTCCATTCAGTAATTAGAAGAAAGTTCGTATAAACTAAAAGGGTTTTAGTGTTCAGCTTTAACTTGCTAAAGAGTGAGGTGTTTTAACACAATTCTAGCACATCCTATTTCATTCCTTTTGACTAGAAGTTTTGTTACAAATTATGATACATTTTTATCACATTTAGATGCATTGTATAGGAAGAACTCTGAGGCTGATGAAGTAACTCATTCTATTCATATGTTAAAACTTATAATCATTGTTGGAACCAAATTTATGCCTTGCTTATTAACCACTAAGTTAAAATTTTAATCTATCATTGCCTTTTCTTTCATTGAAAGATACTAAGGATCCTAATTCTGTGATTCTTTGATTCTTTCCATTAACATGAATTGAACTGCCATATGAGAAATGATTACTATTTGATCATCATCTTGTATATTAGCTAAGGTTCTCAATATCTTCTGGCTTAAAGCACCATTTGCCTTCCTTGGATGATAATGGATTTGCATTCATAATCTTTCACTAAATCCATCCACTTATATTGTCTCAAATTCAAATATTTTTAATTAAAGATATATTTTAAGCTTTTGTGGCCTATGTATATTTTGCTAAATTTATTATATTAATAATGGCATCTGATTTCCATAAGAAAAACAATTGTTGTCATTTCAAAATCATGCATCAGATAATTTAATTCATGTTTCTCTAATTGTCAAGATGCATATGCAATCATTTTCCCATTTTGCATAAAAAACATAACCTAACCCAATTCTAGAAGTATCACAATGGATAAAGAACCTAACAAATCCTGAAAGAAAAGCTAAAATTGGAACAATTGTCAAATAGTATTTCAATTATTGGAAGATATTTTCAAAATTATCTAACCATTCAAACTTCACTCTTTTTTGAGTAAGTTTTATCAATAGAAAAGCTATTTTAGAAAAAATATTTAATGAATTAATGATAATATCTATCCATTTTGAAAAAGTTATGGATTTAAAAAATGTGGAAAGTTGAGGTCGAGTTTGAATTGCTTGTATCTTCTGTGGATCAATTTGAATACCATTCTGGAAAATTAAATGCTTAGGGAATTTCATGCTAGAAAGCTAGAATTCATATTTTAAGAATTTAACAAAGATTTGATGTTCACAGGGGGGTTTCACAAGATAATTCAAAGGTATTAAGCATGGCCTTATTCATTCTTAGAATAGACGAAGATGTCATCCATAAAAATAATCACAAATTTGTCAAGAAATGATTTGAAGATTCTATTCATAAGTTCCATGAAGGTTGCAGAAGCATTAGTAAGGTTAAATGACATAACAAGAAACTCATAATAATCATATTGAGTTCTAAATGCTATTTTAGGAATATCTTCTTTGTGAATTTTCAACTAATAATAGCTAGAATGCAAGTCAATTTTGAAAAAACATTTAGCACCTTGCAATGGGTCAAACAAGTCATCAATTCAAGGCAAAAAGTATTTATTTTTTATGATGACTTTGTTTAATTGTCAATAATCAATACAAATATGAAAACTTACATTTCTTTTTTTCACAAATAAAACAAGAGTACCCTAAAAAGATAAACAAGGATGAATGAAACCTTTGTTAATAAGCTCTTAAAATTGTTTCTTCAATTCTTTCAATTTACTTGGAGCCATCCAAGGGCGAGGAATAGAGGTAGGATCAATATTAGGAGTAATGTCAATATTGAATTCGATTTTACAACTTGGAGGTAAATCAGGAAGATCTTTTAAGAATACATTAAGGAATTCACAAACAAATGTAATATTTTAACATCATAAGGAGGATAATTGAGGTATTAAATAATAACCAAATAAAGAATAAGTTTTTGAGCCTTAAGATTGGAGGTAATTCCAATGACATTAGATTTCTTTTCTCATTGAAAGGTAACAGGAGGAATTCCTTTTACAACAAAAAAGATTATTTTGTTAAAACAATCCATCTAAGTTTGATATTTTGATGACCAATCCATACCCATGGTAATGTCATAGTTTATCATTTCTAAGAGAATCAAATCTATAGGTATAATTTCCTATGAATTAAGTAGCTACCAAAGTTTAATCTATTAGTGTTGACGTAATCAATGAATTTGATAATTTTCAAATAGGCTTGTTCAAGAATGTTACAAATTTCATAAAAAAAAAAGAATGTGTAGCTTTAAGGTCTATTAAAACATAAGTAGATAGGCTTTCAATAAAAAGAGCACTTGTAATGACAACATTAGAGGCCTATGCCTTTTAATATGTTAAAGTGTAAACTCTAGCTTGGTTTCTTGTTTAATTCTTTCCTCTAAGGTTTCCACTACTAATTGGGCTTTAAGATGCTTAAATTTGGAAGGAAGTCGGTTAATTCATAGTTGGATTTTAAAGAGGTGTTGGATAATTTACATTGAAGCTTAGAGAGTTGTTTGAGCAATCCTTTTGCTATTGGTTGTATTGACCATTTTAAAAATAAAGTATGTTCATCATGTTGCATAGGCTAAGGGGATGATTGCCATACTAATCACATCTAGGTGTTTCCCCATGGAAACTACTTTGGTTTTAAGTTGTTCCCCTACCAAAGTGGGCAGAAGAACCCAGTAAAGAGGAAAGTGACAAAAAAGAACTAGCCTCTTCCTCTAGGAGGAGCACTAGAGGCATTTTTAGAATAGAATAGTAGAGTTGCTTGATTTCTTTTAGTTCAAAAAGAGTAAGGTGAAGGCATTCCTCTAACATTTGATGATTGACTATGTCCCTTAAACCTACAACATTTTCTACTAGAATAGGCTCTCTTTTTCTTTTTATCTTGATTTTTAAGCTCATAATCAAGTTCTAACACTTAATTAATAATATCTTGAAAGGTAGTATCTTTCAAGACATGAGTGATATTGCAGAAATAATTATGAAGGCCATAAGCAAACTTGTAAACCTTTACTCTCTCATAAGGAATAATATATCCTCCATAGCAAAATAAAATGAAGTAATTAAGCCATATATTCATTTATAAACATTGAATCTATCCTTAAGATCTTAAACTCATGGATTTTAGCTTTTTAACATAAGGAGGTACAAATTGGTCAAGAAATATTTGTTGAAAATCAAACCATAAAAAAGGTGGTAAAAAAGGGACTCGATCTTTTATTATGCTAGCTAACTAAAAGTAAGCAACATTTTCTAACCTATACCTAACAAATTCTATCATCAAGCAATTTGAATAGGTCACCATTTTGCCATAATGCTCAATTTGAGTAAGAAATTAATGAGATTAGTATCAAAGTCAAGTATAGAGAAAGAAGGAGGCTTTAGTCTATTAAACTCATGAATAACTAAGAGTTTATTAGCAAAGATGGTTTTAGAACAAGCTCTTTCCTTTTCAAAGGCTTGGTCCTCCTAATATTGATGTCATTCTAGGTCTTTCTGTTGTATCAATAAGGAGTTGTTGTTAGAAAGCAATAGGCAATGAAGGTATATTTTTTCATCATTACCCTTATAAGTACCACTATGAGCCATTAACCCTTTGGATGATCCATCATCCTTTACATTGCTAGCTTTGTGAACTTTTGAATCTCCTTTAGCTTATATTAAGAGAAATTTATTACATTTACTTAACCAAACATTCTCTTATATAATTATTTCAATAGTTATTCCTATAGGAAGCTCAGCTACCACTGACTCACAAACTTAAAGTCTATCAAAATAGTATTAGTGGTACATGTACCTAGTGTGCATGTATTATTAATACAATTTCAACCAAAACCTAATTAAGTAACCTAATTTAAATCCTATTTATCCTATCTTAGCCCATTTCCCACCTAATTCTTAAAATCATGCTCTGATACTAATTTTGTCATAACTAGTTTGGCCATGACTAGCATGGTTCCATTACCAATCACCACTAACCTTACTAACCTAATTTTAATATCATCACATAAGAGAATTAATTTATTTATGGCCTACAAGTAATTAATAAATTTTTATTGCATTTATATTCATTAAAATAATATTTATAGTATAGTTAGGTTCATATATATTCTTCATTCATAAATTTACCCTAAAGACCCCATCTACCACTATTCCATTTTCATCCTCTAATTATGGTTGCACTTTACAAGTTTACCTTTTGGTAGCCAGTGGTAGCTGTGGAGCTTCATTTTGATCACTTAAAATCATTTAAAAGAAAATTAATGAGATTCGTAGTTTTAATAAACAAATAATTTATTTACTACTAATTACACTATTATAATTATAAATCTTTACTTATAATGTGTGCACAAAGTATTTAAAATTCACGGGCATTAAGCATATCACCAATTAAATTCAATAATAATAATTTCACCTTGTGTTTCTCAACATTAATCATATCTAAACCTCATCCCTCTAAACATTGTTTCCCTTATATAGTAATCATACATAAGAGCTAGATTTAGTGTTTTATGTTAATGTTTCACTTGATAATTTAAATTCACATCAATCATAGCATACATATAGCTACTAAAATAATTAACATGTTTTGATTAAGCTATTATGTGTCACTTGTGATAATAACCAAATTCTACAATTTACTCATTATTTTTTGGTACAATTAGGCTTATATCTACTTAAAGTCCTATTTTCTAACTTATTTCATCTTATTAATTAAGACATAAGGTAAAAGTATTTGAGTAGAATATTTGAATATAGAAAAATTCTATGCTAGTACTTGTGTACTATACTTGAGTATTTAGAGGTAGTAAGTTTGGGCTTCATAGTACTCAAGTATGGTACTACTACCTTATTTATGCTACTTATAAGGTAATTCTTGAGTACTAGACTCGAGTACTATCTAGAACTTTCTAGAACTTCAATATACAAATGCAAGAACCTATCTAACATTTTACTTAATTTAATATGTAGCCTTCAGATCTTTCCAAAAGTAATATATTTCAACTTGTACTGACTCAATATAACTTAAATTCACCATTTATTTATTATCATGGCTTTGATTCATCCAAGAAATTCAAAAGTATCAATTAAAAAAATTAAACTTCTCAAGTAAAAGAGTTTTATGAAGTAAATAGATTATTTACTTACCTTAATTCCAAGATAAAATGGATATGATTAAGACTTAGTTAAGAGATATAAACGAATTATTAACATCATAAACTAAACAAGTTCCAAATCCTTAATTCTTACTCTATTACTAAATCATTAACAAATTGTTTTCAATTTCTAATTTAAAGAGAAAATACTTTTCTTAGCAAGAAGTGTCTAAGAAATCTTGATTCTTCCTTTTAATCTTGTTTAACCTAGTTAAATTGAAATTAAAGGAAAAAGGGGAGAAAGATAAGTAGAATGAAGAGGAAGAAAGGACTGATGATAAGTAAGGGATTATTGGAGGAATAAAGTTGTCTTGACTTTTACTGAATTATTGTGTTAGAAATTACTGTATTAGAAATTAAAATAAGATCTTATAAATTTAAGGGTACAATAAGCAACAATAGTATTCAAGCCCTATTTTAAGTCCCTATGGACAAAAATAATATCCTAAACATAATAAACACTTAACGACAATAATTTCATACATTTATTTAGGTCCAAATAGTGAAAGATATATAATATGTAAATATTGCAAAAATTAGAAATAATACTTGTAAATGTTGAGAAGGAACTTACACTATCTACTAATGACATGGTTATTGATAGAAACCTTTATGAATCCCACAGTGGCAAAAGAAAGGTACAAGGACGTCAAAATTGATGTCGTTAGTGAAACATTAATACAATATTCTTTTGCTAGAGAGAAATTTATTATTTAACTTATGCCATTAAATTTTAGTGGTATTGTATGTTATTTGAATAGTGCTTTTATTATGTTAACTTTTTGCATATAAATACTCATTGATTTACTTTTGGAAGCAAGAAATTTGGCACCTTTTTTCAAGAAACCCATATCACTTAAAACTCTAAATAATGAAATTAGAAACATAAAATATAGACAAATAAACAAATACACAATAACTATATGTTCATAATTAGGTTTAGAGAAAAAATGAGGCATTTGAATAAACCTTAATATTTAGAAGAAAATGTTAATAAGAGTGGACAAATTGTTGAACTCAAATGAAGCCAATCTTTTGTATAAAGAAATTGCAGCAAACTTCTTACTTACAAAAGAATATCATCTTACTTACAAAAGAAAATCAATTGACTAGTCTCTCTATAAAGAATTATGAATTTCATGAAAAAGATGCTCTCGCTCTCTAATATGCAATTTGTGGTTGAGATAGGCTACCTTTTCTTCAAAACTAAACAAGAATCCCATATGAACCATTTATTGGTGTTTAAAACATTCATTTTAGCTTTAAGAAACCTAATAAAATGATTTAGATTAGGTTCAAGTTAGGAAAGAGGAATACTCTAGAGGGAATATATCAGCACCCATATCACCCTAATAATGAAATAAAAAATGTAGAATGCAAACATATATCAACATAATTTTACATTTAAGGAAAGAATAACAATGTCACTTAAGTATCCTATATCGGTTATGAACTAAAATCAACATATAATATAGATGTCCTCTTTGCTTACTAATACTTGTTAATGGCTAAACAAAATTTTACGTTTCCATGTCAGTTGTATAATAAAACTAACATGGAAGCCCACAAGTTTATTACTTTAATGCCTAAACATAATTTTACTTTTCACATTGGTAGTTTGTATAAAATTGACATTGTACAATATCCATATCGATTACTAATAAATAACAAATGTGGTTTTTTTATTGATTTTTTAAAAAAGTATACTTTTGCTACTACACCAAAGATACAAAGCAAACTTACTACATAAATAGCAACATGGATATACTTGCTGAGGCAAAAGAGCACCACCTTTTAAATAATATTAAATCATACAACAACAAATAAAAGCAACTTCCATAAAGCATATAAAACAATATATAAATTTGCAATTGTACTAAGTCTTACAAGTATAATTATATATTTATTTTCATTTATAGTTGAACCTAATATAGTTATACATTTGGGAGCCACCTTTATGTTAATGATTATCTTTCTCCAACTACATGTGTAGCTGATGTGCACATCGTAATGTGCCAAAATTAGATAAAAATACTAGTTGCTACAATAATAATGCAAATAGTGGCACAACCAGGTCATACCCCTAGTAATCCTTTAATTTTATTTTTTATAAATGATTTCCTAATAATACCTACATAATTTTTGACTTAATTATGCAATGAAAATGTAAAGAACTAATGCAAATAGAATGATAATGCAATGAAATAGAATGTTATGCAGAACCAGAATCAATATGTAATGCTTATGTTGTATGATGTATGCAGAATTAGAGGGATTAGTTGCACAAAATAATAGTGAAAGCAATAAACTAATCAAGCATAAAACAAAAGTAAGTAATAAATAAATAGAAAGAAATCAATATACGAATTGCAGCCGATACAAGGATATGATAGCTATTATTATGGATTAATCTTATATCACTAAACATTTGATTGTTCTAATTGATTTTTCAACCTTGAATTACTCAAAATCCTTACAATAATCCATGAATCTTATGCTAAACAATCGCCTAGAATTTGGTTAATTAAGATTAGAAGATGAATTTAGTAATTGTCATAATCCTGAAACTAGATCGAAATTGACCTACAGATAGAATTTAATTAATTTAGGAAATTAAATTAGATATCATTAAAGTAATCCTTTAACCCTCTGTCCCAACATGTAAAATTATGATTAACCAACCATAATTTCACATTCAAACAGTAAAAGAATAGAAATCACAAGATTGAGTACCAATTATATCAAACCAGCACTTAACATAAGCAATCTTAATAATTCAGCATAAACAATTGGAGAAAGAGGAAAATCAATAGAAAGAAATCAACATTATTAATCAAGATTTCATAATCCTTGAAGAGAAAAGCTTCACAATCCTTGAATTAACTAAGAGTCTTTAGCCTTCTATGGCTTAAAAATAAATAAAAAAAAGAGAGAGAAAGAAAAGTTGCTAAACTTCTGTGTAAAATTCTGAATGTAGAATGAGTCTCTCCCTTATTTATTTGACCTAATTCAGCTAAAACCCTATTGGATTAGGATTGTATGACTCTTAGGATTACAATAATAAGGCCTTTCTAATTTTTTTAGAAGCCCGATGAGAAAAATATTTACTATTTTATTTTCTCCCATTTTATATCTCTTAAGTGTTAAATTTGCTTAATTTTACAGAATATACCTTGTTTTATAAATTATGATCAACTTTACAATATTGTGAATTTATTTAGTAAATGTTGGATTTTGATACTATTTTTATTTTTCAATCATATCTTAGGCTCTAAATGTCAGATTAAGGCAAACTTTATATTGATGGAAAGCTGAAAGAGAGAATTACAACTTTTATATTTTGGTTAAAAGCTAGTTTAGACTTCTTCGAGCTTTTATTTTGTCGAGAAGTTGAAACTGTGTTTTTATCCTAGTTGAACCCATTTTTGTATTTAGGCTATATTTGGAGCCATAATTGTTCGATTACTCTTAAACGAGTGCCCAAATTCTCAAAATACATAGGCCTACAACTTTCATGTTTATGGATCTTTTAGATTTCATTGATTTTGTGGTCTTATTCTACTTGGAAGAAAAGCTTGTGGAAATTCACTAATTTATCTGATGGATTTAATTGACTTTTAAAAAAATAGGTTTGAACTTCTAGAAATTAGGAAAGCCTTATTATTGTAATCCTAAGAGTCATGTAATCCTAGTCTAATATGGTTTTAGGCTAATTAGATTATATAAATAGGCAAGAGAGCTAAAGAGAATTACATATTTAGATATACACAGAAAATTCAGCAAACAACCTTCTTCTTCTCTTTACTCTCTTTGATCTTCATTAATGGAAGCTTAAATTCATGGTTAATTCAAAGAGTTGAGGCTCTCCTCTTAAGAATTATGAGATCATGATTTGTAATATTGACTTTTCCTAATTAATTTTCCTCTTTCTTTATTTACTTGTGCTAAATTATTGATATTACATATGTTGGATGTTGATTTAGTATAACTGATTTTCTTTCTTATGATTTCTAATTTCTTTATTATTTTGATGATGAATTGTGATTGATAAATCAAGTTTTCACACATAGGGTCAGAAGGTTGAAAGGTTGATTTAGAGGTTGCTAGTTTAATTTCTCGATTTAACTGAATTCTATCATTAAATCAGTTTTGATCTAATCTAGAGATTATAACAATTGTTTTATCGGCCAATCTTAATTGATTAAATCCTAGACAGTTATCTAGCATAGAATTCATAGATTATAGCAGAGGTTCCGGATAATCTAAGGTTAAAGAATTAATTAGAAAAACTCAAATCCTAACTAATCTATAATTAATCTAATTTAGGGTTCTTAATTTCCTTGAATTAGCTATTTGATTCCATTAAGTTTCTTCTAATTTTACTTATGCTTTAAGTTTATTTTGTGCTTGTTTAAAACATTGTTTTTACATTAATTTCATGCAACAAACTCCCCCAATTCTACGTTTTGTATTGCACAATTGCATAAATAACATATAGCATACAGTATACAGCATATATATTACATTCTATTTCTGCACAGCATTATGTTTGCATTAGTTCTTCATTTTTTCACTGCATAAAAAAATTCAATAATTGTTTAGGTATTGTTAAGAAATCATTTAGAAAAGGTAAAATCAAATTATCACTAAGGGTACGACCTAATTGTGTCACTATACAACATTATTTTTTAGTAACCAATTTTAATACAATTTTGGTACATTGCGACATGCACATCAAAGCCCAAACTTATTTGTTACAAGTCAATTAAATCCATCAAATAAATTAGTGAATTCCCATAGGTCTAACTTCCAACTAGATTTTAACCATGAAATCAATGTAATTTGGAAAACCCATAAACATCAAACTTGTAGACCTATGTCTTATGAGAATTTAGGCGTTAGTTTTAGATTAATTGAACCACTATAGCTCTAGATATGGGCTAAATACATAAATGGATTCAGTTAGGACAAAGATAGAGCTTTAGATTCTCGGCCAAATAAAGGCTTGAAGAAGTTTGAATTGGGCTTTAGGCAAAACATAAAAGTTGTATATCTCTCTTTTATCTTTCCAACAATATAAAATTTACCTCAATTTGACATATGAAACCTAAGATATGATTGAAAAATAGAAATAATATCAAAATTTAGCATTTACCGAATAAATTCATAATATTATAAAATTGATCACAAGTTATAAAATAAGGCTTATTCTATCAAATTAAGCAAACATAACACCTAAGAGATATAAAATAAGAAAAAATAAAATAGTAAATATTTTTTTCATTAATAGCTTATTCTTTTTATAAGGATACTAAAATTTTTACACTATAAGGTTCTACATTTCTTTAGAAGAATTGCATGTTTACATATAAAATTAGATAAGAAGACATAATGATAAATTTTCCATAAGTCTTTACACAGAAAAAATTGAAATTAATTACCTTATAATGCTTTTAATTTCTCCTTATGTGTATGAGTATGACTTGCATATATTTTATCATGAAGTACTCAGTCTTGATGTTGCTTATTTGTTTGAAGCACTATAATAAACTAACTCAAAATAATATTAATTTTATGTAATGATGATCAATCACTATATTAAGTACCCAAACATGTAAAAGAACATTACCTTCACTTGTACCTATTCGATAGTCACCATGTTGCTAAAGCCATTTTTTATCTTGTAATATATGTCATTGCCTTTATGAGCATATCTTTCTAACCTTTACTTGGTTTATAGGCCAGTAGGTCAAGCTTGTAAAGTATTTTTTCCTTCAAATAGACAAAACTCAGTATCCAAAAATGTTTACAATATTATCAATGTCAAAGTAAGACAATGGAGGGGAAAATATAACCAAAGCTGAACTATAGCCTATCTTTTCACACATATACCATTTGTAGAATAGTACCATATAGCATTATCACTTCTTATTCATTATCATTGTCATGTTTATACACTTTTTTTGAAACTTTTGTGTTATCGTTATCTTTTAAGTCTTAGTTGGATCTATAAAACCAAAGTAAGAACTTAATTTCCTCTTCTCAATTGCACGGTGGAAGTATCTATAATTTTCAAAATGCATAAGTATTAAAATACCTACTATCTAATATGTGCACAAAACTAGAAAAAATTTAAAGGGTAAAGATAAATACACCTAATCTAAGTCATCATAATGGAAATATCTAACTCATCCCTAATCAAAAGATGAAAGATGAGATCTTTGGATAAGAAAATGGAGTCATTGTGTCTCATTACATTAAGGCTTATAGATAACCTAATGAGATCACCTTCTAACATCTTTTGTACAACAAATTAGAGCTCTTTTCGAGACATGCCCATTTTTATTTTTTTTACTAAGGATAAGCTATCAAAATCTTTAATTCCTTGGACTTACCATCCTTATCTTTGTCCCTTTCTAACAGCCCCTTGCCCTTTTCTTCCTAAAGAAGTACCTAAAAATAAATTAAAAAAAAAGAGAATAAGATATACTAGGTAATATTTTATATGACTTTAAACAATAAGCATGAAATGATAGAAAACCTTACCTCCATGGAGTATGAAATTAAAGCCTTTGTCCAAACTAGATAGGTGTTATTTGTTTATGTTAGTGTATGCCTTGAGAGCCAATCATAGGATGATTGTATAAGCATACATTGTATTATATTTTCATTATTTATATGAGGCACTTTCAGATTATTATTTCTCTATGTTAAATAAATAGATATAGTAATTTGTTCTTAAAGTAATCATTTTTTAAATAATACTCTTAAATGTGTCTAGTCAAGTATCATTGTAAAAGAGATAACAATGATGCATAGAGACTAGTATGTTGGTTGATTGATATGAGATATTAAGTTAACACATAGGTACATGTTAGAGAACAATTGTACTGGACTGACCCACCATGAGATTGCTACATGGATCATCTTATGAGTGTCATAAGTAACTCTCATAGTAACAGTGACGCATATGGTCTTTTAACTTGAAGTCACCATGGTTCCCAACATAGCTAATTATATGACTTAACATTGTCTAATGTTAACTTTAACGGGTTGACTTGAAGATAGTGATTGGGTATACTACTAATTATGTAGAGGAATATGAGTGATGTAGATAAGTTTTTATCCCTCCTTCTAAAGGAGCGATATCTATGGGCCCCTTGATTGAGTTCGACTATGAAATGCATGGTTATGCTCAAATGAGTCAACATATAATGTTGATCTCATTTGCTTCTTTTTGGTCAACTCATGAATCAAGAAACACAGAAATTGAATTATAAAGGGGATGACACTTTCCATGCTTTGAGTTCAATCTAGATATCTAGGATAAAAGGGGACTTGATTGCATAGTCACTGAAAGGTTATGCCAGATCACTAACATTCTCATTACTTGGGTAGCAATGATGCATTGCTAGATGTCACTTATTGTTTATGATTCTAAAATATGATTTTAGGATCATTGCCAACGTGATGGGAACCTATTGGGTCACACACAAAGAACGAATCAAAATTAGAATTGGAGCAACATAATTAGAAATTCTAGTTAGATTATAATTTCTAATTAATGAAAGGACCAATTAGATTGGGCCCTTTTGTTAATGTTATATTACTTAGGGGCCAATTATTAATTAAGTCATAATATTGGACCTAATTAATAATCAACCCATAACACTCACCTCTCCTTAGGGTTTTAATGAGTGTATATATATATATATAAAATGCTATTCACGCTCAGATGAATCAACAGATTATCTGGGGGGCATTTTGAGAGAAAAGAAAATAGGAGACCCTAAACACCCTAGTTTGCTAGCACAAACTTAAGAGGAGAGAAATTCCATCCAACCTATCATTTGGCTGGAGATTTTAAGATCGTTCTGTGTGGATACCATAGAGGTGCAGCCACATTAAACGCTGCAATGGTGATCTGATCTTCTAGTTTCTATTCCGGTTTGTGATTTCGAGAGCAGATTGGATTGAAAAATGGATAGAAGCAAATCGGATTTGCTGTGTAGCGGATAGAATATTTTTGTTGAAAGGTATAAACCCTAATCATTAATCTATGGCATCCTAAATTCGCATGGATCCTTAGTAGAAATCATGCAAAATTTTTATTCCACTATGCATGTATGATGCGCGATTTCCAGCAGTTTAAGCTAATATGGTTACTCCCTTATAGGCAATAGCTCCAGAACCATGGCATTCTCAATAATGTTTACTACGATTTTACACTAGTCCTTTGGTAGTGCAACCATGTAAAGCATATGGTTAAGGAAAACCATTCCTTTTGCCATTACCTAATATAGTGATAAATAAATTAATTGATCAACACCAATGTAATTCTACAACATGATTGAAGAGTACTTAACAACAAGCAATAGCGTGATAATAACTTATTTATAGTAATTAGGAAAAAAAGTTAGGGTCAGTTGGGTAGCAACTACCCTACTGTGGCGTAGGGTTACCATTCATACCTTATTCTGCTCCTTTGGGATGATCAATAACTTCCTTTTTCATTAGAGGATGATTGCATATGTTGTAGAAATGAGTCTTTTAATTCTTACTTTAACTTTGCCCTTTCTTTCCTAGATAGTTATTCATTGTAGGAAAATTTTTAAGCTCCCCTAACCTACTAATCCTTTAATGTCCTTCATATGCCTAGGATGCTCTTGAGTTACCAAAATAGTAGTAAATATATCTATTTTTCCTCCTGGCTAAAATTTTCCCTAAGTGTAAGCTATATGAGCTTATATTAGCACATAATAATCAAACATGATTAGTTCTGTACTAATAAATAAATAACACACTTCATATTTAATAAATAAAATAATGACATAACTTATTATTCATTAGTTAACTTGTCAACTCTCCTTTATTGTGACTCTGCCTTTGTCATTAACTCTAACTCTTACTCACAACTCATGTTGTTCTATCAAGGTGATAGAGGTAAGTGCTTAATTAGTAGATTAAGTAGTAACCTCTTTAGTAAGTTAGGTCTTTTCTTTAATGACGTTTTCCTTAAATTTCTTATGTTCTATCTTATTTTGTGCACTTATAGCTTATTAACAAAAAATAAAATAAAATAAAATGAGTAATAAGAAGAAGTTATTCATTATCAATAGTGGAAGAAAGACAACAATACTAAGATGCCCTAGATTACTTGGATCTCCACCAAATGGCATATCCTCTATAAATTTGTCCTAATGTGCTAATTGATCCAGTGATATTTTTCAAAGGGAGGTCCTACCTTCATCTTTACAAGGTTGACATACTACTTCTTTAACATAAACTTATAATCCTTTCACCTTTTGTCGACTAATATAAAGACATATAAAGATATGATTTTTATAATTCTAGTGAACATTGGATGTTGCTTACAATTACACCTACAAATGAATGACAATCATGATCAATAATTTGATGTTTCTTTTTATGTACATGTAAAATTTGAAATAGAGATAAATGTTAAAGTTCTTTATCAATATATCACCCTAAATGGCATCCTTGGTGTCTTATTCCACTTGATGCCATTCTCTAATAGTAGTTGACACCATGGTGAGAACTAATGAATTGAGGTACTTATTGAAATCAATTCTAATAAGCCTATATTCAACTTCATTATCTATAAAGTTTACTCTCGGCTGACGTGGTTGAGGATTATATCCCTTTTAATTATAGGGCCCCTAATGCCTTTACTTTTCTAGCCATTTTTATCGAACTAGTTAAATATATATTGCTTTTATTTAACAAGTTTTAACAAAATCAACATAAATATTTAACTTATATGCCAAGAAACATCTAATAAACAATCAACTACATATATATGATAACTTAAATAACAAGGAGTGATTGCATATCATTTTATCACAACCCATTTAATCTTAGAACAAAACTTTACACGTAATAAATTGACATCCTTAAAAGTAGCATCCAAGTAATAGAGCCATACCAATATAAAGTTATGCCAAAATGTAGCATCCAAGCAAAAAAATGACATTTTAAAAAATATAAGCATAAAATAGGATATGTATTCAGGTATATCAACTCTCTATATTAAATAATTCTTTTAAAACATGTAATTAGAAATTAAAGAATAATTTCACATTAAAATATAAAATAAACATTTAAAAGTAATAATTTTATATTACAGACAATTCATTAAAATTCATAAATTATAATATACATGTTGCCTAAAGCTTAATGTTTTGATATAAAATATTTTGTACTTTTGTAATTCACATAGAATAGAGGAAAAGCTCTTGCTAAAAAACACTAATGACTAACTCATATTTAATATCTTTTGAAAGTTGCATTATAATAAAATTCATTTCCCGAAATATAATTACAAATATAAATAGTAAACAAATAAAAAGTGTATAATGGATGATGAATCTTTAGAAGAATTGATCTATCCTTTAATCAAAGTTTAAGGAAAAAATGTTAAGGACATAGAGAAGAAAAAAAGGTGAGATAAACAATATGATTATTTAGGAATATAATAAAAAGAAAAGAAGAAATGATTAATTAGATTGTGAAACCAAAAAATAAATTTGTGATTATTATAGTAAATATCCATCCAATGAAGATAAATTATTAAGGTATTTAGTAATTGATGTCATTTGATATTGAATTAAGTTTTCTAAGATGGGTGTGGGTAAAATTATTTATTTGTTTATGGAAACAAAAAATAATAATTTTATCAAATAAAGATGAAGAAAAATGTGTATTATAGATGAAAGTTTACAAATTTTAAATTAAATATAAAATGAGATGGATTAAAAAAATTTCTAATCAAATCAATTAAAGATAAAAAAGTAGAAATTTTTTAAATAAAAATAAATGAAGATAGAAATAAAATGAATTTCAAATTTAAAAATAGAAAATATTGTATTCGTTAATCTCAATATTTTCATATAAATCTAAAATAATAAAAAAATAATCTATATATATATATATATATATATATATATATATTATCAATTAAAAATTTATAAATTTCATAACTAGTAGTTCATATATTCATATGACAATTTCCTTCTTTTTATAATTTCCTCCAAAATTATGCTTTTCCTATTAAACAATGTGAGATAGTCCAAAAATTTATCTAATAAAATAAATTATATTAACTATATGAAAAATGCATGCTTTTGGAGTTCTTTTCCTCAAGAATCCATTAAGTTAATAAGAAATAATTAAGCTACAATTTTTTAAAAAATAAAAAAATCTAATGAAATAAAGCATTTATAACACAAGAAAAAAAAAGAACAATCAAATTACAATAACAATAGTATAAAAAAATCAAAAGAAATTGTAAAAAGGAATTTATATGATAAGAACTTTGGATAGAGTAACTATAAAAAATTAAAAGTAGTAAAATAAAATATTTAGAGATATTAAAGATAAAAATAAAAATATTCATGTCAAAGAAGATAATGACTTTAAAGTGAATGAAAGTAAAAAGAGAGAGAAAAAAACAAGACTCAAATATAATTTAAGGAGCTTTTTATGAAAATAAAATAATTTTTATGAGAATGAAATATTAGTTAGTTGTGAACTTATAGATATTAAAGATGAAGATAAAAACTCTCATATCAAATAAGATGATAATTTTAAAGTGACTAAAGATGAAGAGAGAAAAGAAGACAAAGTAAAATATAAATGTAATTTGCAAAAAATTTTCGAAGAACTAAATAAATAGGTAGTTGTAAATTCTAGTAATAGATAAATATTTAAATTCAAATTTTTATTAGGAATTCATTTAATATTGTAAGGATAAATGAAAGGATGAATTAATTACTTTGAATTTATCACTTATTATTAGTAACTAAAAATGTAAGAAAATTATTTTTTTATTTTATTATTTATCTTTCAAGCGAAGAAGATATGATAAATTAACTTTTCATTAAAAAAATAACAAATTGACATGTATCAAATTATGATAATAATACTTATCATAATATTAGGTAATAAATATCATAACTAATATATAATATAGAGATTATAATCATTAAATTCATTATTTATTAATATATAAATATTTAATATATGATAAATTTGTAGACAATATCCATCAAAACTTTATTCCAATTGCCTATTTATTTACATTTTTTTGTCCATTATATAAACTTAATTACTGATATAGTTATGAAATTATTATCACAAATGTATAGTCAATTTGTCATGAATTACAATATAGATGAAATTGATAAAACACTAGTAGAACCGTTAATCATGTTGAAAACTATTAAACAAAATTTGCTCAAAAAAAAGCCCAATACAATAATGATAGTACAAAATGGTAAAGGCAAAGGCAACAAAAAGAATAAGAAGGATTCTAGATTCAATAGTAAGCCTAAGCATAAGTCCTTCATATTGAAACCTAAGGTTAGTATGGCTAAGGAAGGAAAATGCTTCTATTGCACAAAAACCAAACTTTGAAAGTGGAACTACAAGTTCTGCTTTGAGGATCGAAAAAAGAAGAAGGGTAGTGATACTTTTACTTCAAGTATTTTTATTATAGAATTTAAGAAACACTAGTCTATAATAGAAATACTAAACGACTTAAATCCAATGATCTTAACCTAACCTATTTTAGCACTGTAGCTTGGGCTATATAGATGATAAGCACATATCTAAACTCTATAAAGATAAACTCCTAGACTTATTTGATTTTGAATCATAAATGTGCAAATCTTGTTTATTAAGCAAAATAACTAAAGCCTTATTAATTAGACATAATGGAAAGGATAATGATTTGTTAGGCCATATACATACTAATATGTGTGGACTTATTAGTTCACCTACTAGATGGGATTTTTAGTATTGCATTACATTTATTAACAACTTCAATAGATATGGATATATGTATCTTATGAAACACAAATCAGAATTATTTGAAAAGTTCAAGGAATTCAAGAATGTAATACAAAACTAACTTGGCAAAAATATTAAAACGCTTTAATTAGATCAAGGTCAAGAATACTTAAGTTAAAAGTTTGATGAGTATATAAAAAACCATAGTATAGTATCACAACTCACCCCACTTGAAATGCTACAATGGAATAGTGATTTAGAAAAGCGAAATCACACCCTATTAAACATGATGTGATCTATGATGAGTCATGTAGATCTTCCAATTTCCTCTTAGGGATATTCTCTAGAGATAGTTGCTTTTACATTCAACCATATTCTTTCTAAAGTAATTCAAAAGACTCCATATGATATAGGTTTATAAACACCTAGTATGTCTTTTATAAAGATTTAGGATTGTGAGGCCAATGTAAAAGGTCAACCTTTAGGCAAGCTTGGACCCAAATTGGATAAATGTTATTTTGTAGGTTATCTTGAGCAAATTAAAAGGTATTATTTTTATATTCCTATCAAAGGCAAAATGTTTATTGCTTAAGCTAGTGTTTTCCTAAAAAGAAAGGTTGTTTCTAAGAAAACCAATGGGAGAAAAATAGAACTTGAAGAAAGTTGAGACTCATAAAATAACATTGAACTTATAAATAAACCCAAATAAAGGCTTTAAGATGTTGTAGAATAAGGACATTTTCAAGTAACATAAGGCCAATGTAGGTTTGGTAGAACATGCCATAAGCCTAAGAGATATGAATTTCTTGTAACTTAACATGGTGATGTATTACTCATGGATCAAGATGAGCCCACAACATACCAAGAAGCTATTAAAGGGCCAAACTTTGAGAAGTGACTTAAGATTATAAGATCTAAGGTGGATTCCATGTATACTAAGTATAAACATTGGTTGATCTACTTGAAATGGTAAAACTCAGTAGGTGCAAGTGGGTTTTCAAGAAGAAAAACAATATAGAGATAATGTACAAATTGGGTGATTAGTCATTAAAGGTTTAGGTGAATTCATAGTGTAGATTGTGACGAGACTTATTCTTTGATTCCCGTACTTAAACCCATCTAGATTTTGCTTGCTATTACAGCCTTTTATGATTATAAAATTTTGCAGATAAATATCAAAACTACTTTCCTTAATAGGAAGCTTTTTAAACTTGTGTACATAACATAAGTTAAGGATACCATCACTCTTAAAAATGCTAGAAAAGTACTTAAGCTATAAAGATCTATTTATAGGTTGAACTAAACATCTTAGAAATGGACTTTTTATTTTAATAATGTAACCAAAAAGTTTGTTTCATCAAGAATCACATTGAATCTTATGTTAACAAAAGGATTAGTGGGAGTACAATTGTTTTCCTAATATTGTATATGGATGACAAACTACTCATTAAAAATAGTATCCCTACATTACAAGCTAAAGACTTGGTTAGTGAATTATATTTTAATAAAAAACTTAAATGAAGTTGCCTACATGCTCATTATCATGATCTATAGATATAGATCAAGAAAATTGCTAAGCCTATGTTAGGGTACATATATTAATGAAGTGCTAAAATATTTTAACATACAAGAATAAAAAAAATGGTTTTTACCTATGTAACATGGTGTAAATTTGTCTAAAGTTTAATGTCCTATAATATAAGAAGAGAAAGACCATGTGAATAAGATTCCATATGCATCGGTAATTAGATCTATCATATATGCCATGTTATGTACTCATTTTGATGTCTTACATGCCTTGAGCATAACTAGCAAGTTCTAGTTAAATCTTGGTAAGGGTTATTGTATTACTATCAAGATATGCTTAAATACTTGAGAAGAACTAAAGATTAATTCTTGATATATGGAAGTGATGAAGGGCTAGTTATAAAAGGTTATATTGATGCTAGTTTCTAATTTGATAAGGATTATTATAGATCCCAGTCAATATTTTATGTTTTGCTTGAATGGTGACATTATAAGCTAGAAAATTTCAAAGTAAGAAATAGTGCCAATTTTAACATAAAGTCGAAGTATATTGCTACCTTTGATATTGTTAGTGTGTATCCTAGGAACTAATCATATAGATGATTGAAATAATACACAATGTATTATGTTTTATTTCAGGAAATGCAATTATTATATTTTATTTTCAATTTTTGCATAATTTATAACTTAATATAATAATTATCCCTGAAATAGTTTTACTATTCCTAAAATGCCCCTAGTCAAGTATTATTAAGAAAGGGATAGTAATAGTACATCGAGACTGGCATGTATAATGACTGATGATTATGAATCATGGATATGTGATATTAAGTCAATACATGAGTACATTGTTAGTGAACAGATGTACTAGACTGACCCAATATGAGAATACTACATGGATAAGACTTATGTCATTAGTAGTTCTCATATGATCACAATTGCATATAGTCTTTTGACCTAAAGTTACTACAGTTCCCTACATGAGGGGTTACTCACTTTAATGTCGTCCTATGTCACCTTTAATCGGGATGACAAGTAGGGCGTTGATTGGGTGTGTCACGAATCATGTAGAGGGAAGTGAGTGATGTAGATGGAATTTTGTTACTCTTATAAAAGAGATATATCCTTGGGCCCCTTAATTGAGTGAGACCTAGAAATGCATAACCATGCTCAAATGAATCAATATGTGATATTGATCATTTGTTTTGAAGTATACTCAGTATCAAAAAATATAAATTGAACATTGACGAGGATGACACACTCCATACCTCCAGTTCAATTTGGATATTATTATAAAAGAAATTTTAATGCAAAATGTTGATCATGTATTAGGTAGATGTCGAATCACAAATATTCTTACTACTTGAGTGGCAGTGATGTATTGCTAGATATCGCTCACTGTCTATGGCTCAATAATGAGTTATTGTTAACATAGTAAGAACCTACAGGGTCACACAAAAGAAGTAGGAATAAGACAATAATTAATTGGACTTTAATTATATTAATATCTAATTAATTGGACTTATTTTTGTGTATATATATATTATTAAATAATAATATATTTTTTACGTAATAAATATAATTATTATTATATAATATTATTTAATATTAAAATAATATTAAATATTTATATTATCAAATATTAGATGAATATATTATGAGATAATATTATTTTGATATTTGATAACTATATGCAATTATCTAATATTAAGATATTTATATTATGAGATAATATTATTATTTAATATTAGATAATTAATAGATAAGTCCTATCTCTCCTCATTATTTCTAGGATAAGGATAAGATGAGTTGTTAAGTGTAATTAAGATTTTGGAAGCATTATCCTAGTAGGAATAGGATTGTGGCTTGCCTAAGTTTTATAAAAGAGAACTTAAGGGCAGCACTTTTGATACACGCTCATAAGCTTCCATAAAACTCTAAATTACTCAAAAAACATTCAATCCTAAATCCGAGAGAAAAAAATGCATCCTAGCAGATTCGTGGTGAGTGAGAGGTCGTTGTTCACTCTGTGTGGATACCGTAAAGATGTTGTACCTTCCGGTTGGCATTTGATTCATTCGCTCTCAAGTTTTGATAAGTAGAAACACGAGTGCCCAATAGGTAAAACCCTAATAATTAATTTATACTTTTTACATGGATCCTAGGTAGAATTTGGATCAAATTTTAAATTTCTGCTGCATATGATAATCCGAATTCCCAACAGATATATCAAAAGAGGCAATTTATTTAAAAAATTTCAATACTAAACTTAGCATAGTTCCTAACATTTCAAACCTAATAGACCATTATTGCAATAACAATGAAGTCATTGCATAGGCTAAGGAATCTAGATCTTATAGTGATTCAATGCATTTACTTCAGTGCTTCCATCTTATCTGTGAAACTATTAATGGATGAGATGCAAAGATATGCAAAATACTAATAGAAAATAATATTATCGACCCACTAACAAAGTTTCTAGCATAGTAGAAGCATGATAGTTACACTAGGTTACTTGGTATTAGGTATATGAATGATTGGCTCTAATACCAATAGCAAATTGTCGATTATGCTTTAGTAGCCAATCATATAATGATTGTATTTGCATACATTATATTACGATTTATTTAAAAATGCATTCCAATTATTATATTTAATGTTATATCTATCTAATGAAAGTAAATATAATAATTATCTCTAAAATAATTTATATTATTCTTAAAATATCCTTAGTCAAGTATTATTATAAAATAGGAATAATAATGTATTGAAACTAGTATGCATGATGATTAATGATCACAATCATTAAAATGAGATATCAACGCATAGATACACATTAGAAAACAAATATATTAGACTAACTTACCATGAGAATGGTACATAGATTACTATGTGAATGTTGTAAGTAGTTTTCATAGTGATAATTATGTATGTGGTCCATTAGCTACAAGTCACTATGGTTCATTGTACAAGGAGTCATGTATTTTGATACCATCTAATGTCACATATAATAAGGTCGGCCTAAAAGATGGTGATTCAGTATTTTATGAATCAAGCAAAAGGATGTGAGTGATCTATATAGGATTTTATCCATCATATGTGAGAGAAATAATATCTATGGGCCCTTTAATTAAGTAAAAATATGAAATGCATGGGCGTACTTAAATGAATATGTGATATTAATTTATTTATTTTAGTTAGTTTATTTAGAAATCAAAAAGCATATAGATTGACTTAGTGACACATTCCATGCCTTAATTTAATTTGAATATTGATGATAAAAAAAGGCTAAATTACATGTAACATTAGTTCTGAAAAAGTTATGTCAAATCATTAACATTCTTACTACTTGGGTGACAATCTGTATTGCTAGATATCACTCACTATTTATAATATTAAAATAGAATTTTAAGACCACTACCATCATAAAGAAAACTTGTAAGGTCTCACATAAAGAATGTGTCAAATATTGGAGTCATAATGTAATTAGGAATTTTTAGTTAAACTAAAGCGCAAAATTATGATTGGCCTAATACCATTAGCCTTTACTAAGTAATAGTATAATATGATTAGGCTATACTTAAAGGATACTAAATATGGGCTAATTATTAATCAAAGTTATATTTAGGCCTAATCAATAATCAAAGTCCAATTCACTCCTTTTTTAAAGTAGTTCTAGTTAGAGATTTAAAAAAAAAGATTTTACCTATAAGATAAAATAAATTAGGTAGATAACAATATCTAACTAATATTAGTTAAATCTTTTTAAAAGGAAATATCTGGTTAAGATATATATATCATACGATTTGATGAATATCTAGCTAAGATTTGAAAATCTTAATATTATCATCTATAAGATAGTGAAAGTGTTGTAAGGTTTATATAAGTGTGATTCAAAACTAGAAAAGTGCCTATAGCTAGCATTGCATTAAGAGAAGGAATGATCTCATCTAATTAGATTGGAGTATTCAACTTATCATATGGATACCATAGAGACATTGCATTTTTATATGATATTTATGGTTTATGACAATCCTATTCATGTATTTGTAATCAACCAATTCATCTATTCATGATGAAATCTATTCATGATTAGATCATTTAGACATTGGTGATCGAATTGTTCATCAAGAAGCAAAAGTGGATTCTTCTTTAATAAATTAGTTTCACACAATAAAGGTATAAACACTAACACTAATTTATACTTCTTTTACTTGGATCCTTAATGGATTTTGGTATAAAATTTTTTTTTTCATTGTGCTATTTAATCTAAAACTTAGACAATAATAGCTTAATTACAACCACTAGTCATATTTAGGAAGACCTAAAGCCATTCATTTCTATTAAGCTTTAATCCTAATAAAATATCATGCCCAAATATTTCTAACCTTATGAAGCTATCCTTTAGTATATGGTTTAGGCGTGTTCTTAAAGAACTATAATTTGTATGTAACTAACATGTCATCAAGACCAATTCAATAAATTAAGCTAGCATAGGATGAGCTGATAATAAGCAAGCAATTATCTTATAAAGGAATTTATGAGTAGATAATAAATTATGCATGCAACACATGACATAGTAGCCATACACTATATTTTAGAGTTATTTTAGGCACTATGATAAAATAGAAGATTAGTTTGATTTAATTGATGCATAATCTTCTAGCTTAAATATGATACAATCTTACTATTAACAATATGTCTACACTTTTACCCAATTGAAATGTTCATCTTTTGATTGCATGTCATTCTTGTAAGCTAGGGTTAGAGTCTTTTCCAAGCAAACCTGTAACTTTGATTATAAGTCTTACTATAAAGGATCCAACTAGTAAATAAGCTTTCTCCTTAGTAACACTATGGCTAGCATCCAATAGTGACTATACTATAATGGCATAACTAAACTATCAAAATCTATTTAAGAAAAAAATATCACAATTAGAGCATAAATGAAACTTACCCTTCATGATATGATGCAAAGTAATATTTTTTTTTCTTAAGATTATGGAGTAAAGTCTTGACAATGTACTACTACCTTATACCCTCGATTGACATGAGTAACACATCAAATTGATATGGATCTAGGAATCCATATGTAACACTCATCAATGGTAACATGTCATAGTAATGCCATTAAAAGATTTGATGTAAGCTAAATGTAAACTCAGACAGTAGTTCAATTAATTTGTATTTGGTCAAAAAAGATGGTATAAACTTACATGATCCAAAGATAGATGTAAGTAATATCATTCTCCCCAAACCTTAGTAGTTGTTGGTTGGAATCTTTATCAATGAAAATTAAATTTTTTATCTTACTAATTTCACCCCAATCCAAAACTTGACTTAGGCCTTCTTGCCTTAGGAGCTATTGAGGTACACTAACAGCTCCTTTGAGCACAATTAAAAGACTATTGAAACATAAATATGTTAGGTTTCATATTAAAAGGCATAGTGAAAAATTTAAAAATTATTCCAAAAACTACTAAAGATCCAAAAGAAAGAAGCATAAACAAATATTAGTGTTTTACCTTAGTTTTTATTACTAAAGTTCAAATGATTTGATCACAAACACATAAAGGGTTTATCTTAAGCAATAACGTATCATGATTAAATCTTGTCATACATAACAAATAGGATTATAACGAATCATAAATGTAGTCAAAATGCATAACATCTTTATGGTATCCATACAAGCGATCAAATACTTTGATAAAATCGAATGGGATTACTCTCTCTCTCTTAACACAGTGCTAGCTAAAAGATTTTTCTAGTTATAGGTTAGTCTCTTAAGAACCTTATAGCACTCTTTATCTCATAGATAATGATTGTCATTTTTTGTAATCTAACCACATATTTATCAAATCATGCAAAAAATATATTAACCAAATACTTCCTATTTTAAAAGATGAATATCTTATCAAGATATTTCCTTTTAAAAGGATTTGACTTATATTAGTAAGATATTACTATATATCTAATTTATATTTTCATATAAATAAAATTCCTTTCTGATCTTTAACCAGATACCTTAATAAAAGAGATAATTGAGTTTGATTATTAACCAAAGCCAAATGTGATTTTGGTTAATAACATGCTAACATCTAGTTTCTATTAAGTACAATCCAATTATATTGTGCTATTACTTAGTAAAGCCTAATTGTATTGGGCTTATTTTAATTAAAACTATAACTTAACTAGAAGTTCTTAACTATACTATGACCCTAATATTTGACATGCTCTTTGTGTGTGATCCTATAAGCTCTCATTACATTGGTAATGATACTAAAATCTTATTTTAGTATTATAAATAATGAGTGGTATTTAACAATACATCACCACCACTAAAGTAATGGGAATGTCGATGATTCCATATAACCTTTTCATGACTAATGTTCCATATAATTTAATTTTTTTTGTTCCAAATATCTAAATTGAACTCAAGGTATGGAATATATTACCCTTTTCATAATTCAATTTATATGGTTCTTGATTCCTAAATGAACTAACTAAAATAAATGAATCAATATCACATACCAATTTATTTAAGCATGGCTATGCATTTCACAGTTTCACTTAATTAAGAAGCCCAATAGATATTACTTTTCTACATAAGAAGGATAAAACTTTATCTATATTACTCATATCACTCTACATGATTTATGATATACTCGATCACCATCTTTTAGGCTAACTCTATTATAGGTGACATTTGATGATGTCAAAGAACACAATACCTTATGTGGGGAACCATAATGACTTTAAGTCTAAGGATCATATACATATTATTTCTATGAGAATAATTCAATCTAGTACATTTGTTCTCTAATATGTACTTATATGTTGACTTGACATCTTATATCCAAGATCGTAATTATCAATCAATATACATACTAGTCTTAATGTATTATTATTATCCTAGTTAACAATAATGCATAACTAGGGACATTGTAATTTATTTAGGGGATAATTATTATATTTTTTATATTATATAGAAATAACATTAAACATAATAATCAATTGAATGTCTTTATTTATATCTAAGAAAAACTTAATTTATTATATGCAAATTCAATCATCTTATGATTTCCTACTAGAGTATGCACCGATAATCTCCCATTTACACTAAAGCTAGTCACTCATCTATCTAATATAGAGTGAACTAGTGTGACCATCATGCTTCCATTATGCTAGAGGCTTTGTCAATGAGTCAGTGATATTATCATTTATTGGTACTCTATATATCTTCATATCTCCTCTATTAATGATTTCATGAATGAGATAGAAGTGACAAAATATATGCTTAGATCACTGGTGAGATCCAAGTTCCTTAACCTATTCAATGCTCCCATCATTATCACAATAGAGTTCCAATGGGTTTGAAATGCTAGGAATAACACCAAGTTCAATGATAAACTTGTTGATCCAAATAGCTTCTTTAGCTGTATTAAAGATAGCAATATACTCTGCTTATATGGTAAAATCAACTATTGTTTCTTACTTCAAACTTTTCTAACTCACAACACCATTATTTAGACAAAACACATAACCTGATTATGATCCATAATCATCTTTATTGGATTGGAAATTGGTATTGGTGTAACCTTTTACAACCAATTTCTCTTCACCTCCATATATCAAGAATAAATCCTTAGTTCTTCTTAAGTATTTAAAGATATTCTTGATAGTAATCCAGTGACTTTTAGTAGGATTTGACTAATACTTGCTTGTTATGCTTAAGGCATATGAGACATCTAAACGAGTATATAATGTGGCATATATGATAGATCCAATTGTTGATGCATATGGAATCATATTTATATAGTTCATCTTATTTTATGTTATAAGACATTAAGCTTTGGACAAGCTTATACCATATGATATAGACAAGAATCCTTTTTTGAACTCTTTTATGCTGAATAATAATTTATCAATACATGTATTCTAACTTAGAATATGTAATATTCTTAATCTATCTCTATAGATTTTAATACCATCATATAAGTAGCTTTACTTAAGTTTTTTATCAAAAAATAATTTCTTAACTACATCTTTATAGCTCATAGGATAGAAATGTCATTTTTTACAAGTAATATGTCATCCATATACAATACAAGAAAAAAAATTATGCTTCCACTAACCTTTTTATAAATATAAGATTCATCTTTACTTTTTTTTATGAAACCAAACTCTTTGATCACATCATCAAAAATAAAGATTCCATCTCTGAGAAGCTTGCTTCAATCCAAGCTCTCTTTCTAGAAAACACTATTTAAGTGACAAACACTTTGCCCTCAATAAGATTATAGAAATAATAACCCTTAGTTTCCTTGAGTAATTCTACAAAATAATATTTATTTGTTCTAGTTCTAAGTTTATCAAAGAATTGATGTTTTACATAGGCCTTATAACCTTAAATCTTCATAAAAGACATACTTGGACATCACCCAGTCTATATTTCATATAAACTCTATCAAACCGCTTTAAAGTGAACATAATTAAGTGTAAAACCAGTTGTCTTTAAAAAATGTCCTTAAAAGGAAATTGAAAGATCTATATGACTCATCATATATCACATCATGTCTAACAAGGTGTAATTTTACCTTTTTGAAACACTATTCCATTGTGGCATTTCAAATGGAGTGCTTTGTGATCATATACCACAATCTTTTAGATAGTCATCAAGCTCTTAGCTTGAGTATTCTTCCACTTCAAATTGATTAAAGTGCTTTAATTTTTACTAAGTTGGTTTTGTGCTTTATTTTTGAATTCCTTAAACTTTTCAAACAATTCTTATTTGTATTTCATAAGATACACACATTCATATCTACTGAAATTATCAGTAGATGTGATAAAGTACTAAAACCCATTTCTAGTAGGTAAACTAACTAATAAGTCTACACATGTTAGTATATATGATGTTTAATAGATCATTAGCCCTTTCGCTATATCCAACGAATAAAGCTTTAGTCATCTTACCTAATAAACAAGATTCATTCACCTCATATGATTCACAATCAAATAAGTCCAAGAGCCCATCTTTATAAGGCTTAGATATGCTCTTCTCATTTATATGGCCTAAATGACAATGCCAAAGATAGGTTGGGTTTAAATCATTGAATTTAAATTATTTAATATCTATATTATAGATTAGTGTCTCAAGATCTAAAATATAAAGTCCATTAAACATTTATGCAGTGTAATAAAACATTTCATTTAAACATATTGAACAACTCTTATCCTTTATTAAAAATGAAAAACCTTTCATGTCAAAACAAGAAACAAAAATAATATTCCCACTAGTAGGAGATAAAAATTAATAATCCTTTAATTTTAGAATTAAACTAGTAGGTAAAGATAAATGATATATTCCTATAGCTAAAACAATAACTTTTGCTCCATTGCCAAATCATAGGTCTATTTTGCTTTTAGCTAGAGTCCTACTCTTTTTAAGTTCTTACACATTAATACAAATGTGAGAATCGCATTTGGTATCTAATACTTAAGATGTTGAAGCAAATACATTAATTTTTGTAACAAAAATACTTGAAATAGAAATCTCACTTCCCTTCTTCTTTTTTAAATCCTCCAAATAAACTTTGCAGATCCTCTTCTAATATGTAGTTTCACTATAATGGAAGCATTTCCTTTCCTTAGCCATATCACCCTTAGGTTTCAATGTTGAGAACTTAGGTTTGGGCTTACCCTTGAATTTTGAATCCTTCTTATTTTTACATTTACCTTTACCTTTACCTTTTAAAACTATCATAATGGTATTAAGCCTTGCCTTTTGCAAATTTTGTTCAGTAGTTCTTAACATGCTTAACAATTCTAACAATGTTTTGTCAATTTCATTCATGTTGTAGTTTTTAACAAATTAACTATATCTCTATAGCAATGATTGTAGAACTACATTTGTGGCTAACTTTTGGCCCATTAGAAAGCCTAGCCTCTCAGGGTTCTTAACATACCCAATCATCTTAAGTAGATGAGGCCTAACAATTTTTTTTCTACTAGTTTGCACTAAAATAATGCTCTAGAGATGTCATACCTCTTATGTTGAGCTTGTCTTTGATAGAATTTCTTAAAGTGTCCATCATGTCGTAGGCTTCCATGCTCTTATGTTTCTTTTAAAGCTAGAGTCCATTGTAACTAACATGAGATAACTGATATCCAATGCATTATCATGATACTTCCTATAAGCATTTCTTATAGTACAAGGGGCACTAGCTTTAGGTGGTTAAGGGAGAATCCTTTTAGGACATATATCTTTTGCTCTTATGTAAGGACTATCCTCAAATTCCTATACCAATTTAGGAAATTTGTCCTAATTAACTTGTCTTTCTCAAGGACTAGTCATAGAGATAAGTTATAAGACATATTTGCCATTTATTATCTACAATATAAATATGTAGAATGAGTATTAGTTTTTAATCATTTAATACAATCTTTTATTAAATGTTTCTCTTGTTATTTTATTCAAATTAATAGCCTTCACTATTAATCTAGAAAATCACATTATCAAGATTTTCTAACAAGCTAGGATCTATATCTCACTTAGTCTTAATTCAGTTTTAGTTTATCACTTAAGATTTGGCTATTTAAGTAGACAACAATTGTCAATTATATCATATACAACTCTTAGATAGTTGGATGAGCAATACTTTTTCTAGTCTACCATATGGACTAAAGCCAAACTCTATGCCTCTAGACTTATTCTATTAAGATGGCCTAGTTAAGTCATAATCAAAATTGGCAATCAAATATCACAATTATCCTATTATGTCTCATTAAGATAAATGCAATATTTTGCTTTGACAAACCTATCTTATATCAATCAAGGTCTTGATGAGTGCTAATTATTGGAAGTCATTACAATTTATTACTAACTTGATATTTGCATCAAGGGATTTTAATTAATTTAATTATTTTAAATCTCACCATTATTTGCCTTTTATTCATGTATACTATCTAATATATCCCATATATTAAATAAAGCATAAAATAAAATTGTGACACAGTATGGCCTCTTAAGTAACTAGATTCTCTCAAGCTAATGAGAAGTATCAACTAATCAACTTAAGACATAGGAATTTCTTCGGTTGCTCTTATTGGTGATCCTCATCTCAATATCACAATTATCCTATCATGTCTCATCAAAATAGATGAAATATTTTACTTTATCAAATCTATCCTATTTGATCAAGGCTCTAACAAGTGCTAATTATTTGAAAGCATTACAATTTACTACTAACTTAATATTTGCATAAAGAGATTTTAATTAATTTATTATTTTAAATCTCACTATTATTTACCTTTTATTCATGCATACTATCTAATATATATATTAAATAAAATATAAAATAAAATTGTGATAGAGTATAGCCCCCTAAGTATTAGAATTCTCTCAAGCTAATGAGAAGATCCATTAATCAATATAAGATACAATAATCTCTTTGAGCGCTCTTGATAATTCTCATCTAGCCTCATCATAGATCCAACTCCTCCAAAGAAAGTGGAGAATTATTTACATTACATAAATAGAAAAAACTTTAGTTATTTTTAAGGAACATTAGGTGAGAAGAGAATGTCACAATTATAAATAATAGAGAGAAGAATAACGTGCAAGCCGTATTTAAAATTATAACTAATAATAAAATTCCTATCACATTAATCTAATGATGTCATATTATGCATTATACATCATGCAGCACATAGTGACATATAAATCTTACAAGAGATAATATTGATAATTTTAAATTAAAAATCTAAAAATTTTATTAATTTTTTATTTTATATAAATTTCGGAAACAAAATTTCCGTGATATATGAAATCATATATAACAGAAAACAAATCATTTAAATCTCGATTTCGTAATTCAAAATTTCATAAAACAAAAACATGGAAGCACTTTCCATTGTAATCGAATATCCATATATGAAGACTGACTAAACGTTTTCCAGAGCCGTGAATTCAAGAAATTTAAAATTTCACGTTTCTTGAAAACGAAATCATTTCGTTTTAAAAATGAAATCAACTACCATCCCGGTCTCAACTCGTTTTGCAAAAGGAAAAACAAAATCAAATAAACGCAAATTAAATCCATGAAGTCCGTTTTCTCTGTTATGTGACACCAGAACCTTTATTTCCTTTTAAAACAAAACATGACAAACGGATTTCATGTACCCAGTTCATTAAACTTGCTAAAATGGGCTAACTTAATTCTACCAAACTAATCCAATGAATAAAAATTATACGTTAAGTCAATCTTAAAGTAACTTACTTTTTTACCAATCAGATCCAGAATGAATTGTTACAATACTAGTCTCAGTCTTAATCTTAGTCCCAAATTGATATTTATTAACCGAATTCAAGCGGACTTTTTATAACCCGTCACATTTTTTATTATTATTGTATTAGTTGTTTATTTATTATTAATGTTACAACATTAATTAATTAAAATCTATTATTATTATTTACTAAATATAATAATATTATTATCATATATATTATATATAAAAATAAATATATATCTTTAATATATATTTAATAAAACAAATATATATTATTAAAATCTAATAAATGTGTGAATTTGCATTTAATACTATATACATTTAATAAAATGATTTAAATTTTACATTAATCAAGAATTTTATATTATATATTTATATATTTATTTTATTCAATAAAATAAATTTATATTATTAAATATATATTGATCAAGTTCAAAGTATTATATATAAAAATAAATATATTTAATAATTTATATATTATCAAACATATATAAATAAATAATTATATAAATAATATATTAATAAAAATAATTATAATAATAAATAAATAATATTGTATTATATTATATATGTATATAATATATTTAAAATTAATGTCAAAATTATTTATTTAATTTTTTTAAATAATTCAAAATTTAAATATTAAATTACTAATACAAATTTTAATATAATTATTTGCTTTGATAAAATTATATAATATATATTGATAATATTAAATATATAAATTTATTAATGTTAATATTAAAAATTATTTTATATTACTCATATATATAATTTTAATATCATATATATTAAAGCATAATTTTAATATACTAAAATTATTATTTTGATATCTATATAAAAATTAAATATTCAATAATAAATTAATTATTTATTACTTATTACTATTATCAGACTAACAAGCTAACCTAATAATCCAACGAGTTAATAATTACTAGTCTTAATCCTTTACCAAGTCTGACTAACCAATTCTAGTCCCAGTCCTAATTCCAGTCCCAGTCCTAATTCTAGTTTTTTATTAAATCGAGCCATTATTATCGTTTTCAATCCCAATCCCAATCCTAATCTCAAATCCAGTTCCAATTCTAGTTCCAATTCCAGTCCCAGTCCCAGTCTCAGTTTCAGTCCCAGTCCTAATTCCAATCCCAATCCTAATCCTAATCTCAATCTCAAGTTAAACAAAATTATACTAATTCTAGACTAACTTGTTAAACCTAACTCATTTTGACACCTATATGTTTGATGTGATTTCATGTAAAACCAAAAAATAAAATAAATTATTTTGTAAAGTAACTTCACATAAAATGAAAACTTCATCATATATCTTTTATGTTTCTCGTTGAAGAACAAAAAAATAATTAATTTGTATATCACATATAATTAAAATAAATAAAACAAATAATTTTACCTTTTTTTTTGGTAGAAAAATAATCTTTCCTATTACTTCATAAGTGGCTTTGTTATAATTATTGGGTTTCAAATTAAAAGGCATAGTAAACAATTTAAAAATTATTTCAAAATTTATCAAGTATCTAAGTGAAAAAAGTATAAATTAGTATTAATATTTTTCTTTAATTTTGATTACTAACATTCAAATGATCCGAATATAAATACACACCATCAAGTATCTAAGTGAAAGTAGCATAAATCAATATTAATATTTTACTTTAATTTTAATTACTAATGTCTAAATTATTTGATCACGAATGCATGAAGAGCTGATCTTAAACAATAATCTATAACAATAAGATCTTGACATGAACACACAAGTAGGATTTTAAAGAATCATGAACGTCATCCAAAAGGGCAATGTTTCTATAGTATTTATATGAATGATCAAATACTTTAATCTAATCAAATGGGATTACTCTTTCTCTTTCTCAATATAGTGCTAATTATGGGATTTTTCTAGTTATAAAGCAATCTCTCAAGAATCTCATAGTACCCTCTCTATCTCATAGATGATGACCATTGATTTTTCTAATCTTGACTACATATTAATCAAATTATGTGAAAAATATCTCAACTAAATATTTTCCCTTTTAAAAGATATATATCTCATCAAGATATTGATATTCTTTTAAAAGGATTTGACTTATATTAGTAAGATATTATTATCTATCTAATTTATTTTATTATATAAATAATTTTTTTGATCTTTTACTAAATACTTTAAAAAAAAGATAATTAAATTTGATTATTGACCAAGTCCAAACATGACTCTGGTTAAAAAGAAGCTCATATCTAATGTCTATTAAGTATAGCTCAATTATAATGTATTATTACTTAATAAAGCTAAATTGTATTGGGCCTATCCCAATTATGAGCTCCAATCTAATTAAAAGCTTTTAATTACATTATCACTCTAATATTTGACATGCTCTTTATGTGTGACCTTATAGGTTTTTATTACTTTAATAGTAATCATAAAATCCTATTTTACTATCATAGATAGTGTATAGTATCTAATAATATATCATTACTGCTCAAATAGTGAGAATATTGATGATTTAGTATAATCTTTCTATGATTAATGTTCTATATAATTTATTCCCTTTCGTCCTAGATATCTAAGTTGAACTCGAGGAATAGAATATGTTACCTTCCTTATAATTCAATTTTGTGTATTTCTTGATTTTTTAGTAGATTAACTAAAATAAATAAATCAATATCACATATCAATTCATTTGAGCATAGCCATGTATTTCATAGTTTCACTTAATTAAAGGATTCATAGATATCACTTCTCCAACATAGAAGGGACAAAATACTATTTTGATCTTTCACATCTTTTTATATGATTTATGGTATATCCAATCACCACGTTTAAAGGTAACCTTATTACAGGTCACATTTAATGATGTCAAAATACATTACACCACATATAAGGAATTGTAATAACTTTAGGTAAAAGGACCACATACATTACTATTGTTAATGTGTGTCCTAGGAGCCAATCATAGAGATGATTATAATAAATGCATAATGTATTGTGTTTTATTTCAAGCAATTCAAATTATTATATTTGGTTTCATATTTTTATTACTTTACGCAATTTATAACTTAATATAATAATTATCCCTGAAATAATTTTACTATTCCTATAATGTCCCTAGTTAAATATTATTACAAAAAGGGATAATAATAATACATCAAGACTAGCATATATTGTGACTAATAATTATGATCATGGATATGTGATATCAAGTCGATACATGAGTACATTATTAGTGAACAGATGTACTGGACTAGCCCATAATGAGAAAACTACATGAATTGTTATATGTCATTAGTTATTCTCATGTGACCACAATGCACGTAGTCTTTTGACTTTAAGTCACTACAGTTCCCTACATGAAGAGTCACATAATTTAATGTCATCCTATATCACCTTTAATTAGGATGTGTTGTAGGACATTGATTGGGTGTATCATGAATCATACAAAGGGATGTGAGTAATGTAGATGAAAATTTTGTTCTTATTACATAATAGAAGTGATATCCTTAGGCTCCTTGATTGAGTGAGATTAAAAAATGTATAGCCATGCTCAAATGAATTAGGATGACATATTGATTATTTGCTTAAGTTAGTCTACTTAATATCAAGAAACATAAATTGAACATCAATAAGAATAACGCATTCCATGTCTCTAGTTCGATTTGGGTATCGTTACAAAAGGAACTATGTTGCAAAGTGTTGTTCACACATTAAGTGAATATTAAGTCATATACTTTATTTTTACTTGGGTGGCAATGATATATTGCTAGATACTGCTCACTATCTATGGTCATAAGTAGGCCATTACCAATATAGTAAGAACCTATAGGGTCACACAAAAGCAGTAGGAATGAGATAATAATTAATTAGGCTTTAGTTAGACTAAAATTCAATTAATTGAGCTTATTTTCGTGTATATATATATATATTATTAAAATAATAATATATTTTTCACATAATAAATATGGTTATTATGTGATATTATTTAATATTAAAGTAATATCAGATAATTATGTTATTAAATATTAGATAATTATATTATGAGATAATATTATTTGTGATATTTGATAACTATATGCATTTTAATAATAGATATTTATATTATGAGATAATATTATTATCTAATATTATATAATTAATAGGATAAATCCTATCTCTCCTCACTCTCTCTCCATGATAAGGATAAAGTGATAGTTGTTAAGTGATTTTAGGATTCTGGAAGCATTATCCTAGTAGGACTAAGAATGTTGTATGCCTTAGTTCCATAAAAGGAACTTGAAGGAAACGCCTTATAAACACATAAGCTGCCATTAAACCCTAAAATTACTTCAAAACACACAAACCCTAATCTTAGTGAGAGAGAGATGTATTCTAGCAAATCCATGGAGAGTAAGAGATCTTCGTTCACTCTATGTGAATACCATAGAGACGTTGTACATTTGGCCAATCTTCAATTCGTGACTCATCCCACTCTCTCAAGATTTTGTTTAGAAAGAACACGAGCACATAAAAAAGTAAAACCCTAAACATTGATTTATGCCCTTTTGCATGGATCTTAGGTAGAATTCGGATAAAAATTTTTAAATTCCACTGCATAGAGATGATCCAAAACCTAACAACTATCACTATGAGAACTGCTTATGACATTCACATAATAATCCATGTCACATTCTTATGGCAAATTAGTTTGGTACATTTGTTCTTTAACATATACCTATAAGTTGACTTGACAATTTAGGAACATTGTAATATATTCCAATGATAATTGTTATATATTTTTTATATTACACAAATATAATATTAAACATAATAATCAATTGAATGCCTTTATATATATATATATATATATATATATATATATATATATAAGAAAAAATTAATACATTGTATGTAAGTTCAATTATCCTATGATTAGCTATTAGAGCATACATCAATAAAATAATGATGGTTGGTAGCCTTACACAATAATACTAAAATAAATTCATAAAAACATATAAAAAGCTTTATGATTGGGGGAATACATGATGATACCTCCACTAGAAATTGAATAAGGGTTGTAGCCAAGTGATAAAGGTCTTGTGGGCTTTTTCCATTATTTAGACTACACAATTTAGCATTGACACCTTAACTGTTAGTATATATGCCCTAAAATCAATCATATTGATGATTGTAAAATTTGAATCGTATTATTTTAATGACAATTCCAATTATCATATTTATATATATTATCTGTGTAATATATTTAATTATGATAATTGCCTTAGAATAATTATATTTTCCTAATCATATATCATTGTGATTAGGTTGTCTTGATATGTTAAAACTAGCATGTGTGGTGACTTATATGAGATATTAAGTCTGCACGTGAGTACAAGTTAGAGAACTTGTATACTGAACTGACCCATCCTAAGAACACTACATAGATCGTTTTAAAAGTGCCATAAGTGATTTTTAGTGATCATTATTATGATAGTCCTTTGACCTGAGATTGTCAAAGTTCCCTACATGTGAGTTTCATATTTTGATACTATTCTATATCACTCATGGTTGAGTGAATGTAAGGGTAGTTATTGAATATGTCACATATCATGCGAAGGAGTTTGTGTAATCAAGATGGAATTTATCTCTCTTATATAACAGGAATAACATCTGTGGGCCCCCTTGATTAAGTAAAGTTAAGAAAATGCATGACTATACTCAGATAAATTGACATGAGATGTTAATTACTTTTACTTCAGTCAGCTTACTTAGGAATAAAGAAACCTTAAGATTGAGCTATACGGGAATGACACAGTCCATGTCTCATGCTCAATCTAGATGTTTAGGATAAAAAGACATAGATGATGATCATATATTAAAGTTTAGTCGAATCACCGACTTTCTCATTATTTAGGTAACAATGATATGTTGCTAGACACCGCTTATTATTTATGATCATTAATATAATTAATGATCATTGCTAACTTAATGAGAGCCTATAGAGTAGCACACTTAGTGCCTAGTGGATTTGGAATTAATGGACCAAATTATTTAGGCCTAATATTTGAAAATTCCATGTTATAACTATAAGGCCCAATAATAAGTCTATAATTATACATGGAACAAAGCCTAATTAGTTAAAATTTTTTATGCACTTATTTAAATAAGCTTGTTAGGTAATAATTTAGGATTATTATTCATGCATCCCCAAAGCATAGAAAAATCCTAGCACCCCTCTTTGACTATAACCTTTGAAGAGGTGTAGCTAATACTACGAGGCTAAAGAGAAGAATTCGAACCAGTGTTCATGTGGATGTTCATTGGTGATTTGCTAGTTGTGTGGATACCTCGGAGTCTTTGGTTGAAAAAAAGTTAAAGAGGTGATCAACAAACGAGTTCCTGAATCATCTAAAAGGTATTGAACGATTCCCTATCCTAATTTAATGTTTTGTATGGATCCGTTGGCTGGGATCGATTAATTCCGTTGCGCTTGTTTGGCTCTTGATGCTAGCATTAACCTTGTAGACTAAGGGCTTGTTAACCACTATCTAAACTTGATTATCCAACAATGGTTGATGATGTAGCTAATAACCTACCAAAATCCATATACTCGTAACCTTTCATAGAAGTGGTCTCACCACCATTAAAACATATCAATCTCTACCTTATGTAATGTAAACCCTTATTATAGGAAATTGAATTCATACATAAACATATATAAACAAGTTGTTGGTGTATATGCCTTAAAACTAATCATATGGATGATTATAAATTTGAATCATCTTATTTTAATGGCAATTCTAATTATCATATTTATACATATATTTTCTGCATAATATATTTAATTATGATAATAACCTTAGAATAATTATATTCTTAAATATCCGTAGTTATATATCATTGTAGATTAGGTTGTATTGATATGTTAAGACTAGCATGTATGATGACTTATATGATCTATTAAGTCTACATATGAGTATAAGTTAGAGGACTTGTGTATTGGACTAACCCACCCTAAGAACACGATATGGATTATTATATGAGTATCATAAGTGATTCTTAGTGATCATCATTAATCTATGGTCTTTTGACTTGAGATCGCTAAGGTTCCCTATATGTGAATTTCATATTTTGATGCTACTCTATGTCACTCATGGTTGAGTGAATGTAAGGGTAGTTATTAGATGTGTTACATATTATGCAAAGGGATTTATGTGATTAAGATAGAATTTATCCTTTCTATATAACAAGAGTGATATCTATTAATTAAGGCTAAGAAAAATGCATGGCCATGCTCAAATAGATTAATATAGGATGTTAATCATATCTGTATTAGTTAACTTACTTAGGAATTAAGAAACCTTTGAATTGGCTTATATGGGAATAACATGATCCATGTCTTGTGCTCAATCTAGATGTCTAGGATAAAAGATCATAGACAATGATCACATGTATAGGTTTAGTCAAATCATTAACTTTCTCATTACTTAGATAACAATGATGTGTTGTTAGACACTGCACATTATTTATGATCATTAATATGATTTACGATCATTGCTAATGTAATAAGAGCCTATAGGGTTGCACACTTAGGATCTAGTAGATTTGGAATTGATGGACCAAGTTATTTGGGCTTAGTATATGAGAATTCCATGTTATAATTATAAGCCTATAATTATACATAGAACAAAGCCTAATTAGCTAGGGTTTTCTATGCACTTCTTTAGATAGGCTTGATAGGTGTTAATTGAGAAGATTATTCATGCATCCAATAACATATAGAAAACCCTAGGAGTTCTCCTTAACCATAACCCTTGAGAGGTGTAACTAGTACTATGAGGCAAAGGAGGTGAATTCCAATCAGTGGCCATGGAATATTCACTGGTAATTTGCTGGTTCATGTGGATACCTTGGAGTTTTCAACCGGAAACAAGTTAAAAAGGTAATCAACGAATAAGCCTTTGAATTGTATGAAAAGGTATTGACTAAATCCTTATCCCAATATAACATTTTGCATGAATCATTTAACTGGGATCAGTTAATTCTATTGCAACTATTTAGCTTCTGATCCCAACACAAGTTTAAGGGTTAAGGGTGACATTTACCTTGGGTATTATCTTAAAAAATTTTAATGTTGTGAGGCTAGCACTATAAGTGCTAGTGTATCCTTCTCAATAATTACAAGAAGGATTGGTACCCTTTCTTGATTAAGAGTTCACTAGGATGGCTAAGCATAGGCTATAAAAGCTAACTCATCTATTAGAGCAGCGGACCTATGGGCTGAATAGAACTCAAATGTGTAGTATGTTTGTCAATTATCTGCTTCTATTGAAAATGAAGTAGCTTCTATTGATGTTGAAATAACTTCTATTAATGTTGCAATTGTTATTGTGTTTGCAAGTGCTACTCTTATTGTTACTACAACCTTACTTCCTAATTCATATTGAGTTTATGCCATATTTTTAGTAATCATCACTTGTAGGTTCACTAAGATGGTACTCAAATGTTTTATTGAATGGCACCTTGATAAGTTAAAGAACTCCTTATGGCTAGCACAACATCCATTAACCCAAACATAGTTAAGATGCTCTTTAATTCCCAAAGCTACAATCAAGATGTTATTCTTCTCAATTAGCTTAAACTTACCCCAAAAGGCTTACTGCATGAAAGTATCCTATAATAACTAATAAACAAAAATGATTAGAATTATCTTAAGTGAAATGGAAGTTTCAAAATCAAACAACTTAATACAAATCTTAACAATTACAATCTTCCTTACAATGCCCTAACTCTCCATGGTCATGTACTTCCTCTACTTGTTTACTCTATCTTACTTCCATAACTTTATTTAAGATACAAAAGTTGCCTTATCGGTCTTCTCTCCCTCCTTAGCTTTAACATATCTCTTAACCAATAAATGTTTCTCTAACTTTTTGTAGACTAGAAAGCCTATATGGATATGTCTTCTTCCTGTGCTTCTCTCACTTAGACTTACTTAACTCTTATTTATCAAAGGACATATTAGTTTATAAGTATAAATGCATACAAGCAAGACATTAAGATGAACTAGATGCTAGAATATAAAAATTTTACCTTGAAATGCTTGTCCATGCATTATTCCTAAAACTTTACCTATGATTCTTGGTCGATGTAATTCCATCACTGCATCAGGTCTACCTTTATCATGATCTTAAGATTAATGCATTCCCACCTTGATGTTAACTTAAAGTCTTTCTATAAGGTTGCTATATGTGATAGTGCTTTTCTGTGTATTTATTAGGTGTTTGGAATATAAAAAGAACTTTATAAAAAGAAAACACACTTGAAAGGTCAAATTATATATAATTATATTACAAATATAGTTTTTCACATCTATAGCATAAAGCTATCTAAATTAAGTGTACATACTAACATTTCTTCTTAAATGTTATCCTTTAATCCTAAGAAGACTTTTTCCTAATGAGGAATAGATATTGATACTTTAGACCATACAGTTACTCTAACATAACTAGTATATTGCAATGCGTTTTCTCCATTTATCAATCATTTTTCATTGAACTTAACATATAATTTCTTACTTTTAAACTGCATTATAGTATTGCTTTCAAAGTTGTAAGACCTTTTACATTTAATAGGGCTAACTGCCTTTCCAAAAGGATCTTTATTTTGGTTTTAGTAAAACAAACTAATGTTAATCACGTACAATAATATATAATAAAGTTATAGGTTAATATTACTTAATAATAAACAAAGTAGTAGATATAAGATTGTTCTTTGTAATAAATGTTGTACTAAATTGTATGGAAATATATAGAACTTGCATGACAAGTTACTTAAATAAGATTACATCAATTATCATAATTTTCAAACTCCTCCACTAATTTACATAATTATGTAGCAAATAGGAATCATGGAGTAATATGTAATATATTTGAGACCCTTAAAAAAATAATACCATGCAATGAAAAAGGCAACGAGTAAATATGGTAAAGAATTACTACTTAATAGAACATGACTAAAACCATACATCTTGAGGGTGACTAATCCCTAAAAGTATCACTAAGCATAACATATAATATAATCCTAAATGTAGCGATGAATGAGACTGTCATAATGTTAGTATACACATAAATATACATGCCAACTAAATAAAGCCAAATTTGATCTCTTAATATTCATAAATACAAAGAAAATGATAAATGAAACCATACTTGAAAATTTTCTTAATGATTAAAATGACCGCAAAGCTAATTTTGAGTGCAATAAAGAACCTAAAGAAGGTTCAGAATCATTGAGGAGATTTTAACAACAAAGGTGATGTCAAGGAAGTTGATTTTAAAAATTAAAAAGTAAAGGGAATAGAGGACCAAATATTATTATAGAATTAGAATTCTATGATGGTTAATAAATTTTGATCATAAAAAAAACTTAATATCTATATCAATATAGTAATATTTTTGAAATTATTAAGACAAATAAGATGAAAATTGTATAAAGAAAAAAATTGTAGTTACTTGGTGGCACTATTGAAATTTACGTAGAAACTCAAAATGATAATTAAATTAAAAAATGACATATTTTAGTCATGGTCAATATGTTTAAAAATAAAAATGATAATAAGTTGTCAATTCTATGTATAATAAACATTGAAAGTGAATGTAAATCATTGTGTTTGAAAAAGGAAAAGAACTTAAAATGTTATTTTTTCAAACAACTAATGTTAAAATTAATTACTTAGTAGTATTTTTGTAAATATCTTCTTAACTTTATACATTTATCTTTTATCAATCTGACCTTATTTATTTAAAACATCAATTGTTAATTAAGCAACTTATGTATAATTTTTTTTGGCCTCATTATCGCTTATTCATCAATTTTACTTTTTGAAATCCACTTCTTTGGTATCACCTTTACTATTGAAGTTTCTTAGGTGATTTCCAAAATTTTGCATGTCTCTTGAACACTTGGAGTTAGCTTTATGATTGTTCTAATCATCAATAATTTTTTCTAATTTATTTTCCTCTCTTATTTTCATTATATTGAATATTGTTAAGTGATTAATTCAATTTTTATCCAGTTAGAATGTATATATATGTATAGTGACATTGTAAGAAACTCATTCATCACTAAGTTTAGGATTATATGTGTTTGGTAATGCTTTTAGGGTTTAGTGGCACTTAGGATATATGGTTATGGTATGCTCTATTTGGTGGCAATATCTATGCTATTTTTACTTGTTATCTTTACCTTTGTATGCTATTATGTTTTTCTAGTGCCTTAAATTTATCATATATTTCAATTATTCAAATTTGTTCCATTGTTACGTAAATTAATGGAGGAGTCTATGATGAATGATGTAATCATAGTTTAATTGCTTATCATCTAAGTCATGTATTTTTCCATCCAATTTAGTATAATATTTATTATGAGGATCAATCTTATACCTATTACTTTATTTATCATTAATTAATGTTAACTATAACATTACTACATAAACATGATTGACATTGGTTTTTTTGCTAAATTCAAGATATGGAACCTTAAAAGGTATTATCATAGCTCGATCTAGGGATGAGAAATTGTAGCTAGATGGAGAAAATGTTAACTAATATGTCAGTTATGTTGGAATAATTATATGACATAAAGTATTAATTGCTTTTCTTACTGGAAAATTTTTCCCATCATGATTAAAGGATAATATTTAGGAGAAAATCTTAGTACATACACTTGATTTAGATAGCTTTATGCTATAGATATCAAAAACTATATTTGTAACATATTCATATATACTTTGACTTTTTCATATGTATTTTTTTTAAATCATTCCAAATTCTAGACATATATTAGATGCGTAGAAAAGTAATATAACATGTAACAACCTTATAGAATAATTTCAAGTTAACTTTAAAGTAGGAATACATTAATCTTAATATCATAAAAAAAAATTAACACTATGAAGTTATAAAACTACATGGACATAAAATCATGAGAGAAGTTCCAAAAAGAATGCAAGGACAAATGTTTCAAGGTGAAATTTTTACGTTTTACTATATAGTTCATCTCAATATCTTGTTTGTATATATGTACTTGTGAACTAATATGTCTTCTTGTCAATAGGCATTAAGTAAGTCCAACTAGTAGAAATGAACTAAGAATACAACTCCATATAGGCTTTCCTAGGGAGTCTATAAGAAGTTGGAGGAGAACATATTAGTTGGAAAGCATACCAAAGTTGAGGATGGCAAGGACACCAATGGGACATCTTCCATTTCTCCTTAGAGTTATGGAATCAAGGAATGGAAATAAGTAAAGATAGTACATAACCCCAAAAAGTTAAGCTATTATAGAAAGATAAATGCTAAGATTTTTACTAGAATATATTGTTTAATTTTAAGACTTTCATTTCAATCAAGTTGATACTAATCATCTATTCTTTATCAATTAATACAAGACACTCTCATGCAACAGGTCTCCTAGGGTAAGTTTTAGCCAACTAGGAAGTATGAATTCTTGACTATAGTTTTGGGAATTAAAAAGCATCTTAACCATGTTCAAGCTATCAAATGTGGTGCTAGACATAAAAATGTATTCAATCTATCAAGTGGGACATTCAACCATAAATTTAGCACTCCTAAAAGTGATGGTTACCCATAAAATGACATGTAAACTCAATATAAACTCTAACGTAAGACCATTGTAAATAGAAAAGTAACATTTACAAGTGCAATAGCTTATATAGGAGTAATTGCAACAAAAAGCCAAATTATTTTGCATCCTAAAGGAGTGTATAGGTGGCCAACATACCATTACTTTGAGTTCTATAGTATCTATCTAGTTTACCTATAGGTTAACTACTCCAATGAATGAGTTAGCTTCTATACTCTAATAGTAATGGGATCACTTTTGTGAAAGGTTGCAAATGAGTGAATTTCAGTAGGTCATAAGCTACAACATAAGCCATTACCTTACAATTAAGTCAAAATGATGGTTAACAAGCCTTTGGTCTACAAGGTTAAGGTATAGATACCAAATAATATGGTATAGATAGTGAATAAAACCCATAAGACCTTTATTACATGATTGATGACTTTTATTCAATGCCCAATGGAAGTATCATCATATAGTTCCCTTGTCACTAATTTTTTTATATATTTTTTAAGTTATTTTAGTATTATTGTGTAAGATTACTAATCGCTATTATTTATGTTTCAACAATCTATTAATCACGCTTAGAAAGATTTGCAATAACACCTTAATAGCTCTTAGGAAAGGAACCCTAGGTAGTGCTCTCGATTAGGGAAGTAGTGGTAAGATTAGAAATTTTGATTTTTATTGAAAAAGTTTTCATCAAATAGCTACTAAAGCTCAATGTGACTTACATCTATCTTTGGATTATGTAAGTTTGTGCTATCTTTTTTAACCAAATACAATTAATTGAACTATTTGAATTTAAGTTTAGATTACATCAATTCTTCAGTAGGTGTTGCTATGACATTTTACCATCAAAGAAAGTTATATATGGATTCCTAGATTTGTATCAACTTGATACATAGTTTGTGTCGGATGAGGCTAAAAGGTAAAAGTACACTATCAAGGCTTTACTATATAAGCTTAAGAAAAAATGCTACTTTACACTATATTACAACGGGTAAGTCTCATTTGTATGTTTATTGTGATATTTTTTCCTTAAATAGATTTTGATAGCTCAGTTATTACATTATATTATAGTCATCATTGGATTATTGCCATGGTAATACTAAGGAGCAAGATTAACTACCAAATGGATCCTTTATTGAAAGATGTGCAATCCATGTTAAAGATTTCCTAAGGAGAAGCACTGACCATAGCTTACAAGAAGGGCTTGCAATAGGGACTAGACAAAATTTTCAAATAGAAAAAGGTGCAAGTATCTTGCTAATAGTAAAGTTGTATCATATTTGACCTAGAAGATTATGTGTCAATGGGATTAAACTAACCTCTTATTTTATTGCAATGCTTGAAATAGTTTAAAAATATGGAGTGTGGCTACTATGTCATGTGTTACATGCATAATTTATTATCTACTCATAAACTCTAAAACTCATTACATGCTAGATTAATTAACTAAATTGGTCTTAATGATAACATATTAACATTAGAATTAGGGTACAAAAAACCTATTTGTTAGACTTCTAATATAGAAAACATTATGGAATTTTAAAATTCTACAAAAACCTACCAGGGGTCCTAGCAAAAGGAGTATAAAGTAGTGAGAAAACATATACCTTTAAGATGTAATTCCAAAATGATGCAAAAGGATTTGATCCAAATCAAACTATTGCAATTTAAATCATAAATGCAAGTGCAAATTGCTTTGTTTTTCTAAACATGAACACTTTACTAACATGAATCTTATGAGAAGGCACAAACATCATGAATACAAATGTTAGTTGTTAGATCGTGAACACTATTAGATACTAGCATCTCTATGGTATCCACACAAATAGCCGAAGACTTGATTTAATTGAACAAGATTATTCTCTTTCATAAGGTAGTGCTAGCTACTAAGGTTTTACCAACACAAATCTCATGAGCATGAATAGTTAAGGACTTTAATTTGATCAAATGGAATTTTTTCCTTTTATAAGATAGTGCTAGCTACTGGGTTTTTCTTGAACATGAATGTTTTACCAACATGATTCTTATAAGCACACTCGAACATCATGAATGCAAGTGTTAGTTGTTAAATCATGGACACCATTAAATGCTAGCATCTCTATGCTATTGACATAAATAGCCAAAGACTCCAATTTGATTGAATGGGGTTGTTCTCTTTGATAAAATAGTGCTAGCTATTAGGGTTTTTAGTTGTTTTAGTTTTTAATCATCTATCAATTAATAAAAAAATGTTCTATAGATCATATATGTAAAATTAAGGCTTCAAAAGCTAGAATAATATCTCTATTTATTTTAAGACATATATCCTACTTAATTTAAAATGAATAATTAATCACAATCAAATCAATTTTCTAACTAATATATTTTATTTTGTCAATAAAATATATCTAGATAATTATTTGATTAATTTATATTTTATTTCACAAATAAAATATCTATTTGTAATTGCTAACTAGAATTTACATTAAATAATGAGATAATTGGGCTTTAATTATTAATTAGACCTAAACATAATTGATCAATAATTAGCCCATATTTAGTGTTCCTAAATAAAACTCAATTATATTGTTTTCTTATTTAGTTAAGCCTAACCATATTGGATTTTTCTTAATTAAGAGCTTTGATCTAACTATGAGGTCTTAATTACCTTATAATCTTAATATTTAACTCATTCTTTGTGTGTGATCCTATAAGTTCTTATTACATTAGTAGTGATTTTAAAATCTTATTTTAGTATCATAGATAGTGAGTGATATCTAGCAATACATCATGTTACCTAAGTAATAAGAATTTTTAATGATTCAACGTAACTTTTTTGTGACTAATATTCCGTGTAGTTTAGTCTCTTTTATCTTGGATATCTAAATTAACTCAAGGCATGAAATATGTCACCCTATTCATAATTCAATATATGTATTTCTTGATTTGTTAGTAAACTAACTGAAATAAATGAATTAATATCACATATTGATCCACTTAAGCATAGTCATGCTTTTCATAGTCTAACTCAATCAAAAGGCCTATGGATATCGCTCCTTCTATATAAAAGAGACAAAATCCTATCTAAATCACTCATTTCTTTTTACATGCTTTGTAGTACACCTAATTGCCATATTTTTTGCTAACCTTATTAAGATAACATTAATTAGCATCAAAGTACATGACTTCTCATGTAAGGAAAAGTAATGATTTTAGGATAAAAGATCACGATGAGATTTGCTTTTGACACAATGATTCATGTATCATTCTCATGATGAGTTAGTTCAATACATTTATTCTCTAACATGTGATCATGAATTGACTTAATATCTTACATTGATGATTGTAATCATCAATCAATATATACATGTTAGTCTTGATACATTATTATTATCCTAATTAACAATAATACTTGACTAAGGACATATTAAAAATAACATAAATTATTCTTAGGATAATTATTGTATTATGTTATGTAGATATAATATTAAACATAATAATCAACTAAATTCCTTTCATTTATATATATATATATATATATATATATATATATATATATATATATATATATATATATATATATATATATATATAACTTCATACATTGTATGCAAATACAATTATTCTATGATTATATACTAGAGTTATACTAATAGTTAATTGTGTACAAATTCTAGTGCTTCTAGTGCTTCAATCCTAACTATACACTAGACAATAATTTGATGAGATTTAAGAGCTTTAGAGCTTTAGGCAAGGAATTTCCTCTTGACTAGAGTTAAACCACAATGAATAGCTTTGTTCTCAAATATTACTAGTGGTTATAATTAATGAAGTTATTATAAATTAATTATTGATAGTTGGCTTAGTTGTATAAAACTTGTTGTAACTTGTATTTTAATAAGTAAATAAAAGCTCAAAAACTTTGTATAAAAGCTTTTACAATTAGTTATGATGCAATCAATTTCTATCTCACTTTACAATTATTATGTAATATGTTTTTGTAGGTTTTTTTTTATTATATGTCAATTAATTATTCTTGATCGATCCTTTAAAAAAATTGGATGCAAAAAGATATCAATTTTCTATTTAAAATCAAAGTCTTTTAATTTACAACATTGATTTTTAAGATAACAATCAATGTTATTTTGTTTATTAGGAAGATAAAGTTATTATGTTTTACACAATAATTTTTTACAAATAACTAACATCTAAACCTAAAACACTGGTGTGAGCTAAAAATTAAAAGAAGTGAAGCATCGGTGTCATTTGTAAATTTCATCTCAAGGCTTTTCCAACCTTAAAATAATTCTCTTACTAACAAAGTATGCTCTCCTTCCAACCTGAAGATTATTCTCTTTGATTTGGCATTTTTTCTCACCAAATTTCTTTGTAGGAGGGAATCTTTGTTAGCCCATCATTAAATATGTGGATTGTGCACTCATTGGAAAAAAAATACAAGATTTAAAAGTAAGCATTTGCTTAATTTTTATTTTTGTTCTTGCAATTTAGTTTCTAATTTCATAATCTAGAATATTTTATTATCTTTCATATTGATGTAACTTTTGTAGTTTTATTCTAGTAAGAAATTTAATTTTATTCATCTTCTTTGGGATTTAATATTATTATTTATTATTTATTTATGTGAAATGTGTACCCTTATTTTCACAAAATTTAATAAATATTTATCATATTTTAGGGATTGGATTCAATCATGTTTTTCTCAGGAATACTAATCTCACATATTAATCAATGTGTATAAAGATAGTATTTAGTACATCACTCATCTAATGTAAGGGTATTTAGTATAACCTCTCACAGTTTTCAAACCTTTGTTACAAGATTGATTATTTAAAATTGCTATTATTGGGATTTTGTGCTTTCATATAGGATATTATCTTTTATTTCTAGGTACAATTTTCTAGAAGATTAAATAAAAGAGGAATAGAAAGAATCTAAAAAGAAGCCGAAGAGATTAGGTTTAGGAGGGTAGAATTAAGGTAAAAGGAGTAGGGGAGGAATATATCATGCCAGTTATTAATATAAATCAAAGTGGTATATCTAAATTGAATGCCAGTTATTTATAACCAATTGGTGTTGAATATTACTTTCCACATCTCTAGCATAAGATATGATGTTAAGTTTTATTTATCACAGCCAATGCTATTTTCATATTTTAGAATTTTACAATTAATATGAAATATTATTTACAATGACATTGAATTAAATGTTTTATCCTTTAAACACTCAACATTAATCAGCTATTTTGTAGTAATAAAAGAAATGATATGCAAGCAAAATAATTGCATGTCAATTTCTTAATTAATAATTGACATCTTAAATAAATAATGTCATATTAATAGAAAATAGACATATAAAATTAAGATGATATTTACAAAATAAACCAAGTAATCAATTTCAATGTCAATTTTTTTTAATAATCGATGTCTTAAGTTCTTTTGCTCTTTCAAACTTAATGATTTGCATTCACTTTTAGCCTCAATCATATATAAAACTGACATCTTAATATCAATTTTATTCTTGAACATGTTCACTTCAATAAAAAGGCATCAATTTTTAAGTTAACCATTATCTTAAGTTTTCATATAAATTTCAACAACGCCACTGCATAACTATAGATATCAATTTTTTTTAACAATCATCATCTTATTTGTTTTAATAATTTCAAAAATAACACTGTGTTTATATAGATGTCAATTTTTTTTCCATGACTAACAACTATCAATCCACATAGAATTACAATTTTATAATAATAAAATATGATTATTTATATGTGAGAGGCATAATGATTAGGATCAAAAGGCACAATGGTTCATATTTAATAAACATAATTGTTTATTATTGAAAAATTAAAAAAATAATAATAAAAGATGTAATGGTTCATATTTAACAAAAATTATAGTTCATACATATGAAGCATCAAAGCCTATGTTTAACAAATATGATGATTTATGTATAAATGATATGATGATTTATGTACAAATGATACCATCGTTCATATAGAAGAGACACAATGGTTACAAGAAACATAATTGTTCATGTACAAGAGACATGACGATTCGTGTGCTAGAGATATAAGGGTTCATATGTAAGTGAAACCATGATTTAAGCTTAGTAAAGATGATGGTTCATATATAAAAGGCATAATGATTCATATTTGAAAGACATGTTATTTCATATTTAAAAACATGATAATTCAGGACTTCCATCATTTATTGGATTTAGTGGATTTATTACATCATATTATTGTTTTGATATATTGTACTTGGTTAATAAAAAGGAAAGTACAAAAACATGATATGTTTTATATGATTATGTTAAAATTTTAATTTTATAATGAAGTCCCATAGTTTTAAACATATGAATAATACTTATTCTTTGTGTTCATGAATATTATGAAATTAATTATGTTTATATATGAAATATATGCGTACTTGTTATTGGGATAAATTTTGTTTTATGTAAATAATGTCAAGAGACATCTAAAATTCAAGATAAATGAAACATAAATCTTATCCTGGATATATAAGTGTGAATGCAAAGTGGGGTTTCTCTATCAAATTATCTTATTAGTTGAGCAATTATTTAATTTTACAAACTAAGTATAATAGAAATGAAAAGCCAGCTTGTTAAATTTAAAAAAAAATCATTCTTGTGTTTATATCTTGGCTAATAAAAAGATAAGAATCTCATTTATAATTTTTTCAAAAAATTTATTATTGATTAATTATTTACTTTGATCATGTTAATTCCATTAATAGTTATACATATGCTTTTTATTAGGTATGTGAAATACTTTTACTATTTGTAAATTTCAAAAGAAACAAAAGTATTCCAATTATTGATAAATGAAAAGTTCTATAGGAATCTAAAAGATTCATAAACTTAGGATTGTTTAATATTATAAAATGGTAACATAAATGCTAGTTAGGAAAGTAACTAGTAATAATGATATCTTGATGCATTGTTATCCAAGATAAAGAAACTAATTCAAAAAATTTTAATAATAGATGGGTGAAACTCATTTCTTTGTGAAAATTGAGTTTAAAACTTATGAAACCCATTTCATTGTTGTGTTTGGAAACTTATGAGCGATGATCAAAGAGGAAAATGATTGAGACCTATTTAAATGGAAAAGAGTTGTGGCCATAATCAAGGTTAGCTATATCTTTGAACTATATTTTGGAAACTAATGTGTCTTAAGGATTAAAAAATTACCATGGTAATGTCTAAGCATATTAATTTTATTGTGATAGTGTAATCACAATGATATATAAGAAGTCATCATGAACTTAGTGGATCTAGATTTACAAAAAAAAATTATAAAAAAGTTAATGATAAAAAGTTTTTCTTTTCAAATAGATTTAAAATCCATAACTTTAAACATTAATAATGGGAACCTAACTTTGAACAAGTAACCTCTAATTACAAAGTTCAATGGGTAATAACAAGTTTTTGATATGTGTATGTTAACATTAGCTAATCCATTCCATATATGTGAAACTAGTGCTTACCATTGTGTATAAATAATTGCATAGGTTTTTAAACTCTTAATTGGGTCATCAATTAAATGTCCAAAGTAATAAAGACATAAAGAAGACTATATATTGATAAATATAAAAGTGGTGGTACTTCAACAAGAGAATTAAGGTCTCTCTTTTAAATATTTATAAAGAATAAGATAAGCACATGGCCATAATAGAGTTAAACTAATAATAAGCCTCAAACTAAAATTAAATGGGTATTATGTGTGTTATATCTTCAATTCTAACAATGAAAGTCTAGGCTCAATCTATCATTAGAATTCTAAAGTATTTAAGCTGATTGAAAGTTCAAATCGAGAGATACCCTATTGTATGTATGAGTTTTATTTGTGTGAAAAATTAAGTATAAATACTAACAATCCAACTAGTAGTTTATGAATGTTAGTAACTTTTCAAAGTTTTACATTACTTAGAAAATTTGATTCTAAAGAGTATACAAGTGAAAATATTGAGCAAATTTATTAATGGACTTTCTATGATAATTTTATATACATAAAGAGTCAAAGATAACTCTTGAGTTTAAATTGGTGAACAAATAGTTTCCTTTTCTTAAAATTTAAAAACTATGAAAATACATAATTATTTATAATAATAATTATCAATTAAGAAGTCACTTTCGAAAGACATAACTATTTATAATAACTATCCATTGCGAAACCATTTTGAAAAAAACATGATTGTTTGTAATAGATTTTTAGTGAAAAGTCACTTTTGTTCAACAATTATAAATTTAGCTTTCTACTAAATTATTTTCACTACCTTAGATTAAGGAGTTTTGAGTTTTGTTATATCCTAATAGCATAAAAGCCCTTAGGGAAGTATAATGCATGCCTCAAAACTAATTTCTTCTAATTTTATCTCTTTTATCTATGTTCTTATCAATTCATCTCCGTTCTATTTTTCTAAAATGTATATTGTTGTTGAAATACTCATGGTAGCCACCCACATTGTTATTAGACATAATACATAATTATTAAATATAACACAGTACCTAGAATATGAGAATATTAGGTGCTTATAGAACTAATCCTAGCAATATGAGCAGCAGCCATAAACTTAGATGTTTGCATATAATGTTGAACATACTATTTTGCTAAATAAGGAAGCAAAAGAACATGTAACAAAACTTCATTTTTCAAAAAAAATCTTGTATGTCAATATCAATATGATCTTATAATTTTTCTTCCCTAATCAAAATTGGATGTGGATGAGTATTTTTTTCTATAAGAGGAAGTTAAAATGGAAATAAAAATTAAGGTATGCAAATAATAAAATTGTATTAAATCTATAGTATGGCATCTAAAAGCCAAAGATAATAACATCCCCATTATGTAACATCCATCCATCATTATACATGAGTAATTAATTTATATTACATTACACTTAAACTATTAAGCATAGGTTTAAACTATTAAACATAGATTAGCCCATAGTTATTTTTCTTTTTCCATCTATTGCATTATAAGATATAATGTTAAGTGTGTTATCCTAAAATAAAATGGTGAATAATTATAAATTTATTTTTGTAATTATTGTTAATTTTCATTAATGATTATGTTTATTTTATTCTAAACACCAATCAACCTTAGTTTAAGTTTGATTCCTTATAGGATTTTATCTTTTAGTTAGGATGTAAGAGGTTGTTGCAATTGGGTAATGGTCATGTGCTAAAGGATTGTTAGCTGCAATGCTTCCTATCTTATCAACACTTATGCTTTTAAAGAGTAGTGTTAGTGTAGAGATGTATTTTTAAAAGATACTTTTACATATTTGCAAGAAAATGACCATACAAAGTGTTGAATTTGATATAAAAAAGGAAAATATGATATGGCCCATGCAAATTAAAATTGCTTTAAGCATACTTGAATTTTAATTTAGGTATGTTATACCCATGTTTAAATTTTTGTGTTTTCTTTACATCTCTTTATAAATGGATCCCTTGAATTTAGAAAGATTTTAGTTTTGTTGTATAGGTTCTTTGTTTCTAAGGATGGCATTTGGATTTGAGGTCTATCCTATAGATTTTACTCAACAAAATGTAGGTATAATATGAAAACTTGCCATATAGGCTAATTTTTTAACCTAAATTAGATTTTTGGGACAACCATATTATTAGCCTAATTTGCTCCACAAAGCTTTACAACTTCAATGTTACATTTTTGCCCATATAATTGACATGTGTGTACATATATATATTATAAATGTAGTCTCTTTAGTGATTAGACTATTAAAAATACTCTTTAATGATTTTAATTTTATTTTTAATTTAATTTTTGTATTATGTATTCCTACAATAAAACAATTCCAAACCATAATTTAATTATCAAGACTATTAACTAATATATGTGTATTTTAAAACCTATATCGTCACATTATATTAAATATTATGTGTTGCTTATGTATGAATTTTAAATATATAAATTTTGAGTTTTTTTATCAAGTTTTTTTTTAATTTTTTATTTTTATGAATTTCCTTATATGGTACTAGTGCCCCACAAATCACAGGGACAATATCTCAAATTGCCCCATAATTAAAGACAAGGAAGATGATTGGGGTCCCAAAGCAGGGCAGTATAAAGTTGATTAGTTTCCACCCCCTCCATCATCATCTTATTTATTTGCAATCTTTCCAAGTGGAATGGTTATTCTAGTTTTGTTTGTCTTATGTTGTCTAGTTTGGTGTTTTGTTTTCTTGGTTTATTATTATTATAAGCAAATATTGAAAGGGTAAATGCTTCCTTAAGTGAAAGTTTAAAGATAGGAATATGTAGGGCTAAGTAGACTTTATTTTTTTAATATATAGGACCAAGCTTAATGGAAGTAAAAGATGAGATAAAGTAGGTCCAAAATGGCTTGGGTCAAGTCCTGAATTGCTAATTCCATACATGTTTAGCTTTATTATAGGTATGTGTTAGCATGTCCTTATCAAGTACAGATCAATATATATAAATACGACCTATTACCATTCCTATGATAAAAAAAATTGCCTTACAAGTAGAGATGTGGCATGCATAAGGGCATTAGATTAAGTTGTAGCTATTTGATAAGAGATGGTTATCTTGTTCAATTGTCACCCTTAATTTGTACATATAGTTTCATTTCTTAATAGTATGATAAAAAGATAAAAATGTGTTAACAAAATATTCTTTAATAATTACTATGACGATTTTAATAATTTGAAGTAATTTAACAAATTCTTTATAATTTCATAAACAAAATTATTAATCTTATTAAGAAAATTAAATATGGACTATTTTATTTTACACCCAAAGCAGTGATTGATTATTGATGAAATGATTTGTAATGCTTCACAAAGAATGCATAGGTATAGGAATATATGCAATAAAAGCTATAATATTATGACTTTTTAATTTCTAACTTATTATTTTTATTAATTTGAGAAATGAAATCACAATATTCAATTTTGATATTATGAATTTTTTATTGATATTCACAATTTTAATATAAAAATTATATATATCTTTTCTCAATTTACATTTACAAGTTTTTTTTAAATTATAGAATCTATGTCAATAACATGGTCCATACATATGCCCCCAACCTATGTCATTAGTCATTAACTAATGACTTAAGACAATGAATTATGTTTGGGTAGACTCGATCCTAGTCCAATTAGATTCAAACCTATTAATGACTTATTATTTTGGATTTATTAAGAATCTGAACCCATTAAGAACCTAATAAGACCCAATTCAAAGATCTAAAACGAACCTTTTTGGAGTTGTTAATAAAAATATAATTTTAAACCTTTTAATAAATGATAAAAAGTTATTTTTTATTAATAATATTTACACATGATAATTATGAATAATATCCATTTTACATCCACATTCATTTTTATTTTGACTCATCCATACTATCAATATTATCCTTAACGCTTGTGTGTTGTGTTATTGTTAACTTTCTTGAATAATGGTCATATTTAGTCAATTCATAAATAATTATTTATCGATTTATATTTTTAAGAGATACCCTTGTATTGCACAAACTAATATTATAAAATAAATAAAATATTATTTTAAAATATCTTTATAATTTAATATAAATTTATATATTTTTAAATTATTTATTTTAAATAAACTATCACAATATATATATATATGATAATATTGATTTTCATATGATAATAAGTAAATTATGTTTAATATGATATTTATAAAGAATCTAAGATTTATTGAATATCTACAAGATATAGATTTATGCATTGCATAAATTAATATTATAATGAATTTAATCTGATACCTAAAAAGGACTCGAAATCCATTGGATATTTAATAAGTTAATCTAAACCCAAGTCATTAAGCAATAAGTCTAATTTGGGTAGAAATGATAAAAATATCCAGATTTGATTGGTGTTTACCTAATGAGTCTTATCGAAATTTAACCTAGTGATCAATAGTTTAGGTTTATATTTAACTATTAAATATCTAATAAATCTTAAATTCATTTTGACTATTACTTTAGATTTATTAATATTAATTTATACAATACATGAGTCTACGTCTTGTAAACATTCAATAACTTATGGATCTTTTTTAGGTATTATACTAAATTTATTTAAATAATATATTTTATAATTAATCTATTATTATATGAATATCAATATTATTACATATATAAGAATATTGTAATAATTTATTTAAGATAAATAATTTTAAAAATATTTAATTTAACATTAAATTATAAAAATATTTTAAAATAAAATTTCCTTTATTTTGTAATATTTATATATACAATGTAAGGGTATCTAATAATAATATAAATAGAAAAATAATTATCAATGAGTTTGACCTAATACCATCTTTATTTGACAAAGTTAATAATGATATAACCCAAATTTACATTAAAGTTAATATTATTACTATAGAATAACTTATTGATGTCAAGTGTCTAATAGCTTATACATTAATTTTCAACTAACATCTAATTGAGTGTCATTAAATATATTTGTTATAAGAAAAATGGTTATCATATTGATTTTTTTACTAAAACCCAACATCTTTGGTTTTCAAAATATCTTTTTTTACCTTTCATGTTAGATTTTAAAAAAATTAATGTGAAATGTTTGCATAATATTTTTTTAATATGAATTGTTTACTTTCCCACTAAATATATATGGTCAAAATTGAATATAGACTTAATTACTTTTTTAGTTCCCTTAAAAATAAAATTGATCGTATTTTGTCCTCCTTACAAGTAAAATTATATTTTAATCCTTCTAAAATATAAATTAGATCAAATTAGGTTCAATTTTACCAAAAAGCTTGCATGGCAACCAGTAACCCATGCTAGCACTTAAAGAAAGCAATAAGTATGCTCAATTTTCCTATATCACCTCTCTAAACCTTAAGTGATGAAGTATTCATACTAGAAGTTTGTTTAATTGTCTTTTACCCTTTTTTGCTCAAATTCATAGAAATAAATTTCATTTTTTGAAGTACAGACAATGAATCGAATCATTTAATTAGTACTAAAGAGCTATAAAGTCAAATCCAAGATTAATGTGTGAAAACTATAAAATTTGAGCCAATACACAAGTTATTGAATCTAGAGAAAATACTAGATGAAAAAAGGTTTAATATTTTAATTTGAGGAGAACAATTAAATAGCTAGTAAAATCATGTGGTTATAATAAGAACTTGAGAAGTAACATCAAAGCACCAAAATCAAAGCAACATATGATTGTTTAAAAAGAAGAACTGTAGCAATAATGATAAAAAATAGATCAAACTATAGAACTTTAAATATTTTTATGTTCTTAATTTGAAACAAACTCACCCATTATTCTAAAGTATAATGAAGAAACATTAGTACACAAAAAATAAGGAATATTAATATTTAATTTCACAAATTTAAAGAAATTAATTACTTTCAAAGACAATAAAAAAGATTGTCCTAAGGGTAAAATTAAATGAAACTTCAATTACTTCCTATGGTATTCTAGTAAATCTTTGAACTAGTTGACTTAACTTTCATCATTGAACATCATTAATGGAATAAGCTCTTCTTTGAATTAAGGCATAAGGAGGAAAGAGATGAATTAATAAGAAAATAGTTTTTTGAGTTTGTTATTTCTCCAGGAGAGGTGAAATTATGAGGTAGGTTAGGGTTATTATTTCATCTAAATGTCTTGTGGAGGCCCAAGTGGATTACTAATAGTAACGTAAGCTTCTTTGTTTGAGTCTTAATGACAATTAAAAATTGGACCTTATTTTCCTTTATTTGTGTTTTAGGTGGATCAAAATAAAATTTTACTTTTAAGGGACCAAATATGATTAATTTCAATTTTAAAGGGACAAAAAATGTAGTTAGACCTTGAATAAACTTAGTATCTCAGTAAAAATATGTATTTTAAGTTAAATACTTTGAAAGGTTATTATTTGATGCTCAATTGTTCATCTAAGATAACTTTTATTTTAAAGCAGGTTGCCTTCCTAAAATTGCAAAAAAATGACTATTTTCATGGACGTTTCCACTTTTTCTCTATCTTTTATTGTTGTTCAGTTAACTTCAAACTTTGTTGCAATATGTTATCAAACACATAAAAAATGTCTAAAATTTAGATAACAACCTTAGAAATATATAAAGGAAACACAAACAAAATTCTTTTAAAAAATCTTCATAAAAAATTGAAAAGATAAAGGAGAAAAAGATCTAAGAAATAGAAGCAAGAAAGACATTTTAAGCAACTTCAAATTCCACTGCATTATTATATCAAATACATAATAAATATTCAAAACTTAGATACAGCCTTAAAAAGCTAAACAAAGGAAATATAAATAAAAATCTCTTAAAAAATGTGTAAGGAATCAAAGAAAAGAAAAAGGCGAAGATATGAGAAATAGAAACAAGAAAGACACCTCTTATATTTTAAACCAGTAGCTTGGATTAGTACTTTTATTTCATGCTTGATGTTAGTTAAAAGATTATTAAGAGCTCACTAACCTATGGCAAAGGATAGAATGAGACCTAGGGTTCTGCAAAGGAAGTTTGACATAGACGAAGATAGAGCTTGGAAATAAATAAGAAGAAAGCAAGGGTAAGAATGAGGAAAAAAAAGGTTATGCTTTATTTATAGCATAAAAATGTCACCACTTCCATGACTTATCAAAATCTTCTATTATTATGTTTTGCATAATATATTTTACATTTTAAAAAAGTTAAATTTGGTTAAGTTGTCAAAATCTTTTATTATTATGTTTTGTATGCCACTAAATAGGTATGCAAATAATCAATTATAGATCATGTTATTCTCTGTGGGGTATTTTTATAGGAAATTCAATTAATGTTACCAAATTCATGATACACTTCAATACATGATATGGGTACAAGATTAAGGTGTTGAATATAATTTTTATTCGTAGGAGGTAGATTTAGTTAGTATCTTAAATTGGGTGCACAATATGCCTAAAAATTCTATTTGATTCACTATGACATATATGTATAAAACTTTATATAATCTTTATAATTTTAAAAATTAGAGATAATTTTTCAGTACTAATAGTATTAAATATAAAATATAAGAGAGAAAATTACTAAAAAATAAATAATAAATCCACATTAATTTTGAAATAAATTGAGTTTAAGGTTTCATATTGAATTTTAAAAATCATAAAAAAATTTAAAAGAATAACAAAAATAAAGTACATTGAAGGAAAACAAAAAAGAAGAGAATATGAAAAAAAACAATGCATCAAAACAAAGATTCAAAGTAAATAGTAAAGAGTTCTTGATCAAATAGAAAACTAAATTAATGATATTTACATTCATTACAATTCTTTCCTTAATTCTAATATATTTTTCAAAGAAAAGGATTCATTCATTATAACATATTGGTTCATAAATTTATCACATTCTATTCATGCAAGCTAATTCATGATTCACGAGGTTACTTGTTTATCAAGTAACTTTATGCTCAACCTCCTAAAAGGTTGAATGTTTTTATCATTGATTGCCTTTTTCCAAATCTCAAAGAAAATAAGCAAATCTCAATATATTAAAGACAATCCAATGGTAAAAATATTAAATGTGCTAAGGGGTCAAGTTTCGTATAGAATTACCCTTGTTTAGGGTGCTTAACATCACGTTTTCTAATAAATGTTAAGATAATGGGTGAAAACCTATACTATAGTGAATTTTATAGGTGAAAATGCGTCAAGATATTGGTCAAGAGTTTCATATTGGTGTATAAAAAGTTTGAATTATAATTCAACTTTAAACAAGTTGATTTTGATAAATATACAAGTCAATTTTTAAATTTTATATTATTTAATTTGAACTATCTATAAATTAAATGAGTGTAATAATAAAAAATTATTTTTATTCAATCACTTTAATAAATGTTAAGGTAATTGCATAAAAAAGTATGATACTTTAGTTTAAATAATTAACTTTCTAGTATTTGTTACTTTTTACTATGTATAATTTTCAATATTATATAACAATTAAGTATATATTTTTTATTAATTTGAAGGTTGTAGATCAATTTGTACTTATAAATAAAATTAGATAAGAAATATGATATCTAATTTATTTGTAAAAGATAAGTTTTCATAATTTTAAATTTAAATAAAATAACAAATTATATAGATTGTATAAACTAGTATAGGCCTATATTCATTACAAGCTCAAATTTAAATATTTCAACTTTGATGAAAAATATAAAATAAAAGATATAATACTCCAATAGAATTGTGACAATTTATTTGAGCTTGTAAATGAGTTAGGCCATGTTCAAATTCAAAATTTTAAAATTCGATAAATTAAAACATGAGTACAAGCTTTTTTAATTTTTAATGAATTCAACCATAACCATATAAATATTTGGTTTGACTCCACTAATCTGCACTTCAACAAATATTTACATTTTTCACTTTGTTAAACAAATAGACAATTTTAATCCTTTAAAGAGAAGAATATAAATTGATCTTTTTTTATATTTTTTTATGAAAATATAATGAATAATAAATATTAAAATTCCATTGGAAATGAGCTTATAAAGGTAGTTGGCTTTTATGAAATCGCATTCTTAGTCAAAATAATTATAAATTTTGTATAAAATTGAATAAAAGTTTAATTAATCATATAATATATATTAATGCAATCATAATATAATTTCACAGAAGATATGGAAAGTTATTTATAATTAATAAATTGATATTCATAATTAATAAATAGAGTTGAGTACTTTATTTATCTTATAATGAGATTTAGTTAATTAGCTTATTTTTTTATCATGATAAGTTCATTAGTGTATATAATATACACTGAATAGGATTATACATGAAATTCAATTGATAATTATCAAAGGAAATGAACTCCATATGCATTAATTAATTTCACTCTCAATCTTAAGTTGATTGTAATTTTGTATTTATAAAAATGTTCATATTTAATTTACATATTAGTGAGATTCTAAATATGAATCAATATACTCTATGTTTTGGTAAGGAATATTTATTAAATACATAATAGTTTTCAATAAGATGGAATTTGGAGAAATAACATCTTTTAGTGGATTCTAGTACTTGATCATGAGTCTTAGGCTCAAGCATGTCAAATTTATTGGAAATATTATTAGTTAATAATCATTAAAGGAATCAATAAGTACTAATTCATCAATTTAATTGTTATTGTACAAAAAGGTGTTAAATTAACAATTAACATGGCATAGGAAAATAGTTTCAAAATCCTTGAAATATTTATCAAGTACAAATATATATGGTTGGGGTGCAATTTCAATCCTAAAGTGGAATAGATTCTAAAATTAAATAATTAAAAGTCTATTTAATTATTTAAAGGCTAACCACTACTACAAATTTATCCTTTAACATCACCATATTGACATCAATTAATGTCAAAACTAACATATATAATAGTGTGGTGATATTTTTAAAAATAAGTGTAACTTATCATATCAATTTAAATAAAAAGTTGATGTTTTAAGGTGGATTTTTCTACTGTGAGGTGAAAAGTCTGTAAATGAGTCAAGAAAAAAACCTTTCAACATTAGTTATTTAAATAACTGATGTAAAAAATGAAAGTGAATCATTAGATCTAAAGTTATGCCAAACATTAGACATCTATTCTTATTTATAGCTAACATTGATAGTTTTCCTAGAAAGGCATTTTGTAGTTATATATAAAATATTATACATCAATTTTAGTGACAACCATTGTGAAAAGTTATAAATATCAACTATTTATTAATAATCAACATCTCTAGTACTACCACTAGCTTATATGCATCATCTCTATTTCTTAGTTTAATAGATAAACATGTATTGCATGAAGATTTGCTCTCCATTTTTTGTGCCTTTTCACTCTATTTTCTATGACATTTGTTTAGCAATTATATGATGTTAACCTACAACCATCCTTAACCATCTACTCATATTTATCTAAGATATTTTTCTTAATTCTTTTATGCTTTATGAGCATTTTATGTTTTAAGTGTGGTCTTCAAGGTTAGATACATAGCATTATCATTTATCATTGAAAAGATTAATGATAATAATTATTTAAAAAAATGGTATATAATTAATGTGATATTTAAATTTAAAATAAATTTAAAATTAATTATCTACTTGAATGTTGAGCAAAATGAATAGAAAAATGACCTTTTTTCCTACCTTATATTTTTTTAATTTTTATTTTATTAGATACCTTCTCTTTCAAATACTTAAGAGTTAGAGAGATAACTTTTTTTACAATTATTAGCTATATATTAATCAATTTTTTATTTAATTCTCTTTATAAATAATTAATATATAATTATAATATTATATTACTAAAATAAATATTCATTTATAATATAAAATTACAACTTTTAAAAGTTTATTTTATGTTGTAATGTGGTAAATAAAAAATATATTACTATTAAAATTATTCTTATCATAAATTATATTATTAAATATTAATATTAATGATAATAATTATATTAAAAAATTACATCTAATTAATGCAATATCTTAATTCAAAATTAATTATCTATTTAAATTTTGAGCAAAATTAATAGAAAGATGAATTTTTTCTTAGAGCTATTAGCTATATATTAATTAAAATTTTATCTAATTCTCTTTATAAATGTTTACTATATAGTTATAATATTATACTATTGAAATAAGTATATAATTGCAAGAATGATTACCTAATAATATATTTTAGTAATTTAAATAAATAGCTTTGTGTGGCAATTTAAAATACATTCTTATTAGACTAGAGTGAAAAACTAAAATATTACAAAACAGAGAGGGAGAAAAAGTAATTAAATAAATTTTATATTAATTCTCTTTTGCTATTAAAATTAGTGAATAGACATTAATTTAAATATATTCTAACCATCAGATAATATTAAATAAATTATATAAATTAGGTGTAATTAGTCTAAGTTTATAGTGATATCAATTAACCTTTATCCACACACACACACACACACACACACACACACACACACATATATATATATATATATATATATATATATATATATATATATATATATATATATATATATATATTATTTTTTTTCATTTGAAAAGACTTTTAATTCTAACATGTATTTTTCGACGTGAGACAACCTCCCATAAAAATGGAAATAATGTCATATATGGAAGGTGTAAAAGAATTTCACGGAAAATGAAAAACATCTAATGTATTACGGAAACCATTCCCTGCGCAGCTCTTTGTATTAATGGAATCCCGTTTATTGAGGAGTTTGATTCATAGAATTAAATATTTTTTAAAATTTTAATATTTTTTGAGAATATATTTAAAAAATTTAATCCTTGAAAATATAATATTTTTATATTTAACTTAATTAGAATTCTTTTAAAATATTATAATATTATATTTTAAATATTTTTAGTGAACCCTAGAAATCCCTAAATACTACAAATTAAAACTAGAAATAGAAGTAGAGATTACAGACAAGCCATATTTACATTTGAGGTGCCCTATTTATAGATAGATATTGACTTCTACAATGCATCACTACAATATACAGTAAAAAGTGCTATAGTAAAAGTACAATTATTTTTCATTAGTTTTAGTCACTGAAAAGCAATAGTTGACTTAAAGTTGACAAAAGTTGAAAGGAATCTTGTCCTCCTATTTAGTTTGCAAGATGCTTTGTTTTCTTCTACCGACAGTCTGGATTTGACTCAATATTTGCATCCAACAACTTAGGTGAGATCTTCAAAATTTACTTCATCAAGATCAGTATCGTAGCAATCATCTTCATTTGATTAGGCATTATCTTCAAGTTCTTCTTCTTTAGAATTGTTTGAAGCCGAGAAGCTTGAGATTCTACTTGGGATTTGGATTTAAGCATAAGATGAATATCTTATATGTAGGAAGTCCATTCTTCTTCATCTGATGATGAGATCAATACTACCATCATTTGAGATTTAGTCTAAAGGAACTGATTTGTTTCCTTCTTTGGATTTTTATGGAATTGTGGATTCTCCTTAAACCACTTGAGAATATGAGGTTTTTCCGCCACAGTAAACTATTTGAAGTTTACCCACTATTTAATAAAGTTTTGCCTCTACAAAATAGGATAGTTTCCATCTAGATTTTGAACAAGTTGATATTCCCAAAAGTAGGCCCATAGAAGACCTATTTTAGAGAAAAATTGAAGAAGAATAGGAATGTTTCCATGATTTTCATTATCAAATTGATCATGAAATGCTTTTCGTCCTTCCATAATATTTTTTGGAAAAATTTCTTCAATTAGTCCAAAGATATTTTACCACCTAACGAACCAACTAGGAATTTAATACTTGGCATTGTGAAGAAAATAAATTAACCAAGCATGTTTAAGATTTTTATTTTGAAAATATAGAGTATTCATCTAAGCTTCCTAATAATCCCAATATGAATACCCTAGTAAATTTGGATGAAAAAGTTCTTTAAATGTCTTTGATTTGAATGATTCCATACCCCATTCTTTCAAAGTGATGATTTTTTAATTTTGAAACTAGAGTGAGTGATCAGGTTTGGGTTAGTATCACTTTTATGATGTAGGATTTCAACTGAGCCAGAGTCTTTAAGAATATGTTCATAGAAGTCTTTGGAATGAAATGGAGTTTTTAGGATAAAATGCCATCCTTTGGGGAAAATTTTTGCAAGAAGTTCTTCTAGAGTGTTGGCCCAATAATTTGGTTCTGTATAGAGGAGATTTTGATGGATGGATTTCTTAACATATTTGATGGTAATTTTGATTATTTTTGGTTTTTTTGGGATAACAGATTTAAAAGAGGAGGTTGCAGTTGTTGTAATTTGATTTTTTAATTTAGAAATGGCTTGGAGGATTTTAGATTGGTTAAGAATGAGTTCTTTAACTTCTTCATTAGCTAAATCTACTTAAAATTTCTTGGCTATTTGGAGGGATTTTTGGAGAGAAGTTATAAGTGCTTGGAAAACTTCAATTAAGAAGTCATTTGTTTCAATTTCTCTGGGATTTGAAAAGCTTTTACTTTGAGATTTGATTAAGGATTTGGAAGAGGAGGCAACCTATTTGGCCTTTTCCTCAGTAGTTGGTTTGGATTTAGAAACTATTGATTTCTATGGAAGATCTGGATTTGTATTTTTGGATTTCTTTAGAGGCATAGCTACTGATACTGGTTAAATTCCTGCAAAAATTCTCTTGTAAGAAAATATAGAAAGGAATTTGAAGATCCTTTTAAGTTTCAATTTCAAAATAAAAAACACTTAAAATTCCTTGCCATTTGGCAAAATTTTGCTTAGATGCTATATTTTTAACATCTTTTTCCAAAACAAAATTGGCAGAGTTGCAAGCAACTCGAATAAGAAATTTTTTATTTAAAAGTTTAAACTAGAATTTTTTAACACATAAAACTATTGTCAAATTTTCCCTTTTTGGAGTAAAATAATTTTATTGTGCAGAATTCCAATGCTTTGATGCAAATGCAACTATATGCTTTTTTTCATTTAAAACTTGTTTAAGGACACTCCATATCCTAAATCAAAGGTATTAGTTTCAATAATTTTGGATTCATTTGGATTAGAAATATGCAGACAAGGAAAACATTTAACTTGGGACTTAACTTGCCTAACTATCTTGGTATGCACATTACTCTAAGGGAGTGGATTTTTCTTAAGATAATCATGCAAAGGTTTAATAAGATTTGAGAGATTTGAGAAGAAATTTGAAACATAATTCAAACATCCTAGAAATCTTTGAAGTTAAGTTTTTTCAATTAATTGATTAGGAAATTTATCAGCAAACTTAATTGATCTCTCAATTGGAGTTATAGTTTCTTGATAAATATAATGATTAAGAAATTGAATTCTTGTTTGGAAAAGGGAATATTTGGTTTTTAAAATAACTAAGCCATTTTTTTAAGTTACATCTAAGAAAATATTGAGATGTTTAAAATATTGATCAATATTTTCTAAGAATACTAAAACATCATTAATATAAACAATAATAAATTTAAAAAATGAATTATAAATATCATTTATAATCCTTTGAAATTTTGAGGGAGCATTTTTTAAACCAAACAGCATTACGTTCCATTCGAATTATCCAAATGGTATCATAAATGTTGTTTTTATATTGATCCTCAGATCTTATTTGGATTTGCTAGAATCTAGATTTCATATCAAACTTTAAAAATATTTTTGTCGAATAAAGATGATTTAATAAATCCTTTTTGTTAGGGATAGGATATTGAATCCATTGAAGTGCAATGTTGAATGGCTTGTAGTTAATCATAAGCCTTGGTGTACTTCATTCAATTTTAGCACTCTTATTAACGTAGAATGCTACGTATGACCAAGGACTTTTTAATTTCCTAATAATCCTATTTTTCAAGAGATCATTTATTTCTTTTTGGCAATGTTCCAGAAGTTCTTGATTAATTTAGATAGGCCTTTCCTTGATTGGGATTTTTCTTTTTGAAAAATCCTTTTCATATGGTAATTCAACCATATGTTGCTTCCTATTCCAAAAAGCATTTGGAAGATCAACACAAACATTGCTAACTATCCTTTTTCCAAAGATTTCATCTTTGTTTGAATAATTGGGTTTGCTAATTGTTGTTCAATCTTTCTATAAGATACTTCTTCAAAAAGATAGTTGATCTAAGCCTCCTTATAATCTATCAAATTAATTCTTTCAGATTTTTTTGACAAATTCGAAGGTGATTTTTCTCTAAGAACTTTAGTGGTAATTCCTTTATTTGAAACCTTATACAGAGTTAAGGCTTGGAAAAATGGAGTTCTCAAAATAACTTTGCTAGATAAATTTTTAATAAGGAGAAAACTTTGTTTTGTTGTATAAGAAAAGTTAATAATTTCAACATTGGAAAGTTTAAAATTAATCTTAAGTGGGGAGCCATTAGCAGATTTGACTCTAGTTCTGGTTTTCTCGAAAAACTTAGTTGGAACTAGGCCTTCTTGAACACAATTGTTATCTACCTAGTGTTAAATAAAGCAATTATTTCTAATTCCCAATCTTCTTTCCTTATTTTGATTAGAATATGATATCTTGGAACTATGATCTTAGAAATAGATCCTAGGAAATTTTCTTCTTTGTACCCATTGATCTTAATTTTTCCTTTCCTTCATGAGAAATCTTGAGTTTAGTAATAATTTCTCCTTGGAGTCTTTGGATTTATTTCAACTCCTTTACTTCTATTTTAAGAAGATTTATTTTAGACTACAAATCTTGTAATGTTATAGGTTTACTCTATTTTGACTTAAATCTTTCTAAAACATTTTTGACTTAAATCTTTCTAAAATATTTTTAAAATTATAAGTATTTAGCTGTGAAAAACCCTATGAAAATGATGGTTTATCCAAACTTTATTTAAGTTTTTGAAAATACTCTTGCTTTTTTTCATTATCAGGATAATTATTGTTAGTGTATATACCCTAAAACTAATGATATTGATAATTATAAATTTGAATCATGTTATTTTAATGGTAATTATAACTATCATATTTATACATATATTATCTGTGTAATATATTTAATTATGATAATAACCTTAGAATAATTGTATTATTAAATGTTTCTAGTCATATATCATTGTAGATTGGGTTGCTTTGATATGTTAAGACTAGCATGAGTAATGACTTATATGAGATATTAAGTCTGTACATGAGTACAAGTTAGAGAACTTGTATATTGGATTAACCCACCTTAAGAACACTACATGGATTATTGTATGAGTGTCATGAGTGATTTTTAGTGATCATTATTAATATGAACCTTTCACTTGAGATCGCCAAGGTTCTCTACATGTGAGTTTTATATTTTGATACTACTCTATGTTACTCATGATTGAGTGAATGCAAGGGTAGTTATTGGATATGTCACATATCATGCAGAGGGATTTATGTGATCAAGATAAAATTTATCTTTCCTATATAACAGGAGTAACATTTGTGGGTCCCTTAATTAAGTAAAACTAAGAAAATGCATGGCCATGCTCAAATGAATTAATATGGGATGTTAATTATATTTGTTTTAGTTAGCTTATTTAAGAATTAAGAAACTTTTGAATTGAGCTATACGGGAATGATAAGGTCCTTATCTTGTGTTCAATCTAGATGTCTAGGATAAAAGGATATAGATGATGATCACATGTAAAAGTTCAGTTGAATCATCGACTTTCTTATTACTTGGGCAATAATAATGTATTGCTAGACACCGCTCATTGTTTATAATCATTAATGTGATTTATGATCATTACTAATGTAATGAGAGCTTGTAGGACCGCACATATAGAGCCTAGTGGATTTGGAATTAATGGACGAAATTGTTTAGGCCTAATAGTTAGGAATTTCATGTTATAATTATAAAACCCAATAATAAGCCTATAATTATACATGGAATAAAGCCTAATTAGTTAAGATTTTCTATGCACCTATTTAAATAGGCTTGTTGATAATAATAGAGATTATTCATGCATCCCTAACATAGAAAAATTTAGCAGTCCTTTTGAACCCTTGAAGGGCATAGCTAGCACTACGAGACAAAAGGAGGTGAATTTCAATTAGTGGATGTGAGACATTTGTTAGTGATTCGTGGGTTCGTGTAGATACCTCAAAGTTTTTGGCCAAAAGAAAGTCAAAAAGGGTTATCACCAATCGAACCTTGAAGGCATTTGAGAAAAGGTAATTTAATCCCTATCTTGATCTAATGTTTCACATGGATCCATTAGCTAGGATCAATTAATTTTCACTACATTTGTTTAGCTCCTGATCCTAACAATTATTAATAATGTCAAGAAGTTTTGCTCCATATTGAGCATGTTTAACTAAAACTTAGAAGACGATTCTTCTGAGGATATTTCATCATCTTTTAGAAGCTAAGACACCTATTGCACTTAATTTTCTTTGTCTTTAGGTTCTTTTTCTAATTGCGAAGATTCCTCAACAAGAAGATTAGTTATTTGATTCAAAATAGATTCATCTAATTTCAGATGTCTAATCCTCCTGTTCAACCTATATTATTTGGCTATGTATCCAGGTTTATTACACCTATAACACACTGGCCTAATATATTGTGCTTGATAAGAAGGTGAAGTATCCTAAGGTTTGGATTTCCTTATTTGATACCTTTTGGATTGATCTTTAGGATGAAGCTTTAGCTTTATAAGTTGTTATTTAGCTCTTCCCCTATGTTTAGGTTTGAAGGATTTAGGATAAGTGAAACTAAACTATTCGCAGAAAGTTCCTAATTCTCTCCAATTTTAAGCCTTTTCCTTGGCTAATTACCTTTGGATTTTATTATCTTGGCAGATCTTAAGAGCAACTTTTTGGATATAATTTATAATTCACCATAAGTAAGCCATTCATAAGGAATTTAGCCACTATATTGGCTTTTAATTTTATCTCTTATTTTTATACTTTCAAATATTTAGTCTTTATTTCTTACAATAAATAAATTAACTTATAACTTATTGATCTAATCAATAATTTCATGCATTATTTTATTAAAAAATAAACTTTGATTTGGATTTGTTTTATGGAATAAATATACTAATTTATAATTTATTTATCTAGTCAATAAATTATAAACTAACTTCTAGAGATATTTTGTGTATTAACTTATTAAAAAAATTTGATTTAATAAATTATTTTGAATAGCTTATAACTTATAGGCCGATTTTTTTAGATTTGTTCAAAATTTATATTTTTTTATTAATTTATAACTCATTCTCTTAATAAAAGATTATATTCTTATTTTAAATAATAAATAAATAAAAATAAATTAACTAAATAAATATATAATATCATAAATTTAGCAGGAATAAGTTAAAAAATTTATAAATAAATATGTAATATTATAAATTATCATTAATTCAATTTTAATTAATTATATCCTAATTTAAACTATAAATATAAAAAAATATATACATAAAATATGTAATTTCATTAAATATAATTAAATGAATTTGAGATAATCATATTTTTATTTTGAACATCTTAATTATATTAATATAATTTAATATTTTAATAAATATAAATTAATTTAATTTACATACCTATTTATATCAACATATCCTTTTATATTTTAGCCAATTTTATAAAATATTTTTTATATAACTAATTAACTTATAAACTATTAATTATTAGATAACTTATTAATTACTTGTGAATGATTTATAAATTATATGCTAATACTTTTTTTGATTCGTTACAAATTTATCTTTTTTTATTAATTTATGACTCATGCCCTTAATAAATAATTATATTCTTGTTTTAAGTAATAATTAAATAAAAATAAATAAATATAATGTCATGATTTAGTATAAGTAATTTAAAATATTAAAAATTAATATGTGATATCATAATTTATAATTAATTTAACTTTAGATAGTTATATCTTTATTTTAAATTAGAAATATATAAAAATACATATATAGATAAATGCATAATGTCATATAATATAATTAATTAAATTTTAAATAATTATATTTTTATTTTGAACATCTTGATTATGTTAATAAATTTTAATATTTAAATACATATAATTAGTTTAATTTATATATCTATTTATATTAATATATATATTTTATATTATTTTACATTTTTAATTAATTTAATAGATAATTTTGCAAAACACTTATCATACAATTAGCTAACTTATAACTATCAGCGTGCAAAACAGAATCTTAATAGAACAAATAACTCACAACATGAATTAGAAAATCCAAATTATTAGAAATTATTAAATTTTTTACAAAAAAATCTTTCTAATATTCCGTTAAACATTTTTTTTCATTACATATGTATGAGTTCTAAATATTTCAAAACTACATAATTTTATAAATAAAAAATTTGTATGAATGGTTTAAATGATTTTTGAGCATTACGTTAACTAATTTATTTATTTTCAAATAGTTACTAAAATTATTGATAAGTTAAAAAATTAATAAAAAATTATTATTGAATAATAAATTGAAAAAAAATCAGATCGGTGTCATTTGTTGTAATTTATTGTAGCAAGATACCTAAAAGCTACTTATTTCATTTAAATGCATTCACGTACGAAAATTCACTATGATATCCAGAAAACAAAACGACTTATTTACTATGCATTTCAAGAAGATAAAAAGTACTAAAACAGAAATATTTTTTTACCACATATTAAAATTAGAAAAATTTTAATTTGATACAAATAAAAAATAAAAGACTAAAAATTTATAAGAATTAAAATTAGAGAATTTTCAAATTTAAAAAAATTAAATTAATATAAAATTAATAAAAAAATTAATTTTTTAAGAATTAAAATAAATTTTTACTTAAGATAAAAATAAAAATAAATAAGAACTTAAAGACATAGTAACATGTTATTATTTAGCAATTTGATTGTTAATTAAACTTGATTCATCCATTTATTTGAGATTTTTAGTTAGTGTTATTGTTTTGGAATGAAACAATAACATGTTACTGTTTTGAAATGAAATAGTAACATATTACTATTTGGAGAACAAACAATAATATGTTGTTATTCGATAGTTTGGTTATTAATTAAACTTAATTTATCCATTTATTTAAAATTTTTTATTAGTGTTACTATTTTAGAATGAAACAATAACATTATCTTCTTTATCAGTTTGGTTGTTAATTAGACTTGATTTATCCATTTATTTAGAATTTTTTACTAGTATTACTATTTTGACATGAAACAGTAACATTCTCTTCTTTGACAATTTGGTTGTTAATTAGACTTGATTATCTATTTATTTGAGATTTTTTATTAGTGTTATTGTCTGAAGAATAAACATTAACATGTACTTCTTTAGTAGTTTGATTATTAACTAGATATAATTTATTTATTTATTTAGAATTTTTAGTTGGTATTATTATTTTAGAACGAAATAATAATATCTTCTTCTTTAACAGTTTAGTTTTTAATTAGACTTGATTTATTCATTTATTTAGCATTTTTTGAAATGAAACAATAACATGTCACTGTCTTGAGAATAAACAATAACATAGTATTATTTGCCAATTTTGTCATTAATTAGACTTAATTTATCTATTTATTTGGAGTTTTTAGTTGATATTACTGTTTTGAAACGAAACAATAGCATCATCTTCTTTGACAGTTTGGTTGTTAATTAGATTTGATTTATCTATTTATCTAAAGTTTTTTATTGGTATTACTATTTTAAAATGAAACAGTAACATGTACTTCTTTGATAGTTTGGTTGTTAATTACACTTGATTTATCTATTTGTTTGAAGTTTTTAGTTAGTATTACTATTTTGAAATAAAATAGTAACATCATCTTCTTTAACAATTTGGTTATTAATTAAATTTAATTTATTTATTTATTTAAAATTTTTCGTTGGTATTACTATTTTGAAACGAAATAGTAACATGTTACTGTTTGGAGAACAAACAGTAACATACACTTTTTTGATAGTTTGATTATTGATTATACTTGATTTATCTATTTATTTGATATTTTTTATTGGTCTTACTATTTTGGAATGAAATAATAACATGTTACTGTCTATTACTATCTTGAGAACAAATAGTAATATAGTGTTATTTGATAATTTTATTGTTAATTAGACTTGATTTATGCATTTATTTAAAGTTTTTAGTTGATATTACTATTTTGAAGCAAAATAGTAACATCTTTTTCTTTGACTATTTGGTTGTTAATTAGATTTGATTTATTTATTTATTTGAAATTTCTAATTGATGTTACTGTTTTAGAATGAAATAGTAACATGTTACTATCTTAAGAATAAACAGTAACATGGTGTTATTTAGCAATTTTATTATTAATTAGACTTGATTTATGTATTTATGTGGACTTTTTAGTTAGTGTTACTACTTTGAAACAAAACAGTAACATCTTCTTTTTTGATTATTTGATTGTTAATTATATTTAATTTATCCATTTATTTGAGATTTCTAGTTAGTGTCACTATTTTGAAATGAAATAATAATATGTTACTGTCTTGAAAATAGATAATAACATATTAATTAGATGCATTTTTTTGGTAGTTGATTGTTAATTAGACTTAATTTATGCATTTATTTAAAATATTTGGTTCGTGTTATTATTTTGGAACAAAACAGTAACATGCACTTCTTTGTTCTAAAACAGTAACATGCACTTCTTTGATAGTTTAGTTATTAATTAGATTTGATTTATTCATTTATTTGATTTTTTTATTGGTGTTACTATTTTAGAATGAAATAGTAATATGCTACTATTTTAAAAATAAACAGTAACATAGTACTATTTAGTAATTTTATTGTTAATTAAACTTAATTATGCATTTATTTAGATTTTTTAATTGGTGTTATTATTTTAAAATGAAATAATAACATATTACTATTTATTCTATAAATAGTAATATATAGTTCTTTGGTAGTTTTATTTGTTAAGAAAATTATTATGACACTACTAGATATCAAAAGAGTTAGGGAACAAAAGTTTAATATAGAATTCAAATAAATTTGAATTGAAAAAAAATGAAATTAAAGTTGGAGAAATAACAAGAAAAAGGAAAAAATTAAGAAAAATCATTGAAAAAAGCCTTTTTTTCACTAACCAAAGTGGGTAAAACACTTTTGTCCTTTTGTAAGCATGTAGATGTCGAAAAGTTATATGAAATAAAAAAAATTTGACCAAAATGGACAACCAAATACAAAGTTATGATTATTCAAAGTTTTAAGCTTAATTTATATATATTTTACTAAATAGACTCTGCCAAACCTAAATTTTCTTATTTTATATAAAAAAATCATGGATAGACCAATAAAAATAAGTGGTCATACGTAAAAATTGATTAATTAATCATAAAGTTATACCTTTCTAAAATTTTTGATTTATAATTGTATTTTCTTAGTTAAAAAAAGAATATTTTAGCAATATAATAATAATAATTTATAAAATAAGCACCTATTTGAAATAAAAACCTTATTGAAATGAAGTTCAGGAAGCGTCACTACGATGCAATTTACTGTAATAATTTTGATAGCATATCATTTTACAAATATTGCCTGTTTATGTTCTTTGCGAGAATAAGGGCATATTTTATACAATAAATAAATTAATTTATAACTTATTAATTTAATTAATAAATTATAGCTAGTTTTTAAATGTGTTAACATAATAATTTATTTGAAAAAATAAGTTTTAATTTAATTGGTGTTATTAAATACTCATTGTATACTTAATAATTTTTAATTTTTTTATTGAAAAAATAATTTAATAATTGAAAATATTGGTGTTATTAAATACTCATTGTATACTTAATACTTAATACTCATTGTATACTTAATAATTGAAAAAATAAGTTTTAATTTAATCACATGATAGTTTATAACTTATAAATGATAGCTTTGCAATTTTTTTTAATTTATCCCTTTATGTAATTAAATACTCATTGTATACTTAATAATTTAATATAAATAAATAAGGAACGAGTCAGTAAATAAATATTTGATATAAAATATAATTAACTAAATTTTATGTAATTATATTTTTATTTTGAATATCTTGATTTTATTAGTATAACTTGATCTCAAAATAAATATGAGTTAATATCACTTATATATTTATTTATATTAATTTTCCTATTAAATTTTTTTACTAATTTGATAAGTAATTTTATAAAATACTTCAAATATAATTAATTGGCTTATTAACTACTATCTGACGTATATGTTGTCATTATTATAGAATTGCAAATAGATGTCAATTAAAGTTAATATTGATGTTTATTTTAATGTGGTGACATTTTTATTATTATTTGAAATATTAAGATGATAGGTCATAAACAAAAATATCTTTTATTTAGATGCAATAACATCTTTGAAATTATTGGGAAACTTACCATAGTAGTTAAAGCATACAACTAACACTCATTTGGATGTTATGCCACTTTCAACATTATTGGAAGGTTTAAGATATCAAAATTTCACTAGACTAACATCGAAAATCTTGCAAACTATTACTAAAATGAATAATGAGTAAACTTATTACAACAAATATATTTAAGAATTGATGTTGAAAATGATGCAAAAGAAAGTACATTATAAATATGTGCCTAACTTTATATGTTTATTTTATATAAAATCAATGTTATTTATTGAATAAATCTATTATTTATTAAAGAATTGATGTTTAAAATATTTGCTTGCATAACTTTCATTTTATCATCTATTTTGCTCTCACTCTTACTTTTTAAAAGTGATATCCTCTAACAATAACCTCTATTTTCATCATTTTCTAACAATCCCCGAATCTCTACCACATTCTTCATTTTATTCACAATGAATTTTAAGCTCGTTTTCATAATTATAGTCATTCTTAAGTACGTTTTCCTGCTATTTTTCCATTATTATTTTTGAATATTAGTAAATTATTTAACTTTGTTTTGTTGTGATATATATATATATATATATATATATATATATATATATATATATATATATATATATATGTATATATATAGGGGATTAGGACAAGTAAAAATCCTTAGTCATATTCAATATTTAACATCAATAAGAATGCTAAAATTGAACAAGGCATTTCAAGACTTGTAATCAATTACAAACCTCCTACTTTTTAATGGATAAGGTATCCAATTCCAAATAAAATAGATCTTTTAGATTTATAACACTCTATAAAAATATTTTCAAAATTTGATATGAAATATAATTTTTGGCAAATTAAAATAAAACTTGATGATAGATACAAAATGACATTTATAGTCCCATTTGGACAATTTAAATGGAATGTAATGTCTTTTAGCTTGAAAAATATACCATCAAATTTTTAAAAAATTATGAATGATATTTATAATGCCTTTACAAAATTTATCATTATTTGCATTGATGATGTTTTAGTGTTTTTAAAAAATATAAATTAACATTTTAAGCATTTAAATGTTTTCCTTAATATAACCTTAACAAATGGTTTTGCTATTTCAAAAACAAAAAATTCCTTATTTCAAACTAAAGTAAGATTTCTTGTCCATTATATTTTCCCAAGAATTATGACCCTAATTGAAAGAGCAATTTAATTTGTTGATAAACTTTATGATGGAATTATTGACAAAAATTAATTACAAAGATTTTTAGGATGTTTAAATTATATCTCTGATTCCTTTTCTTAAATGTCTAATATGATACTAGAACCATGAAGTGGCCTTCAAGGAAAAGAAGAATGAAAGAAAAAAAAGTAAAAATCATAGGAGGATTGCTAAAATGTATACCATGCAAATGTAGAAGTTAAAATGCAAAAATAAAACCTAAATTTATTAAAAAAAAAGCTTATAAAGAGATTTTTAAGGAAAGGGAACACTAGTGAACCAGATGAATGGAAACGTTATGTTTAAATTTTAAGGATGTTTTATTTATAAGCAGATTTGGAAGCTACAATAATTTCTTACTATAATTGCTATTGCATATTAGGTACAATAATTTAAAGTTCACTATTTATTATAGGGACATTTACATTAGCTTTAGTCGTTCGTTTGCTAGAGATTCCCTAATTTGCTAAAGATTCCCCATTGTGGTCATCTTAAGGTAGCAGTTATTTTGCTTTTGCTAGAGATTACCAATGTTAGTTGCAATTATTCTACTTTTTGTCCCATGATGCCATGATTTTTTAAAGTGTAGATTTTAGCATGTTTCTTGATTCAAAATTAGATAAGATATTAGGTTAAGTCTTTATCTTCTCTGAGATTAATACTAGAGTAATCATCCTTATTAGATTGGGCAGAGTCTTAAAAAATTTTATCTGAGTTATTTAAGCATTTGAATTCGAACTTATCTTCAGTCTCTAGTAATAGAAGGATATTCTTTAATTGTAAAATATAATCCTCTTTATTTGAGGAAGAGATTACAGATGCTTTAAATTGAGATTTGTTCTAAAAGAGCTAGCTTGTACCTTTATTTTCATTTTTATAGAAATAAGATCTCTTATGAAACCATTTCATAATTTTAGGTTTTTTACCCTGAAGTATTGGTTATAATTTACCACCATTTAATAAATCCTTATTTTTAAAGAAGTGGAAATTTGCAATAGGGACTTAGAATATATTGATATTCCTAAGAATAAGCCTATGGTAAAACAATTTGAGATAGAAATTAAGGAAGCATGGGAGGGTTTCCTTGATTTTTATTATCAAAGTAAGACTTAAATATGTCACATCCTTCTTTAATATTTTTTAGGAGAATTTCTTCAATTGGTCTAAAGATATTCCACTACCTTATAAACTAATTTGGGATTTTTATACTTGGCATCTTGGAGAAAATAGAATAATCAAGAGTGTTTCAAAGTTTTATTTTGGAAATAGATGGTATTATACTTGGCTTTTTAAAGTCCCAGTATGAATAACCTATCAAATTTGTCTAAAAAAGTTTTATAATTTTGTTCATCCTAAAGGGCTTTATGTCCCAATCAGTTAAAGTAAGAATTTTTAAAATTTTAAAGTTTGAATGAGTAACAAAAATTAGATTATCCTTACTCGATTTATGTTTAATTTTTGTTAAGCCAGAATTATCTAAAATTTGCTCATAAAATTTCTAAGAAAGAGTGGTGATTCAAGGATGAAATGCCATTCTTTTAGGCAAACTTTTGGAAGGAACTCTATAGGATCATTACTCTAAAATTTGGCTTTTGTTTAGAGACAACTTTAGCCATTTGATTTTTTTTTATATATTTAGTGGTTATTTTGATGGGCTTAGGTTTAGTAGTTGTGACAACTTTTGAAGAGGTTCTAGTTGTCATTATTTGAGATTTATTTTTGGCTATGGCTTGAAGAATTTTTTTTTAATTAAAGATTAGTTCATTTGTTTGTTCTTTTTTAGCTATATTTTCCTAAGAATTTTTTATCAATTTGAAGGATTTTTGAAGTTAGAAGGAAAATGCTTGAAGGGTTTCAATTGAAAAGTCCAAATTATTGATCTTTATAGATTTGGGGTTTGATTTAGGTTTTAGAGAAGAGGTTGTTAATTGCTTCCCCATAATTTGGAATTTGGTTTTGTATTTTGAGAATTTAGGTCAGGAGGAGGATTACCTTCTTTTATTTTCCAAGGCGGCATGGTTATCTTCCTTTTAAAGATTCTTTTGTAATAAGATCTTATCAAAAATTTTAAGAACCTTCGATATGCTTAATTTCAAAATCAAAGATGGTTAAGATTGCTTGCTACCATCTTGTAAAAATTTGTTTTAATACAATATTTTGAATATCTTTTTGTAAAACATTCTTTGCAAAATTGCAACCAACATGAATTTTGAATTTTTGATTTAATAAATCACTTTGAAATTTATGTATACATAGAATAATTGCTAAAATTTTTCTTTTTTGAAGTTGGATAATTTTGTTGTGTATTATTCTAATGTTTCAAAGTGAATGCAACTATGTCTTTTTTATTATTTTTAATTTGTTTAAGAATACCACCATATCGTATATTTGACACATTAGTTTCAACAATTTTTAATGCAGTTAGATTAGCAATATGCAAACATGGGAGACTTTTAACTTAAGACTTTAATTTTTCTAATAATATTTGTATGAACATTTATCCAAGGAAGAGGAATATTCCTTAAATGATCATAGAGAGACTTTATCAAATTGGACATTTGAGGAAAGAAATCAAAGACATAATTTAAACATGCTAAAAAAATTTACAATTGAGTTTTGTTAATAATTTGATCAAGAAATTTATTAGCAAATTGAAATACTTTTTCAATTAGGGTAATATTTCCTTGGAAAATATAATGGCTAGGAAATCTTAATTTAGTTTGAAACAAAGAGAGTTTTGTTTTTGAAATAGCTAAACCATTTCTTTAGGTGGTCTTAAGGAAAATATTTAAATGTTTGAAATATTAATCTATATTTTCAAAAAATACTAAAATATCATTAATTTAAACAATGATAAATTTTGTGAAAGGGTTATAAATATCATTCATAATCCTTTGAAATTTTGAGGTATAATTTTTTAGGCTAAAAGACATTACATTCCATTCAAATTATCCAAATGGGATTATAAATGTTGTTTTGTGCCTATCATCAAGTTTTATTTTGATTTGCTAAAAAAAAAAATTCATATCAAATTTTGAAACTATTTCTGCAAAGTGCAATCAATTTAAAAGATTTTTTTATTTGGGATTAGATATCTTATTTGTTAGATAGCTTTATTAAGAGGTTAGTAATTGATTATAAGCCTTGGAGTGTCTCATTCAATTTTAGCATTCTTGTTTATGTAAAATATTAAGCATGACCAAGGACTTTTGCTATTACTAATGATCTTTTTTATCATGAGATCATTGATTTCCTTTGGGCAGTATTCTAAAAGTGCTTGATTCATTTGGATTGGCTTAACTTTGGTAGGAATTTATTTTTCTAAAAAATACTTTGCATATGGTAAATCTACCATATGTAGTTTTTTTTCTCCAAAAAGTATATGGAATGTTAGAGTAAATTTAGTGGAGCATCATATTTTCTAAGGATTTTATTTTTGCTTGGATAATTAGAGTAGCTAAGTACTGCTTTATCTTCTTAAAGTAAATTTCATCATAAAGATAACTAATTTAGTTTTCTTTATATTTAACTTCATTGAGTTCCTTAAAGATAGGTTCCCTTATAAATTGGAAAACCATCTTTTCTCCTAGAACCTTTATTGTTATTCCTTCTTCTGATACCTTATATGGTGTTAGGACATTGCAAGGATAACTCCATTGGATAAATTTTTCACGAGTAAGAGAGATTTCTTGGTTCTATAAAAGGAGTTGACTATTTCTACATCTAGAAATTTGTAAGTACTTTAGAGGAGTGAACTATTAGTAGACCTAAGGCGCTCTTTCATTTTTCTTAAAGAATTTAGTGCGCATTTATCCTTCTTGTATATAGTTTAAATTGGCACCTGTATCAAAAAGTGTTATAGTTTCTATTTCCTAATCATTTTTAGCTAATTTGATAAGGGCATAGTATTTTTGAATGGGTGTTTTAGAAATGAATCCTAGGAAGTTATCCTTATTTCCTTCTTTTTCAAATTCCTTTTTAGCTGAATTTTCTTAAAGGTTGGAGGGAATTAAACTATGAAGTTCTTATTATTCCCTAATTTCTTTAATTTTTATCTTGAAAAGATTTATTTTAGTTTGCAAATCTTGTAAAGTTACATTTTTACTATTTTCTAATTTAAATCTATCCAAAACATTTTTAAAGTTATATCCACTTACTATAAGAGGTTTGTAGGAAGGCAATTGTTTATCTAAGGTTTGTTTAAATTTCTAGAGATAATATTTCTTTTATTCATTATCAAGTAGGTTGTTAATAACATATAAAAGATCTTGTTTTTTAGTAGGAGCATTATCTCCTTTTCTAAGGATGATTCCTTTGTTTCTAAAGAAGTTTCATCATCATTTGGAAGTTGTATTGCTTCTTCAACCTGATTAACTTATGTTAAATTTTTGTTATTCAAATGAATTTTAAGCAAGTAAATTACTTATTTGATTGAGAATATTTTCATCAAGTTTAGGATTTCTAATTTTCTTATTTAGCCTACAATATTTGGTTATATAACTTAGTTTGTTACACTTAAAATAAATTGGTTGGATATCTTGATTCTTTAGGGAAGTATACCTAAGTTTTCATTGTTCCTTATGGCATTGCTTCCTCTCAAGTTTCAAGTGAGTTAGTTATTTAAGCTTAGCCTTCTACTTACCTTTATGCTTATGCTTTATATTAAAAGTCTTTAGGCATTTAAACCAAAAATATTTGTAGAAAGTTCCTAATTCTTTATGATTTCTGGTCTCTAGAATTTGTCATCTTGATAAATCTTGATGGTGAATTTTGAACATAACTTACAAATTGTCTATAAGTAAGCTATTAATAAGGGATTTGTCTACTAAACTAATTTTTAATTTTCTCCTTAACTTTATCTTTTAAAGATCTAGGAAAATTTGTATGGAACTTTTCCTTCCAAAAAGGTTGGTTATTATCAGATTTGGAATAGATTCTATTGAAGAAGGTATCCTTATATTGTCTAAAGTTTGATAAGATTATACACTTTAGGTTCAATAAGAGTTCAACTAATTTGTCTTTCCATAGGCTAGAATTTCCTATGAAGTGTTTGGTGATGATGTAAATAAAAATATTTATAGCATTAAGAATTGGTAGTTTGTTAGGTTCTATTATTACTAATCCTTAAAGGTTAATCCTAATAGATTCTAAGATTTGTACTTACTCAGTTTCAATGAGATGTTCATCCCATCATCTTTTAAGTTTGCTTATAAAATCTATAATTAAGATGTGAATAACTTTTGAGTCATTACTTCCATGAGTTGCTTGATAAAGTATATTAACCATGTTCATTTATTGAAGACTGTTTAGGATTTCATATTCAGATTTTCCATTTGTATTCTATTCATAAATGTTATTCTCATTATAGGAATTTTGAATAATTTGGGGTTTTTCTACTATAGGTTGATCAAGAAAAGTAGCTTTAGGTAGTATAACTTTTAAGGTACTTTCCAATTAGCTTCCTTATTGATGGCCTTTATTTTATGTTTTTAACAATTTTTTGAAGATATTTCCTAAGCTTTATATAAATTATAAATTTTACTAGTGAAAAATTTGGTAGAAATTAGAGAATATTCATTTGTTTCTGGGATAACTATATTTCCTATTTTCTTGTCTTAATCTCAAATCATTTGCTCTACTTTAGCTATTTCTGACTTTTGATATAAGTTTATTTATTTTTGCTTGGGAATTTAGTAAAGTTTAAATCAAGGTTGTTCTATCATTTTATTATTAATAGAAGGTTCTCCTACTATACTAGTAGAGGCCTTTGTTAAAAGTTACTATTTTAAGATTAAGAGGTATTAGTTGATATAGTTATTTTGTTCCACCAAAGATGATAGAAATATTGTACGTCTTTGTAGGAAATTTTTTCATCCTTTTTATCTATAAGCTTAAAATGAGTTGCAACAAAAGGTCTGGTCAGATCAAAGGGTTCTATTCAAAGAAATTTTTTATGAAGTAGTTCTAACATGAACTTTTCTCCTTTGGTTATAACCCACTCTTGCATGGTCCTATGTCTTGCACTAATAGTTTTACTAAAAGGATAGTCTACTTGATTGGTTTTAGCATATAACCTAAACCATTCAAAGAAAGGAATATTCATTTCATATCTACTCATAAAATCATAATAAAGATTTTGAATATTTGACTTAATTTTTCTTTTAAAATTTTCAAAAAATCAAGTTCTTTAAGAAGTGTGTTCTTCTAAATAGAACTTTTTCCTTAGATATTCCTTATTGATTTGGGAAACCTTTTCAAAAATATCTAAGTTGTAAATCATTTGGGTTATAAATCATAATTAATAATTTGAGAGGAAGTTAGAGAATTGATAGATCCAATTGATTCAACATGTGCTTTATCATATTTTTTAGCCTTCTCTTTTCCTATTTGAACAATTTGAGTATATATCAATTAGGGAATTTTGCTAGAATTATTTATTCCTATGAGATCAACTCAATTGTTAATTCAATGGAAGAATATTTAGTAAAAGAGTTCTTAACAAGTTTAAGGGATTTTCTTAACCTATCTCTTTCCATTAAGAAAGATTTTCTATTTGTCCTTTTAGATCTACTACTATTTAGGCTATTTGGTCTTATTAAGAATTCTATAACTTTGGATCTGGGCTTGTACCTACTTTTATTAAAGAATATCAAGGCTAAGCCATCTAGTTTGGTTTCTACCTTAATATATCCATAAGAAGGATCTACAAAGATCTAGCTGCTCTTTTTATGCCCTAAGGTTCTGGGAGACCTATACTTTTCTAAAATGTCTCTTAAGGAATTAATAAGTTAACTTTTGTATAAGGAAAAAGGTAGTTTCTCCCATCTTAGTTAAAGATTTGATGCATTAGAAAGCATTAGAGTTGTGGAGTTTGTAGTGGATTCTATGGATGATCACTATAGGGATCTTTCTAGGTTCCATATTATAGCCATCTAACTTGACATTTAGTTTAATCATAGCCTCAGGAAATTAATCTATCTTAAGGACTACATCAATGTTTAGAAAATAGTTAAAATAGATGGGTCTTTAAGAAAAGCTAGTTTGTACTACCTCTAAGTGGGATTCCTCAAATTTAGTCATTTACTATCTCTCAAACATAGAAGAATGGCATTATTCAGACCTCTTATGAGGGTTGATTTTGCAACTATTTGGATGCATCTTATATACATGTAGTTATAACTTTCACTATGTTTCTTGGCATTTTTTGCGAGAGTAAAGTAAAACTCTTAACTTCAAGTTTGACACCAATTGCTTATTTAACAATCTAGATTATATAATTAGACATGGTGAAGAAGAAATGATATGAGATTTTATAAAGTTCTCTGTTTAAGAATTTGGGCATTTCCTAATCATCAATTTCTTAGTTCATTTCTTCAAATTTGATTTCTTCTTTAAAAATGGATTTTGAATCATTTTTCATTTTTGAAACAAGATTTTGAAGAGGCTGAAGAATGAGTAAAATGAGAAGAAAAAGATTAAAAGATTAATATAAGATAAAAATTCTCCTATCCAATACTAAAGCTTTTAAGTTTCATATATATATATATATATACATATACATATACATATACATATACATATATACATATACATATATACATATACATATATACATATACATATATACATATACATATATACATATACATATATACATATACATATATACATATACATATATATATATATATATATATATATATATATAAACATCCTATAATCTTAGCAATTAAGTTATATCAATAACATGATTAGGATATATATGTGTGTGTGCATGTGTGCACGCACGTGCATGTGTGTAGTAACAATATGATAACCTTTTTCATCGTTAAGTTCAATCTTATATTATTTATTAGGTTTGGTGGATCTTTTAAGGTCTAGTTATCCTCAGGATATATGGTTATGATGATCTCTATTTAGTAGTGATATTTTAAACTATTGCTTTTGTAATTGCATACCATTATAGTGATCAAAGGGATTTGGATTATTATATGATGGAATGAATCTCATTTGATCCTTGGTCATAAATGTAAATTAGTACATAAGTTTGAAGAGCATGATGATTGTGTTTTTTATGTTAAGTTACTTGTAATGCAAGTTACAAGTTTTGCTATTCATATGATATAGCATTAGTTGTGACTATAATTTGTATAATTGCTACTATCTTAATTAGAATATGGATCTTTAGGAGAGGTGGTTGTTCCTACCTAAAAGACTAACACGGGTCCTATTGAAGTTCATTGTCATGACACAAATTAAAGGTGAGAAGTTACATTTGAGTTCAATGCTAAGGGATAGCCAATTGGTTCAAATAAAGCACAATTGAATAGTAATATTGAATTGATAATATGGAGCAAAATATTAATAAACTATACAAATTAATTTAAGGAGTTTCTTGCTAGTATTTAAGGATAAACTTTGGGAGGAGGTCTTGGTATATATACTTGATTGTTTTACTTTGTGTTAAAGATATGTGAAGATATATACATATAATAATTGCATATAACTCTTTTTTTCTTGTAAAGTGGTTTTGATCTTCCTAACACTTGTCAAATGCACAAAAAGGCATTGTCTCGAGTAATAGAATAGTGAAAGGACTTTAAGATAAGATCAAGGTAGGAATACATTAATCCTTAAACCTAAAAAATTGAAAACATACTTAAAAAATTCAACCTCATCAACTGGAAATTATGGGAGAAATTTTTGTAATAATATGGAACCTAACATATCCATGTAAATTTAGGCATTTTAGTGAACACTTCTACTTAATGTCTTTTGTTTATATTATTTGCAGTTACTAACTAATATATGTCACTTTGTTAATAGGAATTAAGTGCAGTAAACCAAGAGAGAGGAGAAAAGAATATATATCCATATAGGCTCTTTTAGAAAGGCTACTAAAGGTTGGAGCAAGAGTTGATGAGGGAAAGGCTTGCTTCAATTGAATGCTATGATATTGATGAGTCACTTTCCATTTCTCGTGCAGAGTTATGGAAAAGAGATAGAATTAACTTGTAAGCATAATTAATGCATGTTGCAATGCATCAAAATTAATTTGAGCTTATAAAATAGTAGTAAAGGTGAATCCAGTTGATCTTATAAAGATTAGACTTCAATTTACTTCCATTTTGATTATGAAACAAGTAGGTTCTTTCAATATTGAAAAAAAGAATCAAGCAGTAAGAAATATGAATATGATGAATTGAAAATAGAAAATAAAAAGTAGTGTTACTCATATTGAAACTTCTAACTTAAAGGTAAACATCAATCTATCAATTTATCATTAATCACAAAAAATATGTAATGCTTAATTGATCATTCAATTAAGAAAAATAACCTAGAAGCCCATAATTATTCCCAAATTTCCTTTGTAATGTGATTGAATTAAGAAATTGAAATTGACTAATTAAACTTAATCCTTATTAAAATCCAATTAAAGTTAACTAAAATTAAAATAGAGTAAAAATAAGTGAAATTCAACTAAAATAGACTAAATAAGCTCATAAGTGCACAAATTACCAAGCCTACCCTTTATTTTATCTACTATGCAATAGCTAATTGAATCAATTTTACAAGAACAAAAATAAACCAAAGCTTAATCACACAAATAATCTTCTAACAAGCTCTTTTTAGAAAATTATCCACGCAATTGTCAAATAAGAAACAGATGAACATAGATAATTAATCAAGCATAAAATATAAAGATTATGGTCTTAAAATTAATTAGAAAAATGAACTAAATCCTTTGAATTAGAAGAAAAGATTTTACCCACTTATAGATTGAAGAGCTTAAAAATACCAAAAAAAGAAAAACTTTTGAATGCAGAAATCTCAATTCTCTCAAAAATTACATTTTTCCCCTATATATCTCCTTGTAATTTAGCTCCACTAAGTTAATAGCATTTAGAGCTAACTATTGGCATCTATTGGATTGGACCTTTTCAAAATTTAGAGGCTTGTAACCCAAATTATGACCTAAGCACTCCAATAAGACCAATGTGTTTTCATCATTTTAGTTGGGGCTACTTCTCCACCTTCAAAATGGTATCACTTTGACTCTAAACACTTAGAAACATGTTGCTTTAAGTCTTAGCTAATTATAGATATCGGAATTTCACAATTTTGATTCTTGAAACTTGAGATATAAGTAAACAAAGAGGAAAGATTAGGTCCATTGCATTAGGACAACATCATTAAATTAGCTTCAAGGCCATATTTGACCCATTGAACATTTGAACTATGCTTTTTTTGAAACATGAAAGTTGAAAAAGATCCTCTTAGTTTTCAATCCATATAAAGATTAGCCTAATTGAAGTCCAAAGTCCAAGTTATAGCAAAAAACCTAAAATAATTTTCAAAATTAATCATTATTTTCTATTTAACCCAAAACTCATATTTATTCCAAAATAAGCTTAAACCATTAAAATAAACATAAGGACATCCTAAGATACATAAATATAGGGAAATTAGTATAAAATATTATGTATATCAAATTCCTCTATGCTTAGTTTTTGCATGTGTTCTGGCAAAACAGTTTATTCAAAGCTAAAAAATAAACCAAAATCTTACTTTTCAATAATTTCAAGAATACAAAAACAAAAGTAAGGAGATAATCAAACTCTCAAAAAACATAATACATCATGAATCAATCGATCTTGATAACTCAAACATTAAATAATATAGTAACTTTAATTAAAAAGATTAGACTAAATTGGCAGACTCTCACAAGATATAATAACTCTCCAACTCTTAAGTGTTTATTATAGGTTTTTCTCTCAAATTCAATCCATGAAAATGCACAATGATAAGCTTGCTTATTATCTTATCTCCACTACTCAAAATCATATGTAAAACACAAATCAAAAGGACTTTATTTAAGGTTGAAATGGAGTTGGGGAAATTCAAAACATATAACAAAATAACTAAAAAGATCAATAAAGCATTTGAAATATAATATGGATATATTATGAACAATTACAATTTAAACACAACACCCAACTTTTGATTTTAAATACTCATCAACTTCTTTCTTTTTTTTTTCTACGTTATTTACTTCATTCTTTTTCCTCATCTTTTTTTTTGAAATTATTTTCTTTTTTCAAAGAAACACTAAATTCCAACAAATCACTTCCCATAATATACCTTAAAAATAAATCAACAACTCATTCCATAAACTTAAAAATATTCTGCTAATCCCTATGGTTAAAAAAAGATGCTTATTTTTTTAAGGCTTGTAATTGGATTAACTAACAAAAATAAAAATAAAATTTTTTTGGCAAAAAAGGCTAATTGATGAAAAATGCAAGGGAAATTTGTTTAGCTAAGTTGCTATTTATGTATGCAAGTGGAAAAATATAATCTTAAAAAGAATCAAAGCAAGTTCTAAAAAATTAATCATAGATGAAAATTACACATAAGAAAGAAAGAAAGAAAAAAAAGAAAGAATTGCATAATTCTTTAACGCTTAAAAGCTCACAAGGGTTAATGTTTACTAAAATCAATCTTCAAGAAAAATGATAATTCAATTAATCATGTTACGCACTATCAAGTTTAATTTAATCCCTATTCATGGCAATTACACAACTTAAAAATTATTAAAAAATTTAAAAGCAAACCTTAAAATAAAGAGAAACTTTTTTCTTTATTTTTTTAAAATAAATAAAAACAAGTTCAAAATATAAAGTCTTTCCCCACACTTAAATCATACATTGTCCTCAATGTAAGTACATCAACTAAGAAATATCATAGATATGTAGAATAAAAGAGATAGGGAAAGAGATAACATATTTGGAAAAACTTGGATTGCCTTCTAAGAAGTGTCTTCTTTTAACATCTTTAGCTAAACTTTGCTATTCATCATTCAATTTCAATTCATAAGGTATTGCCTTAAATAGTTCTAGTAAAGCACATTTCAAATGAACATATAGTAGTTCTATTTCTGGAACTAGTCTAAGCGTTAATTCTTTGCAAAGTGCTAACTTTAAACTATTCTTTCTTTTCAAATTAAAGTCATTTTGCATTATGAAATCAACCAGATCAATAGAAAAAATAGAATAAGCTTCAAGAGAATTTTCACTAATATTGGAAGTATTGAATTTGGCTATTACTTTATCAATCTTTATGAGCTGTGCCATCTTATGCAATAATTTCTACTTTTTCTTCATTAGCTTTCTTTTAGGTCATATTAATTTCTAATTTATTAAAATTCTCCAAAATCCCTTCTTTTTCTTCCTCTTTTTTGGCATTTTTAAGGCTATAGCGCAAAATAGGAAAAAAAAATAAAAGAATCAATAAAAAAATTAGACTTAGATGTATATTTTACCTTATTATAATACCTTATTATAAGGATTTTAGGTCTCATTTTCTTTTGGGAATCCACTTGTTGGGTAGAAGGTAGAAAGCAACTGGCTTGCATATTGGACTCTCCAACTTATTAATAGACAAGGAAAGTTAGCTCACTTGAGCCTTTGAATTTTTTACATCTATAATTGATTCCTATTGGAATTAGATTCTCTCATACTAGAATTGCATTCTATTTTTTTGAATTTGCCTAATAAGTTTCATAAGTTTCATCCTTAAAGTTTAAGATTCATACATTGATAGATATTCTTTAGTAGGAGGTTAATATTAATTGTTACCCATTTGGTTGTTATAACTAAAATTTAAATGATCTTGCTAGTCTATGTTGTAAGAATTGGAATATAGAGCATAATAGTGCTCAGGTAGGCCTAGAAATCTTTCCACTAAATGAAATGGTTAGAATGGTTCATATCTTTGAAATTTTAGGCATATATCAAAAGGATGTCCATCCATATAGCACAAATTGTGCACTAGAGTCGGCTACATTTGCATTACAACTAATCGATTTATAAGAAAGGTTAGCTGAAAAAGTTATTATTAAATTCTAGATGCAAATACCTTATTAAATTCATTGTGAGAAGCCATTTTGAAACCTCTTAATTTATGGAAGTTTCTCATACATTTGAAATCAAAATTTAAGTCAAAATCATAGAAAGAACAAATCATATACCAAAAAGAATAAGAATTGATTGAAAAAAGAAAAAGAAATTAGAAAATTACTAGAAAATTGAAAAATAGTACTAAATGACATTTTTTAGCCAAAAAAATCAAGGACAAGGACAAATGCACTTGATCTTGCTTGGACACCAAAAATCTTAGACTAAAAAAAATTTGTCCCTAAATTCTAGAACTAATTTTATACACAGCATCACTAAGAAGCCTAAAAACACTAAAAATTAGGGGGAAACCTTAGTAAAAATAACCAAATTAAAAGTAAATTAAATGGTCTAATCCCTAACAATGGTACTAAAATTTGATACACGTTGCCACACACAAAATTAATTGGAATTCATATAATAATAGTAAGGATGAATCGAGTTGATCCTACAAAGATTAGACTTTAGTTTACTTCCAATTTGATTATGGAAGAAATGGGTTCTTTTAATGCAAAAAATTAAATTAAATTAAAAAGAAAATATGAATTAGATAAATTGAAAATAGAAAATAAAAAGTAGGGCTTACTCACAACAAGAAGAATTCTAGTTCAAAGGATTTACATCAATTTATCAATTTACATAGATCACAAAACATAGGTAATGCCTAATTAATTATTCAATTGAGGAAAATAACCCGAAGGCCTACAATTATTCTTAAATTCCTTTTTTTAATGTGATCAAAATTAAGAAATCAAATCTAATTAAACTTAATCTTTATCAAGACTTAATTGAAGCTGACTAAAATTAAAAAAGGTAGAGATAAATAAAATAGACTAAATAACCATGCAAGTGCACGAATTACTAAGCCCACACTCTGTTTCATCCACCATAGCAGCTAATTGAATCAATTTCAAATGTGCAAAAATAAACCTAATCAACCACTATAAAGTTTAATCACATAGATAATCATATAACTAGTTTTTTTTAGAAAACTATCAATGCAATAATCAAATAAGAAATAGAAGTGCAAAGATAATTAATTAAGCATAAAACATAAAGAATAAGGTCTAAAAATTAATTAGGAAGAGTGTACTAAATCCTTTGAATAAAAAAAAAGTGTTTAGCCATTCATGGCTTGAAGACCTTAAGAATACCAAAAGAAGAAAAACTTTTGAATGCTAAAATCTAATTTAGCTTCATTAAGTTACCAATTGATAAGAATCCAAATGCTAAAAAGCCTATAAACATCCTAAATTTTAGAAATAGAAATAAAAATAGAATTATATTCATACTACACTCTAAAGTAGGGAAGAAGGGAAGTGTTGAGTTATAAAATTCATGCCATAAAGGATCATTTCTTTTGATGGCTAATGGAATAAGCCATAAAGGTTAAACCTCTTTCATATGTCTAGAAGTTCATTCAAGAACCAAAGAAAAAATTACACTCTCAAAGCACACAAAGGTGGTTGCCATTTTGTAAAATGTTAAATCTCAATTATTAACTTATCTTTATATGGAACAGAACTCTTTATATAATTCACTAAAACTCTAATTAAAAATGGGATCAAATGACACAAATAAGATAAAAACTAATATACTAACCTAAACCCATTAAAATGACTTTAAGTAATGTGATAAATAAATCAAGGTAAAATAGTAAATATTTTAAAGCAAAATGGGCTTTAACATATTCATCCTAAATTAATGCCTAAAATGTTCTAAAATTATTAAATACATAAAATAACATAAATTAAGGTCTAAAACATCATAAAATGCTAAAATAGGGTAATGTGGCATATAGAGATGTCATTCTCTACATGATATGGCATTAAGGTGGAACCATCTTCTTAATGATGTGGCACTAATTTGGTGATGATATAGCACAGCTCCAATTCTCTTAATTAAGTTTTCTTCCAAGCTTACATGCTTGACCCTTTAATTTTTTCTCATTGATGTTGCCTTCCTTAGGATCACATCACCAACACTTATAGCTAAACTTAAGAATCTAATGGGCCATTCTTTTCACAATTTGGAGGCTTGTAGCCTAGATTATGACCCAAGCACTAAAATAGGTTTAATGCTATTTAATTTTTGTCATTCTAGTTAATGCTACTTTACACCTTCAAAATGATGTCACATTAACTCCAATAACATAGAAACATTTTGCTTGGGTCCCAGTTAATTGTGGGAACTAGAATTTCACAAATTAAGCTCCTAGAACTTAAAATATGGGCCAAAAAGTGAGAAAAGGTCATGTGCACTACAATAAGACAACACCACTGAATTAGCTTTAAGGCCAAAATTAACCTACGAATCATCTAAATTAGGCTTTAATCAAAACATGAAAGTTAAAAAGGATTCTTTTAAGTTTCAATCCATATAATCATTAGCCTAATTGAAGGTTTATAATTCAAGTTACAACTAAAAACCTAAAATAGTATCAAGTTCCTAAAATTATTCATTATTTTCCACTTAACCCAAAACTCATTATTTATTATGAAATAAGCATAAACCTATTAAAATAAACATAATGACATCCTAAAAGATATAAATATGGGGAAATTAGCATAACATGTTATGTATATTAACAGTATTAAACCCCAATGAGTCAAGCTATTATGAATTAATGTAATATATATATATATATATATATATATATATATATATATATATATATATATATTGCTTTTGAAGCTTTTATTTCACATGAAAAATAATCTAAGTATATATAGTTTGCTGAATGTTATAAGATAATCTCATGCAATAAACTTTTTAAGGCAAGTTTCAGTTAATTGGGAAGATAAACATCTTAACCATAACACTGGGATCTAAGAAACATCCTAGCTATGTTTGAGGTATTGGACATAGTTCGGACTTTAGAGACTACTTCGATACATCAAAGTGCCATTTAGTTGGACCTTTGAGTTTTAAGTTGGATGACCTTAAAGTGAGTATCATTTATTATGTGGAAGCTTACGTGAATATGGTTAGGATGGAAAAGATGCAACACATGCAAGAGCCATACATGCATATGTAGTAGTAGTAAGAGTGATTGTGGTAGTAGTTTTGCTTTCTAATGAACTAGATTGCCTTCTAGCAAACTACATAACTAAGTTTTATGACAATTATGTAGTTAGCCTTTGTGATTGTCATCCACATAGGGGACTTAGCTCTTATAATTAATGGCCACATGAAGGAGCTAACTTTTATGAATACTATTTAGCCTACCATTAGGATTACTAATCAATAAAGGTTGCTCACCTTTCTTACCACTAATGTATCAAAAGTGCCAACCCTTCCATACATGGTCTTGAGCATTGAAGACATTTCAAAAATCATACCTAAGATAAACATCACCCTAACCCTTTATAATTTTTCATATATGTCTAAAAATTGAGCTTTTGATAGTTAGGGTTATACAGAATAAGGTGAAGCTTTGTGCCTTCATAGTGGTAAGATCACCTATGAATAAGGTTATTGCTAAATGGGTTTTAAAAAGTCATGGCTCCATTATTGACCATTGCTAGATAATTAAGTAAAGGTTATGGTTGACAAGCCCTTAAACTATATGGTTGAGGTACTAGTGCTAAACAAGAAAGCACAAATAATGAAAAAAGTGCATTAAGCCTACCTAGATAGTGAAAGAAACCTATTAGGCCTTCATTGCATGGTCAAAATGCCTTATTTAATTTCCAGTGGAGGCATCATCATGCAATTTCCCACGTGTTTTTTTATATGGTTAAAGTTATATTAATCTTGTCATTTAAGTTTACTAACCTATGATATATATTTAGTGATCTCTTGATCGTGATTAAAAAGCTTTACAAATGGAGCTTGATTGCTCCAAGTGCCCTAGAGGCTAAGTTTAGTTCATGATGGAGGCAAAGATTATGAGAGCATTTTATCTATTATTCATTGGAAAGAATTTTATCTTATAGCATCTAAAGATAAAGGAATTTAACATCACTTATATTTAACTTTAGATAATGTGAGTTTGTTTTTACTTCTTTAAATAAACATTTTGTATTTCTAATTGTTATTTAATAGGAGTTTAGCTTATGCCTCTTTGATTATAAATATTGCTATTTGCACCTCCTCAAATGCAATTACCTATAATAGATTCCTATATCTATATTACATAGGCTAATAGGTCCAAAAGGATGATAGGAAGAGGTTACAATACATTAATGCTACATTACCAGGAGAGCCTAGGTAAGTGTGCTACTTTAAGTCATACTATGAAAGGTAAGTCTCACTGCTACATTATTTGTAATTTTGTAAATTTTATAAATAGATTTTGACATTTTGTTATACTACTGTATTGTAAAAGCCATTAGATAAATGTCATGGTATACCTAAAAAAGAAGCCTATTTTCTAGTTTGATCCTTTAGACCACTCACTACAATCGGCCCTGACGCAGTTCTTGGATAGTGCTTTGGATGTATGTTATAAGCAAGGCCTGGTACTGGAAGGGAAAGGCAAAAAGTTAAAATAGGTTAATGTGAAGGTAAATTTCCTAAATAAGATTGTAACATATTGTAAATGGAAGCTTGTACATCAATCGGATGGAATTAACTTGTTGTTTTATTACAATGTTATAGATAGAAAGGAAATGTAAAGTGTGACTACGATCTTATGCAATACATGTTTGATATGATACATATTTGATGAAACTCGACTCTAGTAATCACTTTTACTTATTTACAACTCTTTACATTCTTAATTAGATGAATTAGTTTTAATGCTAACATATTAATTATGTAGAAATTGTAATGATTTGACAATAAAACATAACCATACTTTAAAAATGATATTGATGAAATATGAAAGCTTTGGGCAAGGTATTTCCTCAAGGCAATAACAACATCTCAATAAATAGTTTTGGTTTTATGTATTTGAATATGTAGTGTCAATTAAAATTGCAATGTGTTGTAATTATGATAACAATGCTTTGTTTATAAATAAAATGGTTCTAATTTTTCTCTATTTTAACTAATGCCATTTTATTTTGATGTATAAATAAAAAGTTTAAAAACTTTATATAAAAGCTTCAACATTTTTTTATGTTGTTATTATTAATTTTTATTTGTTTTTGTTATTATTGTCAATTATTTATTTTTATGTAGATTAAAAAAATTGGGAAATGACATAAACTATTGACCTAAAACTAACATTTTAGATGATAAAACAATGATTTTTAATAAATATCTAATGTGGAATGTTAGAATTACCATGTGAGTTATTTTATAAATAACAAACATCATAATATTTCTTAGTACAATAATGTCATTGTCAATTAGATATCAATTTTCTAGTTTGTAACCAATTTTAATGCCACTATCTATAACAAAAGGCATCATGATTTTAGAAATTAGTTTCCTAAAGATAACTAATGTTTAAAGGAAAACCATGTCTCTTAACAATTTCTTTTTACAAAATCCTTTAGTGAGAATTGAAAATAAAAAGAGAATCGTACTAACATTAATTCTAGATTTCATATTGAAGCTTTTCCAATCTTAAAAATGTTTTCAAGATGATGCTTGTATCATAAAAAACTAAGTAGAACTAGAAAAATTAGTTGCTATAAAAAATCTATCCCTAAAATATTTAATAACAAATTTAGTGACAGGTTGCAATGTTTCAATAATTTAATTAGCAACATAATTTTTATATTTATCTCTAATTTTGTGAGTCCAAAATGAACAAAAATAATCAATAAATAGGATTAGTGACATCTTTGTTTATCATTAACTTCATATTTACTAACGAAATTTTTGCTACTAAAATTGAATTTAGTGTTGAATTAATTCGTTGCTAATTTTTTATCCATCAATATATCCATTGGTAAAAGAAGAAATTCATGTAAAAGTTGTAACATTATAATTCAAAATTTATTGCTAATCTAGGAATTTTAGAGCAAACCAAACAATAAGCATGATGCATTCATCAAATTTTTTAAGCAAATACCTATTCAATAATCAAATTTTAGAATTAAATTTTAGAAAATAAAATTAAATATGAATATTTTATAACATTGAAAACTAATGATATAGGATCTAAAATACATACAAAAATAATCATATCTAATATATGTACGAAAAAAATTAAATACAAAGCCCTAAGAACTACGAGGCTAACTTTCTGTATCTTATTGTTGATTATCTCTATGGCATTAGCATCCATGGTCAATAAGCAATGGAAGAGCTAAACAAATTATTTCTAGCCTCTTGAACAACACTCTAAATTTGCATTCATGCTTATCAATCATCTCTTGTTGCAAAGCAGGCTATTGCTTTTAGGTTGTCATCTTCTTTCATACCACTTTAAGTTTTGCATGTTGCCACTCAATAGTAGTCTATAGCTCAGGCTGTAAAGGAAAACTAATCATAGTAAATGATGACCTAATAACCTTCCATGCCTCTAATCCTATGCTTTAAATGCGTCTCATTTTGTTTCGGTAACTTGTTGCCTCCATCCACAATGAGGTCTTGTTGACTTACATAGAACTACCCTTACCACCTTTAACTAATGCTTAAGAAAATTACATCTTCAACATCCTAGAGTACTACTCTTATAAAATTAAATTTGAAGGTTAAATACTATTCATATGAAAAAACTTATAAAGTAATGTATATCACAAAAATAAGTTATATTTTACCCAGGTCCTTTTTACTCTCATGTCCATAAACTCCTGGTTGTTTTCCTTATGCAATAATTATGGGTTTGCAGAGGCACCTTTGGATAAGTAGGCATCTAGTGAAGGCTAGCCAATTGAAAATTTATATATAAACTTAAAAGTAAGTTAGAATGAAATAATGGTAAAACTAACTTTAAACTAAAACTAAAATTAACTCATCATTTTTCTTTAATGCTCAAATATTAAGATAGAACTACTTATGTGTAGGCTCTTTCCAATAGCATATGCTCTATTTTTTTTATTAACCTCTTGTTTTTTCTCGAAATTAGCATCCTTAGCCTATTTTTTCTTAGGTGGTGTTTGATTTAGGGGATCTTATATTCCCAGGAAAGTATACGTTCTCGGGAATGTGATTCCTGGGAATTTAATTAATGAAAATGTAACATTCCTATGTTTGGTTCACTATAAACTTTCTTGGGAATATTTTAATATCACATTCCCATTACATGGGAATCTAAGATACCCACCTCCCCCTATGGGAATATTTTGAGGGAATGTTAGGTTAAAAAGATTCCCAGAAATGTGACATTTCCGGACATTTTTTTTAAACTTTGAACCAAACATGGGAATGTAATATTCCCTTAAAACTTTCCCAAGAAGGTTAAAAACATTCCGCGAACCAAACGCCACCTTAGGGTCTTAGAAAAATGCCAGGGCATCCATTTGTACTTATTTCGCAAAGCCTTCCTTATCTAGTCTATTATGCTTATGTAGCATTATGAGCAAAATTATTCTTTATTTTGTATACGGGCTTGGATTGATACTTGTATGTGACCTATAAATATTGATTAGTTATAGTTAAATAATGGTAAATTTCCAAATTAAAATACTAATACAAACAAATGCATGATCATTAATCAAAACCATCTATTTACCTATTAATCTTTGAACCAGTTATCTTTAAACTTCTCAAAGACACTAATGTATGTGAAGGCTAGCTCTTTATAGTACAACTATATCACTTTTGTTATGTCCTTAATGGAACTATGGGTAGATGCTAATCAACTTGTAACCAAATATAATTAGATATAATAGTGCAAAATTAACATAAATATTAAACAATATAAATTAATGCTAGTAATTGTCATATCATTTTAATTTAACTAATACTTATGAGTCATGCTTTAGATGAACCTAAACTTTACCATTAACTAGCCTTTATCCCAAGGATGTGCTAGTGGTGTCTTGAATGAAAGGGCTTAGCTTAAGTTAATTTGCTATTAGCGATCTTAAGGAATTGGTGAGAAAGTGATCTAGATTGCAAATTGAGAAGTTTAGGACTCCTACGTAAGTGACTTCTATGGTCATGTTAGTGCTATGGTAGTCAATTGTGTATTGCTCAAGCAACTAAAGATGGAGCATTCATTGACGTCTTATCATTATCATGACTTCTAAGCCTATAACCACTTTTGTTATAAGAGAGTCTACCTTTGTGTGATGATGATCTAATACCTTAATTATGATAATTAACAAATAAAAAAACTAATTATTATAATGTAAATTAACCCATAATAATATAAATTAAGCTATAACCATACAAATAATTAATCTAGAAACTAACTTTCTTAAAATAAAATACTACTACTAATAATATATCTGAAACTAACTTGTAATTTTCTAACTTAATTAACTAAGAATTAATTTCAATTTTCTAATTTACCAAACCCTAAATTACCTTAAAACTACACTACTATAGACTTTCCTTTTAATGTTGGCACATTAACATTAATTAAAGTGAAAACTAACGTATATAATAGCGCAATGGTATTTTTGTAAATAAATGCAACTTATCGTATTGGTTTAAATAAAGAAGCCATAATCTTTTATTCCCATGAGACTTTAGACGTTAGTTTTCAAAATAATTAATATTTAAAGTCATGTGAGTAATGCCATTTTTAATGATATGATGACACACTAAACATTAATTCTTTAAAAAATCATTATCTTTTCTCCCTATAAGACGTTAGACATTGATTCCTAAAACAACTGACGCCTAAAGTCATGTGAAAGGCACCATTTTTAAAAATATGATAATACTTTGGATGTTAGTTCTTTCAAAAACTATCATTTTTTCTTTCTATAAGATTTTAGATGTCAATTTCTAAAATAACCAACATCGAAAGCCATATAAGTGGTGTAATTTTTGAAAATATAATAATACTTTAGACATCGATTCTTTAAAAAAATCATTTTCTTTTCTTCCAATGAGACTTTAGATGTCAATTTATAAAATAAAGAACATCTAAAGCCTAATGTGATCAATGACATTTTTACACTATAAAATAAAGTAATTTTTTTCTTTATTTTTATTCTCTCTTTCCTTATTTGTTTCCAAATTCTCAAACTTAATCTTCATTTCCATCCAACTCTCTTTGTAAAATACTAGATTTCATTCTATTTTCTACCATATTTCAATGAGTTACCAATGCTTCTTTAACTAGCATCTAGCATGAAGTAGATTCTAAATATAAAAAGCTACATTTCTTGCTTTTATTTCCTAGGTCTACATTACTTCCATTTGCCTAATTTTTTACACAAATTTTTTAATAGATTTTTGTTTGTGTTTCCTTTGTATGACTTTAGTAGTTATTTCTAATTTTTAAATGCTTATTATGTGTTTAATAAAATGTTACAATAGAGATTGAAGTCAATCAAACAATGATGAGAGATGTTTATTACACAAGTTTTTAAGAGATTTTTATTTGTATTTCCTTTGTATAACTTCTAAGGTTGAATCTGAGTTCTAAATGCTTATTATGTGTTTAAAAAAAATATTGCAATGAAGTCCAAAATTGATAATAATGATGAGAAATGAAGAAAAAGTCCACGAAAGGGCCTTTTTTTGCAATTTTGAGATGGCAAAACCTTAATGGGTTTTGCAAATTAATAAATTTTGAAAAGTTACTTAAAATTGATATAAAATTTTCCTTAAATGAAAAATTAAGGGTGAAGTTATAATCTTTCAAAGTTTTTAACTCAAAATATATATTTTTGGCAAGATGTTAGGTTTATTCAATTTTTACCATATATATTCTGATAGGATACAAAGAAATAACATTAAAAAAATTATTATGTAAATATTTCATGTTAATTTAAACCAATATGAAATGTAAAAAAAAAAGTATTTTTTGAAAGAAAATATACATTGGTTTCTTATAATAATTATGTCAATTATACACCAATGTTGTTACCTATATTCCACGTTATTTCAAAACTGACATTGAATATGTTAGATATATAATGTTATTCATATGCATGTCAAGTAGAAACCAACATTAAAGCCCTAAAACAACCAATGTTAAGTAGGTAATTTGTAGTAATGTTAATACTAAAACTAAAATTAATACTAAGATGGAGTTTCCTAACTTAACTAAAAATTCCTTACTAAAAAATTATCCTTTAACATTGGCATATTGATGTCAATTATAAGGAAAATCAACATATATAATGGCATGTGGCTTTTTTGCAATTACAAGCAACTTTTAACATTAGTTATATTAAAAAATTGACATGATAAGTTATCGTAATGAAATTTTTGTATACATGATCAACTTATCACATTCATTTTAATAAAAAACTGATGTAGAAAGTTAAATATTGATAAGTTAAAGTGTCAATTTTCCATAATTCTTGTTTAAATGGCATTCAAATTGTCTCAGTAGGAGATATAAAATGTTTGTATAATTGTTCTTCTTCAATAACCAATGTTTATTATTTTTCAAATTGTCTATAAGTTTTTCTTTTCACTCTTTTAGTCCATATGTTATATAAGTTTTCATTACATTTTTCATTTAGGAGGTATAACAAGATAATACATGATTGATGCTATTTGATTATCTATTAATGAAATGCAAGTTGCCATTCCTAAGCTATCATCCCTTTTTAGTCATAATCTATGTTAAGTTACCATCTTGAAATAGACAAAGATGGCCCTATCTCTTTTCTATATTATTAACTAAATAGAGTGAATATAGGATATTGGTAGTAAGAAAGAGCATATATTTCTACAAAGAGTTTGCTGATAATGACATTAAGGATACAAAATTTTTTTTTTCCATAAATATAGAAGTAAAGAACTTCTTTATGATAAGGTGAAAATAATCACCATCACTTTTTCATCAAAGTCATTAGATTATAGCTCAATCAATTCTATGACTCTTGATCTCAAGGTGCTTGATTGCTTCATTTGGTACAAGTGTTTGAGTGTTCCTATATTCCAATACAAGAATGGGCATATTGTGCCATCACTTTTCTTTAAAGTTATGAGATTAAATGAATAGTTATAATGTTATTGTACAATGTTTACTAGTTAATATTGATAATGTTGTTTAAACTATGATTTATAATTGGTATATATTTTTAGAAAAATGTCAAGATCTAGAAGTTGTATAAAAAATAAAAAAATGAATAAACCACATTGTTTATTTATTAAAAAAATCAATGTAGTTTAAATTAGGATGAAATTATCATGTTGGTTTTTTAACTAAACTGATGTATAAAGGTATAGCATCGGTCATCTAACTATAATAAATGATAAATATTTTCCAAGAATGGTAGTAAACATTTACCATGGATGGTAATTATGAAGTATAAAAAAAACTACTAAAACTCACAGCATTGATTTTTATTAAATAATTGACATACATTAATTTTTATTTTATCTACAAATTTCTTTTTTACTCCATCTTTTGTTTAAGTGGAATAAAAGGATAACACACTCATTCTTGTTGCATATTTAAAAAAGCTTGAAGTTTTATGATCATGAGCATCCCATCAAACCACAATTATCTTTTACCCTCAAATAGTTTAGGTGGTAAAAGATATCAATGGTTTGATGCAATTTTCATGATCATAAAATTTGATGCTTTTCTAGATATGCAACATTGATCAATGTGTTATCCTCATATTTGACCTAGTACTACAAGAAATACATGGCTAGTATCTATATGATCTTGTAGAGCACTTCAACATGAGGAAAATGGATTATATCTCTTTTCAACACACTAGAATTAGTATAAAGTTTTTTATTTTTATTTTTTTGTAGTAATTATGTTGTAAACTATAATAATGATCTAGTGTAGTTTTTATGTAGGTTGTTATTAGAAAAGTGTCAAGATATAGAAGTTATATTAAAAAAAGTTAGTTTAAACAATATTGGCTATTTATCAAAAACTAATATGGTTATGAAATGCAAATACCACATTTTTTTAATTTTATGATAATTGATGTCTAAAGGTATACCAATAGCAAGATATAGTCATTTCAATTGTTATGATAGTTCATCAATAGTTTACATGATATCTAATGATCTATTCTTCACTTATAAATAAGCTTCTCTCTGCTTATTTAAAACAAGTTAGAGATCTATTAAGATAGCTTTCCTTCTATCAAAAAGAGGACTTCTAATTTCAGGGTGTAGATCTTAGTATTCAACTTTACCAAGTCTATTTAAAAGGTCTAGAGATATTTCAAAGTTTTTTATAAGGTGATATGGATAATATTTTATTAATATTGTCCCTCATATTTAAGCCTCTTAGGATGATATGATGCTTAATTGAATCAATTTTACATTGATTGGGATTAATTGCACTAATCTGAACTTGATTGAATTTGGAGCCTAATATTGAATTTTTAGCACTGTTTCAAGTTTCTAGTCGTAACTTGAACTCTGACTATCAGATTTGGATGATATTTATACCATTGGAAAGCTAAGAAAAGCTATACAACTTTCTAGTTTTCTTGAAAGCCCAATTTTTCCATCTTGGAGGTCAAAAGTAAGCACGAATTTAGCTAAGTGTTGTTATCCTAATCTAGACCCGACCTTATTGCATTGATTAATTCATATATAGAGCTCTAAGTATTCAATTGATGCAAAACTAAGTCCAATTATTCCTTAAGATCCATACCTCATCATTCATGAAGCCTTTTTGAAGAAACTAAGTCATTTTGATGGCTAAAGAAGACAGACTGATGGTTGATTACGTTAACTTGGATTGGATTGAGTAGTCTATAGTATTTTGGCTATAACTTGAGCTAGGAATGTCGAATTGGGCTAACATTTGAGGTTATATTCTTAAAATACTAAGCTACAAGTTTTTAGTTAAGGCCCAGTCCTAATTATGCATCAAAAGTGGTCAACAGTTAGGGGGCAGAACAGAGTGTGAAAAACAGACAGATAGTTTTTGCGAGTTTTCTGGATTTTTATTTTGTTTTTCCCTTTTCAATGGAAGGCTAATTTCCCTCTGAGTTGATTCAAGGAATTTTGAGGCTCTTCCCCTCTTGGATTATGAGATTCTGAATTATTTATATGGTGATATTTGTAATTGATTTCTCTTTTTCTTCATCTATCTTTTCTAATTTGTATAAGGTTCATGATTTGGAAGTGGTAGTGAATTTTAGTTGATTGATCATAATTCTTTATGGGAGAAAAGGGGATGAATGAATGGTTTAGGATTCTAAATTAATTCATTTTATTTGACTGAATTCTATCTTTAAATTAGTTTTGATCTAACTTAAAGGTTATAGCAATTGTCTAAATTTGCTAATCTTAATCAATCAGACCGTAGATGATTATCTAATTTAGAGTTCATGAATTATTGTAGGGATTCCAAATAATTCAAAGCTAAATAATCAATTGTAAAAAATTTAATTTATAGTGATCTATGATTAATCTTCCAAAGAGACCTTGAATTCCTTGGATCAGCTATTTTGATTCATTGATATTCCTTATTTTTTACAGCTATTGCTTTGCTAATTCTGCTGTTGATCTTTTGCCATTATTTTATGCTTGTTTTCTACTCAGAAATGTTCCTCCAATTTAGTTCTACAATTAGTTTAAATTCTGAATTCTGCATTGCATGATTATTTTGCATTCTGCACCAATTTAAAGTTTGCATGTTTTATGTTTAATAAATTGCATAAGTAGATAGCATTCTGTTTATACCATATACATAATCAATAAATAATCACAGAGAATTATTAAAAAAGATCTCTGGAGGTTCAACCTGGTTCCCACTATTTTGCTGTAAAAATTCTTCAAAATTAGTAAATTTAATTTAGCCGATTCGACAGCCACAATCATAAGGACTTAAACACACACTTCAATTATGAACATAAGTATTTTATGAAGCATTTAGATGGACTTTAGATAAGAATCTTTCTAAATATTTTGTAGAATCCTTGTGTTCATTGCTAAAAATGCTAGCACAAGTCTTTGGATGGACTTTTTTATTGATCATAGGATCTTCTCAATAGTAAAATTAATATTGAATATTATGATTCTCACCTTTCATTTAAAAAGTTTTCTTTATTAATGGATTTCAAAATATGTCAATCTACACCATCTATGTTAAAAAGTACATTTAAGAATATTAAGAAAACACAAATATAGGTTACAAAAAGATGATAAATTATTGTGAGAAGAGGCAATATATCCATTTTTGCCTTAATAGGCTTGAGTTCAATGTGTGATTAGTGATGTTATTTTTTCTCACTATAATTTATCATCAATTTGCAATTATATACATTCTCTGATTCAAAAGCACTTAAGCAATATAAAAGAACTATGAGAATAGGTATCCTATTTTTTCTTTTCATTGAAAGTTTATTGTTCATTGTAAATTGTAGTTTTTCTCATTTGTTAGATTATAAATTTGTTCCTATTTGCATCTATTTAATTGTATAAGAAAATGTTATAATGCAAAATGTTACTGACTTGTAAAATTATAAAGTTTATGCTTAAGACATAATGGAAAGACAAAATATTTTAGTTTATGATGTTAGTTTTTATTTAATAACCAATGCTTAAAATGTTATAGTTAAATGATGTCATTTTATTGTACATATTAGTTTTTTTTTCTTAGTAATAGATATGTAAACTAAAAATAATTCAAAAACTAAGGCACATGATGAAAATAAAAAGAGTGAATCCATAGATCCATTTGCAAATTTCATTGTGAAAATCTTTTAACTCTAAAATGATTCTCTTTCCACTAAGGTCTGCTTATATTCCAACATCAAGATAATTCTTCTTAGTTTTTGTATTTTTATCACCAATTGTTTTATAGTACTGAAGACCCGTTCACTCATTAGAAAAGTGCAAAATACAAAAGTAAGGACTTCTTAGCTTTGCAGCCTAGTTTATGGTTTCAAAATTGATTATATTTTGTTCCCTTTCATTTTGATATAGGTTTTACAAGTTATACAGGTAAGAAACTTGATTTTATTCTTTTTATTTTAGCATTTCTGATATTATCTATTATTTATTTATATGAAATGTATAATATTATATTTCAAATTTGAATGAATATTCATTACATTTACATATATTAGACTTAAAATAACATTTCTAAAGAGTGTCACTTCACATATTGACTAATGTATATTTGATATAATTTTCACCGTGTTCACTATTTTCTTATAGTCTTTAAAATTATTGAAATTGGGTTAATAAAATATCATTGGACATGCTGGGGATTAGAAGGGACTAGATAGGGAGAAACTATGAAAAGGAATTAATGTCAGGAGGAAGGAACTATAAAAGGAGGCTAGGTGGGGAGGAGAAGAAAAACTACAAGAAAGGGCCAAAAGGGTACGATATACCATGCATTACTACAAAATTATTGATAGAGGTTGGGCATTTAAAGGATTACACATCAAAAAATGATCCATGTGTAATTGAGTGTTGTAGTATATGTAGTTTCAACATCGATTGGTAAACTATTGTAGAATAAAACAATAACATTAATTTTTATTTTGTGAAAATTGATATGTTATGTTTATATTATGTTCTAAAACAACATTAAGTGTCATTTACATTTAAAGATTAGACATCTAAAAACTATAATACTACATCATGTTTTTTTAAACAACTAATGTCATATGTTTGCCTACCTTAGCCCTTTAGTTCCTTCTTTACTCCTTCATCTTAAATCCTAATCCATCCCTATGTTCCTTATTCCCTTAACTTCTCTATTTATTATGTCTTCCTAACGAGATTTAGAATATCAACATTTCTTATTACTATAAAAAATCCTAATTTAAATAACTTTAAAGAATAAATTGAATAATAAAAGATTGAATAAGGTGAAAGTTTATATACATTATCACAATTAGAGATAGATGTGTCACTAAATTTATCTTGATATCCAATTCTCAATAGGTAAGGTTTGCACTCCCCAAAAAAGCCTTTTGAATATAATACCTATAGATATAATGAGCATTTATGAAAAATTGGTGTATTACATATTTTCATATAAATAAATGGTAAATAATACCAAAGAATACTAAAGAAGATAAATGAGATCAAATTTTTTATCTGTGTAAAATGGTAAAAGCTGTATCAAAATGACAGATAATAAAATAGGATTGATTATAAAACTAAAAACTAAATTGTAAGAACACACAAAAATGAAAAAAAAAATCCTCACATTTATATTTTATGCTTTTCTAATGAGTACCAAACTACACTTATTTATCCACAAGTTAACTAAGCTTCACTATTTCAAAATAATTAGTTTTTAAAAATACAAAATTGAATAGAATCATCTTAAAGTTAGAAGGAAAGTATACCACTTTAGATAGAGAATTATTTCAAGGTTGAAAGAGCTTTAAGATGAAATTTGCAAATGGCATTATACTTCCCTCCTTTTATTTTCAACTTGGTCCCATGCTTTATATTTTTCATTTTCAATTTGTATTAATGGCATAATATTCCACTTCAATTAATACATAACAATTGATGTTTAAAATTTATATTACATGTTGATTTTGAACACCCATTGTTGTCTTTAATATAACAGTGTTGTCTTATTAAGAGATGTTAAATGTTAGTTACAACAAAAAAGTTGATGTTATAATTGATGGATGATTTCTTTAAGAAAATATTTCTTTTTTATTATAGAATTAAATAGAACAACAAGAAATTGAATGTAAATGAAATAAAAATGAAAATAGAGATGATATATTATGAACATATATTCTTCCCTCTTATTTATTTTCATACATAAACATATATACTATAGAAAAACTTTTACAATAGATAGTAGACTTTACATTTACAACAAACATATATGGCATCCTTACAAAAAAATTAAAAGGAAAAGTGGTTATCTCTTACTAGTAATTCCTTTATATTTCTTAATGACATCTAAAGTGCTTAATTCTATCCATTTTATATTTATTAATCTTAAGGTGCTTGATCACTTTATTTGCTGTGAACCATTAAAGATTCCTACATTTCAATGTGAAAGTAGTTATGCTTCCTACTTTACGTGTATTAAACTTTGACATAACAAATAAAGCAAGTAATATGTTAATTTCCACATTAAAACAAAGGAAGCGTTAGAAGCTAATAGAAAATAAAGAAACCAATTATCTTAATGTAAATAGGAGGACCACATGACATTAATGCTACAAAATTAAAAATACTTCAGATCTTATGATCATGACAATCATATCAAACAATGGATATTCTCATGACTATCTATTTGGTTACAAAGGATAACTATGATTTAATATGATACCCATAACCATAAAAATAGCTTTTAAGATTAAGATAAAGGGAGTTGATTATAATATTAACATTGAGAAGTAATTGAAATCTTTTAAGGTTCCTTCAATTAAAGGACTCATGTTTGTCCTTTAGCAATAAACATAAAAATTTTATAAAAAAATTTAGAAAGATTCTTATCCGATATCCTTACAAATGCTTTGTAAAATTCTAGTGCCTATAGTCAAATTATGGACACAAGTTCTTGGATGGAACTTAGATTGATTCCAGAAACTTCTAAAAGGACTAGTTTTTGGAATCCATTAATAGAGAAGACTTTTAAGATGAAAAGTGTAAACCATAGTATTAACATTACTTGGACTATTGAGAAAATCCAAGAATCTCTTAGGGTTCTTGCCATGGTTTGGATAAAAGTCCTTAGAAGAAACTCTGAAAGTTCCTTGGACCTTCTAAATAACCATGGTAATACTAAATACCAAGATTTACCTCCCCTAACTTAGAAGCCCATTTATTTTATAGAAAGAGATCGATCTTGAAAGATGACAAATTTATTCTTAGGTGGGCTCATTTATATGATAGGAGAAAATAATTAAACTTTAGCTATTAATTTAAAATCAACATCTTAAGTTTGCAACTTAAGATATTGATTAAGTATGAAATTGATATTGAAACTGTTAATGAATAGTCACAATAATTGAAATAGACTTACATGTCAATCATCACAAGGAATCGACGTTATAAATTCCTAAACTATAGAATTGAAATGGACTTACATGATTGTCACCATAAAAACCAAATGTTTGAAATTATACATTAACTGTAGTTAATGAAGTTATCTTTAATTCCATTTATTTAGATTTCTTCAGTTTCATTCATTGAAACATTTTCATAAATTCATTATTTAGGCTTCTTTAGTGTAACTCCTTTAAACTTCTTTATAAATTCATTTATTTATATATGTTCAATTTCATTCATCTAAATTTTATCATAAATGACATTCAATTAGAAGTCCTTAGGTTATGAAAAAATGCCATCATATTAGATATCGATTAGTACTAAAAACAAACATTTTTATGTTTGTCATTTCCTCAACAAATTCCTTTCAATTGTTACATATTTCTATTATGTAAACAATAAAATATGAAAATAAAGTTATTTTTGAACCAAATTAACATAGAAAGTTACATTTGTTTCAATGTGTCTTATATTTGTTAATATGTGCAATTCAAATAACTACTATAGAATTTTAAGTAAAAAAATATATGAATAGGAAAAAAGAAGCAATTCTATAAATTTATAAAATTTTAAATAAAAATAACATACAAATAAAGGTACACATTGATAAGTAAAGAGAAAAAATATCTTTGTAAATTTATACAAAATAACTACACTAAATCATTAATAAAAAAATTAAATGTCTATAAAATAATTACACAAAAATAATGAAAAAATCATTATGTATCAAAATCTTCATTCTTGATACAAACTTTAGTGTTGCTAAAATTTCTCCACTTCATACACTTCATAGGAAACAAGAAAGTATACAACAAGAGAAGTGGATGGAAGGGGAGTGAGATTAGAAGAAATTATTATTCACTAACTCTTTCATTCCACTTTTACTTTATGAAAAATGAGAGAGCATATTATAGGAAAGAAATGAAGGTTAAGGTTATTCTAATGTACACTCTCTCAATGAAAGTAGAGTAAGAGATTAGTTGTAATATTATGTACCAAATTCATCATACTTGAAAGTATATTGGAGAGATATTATATAAGTTTATATAAAAAAGAGAGTTCAAGCAAAGATTATAGAGAAAAAATAGACGTCAATTATTAAATAAAATTAATATTTTATGATTTTGTAGTTTCCAATAAGACTCTTTAAATGCCTTTTAGACTATGATTGGTAAATGGAACTAACATCTTATACTTCTATAATTTTTAATGAGACTCTTGAAATGTCTTTTAGATGATGACTATTAAACAAGACCAACATCTTATGATTCTATTATTTCCAATGAGACTTTTTAAATTCTTTTTAAACAAAAATTTAATATACAATTAACGTTAAAAGTTGCCACACATGTTTTAAATTAGATTGTTTTCTTAAACAATGTCTTAAGTTTTCATTTAATTTTAAAAAATGCTACTATATCATAATAAACATTGATTTTTCTATTAATTGATCTCTATTAGTAATTTTACAATATTAACGTTAGTTATTTAATAAAAATTATAGTGGAATATTTATATTTGATGCCAGTTATTTATTTATAACCAACTTGGAATATTGTTATTATAAGTACTCCAAGTTGTTGTACATATAACTAAGAAATGGCGATGGTTGTCTTTTATATTGAAATAGGAATTATTGCATTTTCTCATGTCAATTTTTAATTGACATAAGATAGTCTAACATACAACAATATCTGTGTATACGTCAGATTGTAACTGACATTGAACATACAAAACAATCGAAGATAAAGGATAATTCTATTGTAGTGATATTAAATTCAATTTTCTAACTTAACTAATTCTAGCTTAAAACTAATAGTAAAGCTAACTTATGTAGAACTAAAACTAAAACTATAACATAAAGCTAACATTAATTTCAAATTCCTATTTCTTTCCTAACTAAAAAACTAAGTTAAATCTAACATTAATTTTAATATCTATATTTTTTTTCAAAATAACACTAAAACTAACTTAATGCTAATATTAAAACTAACTTAAAGTATACACTAATTTCATATTCTTATCACTCCTAACTCAAAATTATTTTTAAACAACAAAAAAATAAAAAATAAAAAATATCAAACAATTCATATGAATGAATAAAATATTTAAAATTAATTAATAAATTAGCATATTATCCATTAATGGCTATCAATTTCACTTTCAAATTATCATATCCTAATTTTAATTAAAAACAACTAAAAAAAAACCTTAATCAATTCATATAAATTAATAAAATAATTGAAATAAATCAATAAATTAGCACATTATCTACCAATTGCTTTGTATTTCACTTTCAAATCCCCATCTTCTAATTCTAATCAACCAAAAAATAATTAAAAATAACCTACCTCAAATAATTCATATAAACTAATAAAAAAATTTAAATTAATCAATAAAATAGCACATTATCCACCAATGACTTCTTATTTCACTTTCAAATCATCATATCCTAATTTTAATGAATAGAACAATAACTAAAAATTTACATAACCCAGATAATTCATATAAATTAACAAAAAATTAAAATTAATCAATAAATTAGCACATTAACCACCAATGACTTCTTTTTCACTTTCAAATCATCATATCTTAATTTTAATGAATAGAAAAAAAACTAAAAATCAAAATTCATCTAACAATTCATAAAAATTAACAAAAAATGAAATTAATCAACAAAATTAGTACATTATCTATCAATGAGTTCCTATTTCACTTTCAAATTGTTAAATTATAATTCTAATAAATAAGAAGGATTCAAAAATCAAAATACCTCATTCATGGAAGCTAGGAATAAAATCATATTAAACCTTAAAATTAATTAACTAGAATATAATTAAGCTAAAATTATAAAAATTTGAGGGTATGAGCAATAACTAATCAACAAATTAAACTTTAAAATTAGTAAAAAAAATAAAAAAGAGCTAACAAAGAATTGATTGAAGACAACTCACCAATTAAAATAGAGAGCAACAGGTGGTGAAGCAAATGACAATAGCGATGGATGAGCTCATAGGAGACAAAAGTGTAGTACTAACACAGGGAGAAGGAAATGAGGAGAAGGAAAAGGGGAAAATAAGGGTTTGGCATCAAGGTTTAATAAAATATTTAGCTTAAAAGGAAATTAGCAATAGATTATTCTTTCACTAACTTATTTTAATGTAACCAATTAGTGACGAATTTTGAGACATCTATTACTAATTATGTCACTAATTTTCAAAAAATTTCATTGCATTGCTAAACAAAATTTTAAATTTTCATGCACAAGTTAGTCACTAAATTCATTAGTAATTTGAAAATAATTTATTCCATAGCTAATTCTATCAGTAAATTTTACTAATAGATCTAGATATAGATTTAATTTTTAGTTGGAAAATTAAAAAAAATGTTAGCAATGAATGTTTGAATGCCTATCACTAAGTTCATTGCCAAAAATCATAATATATATTTAGAGCTTATAGACTCATTTACCAATAGGAATTCCATCATAAAGTACATTTTTCTTGCTGTGTATGCTTACCTTGCTAATTTTGTTTTTATGCTTATAAAATCTTTGATTTTGTAATTATACTTACTAATTATTTTATAAAAATGATTCTTTATTAGCTCATCACCAAGTATGTGATGTTAAGCACTCGCTAGACAAATGTAATATATAAATGTAAGGTCTTTTTTTAGGTTGTGTGCTTATGTTTATAGTTTAGTTTCTACTTTCATAATCAACCATATTTTGTTACCTATTATTTTGATGCAAATTTTACAAGTTTATGCAAATAAGAAATTTAATTTCATTCATTATTTTTGGCTTTTGGAGGTATTATATCATACATTAACTTTTAATAAAACCTCATGTTATTCGCAAGCATTACACTTAAGAGTATTTTTTTAAGGAGTGTTAACTTTACATATTGATCAATAGGTATGAAAAAAAATTTAGCAAAGTAACCTCTTTTGATTATGGTATTATATATAATCATTCACTATTTTCACACATTTATTATTCAATTTATTTTTTAAAATTATTTGAATTAAAGCTCTATAGTATCATAGAAGATGTTTGTTGATGTTTTTAGTTAGGGTGTTTTGTAAGGGGAATACAAGGAGAATAAAGAGGACTAAGAAAGGAGGAACATGGAGAGGGGATTAAGGTAGAGCATTTTGTAAAGAGCAATATAGGAGAATAGAGAGGATTAGAGAGGGAGGAAGAAAGGGAGAGTGTTAAGATTAGAAGAGTGACAATATATATCACGTTAGGTATTTGATGAAATTGATGTGATATTTAAGATATTAAACATTGATTCTTAAAAAGAATTACCATACAATATTAAAGAAATACATTAATCATTTTCAATATAATAATTTACACTATTGTAATTTTTCAAGACGAGATCCTCTACAGCTCAATCCACTGCCACCATTTACTTTTATTCATTATAAGATAAAATTGGCCAAAATTATATTATATCTAAGGGTATTGCTTTGATATGAATTTAGAGATGCTGCGTAAACATTGAAACATGACTTTTTTTTGGCTTGATGTTTAGTTAGATTTCTCACGTTTGCCTTTGTTGTAACATGATACTCCAAGGAGATAATTCTCATATATATATATATATATGCATGCATCAAGAGGAATATTTTTATTTAAAAGGTGGTGGAAATGAATATTAATCATCAAATCTTACATCGATGACTAGAATTATAATATTAATGAAGATCTTTTGACTACTTAAAATGGTCATATAATTATTTAAAGAAAATCATATAGTTTTATTGTCTAATTATGTCCTTTCAATATTAGGTTTGATGATCATAATTCATTTCTCTCACTCTTACTTATTATGTCTCTCTCTCCCCTCTGTATATATATTTCAAACATTTGGGTTCAAAACTAGTTTTAGAGGTAATATTGCATATCACTACAAAACTAACTATTTCTACAAAAATGGTAATATTAGTTGCAAATATTTTTTATGATACAAATTTTTTTTTGTATATATTACTCATATAAAATAAATTATTTTGCAAAAATATTTTTTAATTTTATCATTATAATGAGAATTATAGTATTATCGTCTCTTATATTAGAACTACTACAGGAAATTAGGCTTTCAACGGTGACAATTTCCATCGGCATAAATATCTAGGTCATTGTTGAATATAAAAGTCATCAAAAAAATGTCATTAGCAAAAATTAGTCTGCATTAGGACCAACACTGACAATAATGTTATGGTCAATAAAAAGTAAAATTTCTACAATGATAAAATCATCGCTAAATTTTTTTTCAAAATTAAAAAATTTGTGAATTTTACTTTATAATGATGATAATGTCATTGCTATAGGATTAGATTAAAAAATAAAAAAATATTAATTTCATTTTCAGCAATCACATTGTTATTGCTAATTTTTTGAAAAAAAATTAAATATTTTTAAATTTTACTTTATGGTGATGATTTGTCATCGTTATAGGTTTGAAATAAAAAAATAAAAATAAAAATTCTATATTTAGCAATAATAATGTCATCATTGAAACTTTAGAAAATTTAAATTTAAAATTATTATTTTTGCATAGAGTGACAACTTTGTTATAACTAAAGGCTTTTATAATTAAATTAAATTTAAAATAAAATTAAATAAAAATTTTAAATTATTAAAATAAATTACATTAAGTTAAAATTGTAATTAAATCTAATTAAATTAATATATTATATTTAATAGCAAAAATATTAATATTTTTCATTTCAATTAAATTAGATCAATTTAATATTTTTAATTTTATTTTATTTAATTTAAATATTAAAAATAAAATACACTAATGGTATTAGTAATAAAAAAACTTGATTCATATGAAAAAAATGAATACTTATAATATTCAAAATATATAAATGTCTATACATGAAAATAAAAAAAATTGTATATATATGATAAAAAGCTAAGGGGAGGGAAGGTTAAGGTATCCAGTTTTATTATCATTTGTCCTAGGGCTATCATCATCATTATTCTAATAACATGGATGATATATCAAAGGTAGTGCTTGAGTGGTACGAGGTGGCTGGGTCGAGGGTGCTGCTATGAGTTTGCTTGTCCCAGGTTGTGTGGTCATAAAAAGAGGCATAAGCAATGTAAGCCCCTACTATCTTAGTAGGGAAATGAGCTCGGTGAAGTAAAATCCCCATTATGCCTACCATTCCTACTGTTAAGCAAGCTACTGCTATTGCTTCAAAATTAGTTGTTGACTTTGCTAAACCTGATGTTGACTTTGTTGCAACTGCTTTTATAACTTAGTAACCTAGGAGAAGTGCTGTGACCTCGCCTTGGAGTTGGAGGTATCAAGGGAAGGGAATGACTGACCAACAAACACACAACCAACCACCTTTTTGTACCCTCGGTGGGTGCCAAACACCTTATCGGTGATAGTAGTCTCGTTGATCTATACAAGAATGCCAAGCATGTTAATGGATGATACACTAGACTATATGTGCTGAGTTACCAGCTCAGTCATTCTCGCCTTGACTTATTAAAATAAAAATTAATTATAAAGATTACATAATATGTTCATAAAATTTTTATCATTAAAATATAGGTTTAGTTAACTTACATACTGCTACTCTAGGGTTGGATGCACTCACTCCCCATCTTATACTTATGTTGGTCTGTTAAAGTCTCTGGCACTGACCATAGCTCACTCATATCCTTATTTCTCTATTCATGTTTTAGTAATAAAAAAAAACATAATTATTGACTTGGCAAATAAATTATACATTCAAATCATAAATGGTAAGTTAAATTACCTCATCATAATGATGTACGACAATAGATTTTGATCTATGTTAGTCATTCATCACCTTTTTCACCCTATTCTCTGTATTCCTCATAGGCAACTCGTACAAATTAAGAAATAATCATACAAAATTATTGCATTTAATAGTTATAACTAAAATACAATTTAAACATATAAAATAATCATATAAATTTATTAAACGTCATACTTACCTTGTAAGCATCGTTATCAAAGAAGTTTACATATCTTTGCTAAGTTTGAGATGAGATAAATTGCGACATGGAATGCCTAGCATAATCTAGGTTAAGCCCCTACTCTTGATTAGGCCCATGTTGGAAAAAGTTCCTGCTCAACCTATATTTCTAATCATTGTAAAGGTTGGCAACAGTTTGTATCAAACCACTAATTGCTTTTTCCTACTTAAGCTCAAAAAGACCTTGGAACTTGAAATAGGATTGCATTGGAAGACATTTAACTAATTTGTGAGTACTATATCCAATAATTTCAATGTCAAACATAAAACAATGAAGATAGGGCGAGATCGATACTTATGTAGACCTTCTACATGACTCTATCTTGCAACTATTAAGGCACCAATCTCCATGATTTATAGTAGGGCGGGATATGGGCTTAAATGATGTTACTTTTATTATGGGGGGAGATGGCTAGCATTCTCATCAATCATATGCCATGTACCAATTGTGTCAAATTGTATAGGCATCGATCTCCCTTCTCTTTCCATCTTTTCATGCAACTCGAGGGACCTATTTGGGCCCTTCTTTCTCGGAGCTATAACTTTGATGGATAAGAAAAAATGTTAGTACCATGAATTTATATGTAATAAATAATTAACTTAAGTATGAACATTAAAAAAATACTTAATTCCTCGCACTATGATGGAACACGTGTCAGCTAACATGAAAGGTCCTTTTCGGTGTCACCTCTATGGTGAAAGTAATAGGCTCATTCTTATACTCATTAGTTTCTTTATCATTATTATACTATAGAGGCCCTTCCTTTGTATAATCTTCAATCATTTTTATCTTTTAAATTGTCTTCATTGAGAAAGTTGTCCACTCCTTTTATAGTAAAACTATTATTCTTGGAAGATGAAATGATTCAAAGACCATTTTTCTGATCCTTTAAGTTTACTTAATGGAAATCTTCAAGATCAACTATGAGATTGAAATTGGAGGAGTTAATGTCCTACAAGAATGGCACGTCTTATGTATTGATATCATTATCGAGTAGATCCTATATGTCATGATGCATCACATTATGCACGACCCTCTAATTTGACCCATTGAAAAGATCCTTGATATAGAAGACTTGTTTTGCTTGGATTTAAGTATGTAAGGGTAATCTTTGTACCACTACTTATTGACAGATATACTTGTAATGTCCTTGTCAATGCAAAGTTTCTTCTTTATTGGATCAATGTCATACCATTTGCACTTGAATAAAGTTATATGGTATTTATTTAAATAAGTTAACTCTATAATGTCCTCTAATACATCGTAAAATATGTTACCATCAGTTCCCGAAATGGAAATGCCATTGTTCTATATTTTATGTTTCACATTCCGAGTTTTAGCCACAAAGTGCATTCCATTTATAACACATGTTGAGTACATTATAATGGTAAAATTAGGACTAAAAGCTAACAATAGTAGCCTTTTAGTGGTTTCCAGGGAATATTTCTATATAAATAGTACATATGTGAAAATAGCATTTCCATTAAGAGTTAAACTAGGAAAAAAGTATAAGCAAGGAATAATATTTACATAATTAGTATAAAAAAGTTAGAAAGAACAAGTCTTTACCTTAAAGTAAAACCATGGGGGAATCTTATTCTTTGTAATTGATCAATGTTTTTAGCACCACTTTGTTCAAGTTTTTGCCAGTGTTCACTACATAACATATGTATTTTAGTTTGTTATAATTAATTAGGATAAAAGTATGAATGGTTATAAAGACTTACTGGAGATACTTTTTAATCTAGGCATGGTTATTCAGGATATACCATATGACAATATCTCAATCTCTCCTGTCAAACTGAGAAATGGTCTTCTTTCTTATTGGTTAACATCGAGATCTAAATACTGATAATGCCTTTTTTATGTTTTTGGATGCTACATCTTGATTTTCAATAGGCTGATTAAATCTAGTTTCTACCTTTCTAAGTACATGGAATAAAACATTAATGCCTTATCAACAACATATCCTTTTATAATTAACCCTTAGGTTAAGCACAATTCCTAATATAATCCTTCAACTTTTTGATGTATCTCTTGTATGGGTACATTCATAAAAAACAAATGGGATCACCCTCTAATGCCTTGTTAGGTAAGTGCATCATTATGTGAACTATTATGTCAAAGAATGTCAGGTATATCCTTTCAAACTTACAATCTCTACATAATAACATGATAGTCATATGATTTCAACCCTTCAACTTCATATCATGATCGGTCACATTCTTCTTGAGATTTTCAACAAACCTATAAGGAAATTTCATATTTTTTTATAAATTAGCAAAACTGTCTTTGTTTGTCCTGATTGAGCATGTATGTAACATGTAGTTTGAAAAGTTAATCCTTCTCCTTATATAGATGTAGGTCTAGCCTTATATTCATGTCCACCAAATCTCATCTTGCATTGTCCTTTTCTTTTATTTTATACTTAGTGTCTAACAAGGTATCCAAAATATTGTTACATATTCTTTCCAACATGCATCATATTAATATTATGCCTCAGGTTTCTTGTTAACCAATACTAAAGGTCAAAATATATGCTTCTATTACTCTAATTAAGTTTATCAGCACCCTTCATTTGTTTTAGGCCACCAAACTAAGTATGTTTTCTAGAAAGTCCTTGGGCTATTTTACGTAGTTGTTCTATGATAATTTCATTGGTAAGAGGATGAGGAGGGGGCTCTCCTCTTTGACCTCCCACTAAACTTTTTTTTATTTCTTCATGCATGACTCTTCGAAAGCTAGCAATGATGACTAACATAGGCTATTTTTTCCTTAAATCAAATTAATAGAGTATCGTCATGGCATGTAGAGCATGTTTTTATAGCCTTATTTGCTCCATTAAAAAGATTGTTTCGTATAGGAAAATCATTTACAGTCCACAACAATGCTACTTATAGGTTAAACATCGTATTTATATTAACATGCTAAGTTTTAATGCTTTTCTTCCAAAGATGTTTCATCTCTTCTATAATTGATCTTAAAAAGACATCAATATCTTTGCCTGACAATTGTAGCCCTAGTATTAATAGAGTCAACATAAAAAAAAGACTAAGTCATATAAATCTATGGTGGCAAGTTATAGGTAGTCATCACCACTGGCCATATACTATAGGATAAATTTCTATCACTAAAAGGATTAAATCCGTTTACACTTAAACCTAACCAAACATTTTATGGGTTTGTGGAGAAATCGAGATGTTTTCTATCAAATTCTTATAAAGCTTCTCCATCAATAGGATATTGCATTATCCCATCCTTTATTGACCTTCCTATATGATGTTATATCATATCTTTTACAGTATGCCTTAACCCATACAATCACTTCAGCCAAAGAGTCAGTGAAAAATATTAAAGCATTTTTAGCACTTTTTTTCTTTTGTGTTTTTATCTATCCATCAGCTATCCCCACAAATTGGATAGTTATCCTCTACAGTATGTTCTTTTTAAAAAAGTTCATAATCATACTTGTACACATGGATTGAATTATACCCCAACCATAAGAGCCATTTCTTTAGAAGTGCCTCTTTCAACAACTTCCAAAGTGCATCAAATAACTTGTTAATCCACTTATATAGCACCTTTAAATGTATGAGTTTCACTAAAGAGTTCAAGGTTGAAAATGTTATGCATTTTGGATATAGTTCTATTTTCACTTGTTCAAAAAGGTCATCAGAATAGTTATAATTTGATCTAATGTCCCTTTAAATGCATCCTCATTCGCTTCTCCATTATCTTGAACTATTTCTTCAGTTACATGAGGATCGATAAAATCATATATAATGTTTATCATCTCATCTCTTCATCAGGAGATGGCCCTATCCCCACAAAAGTTAAACCATCCACCTTACCGTGATGTACCCAATTCATGCATAATAAATGAAATTCATTATCTATAATATGTGCCTCTAACATTGCCAATTTTTGAAAAAATAAGTTTATGTACTTCTTACATGGGCATCTCACCAAAACCCTTTTATCAACAAAGTTTTTAGCTCTCTCAATAAATGTCAATGCACCATTCCTATACTCTTTTGACAAGTGATCTCATAGATGTATGTTGCTTTTATTTATATACATCGTATAATTGAACAAGAAGAAGACAATTTCTCATAGAATTAAGTATTATGATCAATATTTGTTATATGCCTTAAATCCACCATATCATTGCAATTCTAAAGGGTAAAGACTTATCCCATTCAAGATATTTCTATAGTTATGATTGTATCGATTTATCTATGCTGATCAGTTCTTACATGTAAAAATTTCGGTAGCATCTCCCTATAGTTCTTCAATTGCAGAAACTATGCATTGGTATAGGTCACACTTGGAGAATAGTGAGGATGCTAAAAAATTTCTATAATGTTAAATGAGAACTAAATAAATTATTAATAATAACTACAAAACATGTTTTAAACTACCTAACTTTGTGGGACAATTCATGGATTGGTTAGCCTATAAAGATTAACTAACCCTTGAACGGATTTAAACTTAAAGTATAAATGCAATTCTATTTATAATTATCATAGAAGTATATTTATAATAATTTTATACTTACATTATGATTCCATTCTACAATTATTTAAGTGTATTGTTATTTGCATTAATTTTTTAAATATCCATATAAATTATTACATTAACATTTTAGAATTAGAAATTATATCTTTGAACCTATTTTACTACATTCATAAAATATACAGTTAGAATCTCTTAATTAGATGTATATTTTATAAATACCGATAAATTTTCAAGTGTTCAATATTTTCAATTTTTTATTATTATATAATTGTTAAATTGACATGAATTATATTTTATATAAGAATTTTTAATGATATAAAAATTTAAAATTTTTCAATCTTTTATAAATCCTTATTTATATCATCATAATATTTTTATCAAACACATTTGTAAGATTTAAAATTTTTTTATACATTTTTATTAAAATATAGTTACCTAGTTATATTTTTTAATAATTAATTATATATTTAAAATTCTATTCTCTTGCCAATGAGGATTATGCAAAATATATCAATATAATCATTATATTTTTATGTGATATCTTTATGATTTTTGAATTTTTTAGAATATATAATCATATGTAATCTTATTGTTACTTTTTTGTATATAATTTGCATGTATTTTTTAGTTCTTATTATTTATTTATATAATGTCTAATGTTATTGTTGAATATATAAAAAAATTAATTTTTCAATCATTTAAAATTTCTTATTGATATATTTAATGCATAATTATTCAAATGTATTGCCATGATTTTAATTTTATATTTACACATTTTCATTAACATATACTTTTTTTAATTTATATTAATCCAAATGTGACTATATATTTAAAATTTTATGTTCATATAAAAATATTTTTTTCAAATATATTTATGTAGTTGTTATATTTTTATAAGGCATATCTATATTTATATAATCATTATTATTATTTACTCCTATAATATCTAATTTTATTGTTAATTGTACAGAGATATTGAATTTTCAAATCCATTTAAATGATTTATTTATATATTTAATATTTTTATGTCTTCTATTTGTAATATCTCAATAGTTTTTTACTTATTTAATATATGATTTTATCTTTTTCATATATAAATATTCTAAATCTTAAAAATTTTCACAATATCTTGTTTATATATTCATCATATTTTCATTAAATGTATTTATAACATTTGAATTTTTTGTTATACATTTTTATTAAAATGTTTTTATTAAGTTATATTGAAAAATTTTAATTGTATACTAAAATGTTTATTTTCATATCAATATATTTTTTTAAATATATTTATATAATCATTCTAGTTTCATACTTCACATTTTAATTTTTATTACATTATTTCAATTTTACAAGTAAAATGCAACTAAAAATGTTATAATTTAAACTATACTCTAAACTCTAAAATTTATAAACAAAATCTTATAACAACTTCATCTCATATCAACTTAACTAAATATTTCATACACATATCATATTATATAAAATTATAATTTTACCCACTAACATAACAACAACAAAATTTAAATTCATCAATTGCACATTGAAATAAAATTACATAAATACATTTAATGTCTATAATATATAAAATCAAATGGAATTTACTTCATATCAAAATAATCATATCATCAAACTAAATTGACACATTTCATATTAATCATCTCATAAATTAATACTCAAATACAATGCAATAAAATTTAATTCATATATCTCAATGGAATAAATTTAGTGATCAAATGGAGATCAAACAACAAACACCAACACCAACTAATAGCAATAAAACTAACAATGCAAAAAAATATAAATAACAAAATACACTACACTATAAAAAATTAATAAAACTTATATAAAAAAAACTTACTTCCTATTTCCACTGTGCTATGCCTCTTCCTCTTTGCATGAATAAGATTGAAATGGCGTTGAGGGTATTTATAAGTAAACCCTTTCAATGATGACACAATTTTCAATTGTCATTAAAAAGTCGTTAGTAAAAAATTCAAGATTTTTAGCGATGACACTATCATCGGTAAAAAGTTTTCCAATTTTCAACAGTGATAATTGTTATGGTGAAAATATGTAGCATAATTTCCTGAGCTATTGTTACCAATGACATTGTTGTTAGTAAAAATTCTAGACTTTCAATGATAGTAAAGTTGTCACAATTTGCCACTCAAATTGGATGTCAAATTTCATCGTTTTTATCAACGATAGTTATTGTCGTTGAAAATTAAATTTTCTTGCCAAAATTTTTTTCTCACTTTCATTGATGACTTTGTCATCATTATTAGTTTTGACCTAATTTTGTATATGAAAAATTCGCATCCATAGAATTTTGATGTCTTATTGACCACCATGTTGTTAGTAAAAGTTTTATGATGTATAAATGATGATTGAATTTTTATTGTTCCTAAAAGTGTTATCGGTGACACTCTTATTTCTTATTGTAAAGTTGAAATAGTTTTATTTTTATCCGTGACTGCATCTTATGAAAAAGAAAAAGAAAAAGAAAATAAAAAAAAGAAAGAAGAAGCAGTTGCATAACTGCAGCAACAACCTTGCCAGGTTAAACTTGATAAGACCGACTTTGACATATAATTGAAGTTTTCCTCATCCTCAAAAGTCAGTCAAATGTAATACACCGCTGATTTTGTTGAAGCGTTGTGGTTGCTTTATCTAAGATGAGGTCAAATTTTGATCGAAGTAAGTTATTTTTTTCTTAATATTTTAAGACTATTATCGTTACCTTGAAGAATTTATTAGGTCATTGTCGGTCTCTATTATTCAATCATGTTCAAGATAACGATCAATCACGTTAATTTGAATTAAAATAACTAATATTAATATTATAAATAAATGAAATATTGTCAATGCCCTTATGATTGGGGACCCTCCATTCCATTTGCCGTGGATGCTTATCATCTACACAACTAATTATTCATTGAGATGAGATGACGGGTGCTCTTGTATTTTGTCTAATGTCTTAAAATAAGATATGACTCGTAGCAATGCACATACGTAACAGCCTATCTTTTCTCTATTATATTTGTCAGCTTGTAGTTGTTGTGTTCTTTTCCTCAATTTTGGTTTTAATGAACTATATATTTTAAATTTTATGCTACAAATTTTGTTTAATCACAAGAGACTAGCTACTTATAATATATTATACAATATTGAGCTCAACTTCAAGATATAACAAAAAGAAATTTAAGAATTCTTTTTAATAAAAGAAGTGGAAAGTTATTTAACATATATTATAAAATATTAAATTCAAATTCAAGGGGCATTTACTTTGAAATTAGTTTGAAGAACCAATTGTTGAGATATTATAATTTGAGCAAACATAATATTTAAATTCTTATTTATAAATTTGATAATTATTATATTTATTAAATTTTATGATTATTATTGTTGATCTTCATTTTTATTTTTTATATTTACTTATAGTGTTAAAGTGAATGAAAAATATTGAAGTTAGTTATTAAATCTCACCTAAGTAATGTTGAAAACAAGCTTCTTTTTTGTTACATTATTTTTTTACAATTGATTTTAGGGTTATATGCAAAGAGAGAGACGAATAATTATAGTAAAAATAAAAATAAGGAATAATAAAATTAATTGTAAAATTTAAAAAATATAATAATTATTCTCTTTACAAATGAAAAATTAAATATTATATTTATCCTTATAATTCACTTTTTCTTCACTTTTTTTCATTTTCAATTTTTTTTTATAATATGAATAGCAAGTTAGTTAATCCACATGCAGTACCGATCCTCAAAAGTCAATCAAATCTAATGCACCACTGATATTGTTGGAGAGTTGAACGGGGTTTATCTGAGATTAGGTCAAATCAGGGGCGGAGAGTTCGGATGGAGGTCCGTAGAGCACTAAAATAATGCTTTAACAATTATTCTTAATTTAATTTCATATTTGAAATTATCACATAATCATTAATCCAATATTAATCATGTTGAATATATATATATATATATAAGAAATTATTAGCCGATTCTTCAAAATCTTCATTAAAATTAATGTTCTTTTTATAATTATTGTAGCCACACATAAAATTAAAGTTATACTATAATTAAGATTTTTAAATTTTCATTTGGAAGGAATAAAAACATACAGAATTAATATTATTATTCTTATTAATTTTGAACGCATTCATCACATATATTATTTTAGTTATTATTTTTCTCGATAATCATAATAAGAAATAAAAAGTAAAAAAAAAAAAGGATATAAACGAACCGGATTGAAAAAAGTGAAGCCCTATGACGAATGATTAATTTTAGGCTTCAAGTGTTAGTTAAGAAATAATTAATTTGTATCTCAATATTTCAATGGGGTACTTTAAATAATATATATAATAGTACATGAGATTTAATGAGGCACGTATTTGTGTTAATATTTAAAGTGCCTCTACATACATACATACATACATACATACGTACATACATATGTATGTATGTATGTATGTAGAGGCACTTTAAATAACATTTACGGTAGTTGAAATTTTGACAAAAGAAATCAAACCCTTTCTTAATTTGAATTTTCCAAAACTATTGTCCTCCACTTAAAGAATTTACTCAGTCCTCGTCTGTCTGTATTATTCTATCATATTCAAGATAACAACCAATTATGTTAATTCAAATTTCAACTTAATTAATATTATAATTAAACAAAATTTTGTTAATGAAACCATTTCTAAATATTGGTTTGTTGCCGATGTTTAGAAATGATTAAGATTGGCTCGTAAAATTCGCAACAAACTAATTGCATGGCTTCTTGATAGAAGAACCTAGCAATAGGCAGTATGTAAGCATAACTCACGAGTCCCCAAGTTTGGTTCTGCACAAAATATAATTTACAACACGAATATACCATCATCAAGTATTATTGAGAACTTGGAAGCATCTAGTGGGCAACCAACAAGAATTCATCAACATTCAAATTCAAGTGGCAATGATAGGAGGTAGGCTTTCGCTTTCTTACTTATATTGATGCTTTATTAAGATATAATAATGTATTATGTATATTTGTAGATTAATTTAATAGTTGGTATTAAAGTAACATTGCCTTTTCCTTGCTATCGGTCACATGAAAAAATAAAGGATAGTGTTTAATTCGAATCTTATTTACGTACTGATTTTTCATGTTTTGAGACTAGAAATAGATAACCCATGAAATGATGATAGATTTAGGCTTGAAAAATTGTGAAAACCGTGTTAAAAAACGCATGAAAGCATAAAACTTCCAATTTCTAGTATTTGAGTCTATAATTGGTTTATTTATCAGGTCGAGCAAGAGGTCAGGGATGACCACTCCTCTAGTTTTGCTGAAATGCATCGTTTTGCTCACTGAAAATGGCATTATTTCATTTAAAGACTTTTGGGCTTTGTTGGGTTGTTATTTTTCTTAGCCTTTTACCTTTCAATGAAAAAAAAAAAAAAAGAAACTCCTTAAAGTGTTGCATGTAGGTTTTGAACAGCTATTTTAAGCTAGCATAAGGTCGCATTAGCCACTATTTCTACATGTGATTCTTATCACAAATGACCACAGATTTAATAAATAAAGATTTTCAGTTAAGATTTTATTTTTTCCAGTTTTTTAATTTTTGAATATTATTGAATTATAATAATAATATGGGGTCACATAATTTATGCCTAATATTTAGATATTATTTTAGGCATTACCTTAGCATATTTGGATTAAATTAATTAGTAGGATTTAATTAATTAATCACATTTAATTTGGTTGATTAATTAATTATTTAATTCTCATTATGATAAAAATTATTTATATATAAAATATTTTTTCTTATAATAAATTAAAACTAGATGTCATTTAATTAGTATAATTTAGTTTAATTAGAGTTAAGCTACAACACCTCTAATTATTCTAAAATTATACATTAAGTATTATAATCATTTGAGGTAAATTGGCATCAAATTGTAATTAATCATATTTAATATGATAATTATTATCCCATAGGAATATTATCATATTTAATATGATTAATTAAGGTGGGATAGTAAATTTTCCTTTGCCTTAATCTACCCATAAGAATTAAAGGATATAATTTACTAGTTTCACCAATTTTGTACATAAGCCTAATTAAATAAAACTAAGCCCATAAGTAGTTTTATTTTACTACTAAGACTATGTTTGATAGATATATTTTGCATTGGTAAGACATATCATATGGAATATTTAATTGCCTCATATTATTAACATAGCATGTAAATTTTATATAGCTTTTCAACCTTTGAATATCTCTGATTTCTAAGTTCCTGAATTGATTAGTGAGAAGATTCTTCTCTAATTAAGGTGGATGGATGTTGATGATGCAATTAGAAAAGATGAATATCTTAAACCCACAGACAGTAGGAGTGCATCTGAAATAGCACTTTATGAGTGCTAGGAGTGATCAAATCACCTTAGCATGATGTATATCAAAATTAAGATATCTACTAGCGTTCGTAATTCTATTAGAGAGCATTAGAATATTCAAAGTTTGCTCAAAGCTATTGATGAACAATTTGAAACCTCAGACAAGGCTTTGGCAAGTACCCTAATGACGAGGTTATCATCCATAAAGCTTACTAGCATAACAGGTGTGTGAGAATACATCATACAAATGAGGGACATAGTAACTTATTTAAAAAAACTTGAGGTTGAGATGTCTGAATCCTTCCTTATGCACTATATCCTGAACTCTCTGTCATCTCAGTATGGTTCTTTCAAAATTTCTTATAGCACATATAAGAAGAAATGGATAATCAATGAACTTCTGTCCATGTGTGTAAATGAAAAGGGGAGGTTTATTGTAGAAATGAGAGAAAGTGCACGTATGACAACACAAGAAAAGAACAACAAGCAAGCCGAGCTAAGCTAAAAGGAAAGGGAAATACACTCATTCAAGTTAACATAAAGAAAGAGTCCAAGTGTTTCTTTTGTAAGAAGATATGACGTAAGAAGATATGACATATGAAGAAGAATTGCAACAAATTTAAAAGCTAGCTTGAAAAGAAACATATCTCAATCTCACACTTTTGTTATGAATCTAATATGGTAAATGGTAGTAGTAACACATAGTGGATTGATTCTAGTTCTACAATCTATATCTTTAATACCTTGCAAAGCTTTCTAAACCAAAGGAAGTCAGTGGAAGTGAGCAGTACATCTATTTAGGCAACAATATGGGTTCACTAGTTGAAACTATAGGAACTTGTAGATTGGTTTTAGATATTGGCTTTAATTTGATCTCGGAAAGGACCTTTTATGTACTAAGTTTCTTTAGAAACTTAATTTCTATTTCAAAACTTTTGCCATTTCGATATTCTTATGAATTTTCAAATAATATGTTTAAGTTATTTTATAAATCTAATCTTGTTAGAAATGGTATAATTTTTTATGGTTCTTTCCAAATTAAATTACAAGACAGTATACCTAGTGATTCAATGTATATTTCTAGTAGCATAGGTATTAATAGATGTGTTACTAATGAAGGTTCCTCTATATTATGGCACCGTAGGCTAGGTTATATCTTAATAGAGAGGGTGAAAAGAATAGTAAAACATGGAATACTTAATACACTTGATTTTATTGGCTTTAATACTTGTATAGATTACATTAAGGGAAAGTAAACTAATAAGACTAAGAAGGGTGCCAATAGGGGTACTACTATTTTAGAAATCATACGTACAAACATTTGTAGTCCAGATTTAGACTCTAGTAGTCAGAAATACATTATCACCTTTATTAATAATTATTCATGATATATGTATCTCTATATGTTAAATAATAAGAATAAGGCACTTGTTGCCTTTAAAGTGTTTAAGGTAGAAGTAGAAAAATAATGTGATAAACAAATTAAGATAATGAGATCAGATAAAGGTGGTGAGTATTATGATAGATACATTGAAGATGGACAAGCATCAAGTCCATTTGCTAGATTTCTTCAAGAGTATGAGATTGTTGCCTAATATATCATGCTTTGGTATCTGAACCAAAATGGTGTAGCTAAAAGAAGAAATCAAACACTAATAGATATGGTATGAAGCATGCTTAGTAACTCTAAACTTCCTAAGTTCTTGTGGACTAAAGCCTTTAAGACGGTTGTGTACATTCTTAATCGAGTTCCAACTAAGGTTGTTGAAAAGATGCCATTTAAGTTGTTTAAGGGTTGGAAATCAAGTTTAAGACATATGCACATTTAGAGATACCCATTTGAGGTCAGGGTTTACAATCCATAAAAAAGAAGCTGGATCGTATGACTATAAGTAGCTACTTCATTGGATATGCTAAAAGGTCCAAAGGATATAGATTTTATTATCCATTTTATAGTGTTAGGATTATGGAATCAAGAAATGTAAAATTTCTTAAGAATGACTTGATTAGTGAAAATGATCAAACTTAGCATTTAGATACTAAACTTGATTATTTTGATTCTCAGGCTTCCACATCAAGTGATAAGTTAGTTGTGATGCATGCCCCTTAGGTACCAATGGGTTTTGAACAGACAATCATTGAGGATCCATAACCAGTTGGCCATGACCAAATTGATCCGGTTCTTAAGCAATCACCATGACTGTTGAGCAACTAGTTAAGGAACACATTCCTTAAGAAGATGCTAATCCAACATTAAAAAGAACAACTAGGCAAAGGAGGTTAGCAATTCCTAGTGACTATACTATATACCTACAAGAGTCTAACTATAATATAGGAGCTGAAAATGATCCTAAGATGTTTTCACAAGCCATCAGCTACAGAGAATCCAGATTATTGTACAATGATATAAAAGAAGAGATGGATTCCATGGCATCAATGGATTTTGGGATCTTGTTGAGTTGCCTAGTGTTTCAAAGGCCATTGGATGTAAATGAGTCTATAAGATGAAAAAGGACTCATTAAGCAACATCGAAAGATATAAGGCAAGACTCATGGTTATAGGATTCACTTAAAAGGAACGAATCAATTACATAGAGACATTTTCTCCTGTATCTAAGAAAGATTCCTTCCATGTGATAATAGCATTGATTGCCCAATTTGACCTAGAACTGCATTAGATGGATGTGAAAATAGCATTCCTCAATGGAGATCTAGAGGAAGAGATATATATGAAATAACCTGAAGGATTCTCCTCTAGTGCTGATGAGCATTTGGTATGCAAGCTTAAGAAATTCATATATGGATTGAAACAAACCTCTCACCGATGGTATCTTAAGTCCCATGATGTTATTTCTTCCCTTGGATTTGTGAAAAATATCATGGATTAGTGTATATACTAGAAGGTCAGTGGGAGTAAAATCTGTTTCCTTGTATTGTATATGGATGATATACTACTTGTAGCCAATGATAAGGGGTTGCTATATGAAGTGAAATAATTTCTCTCTAAGAATTTTGACATAAAGGATATGGGTGAGGCATCTTATGTAATTAGTATTAAAATCCATAGTGACAGAACTCAATGCATTTTGAATCTATCACAAGAAACTTATATAAATAAGGTCTTAGAGAGATTTTGAATGAAGAACTGCTCACCAAGTGTAGCACCTATTGTGAAGGGTAACAAGTTCAATTTGAATTAGTACCTGAAAAATGATCTAGAAAGGGAACAAATGCAAAACATTCCATATGCTTTAGCTGTTGGAAGCCTTTTGTATGCTCAGGTTTGTATAAAACCCGACATTGCATTCGTAGTTAGAATGTTAAGGAGATATCAAAGTAATCCAGGAATGGATCATTAGAGAGTTGTAAAGAAAGTGATGACGTATCTTAATGGTATCAAATATTACATGCTTATGTACAAACGGACTGGAAATCTTGAGGTAGTTAGCTACTCAGACTCAGATTTTGTTGGATGCGTTGATTCGCAGAAATCAACATCAAGATATATTTTTATGTTCGCTGGCGAAGCTATGTCTTGGAGGAGCATGAAGCAAACATTAATTGCTACTTCTACCATAGAAGCTGACTTTGTATTTTGTTTTAAGGCAACTTGGCATGATGTATGGCTAAAAAACTTTATTTTTGGGCTTAAAATTGTGGATTCAATTTCTAGGCCATTAAGGATTTATTATGACAACTTAGTTGTAATTTTCTGGCTAAGAATGATAAAAGTGAAAGTTGAAGCAAACACATCGACATTAAGTACTTAATCATTCAGGAACATGTCAAGGAAAATAAAGTCACCATTATACATATTAGCATTAAATTAATGATAGTAGATCCTTTAACAAAAGGCATGCTACCTTCAACGTTTAAGGATCATGTATTAAGGATGAGACATGGTACCATATTAAGTTTTTTTATGTATATATACATATTTGTAATAAAACTCTTATTTAGTTTAAGTTATTTTTCTTATTTTAATATATACATTTGTGTTTAGAAGAAAACAACATTAAGAGAACTAAGAATAAATATAAGACTTATTCATTAATTTTTGGTGGATTAAGAAAGTAAAATGTATCGTGATACATGAGAAGTAATACTCACATATAGAAGATTTATCACTATGATCTACACATTGAGTTTTCTCTTCTTTGGAGTATATTTGATTTTACTAACTAAATGAGAGAATGAAATTGTCTTTGAATATTGATTTGTTGCCACCGTTTAGAAACGGTTAAGAGTGGCTTGTAAAATTTGCAACAAACTGATTGCATGATTTTTTGATGGGAGAACCTAGCAACAAGTAGTATATATGCATAACCCATGGGTCCCTAGATTTGGTTCTGTGCAAAATACAATTTACAACATGAATACACCATTATCAAACATTACTGAGAACCTAGAAGTATCTAGTGGGTGATCAATAAGAATTCATCAACATTTCAATTCAAGTAGCAATGGTAGGAGGTAGACTTCCACTTTTTAACTTATATTGATGCTTCAGTAGGAAATAATAATGTATGATGTATATCCACAAATTAATCTAATCGTCAGTGCATTTATGATTGTTGACCCTCCATTTCCATTTGCAGTTTGGATGCTTATTATCTACAAAACTTATTCGTTGAAATGAGATGACAAGTGCTTTTGTATTTTGTTTTATGTCTTAAAATAAGAAATGACTCATAGCGATGTGCATGCATAAGTACTTATCTTTTCTCCCTTATTGTCATTTGTTAGGGTTGTTGTTAGGACTAATCATTTTAAGATTAAAATTGATTAAATACATTCATCTTAACTGATCGAATGCAATCAAAATGTTATCAACCGATGCCGACCGTTCCTAAGGGTAGAACCAGTCTTTAACTGTAGAGCACGGGTCTCTAAAACTTTCGAACCAGCACCGGCGGTTTAAAATCGTAACATCTTTCAGTGACAGATCAACCTTAAAATGAGTTATTTATTAAGTAAAATGCAGCGGCAAAATTTGAAAAAAAAAAAAAAAAGAAGAGATGAGAGCAAATGAGATTTACAGAGTAAATTTTACATAAAAAAAAAAATCATATACAATCTTGAATAGAAATATGTAAGAACTCTTTTCAAATGAGCCTGTTCATTTGGATCTTATTCGAACAAACATAACAAATCTTCCATAAAATGAATTTGCCTGGGAGTTAGAAATTTAAAAAGTGCACCTTAAATTTAAACACTACTAGAAAAAACCTTTTTAACCAGGGAAATTAGCGAGGAAAACTAGTCCCTTGCTAATTTAAGCAATTAGGGAGGAAATTTAAAAAAATTAATTTTTTGGAAAAGGTTTCGCAAAGCATTTTGTGAGGGATTCGGTCATCACTGAATTTTAGCAAGGGACAAGTCACTCGCCAAATGCCTCACTATTAATTTCAATAATGAGTTAATTTCCCAGAATTGTTTTGGCGAACTTTTAGTCCATTTATCAAGGATTGGGTTTCATTTTTTAAATTTTAGTGAGGAACAAGTCCGTCGCTGATCCCCTCGCAAATTGTTATGAAAAATTTAAACCCCGGGCCACGTTTTAGCCCGTCGTTTGGAGATAAAAAAATCCCCAAAATTGCGTCTGAAGATAAGGAAGGTTGTGTGACTTAATTTGATGGAAGCCACCAGTTTCTGACGATTCCGACTACATTTAGGCGGTGGAGCTAAGGCGGCTGCGGTGATAGCGAGGGGAGCTCCGGTGAGCATAAAAATCCCATTTTTCTTCGAATTTTTTTGGCTTGTAGTTGTAGGAAGTTGCTGATTTTTTGGTTTGACTGCTGGCTAATTTGTGAAAAATTTTAGGCCTCTTTGGTGTTATATCACATTGAATTTTTCGTTTGAATATTGGGTTTTGACAAAATTCCCTTCCTTTTTTATTTTTTATTTTATTTTTTTATTATTTTTTTGTCTTTGGTGGTGACCGGGTGTTTGGGCTCTATTCTTGCATTGCTACTGCTAGATTTTTTTTCCTTTTTTTTTTTTTTTTGGGGGGGGGGGGGGGGGAGTGCTGTAACGGTTGCATCATGAGCAACATTTTAGCAAGGTCTCAGTATGTTTCAATGCCGAGTGTATGTGTTTTGGTGGATGAATTTTTCTTTTCATTAGTGATTTTTTTTTCTGAACCAGTTTCGTTTTTTTTTTTTTTTTATGTCGCCTTTCAGTTCGCCAGGTTGACCAAGAGTTGTTGAGTATGATACAAGGAGCGAAGGATTGGCAATGAATGCAACACAAATTTATTTGTACCTTTTATTCTCCTTTTTTTTACTACTCTATCCTAATAAAATTGTTCATATACCCGCGGGATCTCAACAGAAAAAAAAAAAAGACACTCTAGCAAAGTTGCAACTATTTGATTTATTAGCCTATGCCCAGCTGCTTCAGTTTCCTCATCATCTACACAGCTTGCTACCAGTACTCACTTAGCTAATAAGTAAAAGCCAATTTCCATCAAGGTGGCTAAATATTGCAGCAACTTATAGACGCTGAATAACAAACACTATATTCCCGGACTTTGCAATTATCTTTTATTGCATTCCTAAAGTCTTAAACATAGAGAAAACATATAATGGTCTCAATACTCTTTTGATATTGTGGTGTGTTTTATTTCTTTTCCAATGTCTTGTATATGTCTTTTATATATGAATATTACAATTCAACTACAGAACATCTACTGTCTTATACCATTTTTTCCTTTGAGTTCTCAAACCTTATTGTATACTTTGATATATGATATTAGAAAATACTCCATTAGAAGCAACAAGATATTAGAAAATAATATACTCATTTCATGTCACACTTGGATTGAAGTTTATATTAAAGTCAAGTTTATATTGCTTTCTTAACTTTACTAAATGTCCATTTTTCTAAATGTTCATTTTTGTTTGCTAGCATATATGCATTGTTGTATGCTTTTTTCAATGAAAAAGACAGGCTTCTTGCTCCCCTATTTCCTGCTTTATTTTGTTAGTTGTTGCTTTATTTTGTTTCCATTTTACTTTTTCTAGTTGATTTTCATTTCTCTCTACTCTATATCTATTCCGCTTTGAAGATACGAATCTAAACACCCTCTTGAAATCATGATTTTGCATATAATGTTATCTCCTTTTTTTAATCAAACATACAAAATTAAAAGAATTTTAAATGCAAAACATACACGTACTTAAACAATAACCAATAAACACACATCTAGAAAAATAAGAATTTAAGCATACCATATGAAGATAACCCCTAAAGCCAATATATTTTATATTTTCAATCGCCTATAGAATTCAAATTATTTGACAAGATGACCTATAAAACTCAACTACGCTAGCTTGCTCTTCAAAACACACTTTATATAGGTTTGCAACAGAATAATGGCTACTATGTAGCAAATATGACACGGTTATCCACTAAATATAGGTGTCAGAGTTGCAAGTCCTCTATTTTTAACAATAGAGAACAAGCTTGTGTCACACATAACTATGTCTTTTTGTTTCATCAGTAAAAGGTAATAACCTTATTTGACAAGCATAATTGAATACAGTTTTGTTTGTTTCTATATATCTATTCTTCAGAGTAGTTAGGTAATAGGATATATAGTGTCCAATTGAATATGGTTTTGTTTTGTTTTCCATTGCTTGCATTTTTTCTATTAGGTTAGGATTATTTTTATATTGTGTGTATAGGGTCCATTACGAATTGGGTACTATTTGGATGCTAGAATATGAAATACCATGTTCAAATCATTAGCCTTTCTATAAGTGGTTCAATGCTTCGTTAAGAGATTAGGTGATTATTGTCGATTCCATTCCCAATTTTGCATGTCTTGTCTAATTCCATTGAGCTTGCTTTTTGTTTCTCTTTATTCCAAATGCTTTAGCAATCTTTGCTAGGGTAATGTAGGCATGGAGACATTAGAGAATGGTTGGATGTACACTAAACAATCACAAGGAGAAAAATGTTTGAGTCATGACTTCATAGATAGTATTGATGCATTTGTTAAATTTGCTCAATCACTATTGGACCTTCTATGAAAAGCCATATCTAGCATCCATGCCTTTTTTATCACCACAAATCATATAAATTTTAGCACAAATGAAGGACCTTGTAATCCTTACCCAACAATGGTCATTAAAGTAGTTGGATTTGATTTCAACCATAATTTTGATTAAAGTGATGATTATGAATGTGTCACGCCAAGCATTAATGAAGATCCCTCAAAAATAGATGTTGAAAGGTTTTATGACCTATTGAGAATTATGGAAAAGTCATCATATGAGGGTTGTAAAACTCACAATCCTTTGCTAGTAACATCCTGGATATTAAACATCAAGTTTGAATTTAACTTGAGTATAAACTATTTTAATTGAATTCTAAAAGCACTAACTGAGTTTATACCCAATGATGCTCATCTATCCAAATATTTTTACAAGACAAATCAATGGTTCATAAGCTTGAATTGGGATATGAGAGGATAAATATTTGTGAGAATGGATGCATGATTTACTATGAAGAGATAAAGGAAAAAATAAGTTTTCAACTTATCACCACTCCCAATATAAGCCAAGCAAGAATAATGGTTAGAGATAGAAGGGTATGCTATATAAGGTTCTGTACCACCTCTCATTAACCCTAAGGTTGCAAATACCATACACGTCCTTAAAAACTACAAAACATATAACATGGCATAATTAAACTTATCATAGGCTAGGGATTATGGTCCATCATATGATTGAGAGGTATGAAAATCTTTTGATAAGAGCCATCCTTCTTTTGCCATAGAGCCTTGGAATGTTAGGATTAGCCTTTCATCAAATGGTTTTGCTCCATATGGGCAAGCTACACATCCTTATTCATGTTGTCTATCATCATCAACCATTTTAACTTGCCATCTTAGTTGTGTATGAAAAATGAAAACATGTTTCTAACTCTTATTTTTCTTAGCTTAAAAAGTCCTAGTCAAAATATTAACTTGTATTTGCAACCTCTAATAGATGAGTTAAAAGAGTTATTGGAAATTAGAGTTCATACATATGATTCCTTCAAGAAACAAAACTTTCAAATATGGGTTACTTTAATATGGAAAATAAATGATTTTCTTGCTTATAATATGTTATCAAGGTGGAGTACTTATGATGTTTTAGTTTGTCCTATATATATGGAGTTATCCAAAGCATCCTACCTAAAGGAAGGGAGAAAGCAAGCTTTCTTTTGATGTCACTAGCATGCTTTGGATAGAAATCATCCTTTTAAAAAGGACAAGGAATCCTTAAATGAAAATTTGAGAAATCCATTCTACTACAAAGGTTGAGTGGGATAGATATTTGGGAAAGAATCTTCAACTTGATAAAGGTTAGTGACAAGGGAATGGACAAGTTACCTAAATTTGAGGAGGAACACAACTAGATAAAGAATAGTGTATTCTGGGACTTGCTTTATTGGAATATATAGTTAAAAAGGCATAATATTGATGTAATGCACATTAAGAAAAATGTGTTTGGCAATATATTCAATACTATAATGGATGTGAATGGGAAAATCTAGTCTTATCCAAGTTTAGAGTTGAAAAAGTTAGATAATGGCAAAATTGTAAAACCATTTACATTGATAAAGGGACAAAAAAGACTAGTATGTGAATAGGTGAAAAATTATGTCTTCTAGATGCATATTGCTAAAATTTATTCAAATGTATTAATGTGCAAGAATGTAAGCTATTATGAATGAAAAGTCATGATTATTATGTGTTTATAAAAAGACTTCTTCTAATAGCATTGAGGGATATATAAGATTGCTTTAATTGAAATAAACTTATTTTTTAAAGATGTATGCTCTTTTGTCCTAAAGGTTTATCAAGCAAAGAAAATGGAAGCTAACATTATTGTCACATTGTACAAGTTAGAAAATATATTTCCATTTAGTTTTTTTTTTTTTATATTGATGGAACACTTAACATGCATTTACATATGAGGCTAAAGCTAGTGGACCAGTGCAATATAAGTGAATGCACCTTTTTAAAAGGTAAACTTTAAATATTTTAAACATGTATTCTTTCCTCAGTTATATGTTTAGTGAAATGCTTAACGTCTATATAGCAAGTTTTTACATTACTTAAAGATAAAGGTCTACAACAAAACTTAAATGGAAAGATCAATTTATGAAGCTCATGTAATATAGGAGATCTTAACATTATATTCTTTCTACTTCAAATCTCGTGTTTGAATGAAGTTGAATATTATGCAACAGAATGATGAAAAAAATGAAGTTGATGATTTGAATGGAGCTCTCTTTATTTTTCTTTACCGAAGATGAGAAGTTAGGAAGGAAAAAAAATTAAGATACTTAGTCAAATTCACATCCTAGTTAAAAGTTTATTAAAGAATTAATTAATCATATTGAGGTTACTAAAACAATCCATGTCATAATTAATCATGTTAAGTTTATTAAAACAATCCATGTTACATCTTAGTTAAAAATCTATTAAGGAATTAATTAATCATGTTGAGGTTATTAAAACAATCTATGTCATAATTAATTTATTGGCATAATTTTCATCTTAGTTAGGTATCCAAACTACAATGCTTTTGATAGTTGGTTAAAAGATCTAATGCTTAATACAAGTCTAAATATTCACACATGGCCTTAATATTATGTAAATAGATATAGATTCCACACAATTGCTCATAAGGCAAACAAAGCTACAATGAATGGTGGAGTTTGTATAAAGGCCACTAACTATAATGATCTTGAAAGTGACTATTACGGTATCCTAAAGGAAATTATTGAGTTAGAATATCAAAATAGAATATCAAAATCCAAGTGTAAAATGGACAAGGGTTATTCTATTCAAATGTCAATGTTTTAATCTTCAACTAGGCCAAGGATATTAAGTTCATAATCAATATGGGATAATTAGAGTCCATAGCAAAAAAAGGTTTCAAAAGTATAAGTCGTTCATTTTAGCATAGTAGTCATAATATGTGTATTATATAGAATACTTTAGCCAAAATCCTAAGTTGCAAAGCAATGATAGAGTTGAGTGGTAGGTTGTTTGTAAAGTTAAAGCTAGAAGCACCATTGATACACTAGACAAAGCTTACCAGGAAGAGGAATTTACCCATTCTCCCTCCATAAACATAGATGACAACCTTGAAAACTTAGCACTCTAACACTAATGAAAGTCAAGAGTTATAACTAGATATGCTCCTTCATGTTTCCTCATATGGAATGATAATTCTAAAAAAGATATAAGAATGCCTAAATTAAAAGATAGCACAAAAAATGACAATGATGGCACTAGAGATGATGGTGGTGGTGGTGATGAATAGGCCAATAATAATATTCATTAATTAAGTATGCGTGTCAATTAAAACTTGGATAATTAATATTAACTTTTATATTGAATGGTTATGTAAGGTTGTATGCATGTTAATTTGAAATTTGATGGCTTAGATACTAAATATGCTATTAGAAATTGAATAATTAATATCATCTTTCATATTGAATACTTGTGCAAGATTGTATGCATTTCAATTTGAAATTTGATAACTTAGACATAAAATATGATATTAGAAGTTGGATAATTAATATTAACTTTCATATTGAATAGTCATATAAGGTTGTATGCATTTTAATTTGAAATTTACTATCTATTGTTGACTCATTGCCTCTTCTTTTGACATTAAATGATTGTGTATGCATTTTTTATTCTCTTAAAGTATGCAATTTTTGTTTGTTAACCCCATAATCATAATTGGGATTTTCTTTCTTTAATGACTTGTAGGAAATTATTACCTGAGGAAAAGGAGTGAGAATTAAAGGTGGAAAGAGCTTACCAATGGTTCAAGGGCAAAAGGAAAAGGCTCCCCAGGTGAAAAAGCAATGTTAATTGAGTACACATTAGGGAAATAAGTAATACAAATTCATAACCACCTCTACAAAGTGATCCCTAGGCAAATAAGGCCTTTACATAGCAATAGGCACATGGTTAGGGGTAAAAGAAAAAGTATAAGTATTAAATGAATTTAGTTTTATGCAATGAATATGTATTAACTTGATGATCGATATATACATGTCTTTGGTAGATTCTCTAATTCTCTAACTATGAGGAGAATTGTGAGAATAAATAAGTCATCATTCCATGGCCCTTGGATCATATGGGTTAGAGTGCTTAATAAGCAAGAGGATAAATGATTTGCTACATTCAAGGTTTAAGTTATCATGTGTTTATAATTTAAATTTTCATATTTTTATATCATTACCCCTAAACTTATCTCATATGTGCTTCAATTTTTTATTTCAATCTTGTAGAAAGAGTACCAATGGGATCCTAGCTAGAAGTTAAGGATTCAAAAAACATGGGGGATTAAATATGTAGAATGGTTATTTGACCTCCTATACAAAGCAAGGAAAACACATAGAAAGAAAGAAAAGGTCCCTAAATGGATAGGTGATCCAAATTGGTAAGCAATGTTTGATATGTGATGAATAGATGAGGGCTTCAAAAAAAATCTCCTAACAAAACTTTAAAAATAAAAATTCTAATTATGGTGGTCTTGAACCCTTATTGCATATAGAAAGTTCAATCCCAATAATTGAACATTATAGAAAGCAAGTGAGAAACACCCATTTTATTTTTATGATAACAGTTGAGCTACATGCCACTCTAGTTAATTTTTGCTATAATATGTTGCAAGAAAGCCTAACTAAGGTTAAGCTAACATTATCACAACTAATTTTGAAAACCCATAAAAATAATGAATAGTTTATTTAAAAAAAGTCTTAAATGACATAGGTTAGTCTATCATCCTTTTAAAATTTGTTTGATTTACAAATCCTAAAAGCCATGTTCATTCAAACCCATAAGTAATTTTATATATGATTCCTTTGTATCTAAACGACTTTCAGATAGTGTGTTAATTTTCAACATTATAAGATAGTTGTGAATTAATGCTAGATTACATAGGAATTAGTATGAATATTGACTTCTAAGTGTATATTATTTTATATAAAGTCAAAATATACTTAAAAGGTAAGGGGTCCCATCTATTTTGTTATTTCTTATTAACATATCCTTTTCTTTTCTTTACATAATAATGCCATTGGTTTCCATAAATTAGTTAATTACCACTATATTCAATTGTTCTTGTTAAACATGCATTTTTTTGGTGAATACATTTACTTTTATTTGTATAAAAGTTATTTGCTAATACCTATAGTTATTTGATTGGTAGGAAAAATATAATCAATTATATAAGGAGAAACTTGGAGAATCATAGAGGAGGAAAATGACTGAGTTAAGTAGACATTGCTAGAGATAACTAAGGAAGATGATGCTACATTATTTTACAAGGTAGTTAGTTAGTCTAAAAAAGGTAGGCTTTATAAGCTTAGATCACAAAGTGCAATTATAGCTACAAAGCAAGTAGGATCATCTGTTGCACTACGACAAAGTAACTAACCTCGGATTAGAGTTAAGGATATTGTTACGACTCTCTAGCTAAAGGCTATGATAGAGGAGATTATGGACCAATGGGTAGGTCAAGTAGTAAAATATTAAATTCAATATAAGTAACAAATTGTCCAATTGCGAGAATATGTTGCCTAATTCTTATCTACATTGTAAGATCTTACAAACACTTAAAGTTCTAATGCACCACCTTCTAACAATGATTCTTAAAATGCATGATTTAAGGTAAAAGGTTTAGGAATCCTAAATATATTTGTGTACTCATACTTAGGATGTGTGTAATCTTTTTTAACATTTATTTTGGATGATTAGGTTGTTTATGATGTTTGATGTCATAACTTGATTAACTATTATATATATAATTTCCTTAATTTCAATGGGTATTTTTAATGGTTTTAAGTATTTTTACATTGTTAAGTAGGCAAGGTGAAACAACGGTTTCCCTTAATTTGACTCATTTCAATTGCTCTTAAATAGGGGTCTTTGTTTGTTTCTTGTTTATTGATTATAGTATGAAAATAGAGGTGTTCTGTTTCAAACAAAATGCTCTTATTAACAAAGTAATAAATTAGTGAGGGAATTATTTAATGAGGAACTTTATGATTGATAAATTGCTTGTTAAAATTTTAGCAATAGACTTACCTAGAAATAATCCTTCCCCCAAAAAAAAGGAATTGGGATATAGAAGCATGTTATTTCTAAACTAATTTATTAGCAAGGACATTAATGATAGACAAAGTCCCTCATAAATTAATTAGTGAAGGAAACATCCTTCATTAATGTCTCACAATTTTGTTGAACAACAGCCTCCATTTTACATAATTAGTGATAGCTAAACTATTTTTAGTGAAGGATTATTTGCCATTGCTTAAATTAGTGAGGGAAAGTTATATTCATTGTAACCATTAGTAAGGCCACTTTTAATAAGGGATTAGCAAGAGATTGGGCCCCTCACTATTTTAAATTTAGCGATGGAAAATGGGATATTAGTAAGGGATTTGTCTTGCATCAATAACCTTTTTCTTGTTGTGAAAGATCTTAAAGAATGAGGGGGTAAAATCTTCAATCCCTAATATTAGATTATGAATGCATAACTGATGTTCTTACGGGAGATTAAGTGTTGTGTTTGTAATTAGGATTAATCATTGATTGATTGATAGTTTTTATTCCTTTTGTATGAGTGTTTGATTTAGAAAATTTTGATTCCCATTTTTTATTTTTTCTTAATGGAATTATTTTAACTAGAGTAATGCTAATTCCTAATTTTTCAAATAATTGAATTTCTTCATTTTGAATTTTATATTTATCATCTTTGATAATGATGATAATGATGATTATATTATTATTAAAATAAATAATTATTATAAAAATAAAAATAAAAATATAAAAATAAATATAAAAATAATTATAAATAAATAATGAAATTAAAAATAAAATAAAAACATTTAAACTAATAAGAATATTAAAATACTAGTTATTATCAAAATTAAAATAATAAATAATTGTTAAAATAATAATATTAGATAAAAGAGGATAAAAAGATAATAAAATAGTTTATAATAAAATAATTAATAATATTAATAAAGTAAAAATAATAAACATTAATAATGATTTAATAATAATAAAAGTAAAAAATAGATGGTCATATTAATAATAAAAATAATAAAATTATAAAAATAATAATAGTTAATAATAAAATTTATAATAATGAAATATATAGTTTTAAATAATAAAAAATTAATTTTCATCATTGTCAAAATATAATATTAATAAAATAGTAATAAGTAATAAAATAATAAATATAATAATTAATTTAATAAAAAAATTAATCCCTTCTTATACTTAATATTAATAAAGTGAATTAAATGAACTTGATTCATTATATTGTGTGAATCAAATAAAATGGATAATAATAATGTATTCATTTCCTTTTATCTTAGTTTTTTTTGCTAGTTTCTTTTCCTTTTCTTTGTAGAAGGAAATGGCCGAATTTGTGGAGTTAAAATTCTACACAAAAAGAAATAAAATCTTCTAATGCTTATATTTTTGCTATTTAGTAATATAATCATATATTTAAATTTTTGTGACCCAATATTTACACTTCCTTTTTAATTTATACTTTTTTTCTTTTTATTTCTTTAATTTCATTATGTAAATATTGTTTTCATGTCTACTTTATTACAATTTTTAATATTCACTCATATGAATTATATCGACTCAGATGCTAATATTATTTAGTAGTATAGATATAATACAATATGTTTTATTTTATTGTAAATGCATTTTAAGTAAGTTAAAGATTTAACTTAATTAAATAACTTTTTATAATTCTATTACTTTCAATTTGTTATATAATTTCACTTCTTTTTACTTGCTCTATTACCTAATTAAATTACTTATATGCTATATCTTTTTTTTTGTGCTCTCTATATTATATATTAGTGTGATATTTTTTACCTCTTATTATGATAAGTGTCATTCCTATAACTTTCAACATATCAATTTGTCATTTCTTTTGAATGGGCTAAGGTGAGGCATATTTACACAATCAATCTCTTTTTACACCAAAGTGAGTTACACTCTCATAATTAGTGCAAGGAATTGAATCACTAATTTAAATATGCTAATTCATATTAAATGTAAAGAACCAAATGCTCCTTTCATTTGTCTTTCCAATATTAAATCAATTTCCAATAAATCATAACTTTCAAGTTATTTTACTCTCACAAAAAACTCCTCAAATTATATTTATATTTTGTTTCTTTTCTCTCTATACCTTGCCATTGTCTTCTTAAATATGAGAGTTTTTATCTTCATCTTTTTTTCTCTTTTATAGGATCTTGCTATTTCTAAGTTTTTGTAATTGTCCGGTAATACTCCTACAATGTAAATTCCTTTTTATGATTTTTTTACTTCTTTTTTTATATTGTTATGTTTGATTGTCCCTTTTTTGTTATGAATACTTTATTTCATTGGATTTTTGCTTTCTGGATAAAGATTAACTTAACTTATTCTTATTAGGTTGTTATATTCTTGATGTGTAAAATTGGAAAAGCATACATTTTTATATGGTGTACTTCATTAGGTAAATTCTTGAATTATTTCACACACCCTTTAGTAAGAAAAGATAGGTATGCATTTTGAAAGAAATTATGGAAAGAGGGGAACTACCATGTGAACTGCTATTTTTGAAATTCTTTTACAAATTTGCAAATATACTCAATAGCATTTCCTATTTTAAAATTTGAAAGCCATTTTATATTTATCTTTATCTTTATTTGATTTGAATTGAAAATTTTCTAACTTTTTATTTTTATTTGATTTAATTAGTATTCTTTTTTATCCTTATCTTTTTTTGATTTCAAATTTAATTTAAAATTTGCAACCTCTCATCTACGATGCACTTTCTCTCTATAATTACTTGATAAAATCCTAATTTGCTTGCATACACAAATAAACAATCCTACTTACAAGAAAGTTTGAATATAGTATCATGTCTACTCCTATCAATACCATCTTCTCTCTAAGAATGTTTAATTTTGGTATCTGACAACATTTTCCATCAAATACAATAACGGTTCATCTTTATTTGATAAATTCCTATTATGGTAATTGTAGATATATTATTCCATTTCATAATCTAATTAATAACTTTTTTTAGTATTTTCCTAAATATTTATTTTATTTTTCTAACTTTTTTCTCCTTTGTATTCTTAACATATTTTTCTTAAACTTTAACCAAACTAATTTTTATTCATGATTATATCAAATTCTTTTAATTTGTTACTTTTTTTCTATAAATTTGTGGCTTCATAAGCACCATTGGTCATGATTTTAGGAAAGCAATGATTCAAGGTATTATTGTGTGCTTATATATGTTTTTTTCTTGAATTTTGGAAGGGACTTTTTTGTTGTTTATTTCTATTATAATGCTACTTTTGGAAGATACTTAAATATGAGTCCGTTATTAGTATTTTCTTGCTAAAAGTTATTCCTCTCTTCCATATGAATTAAAAAAATAAAAAAATCCTTGATATTAAAATATTAAATTCTAATCAACAAGTAAGTATCAGCTTGTGGATTATATTTAATTAGTTATCTATAATATAAAATTATTATTTCAAAAGTGTGTTTTATGATGCACAAATATGATAAAGAAAAGAAAAAATTTATTCCTATTATAAATAAAATCTATTCTTATAGTAAATTATGTTATTAAACATTAATATTAATGATAATAATTATCCTAAAAAATAATATCTAATTGATGTGATATTTGAAATTAAAATTAATCTTTATGATAAAATAAATTCAAAATTAATTAGTTGCGTAGATGTTAAGCTAAATGAGTGGGGAGATAACTTTTTTTTCCTTCCTTGAATTTCTTCCAATTTTTATTTTATCAAATATCTTTTCTTTTAACTATCTTCTTCTACAAACATTTTACTCTTTCATTTGTTTTTTTTAAGGGTTTTTCTTTTTGTTTCCTAAACATTTCTAATTTCCTTCTCCCATTTTACCTTGGGATTTTTTTCTTTCCTCTTTCATAAATTTTCTCTAGGGGTTCTTTAATTGTTATTGTTTATAGAATACTTATACTTTAGAAATTTTTTTTATTAAATGAAATTGTTACCCACTTAGAAGCTTACAATCTAGGATTGTAAAAAGTATGAATGAGTTTTTTCTTCTTTTTTCTTTTTTAAGATTGCAATACATATTTAGAAGAGTTTGAAGTAGTTTGGCTTTGACTTACCTAATGAGTATTCAAAAGTGAGGAAAATTTTTAGATTTATTTTATATTATCTAATATATATGAAAGAATTTTAAGTTCATCCTTTTATTATATTATGATATCAATTTTAGTTATTTAATGACATACATCTACTAGAATTATAATATTATATCATATTATTAAAATAAATAATTAACATATAATTATAATATTATATTATTAAAATTAATATTTATTTGTATAATACACGAGTGACCAACTAGTTTATAGTATTTTTTTTATGTTTAGTCATATTATTTATAACTCAAACATTGATGTCACTTGGTAATATAGATATATCATGATATAATTTATTTTTATTATGGTAAAAGGAAAAGTTTCTTCTAAACTTACACAGCTTAGCTAACTCCTACCTCATTTTTTCAACTTCTATATTGAGCATGGATGCATATTTGATCAACAATGATTATGTATGGTTAAAATATTAATAGATCATGTTTGATCATAAACTAATTTCATATTATAATTTTAAATCATGATTAATCAAATATTTAATTAAATTGATATAAAAAAATAAATATCAATTAATAACATTCTATTTATTATGGTTTAAGAATTTTTGCTCCCCATATATTTATAGTTGTTGTGTTCCTTTCATTAATTTTGATTTTATTGAATTATATTTCATTAAAATTCATCCTATAATAATTTTTTAAAATGTAGGAGTAATAAGTCACTTGACACATACATTATAACAAAATAAAAATATAAACAAATCAAGCATTATTATACCACTAAAAAAATACTACAATGCTCTTTTTAATTAGTTAGTATATGTTTATTACCATTGAAGATTCAAATAATTGAGATGGCCAAACTTGGTGGAAAGGTAAGAAAAAGGAAATTATTTTGGTTGATTACCTTTATAAGCTGAAGCAAGTCATAATGAGATTGTTGTTTGATTGTAGTTGGGTTGGTTGAAAGTTTACCTAAGAGAAATAAAGGTATTTAGCTAAATTAGAGTTGAACAATTGCTTTGTAATAATATTATGCCATGCAGAGGACACATAAAGGCTTGGAAAGCATGTTAAAAAGCAAGCAATTACCATTTAGACTAATAACTTTTCTTGCCCTAAGGTGTAAATAAATGAAGAAAAAATGCAAAAGGGATTTTTTTTTATCAATTTCACTCTAAACAATGCACAAGCACACTCAATGCTTAACCATAGCACTCCATTGCCATTTTCTCCTTATTTTCATTGCAGTTCTATGTAATTCTTCTTCTCAAATCTTTGATTGTGAAAGTGTTAGGATCATGTTTTCTAAATCCATCTACCCAAATCTTATGGTTGTATTTGATGAACATATCCTTGGAAGGACTTTGCAAAAGTTGTATAAAATTACACTTGAGTTGCTACTTTTTAGGCACTTAATGTACTTTTAATAATTATTACATAATTATGCTTTCATAGTTAATTGATTTTGTCACTTATTAAGTATTTCTCTTGCATAAGTGTCTTAATTTAGAACTCTGCTAATAAATTGGTAGAACCTATATCTTTCAAGAACAAGTCGATTAGCATTGCAAATTTTTTTACTATAATAAATTAGAATGCCCAATGGAACTTGATTAAAGTATATGGTTCTAATAATTTTAATTTATGCAATTAAGAAGAAGTATTATTTTGTCACCCTTTAGTATGAATCTTAATAGGGTATTGTCTTCTGGAACCACATATGCAACCCTTTATTTTAAAAAAAGGGTACTTAAAAGTGTTAATGAGCCAAGAAGAATGAACCAAAACTTGAAAGTCGACTAATGAGGCTCACAATTTAAATGCTCAAAATAATCTTGTGTCAAACATGTCATTAAATTTAAAGAATTAAAATAATAATGGGTTAAGCAATGGCTAGAAATTAACAAATTCTAAATTCTTAAAACATGGTTAATCCAAATTAAAACTAAAATCAACAAAGGCATAGGCAACAAAATAACAAATAGGCTGCACATAACCAAAATAATAGGGCTTGAGGGAAGAACAATAATAATAGGCCAAATAACATTCAACAAAATAATGCTAACGGCCTAATCGATTATTTGCAGAGATGCCTTATGACATGCCTTATATTGATAAGAATAATAGAGTGATTACTTATAATTGCCAAAATGCTTAAGCCAAAAGGATGAATGCTAAGGTGATCGAAAATAACAGAAGAAATGGCCTCACCATCCAAAATTTGGTAATGTTAAGACAACAAATGTATGAAAGCTACAACAATAAGATGCACATTTTGTCATAAACATAACTACTATATCGAGACCAATCCTTGAAAATGCAACAAATAGCTAAGAGTGATCCTTGAAAATGCAAGAAACAATTAAAAGCAAATGAACCAAACGTTATATTAGATAGCTAAATACTTTGGCTCACAATATGATGAGGAACGAAAGTCAAAAAGAGAATAGTTTGAAGTTAAATCGAGGTTAAAGGTGTTGAAAGTTAAAAGGTTGCATTACAACAAATTAGCATTTGTGCTACGAATTATACTAAAAAAATTCATAAATTATGGCAATTTTATCTTTTGCCATGATAAAATAAAAATTCAAAACAAATGTAAAAAAAAATAAAAAATTTATACTATAAAAAAAACTTTACATATGATAAAATATAATTTATATTATACACTAAGTTATAGAAACACATCTCTAATAGCAATGTATCACTTGTGTTAAAGAAAAACTTTAACTATAGTAAAATATCACTTATACCATAAACTATGCTATAGAAATACATTCACTCCATGGATTAAATGGCTAAATACTTGAAAATATAACAAACAATCAAGAGTGATGCTTAAAAATGCAGCAAATAGTTCAGAGCAAATGAACCAAACATTGGATTAGATGGTTCAATGCTTTGGTTCACAAGATGATAAGGAACTAGAGTCAGAGAGAGAATAATTTGAAGTTAAATTAAGGTTAAGGGTGTTGAAGTCAAAAGGCTATATTACAATAAATTAATGTTTGTACCATGAATTATATTACAAAAATTCAAACAAATCAAAAAAATTTAAAAAATTTATGCCATAGAAAAACTTTACCTATGATAAAATATCACTTGTGTCATAAATTAAGCTATATAAACATATTTCTTATGGTAAAGTATCACTTATGCTATGAAATTTTTTTTATCTATGACAAAATATCACTTATACCATAAACTATGTTATGAGAACACATTCCCTATAGACTAGATGGCTAAATATTTGAAAATGCAACAAATAGTTAAGAGCAAATGAACCAAACATTGAATTAGATGCCTAAATACTTTGGTTTGCAACTTGATAAGGAACTGAAGTCAGAGAGAGAATAATATGAAGTTAAATTTAGGTTAAAGATGTTGAAGTCAGAGAGTTGTATTACAACAAATTAACATTTATGCCACAAATACTACAAAAATTCATAAATTATGGTAATTTTATCTTTTTCCATGATAATACAAAAATTTAAACAATTGTAAAAAAATTAAAAAAAATTATGCCATAGAAAAACTTTATCCGTGACAAAATATTACTCATGCTATAAACTAAGTTATAAGGACACATTTCTTATGATAAAGTATCACTTATGTTATGAAAAAAAAATTTTACTTATAGTAAAATATCACTTATGCCATAAACTATATTATAGGAACACATTTTCTATGGCAAAGTATCACTTATTTTATCATAAAAATTAGAAAACTTTACCTATGACAAAGTATTACTTATGCTATAAATTAATTCTACAGATAAAGTCATAGCGAAATATATCATTCTTGTGGTAAATATACATAAAAAAGCCCACATACAAATATTCAACATGTTGTAATAAAGTAGACAATAAAAAAATATACAAATATTTATACATTAAGGGTGTTTATCATATAGATTATTTATCAGCTTTTAGCTGAGTTAGATGTCTTTAATTAATTAACCAAATCAAATAACTATTTTAAGTATTTGGCATACAACTTATTTGATTCATAAAATGTATATAAAAAGATAAAACTACCCTTAAATTGTATAGTTATGTATATATATTATTTTGCTTAAAATGACATAAAAAGAGAAATTAAACCCTAAATCTTAAGATATAGAAGAGAAAGCTCAACCATTAAGCTCCTTAATATCTTTGTTTATTTATATACCAATTTAATATGTATTACAATGTAACAGTTCTTCATAAATAATTTGTAATAATTTAACTTTCTATTAATTAAATTTACATAATAAAATTAATATACATTAATAAAATAAATTATAATATGTTAAAAATTCTATATATGATTATTTAATATATTTAAATTATTTACACATTGGAAGTAAAAATTAATAATATTAACTTATATAATATAATGTACATAAACAATAATTTTTTCAATTCATCATTCAATTTAATTTTTAGAATATCTCTTAGACAAAATAAATCATTCAAGATACAATCCATTATAATTAAAAAGATTTATTTTTATTAAATGATGTTCTTCTTAAAAAATGTAATGACAAATAAGATATTATATATACATATATTATGAAAAATAGTGAAATCATTATAATATATATAAATAGTATGATTTATGGCATAAGTGATAACAAGTTTTACATTTATCACTATAATTTTATGGAAACTTTTATTAAAAATTAAAAATAATAATGTAAAATTATATATAATTTAATAATTAAATTATTATATTAAAAAATATTTAAGTAAATCATATTTAAAGGAGTGATTTATAAAAATAGTTTAAAATTTCATTTTAATCCCTCATTAATTTTAGTTATATCAATGTTATCTCTTATAGTAATTTAAATAATTTGATCCATCCATTTGGGTTTCTATTGATGGGTTAATGACTTAATAAATAGGAGGATAAAAGTAATATATAAATAAGATATCAGGAATAAAATTAATACTTAAAATTTATAAAGGGCTAAATAATTTAACTTATATTTATGAATGAAAAAAATAGGTATTTAAATAAAAAAACTTAGAAGTAAATAATTTATAATAATTTAAATATGCATGACAATTTAAAGTTATGATTTATATAGGCATTTATTTTATATAATTCAAAACTTTGCTCAAGGAATTAAAAATAAAATAAAAATTTTCAAAAGATGTAAAATTTTTACTTTTATCTTATAATGATTTAATTAATAATTTATGAAAAATATTAATAGAGAGATAAAATTAATACAGGACATTTGTGAGAGGCATTAATGATGGAACAAATTGGGTTTAAATCCATATAAAATAATTTTTAAAATAAAGTCATAAATCTTTCTAGCATGATTGTATTTTTGTTATGTGTATTTATGTAATACTTTATTATAATATAATTAGTATTGTATAAGTGAAGTTTTGTTTGTGAACTCAACTGATTAATTAAAATTTTGTATAAAATATATTGCATTCTAAAGAAATAAACTAATGCAATGGTAAAACTTAGTATTCCTTAACTTAGAGATTCAATCTTAATTTCTCATAAAAGCAATTTGTAGTTTCTAGATAAATAGTGTTTTGATAGTTTACACTAGTTTGATATAAGTCAAAAGCATTAATTAGTATCAGTAGATATGTAAATCAAATGATAAGCTAGCACCTAATCAAATCGATTAGATAATTGATTTAATTTGGATATATAAAAATTATTTTTGTTAACTACATTAGTTTTCATAAGAATTTTATCTTTTTCCACAATTTTATTTGTGGCAGTATGAGTTATTAGCTACAAATTCACCTTTCTTACTATATTTGTACTTGTAGCTAAAAGAATTTAGTAGGCAAAAAAATAAATCACTTATACCAAAAGACCTTTCTTGTAGTATTTCCTTATCATGCTTGCTTGTGTCACAGGTCTATCCAACCAATATTCTTGTAAGTAAGTAACATAGTTACAAAAATTTTAATCTTGTGCCATGATTTTGATTGTGGTACTAGTGATGATTTGTTATAATGCTAAAGCTCAAGTATAGCAATATAAAACAGGCCAGATGTGGAGAATAAATGAGAAGGGCTCGATTAAAATAGTATACTAATCACTAGACTAGAAGGTATTACTACCATTTAGTTATTCATGGCAATTTAAATTTTGGTTCCAATAATATGCATTTATAATGAAATTAGCATTTTCAAAAGCTTAATTATTTTCTAATAGTAGGATTAGTAATATACTTAACACACATATACAAAGTCCTAGCTTTGAACCCTTAATATGATGAGAAGTAAAATTTTTAAGATAATATCAGATGTCATTACACCACTAAGGTATTGCCACAAAACTTAATTATCTACAATAAAGAAAAACTAATTAGTGATGGAAAAATATTTGTCTATTTATAGATATTTTATTGCTAAAAATTTTATAATAGAAAAGAAGGCATTAGTAAACAATGCATCATTAATTGAATTAGCAATGAATTAATATTATTTGTCATTAAATCTATTACAATTAAGCAAGATAATGGCAAGATAGAATTAGCAATGTATTTGCCTATTGTTAAATTTATAGTGACGAATTACTATTATTTGACGTTAAATCTATCGCAATTAGGTAAGATAATGACAAAAGAAATGCACAACAAGATGGAATTAGCAATGTATTTGTTCATTGCTAAGTTTATGGACATTGATGGAATCTTCATCCTTGAAATGTGACTTAGTAATGAATATTTCCATTGCAAAATTGATTTTTTTTTGCAAAATTCATTGCTAATTTTAAATCATTAGTAAATTTATTGCTAAGAAATTCTTGATAAATTAATGGCATCATCTTCAAGATATCATTGCTAATTCTATCACTAATATCATGCACTTTATCAATAAGTTATTCATCTTTATAAAAATCCAAGTAATGGACACCTTGCCTAATTAAATTTCATAAAGCCTAATGTAATGCCTAATAAAAATCTAATAGAGAAACCAAATTAAAGAGTGTTTATTAGAGGCTAATTAGTGAAATCACCCATTAATTATAATAGATGGAAATTTTAATAGAGTTTATCTTAGAAAATTTAACTATTTTTAGTAATATCTAAGATCTACTATTGATAGTATCTTAAAATAACCTAAAGTTTATATCTAGAGGCATTCTATAAAAAAAACTAAAATTAATTGAAAATGTGAAAATTTTGACAAAATTAAGGCAATATACACAACTACATATTAGAGCAAAAAATGAGAATATTTGATTATGAAAGTAAATAGTGTAAATAGTAAAGACTAGTAACTATGCAAAATAATTTTTATGTAAAAAGCCTAAATTTATGATTCTTGTTGAATTATGTATAATATTTTCATTAGTGTATTTTTAAAATAAAAATTTGGTTAAAATAAATTAATGAAGAAAATGGTGTAGCACTCATTAATGTTGTTTGATTAAGTTTAATTCTTATTTAGTAGAATATATTTGAGTATTTGGTAATTTTATTGTGAGAATTAAAGAAAGAGCTTTAGTATTTGAATTATGAATTTTAATTCCATTTCCCAAAAGAAATTGATAAAGAATTAATTTGATTATGGGAGTTAGTAGTATTTTCCTAATTGGATTTTGTTAAAGAATTAGAGGTAATGATCAATTATCAAGGCTTAGAAACACATGTTCAAAAGCCATATAAGTAAAGATATGTAATCAATTAGAAGATAAGAATGCATTTAATGAAAGAATAATACAACTTGGAGAATATTTACTTAGAAAGATTAAGCACATGGTATAATAATGAGAGAACATTTCTTTGGACATTAAAAGATTTTATTAAGATTTTATAAGATATTATTGGATAATACTTAAGTTAGGAACACCTATATTTAAGTGTGAATGCTAAGGGCTTCAATTATTAGGAGGATATTTGATGAGATTCAGTTGGATTTTTTTTTAGATTTTACTTCCAAAGTTAGAGAAAAATCATAGCCGTTGATAAGTAAAGATGATGATGTAATCTTTCATTCAAGTGATGACATAAGTGCTTTAGAGTTTTACTATAAATTGGGATAAGGTAAGCAACTTCTTCTCATGCCAAATTAAGAAGGATTACATGGTTTTGAGAGAAAGAGTAGAGTGAAAAGCTTTTAAGTTTTAAAGAGAAGAGTTCTTCATCTTTTCTTCTAAGTTCTTGGAGATCTCTTGAGTGTTAATGGAATTCATATAGGTTTAAGCTTTTTTTGTTCTTTAAGGAAGGTAGAAGTTCTTATATTATAGTGGTTTCATTTCTCTTTCATGGTATTTTTACTATATTTCATACTAACTTTCATACTATTTTATGGAGAATGGAAGTTAAATCCATAGGTATGTAGAAATCAAGCAAGAACAGCACAAGTAAATGGAGATCTACTTTTTTTCTTCTTAGTTTTCTTTTAAGAAAATTTTTATGTACGAGATATATGTTTTGTGATTGATAATGTGTTGAAGTCATAATCTTTCTTGGTTGATTGGCTATTAAGATTTCTCTTAAAACTTTAAGGATGAAATGTTAAAAATGATGGTTTTAGAAATATGGTAGTTTGATTTCCTTATTAAAGGAAGAAAGAGTTTGGGAAAGTTTCTTTAAACGAGGAAACAATAAAAATGTTTTAAAAAGATAAATTTTCAAAGAGAAGTTTATGAAAAGGTCATGGAAAATGACTTTTCTAAATATTGCTTAAAATAGCAAATGATTGGAAACATGTTTTTCATACGAAAGTAAAGCAAAAATTTGTTTGAGAAAGCATGCATAGTTCTTGGGTTCTATATGTAACCATAAAGCAAGTTTTTTATTTTTATGCAAAGATTAAGTGTAAATTACTTCAAGACCTAGTATAAGTATCATATAATTAAAATTGTAAGCAAAAATCATTTTGAATCACTCATTGGAAGTTTTTAGGTTTCTTGTTCTTTTGAAAGGGAAATTTTCTATTTTTTGTAAGAAAAACTTGTTACATAATGTTTAGGATATTAGTATACATTCATATTAATATTTTTGAAGCAAAACAATTGGAAAAGAGAGAGCAAAGGTATTAGGTTTGGTGCTAGAAAATAGCTTAAAATTTTTTATTTTTAAGTTAGATTTGATTCCCTACAAAATGATTCACAAGATAATTGATGTAACATATTATGGGTATGAAAATGTTTCAAAATAATGTTTAAAACTTTTATTTCAAGGTTGGAAATCTTGGAAAAACAAACTTGAAAAAGTTACAAATGAAAATGAAATTTCAAAAGCTAAGCATGTCTCCCTTAAGGTGTTTTGATAGCTTAATGTGTGAGTAATTTGCATAACTAAGCTTAAAAAATGTTGAAAAAAAATAAAATGTTAAACCTTTATTTTAGATCTTGAAACTTCTAGAAAAGTTTAATGAAGTTTGATAATAGAGTTTTCAAATATAAATTACTTAGTAAAAACTATTAAAGGTTTATGTATAAAGGCATAAGGAATTAGGGTTGAGTTGTGATATAATAGTGCAGTCATTTTACTTCTATACCATGGGTTATAATGCCTAAATTAATAGGATAAATAGTTTTCTTACTTGTTAAAATAATATATAGAGCATAGGCTTGAATAAGCATAAGTAAGAAATGTTAGAACTTGGAAAAATTCAAGTTAAATGTCTTAGTTTTATTTAATAAAAAATTAGGAAAGATTATGTTGTTTTTAAATAAAATGTTGCTTGATTATAGTACACAAGTATATGAAATTGGTAGTGTAGAATTATGCTTGAATATTAATGAAAAATGCTTAGGAAGAACAAGTGTTGCTCCATAATTTATATGGAAAAATTATGAGCATATAATGTTTCTAGTGCATAATTTATATTAAGAGATTGTTTATAAATGTACTAATGAATTGTTATGCAAGTGTAGGCATATATCTCTTACATCAGAAATGAAAGCAAAAAATGCTTGATTTAGTCACTTGAAATATGATAAGGTAAAAATGAGTGCTATTTTGTTAGATTACATTATTATGAATATGATATTGATATGATGTTTATGTAATGGAAGGTATCATGATATTTATTATGGAATTAAGAAAAAGTTTCTAAAGATTATATGAGTTTGTCTTCATTAATGGAAGTGTCGGAAGACCATGAATCTATATTCATTAAAATGAAAAAGCATCTGAAGACTACATGAGTCTATCTTTATTTATGAAAATGCAAGAAGACCATGAGTCTATATTCACTAAAATGAAAAGCATCAAAAGTTTGAAATGTTATTTTCACTATAATGACTTTATTAAAAAGTGTTAAAAGTAAGAGAGACTATCTTCACTATACCAAAATGTGAGATGGTATAAGATTGGTTCAAAGTAATAAGGTGGTAACCTTACATATTTTCTACCATTTCTTACCATGTGATTATATTGAAATATACACTTATGATTGTTCTTGAAATTATTTTCCATTTATAATCTTATAGACACAACATATAAAAATATTAAATGTGTAAAATATTTGGAAAAAGGGATTTCTGGTAAGAAAAGTTATCTTAATATATGTTATATATATATGATTTTCTTGATTAAAACCCATTAAAAAAATTAGTTGATAGCCATCTCATTGAGTGATTCATCACTCACTCTACCTATGGATATAATTTTTAGATAATTAAACCTCTAATGACACCCATGAGGATTGTTGATAAATGGTGGTAAATATATGAAATTCTTTATGAATAACTATCCACCAAACCCTAGTTCTATAGCAGTTTTATCACTACTAGTAGCAGAAGCTTCAATAGGGCCATCACCATACTCTCCAATGTTAGCCTTAAGGCTTCATGTGATGAGTTTTGATGATGACAAATAGATGTTATAATAGTATTGTATATCTTATGCTAAAATGATATATTATACAAACTTTAATAGATATACTATGTTATGGTTAATGTATATACATGATATAATGATTATACTTGTTCTTGTATATGTATGATGATAAATGAATGTCATAATATAATTGCATGTCTTTGTACCAAAATGCTATAAAACCTTCAATAGACATGCTAGATTATGATTGTAATAGCAATGCTTAATTACATGCTAAAAGAGCTATATTGTAGACAATCATTATTAAGTGTATTATTAATCAAGATACATGAAACGATGATTATACATGTTATCGTACTAATTTATTCTATATGAATCATGCATATCAATATCTTGATATATTAGATTGGACTAACTATATTATTTGCAAAATTTATGAACTTGTATATAGGAAAGTCCAAGATGAAGAAGAGTGAGCATTAAAGCAAGGAAATGGAAGATTATATTGTGCTTAACTCTAGAACAAGAAAGAAAGACAAGAAAGGAGATGTGATCCAAGTATTGAAGATTGAAAAGATTAAAAGCTTGGAAGCATAAAGAAAAGCCAAGAAACTTCATTAGTATAATTTTTGTTTTTAGGCGTAGACTTTCTTGTAAAATAGAGGTTTTCATAATATAGAGCCAAAACATATTTTCATAATCTTAACTTGATCAAAATGTTTTAAAAGATAGCCCACAATCATGCTTTTACAAGATAACCTATGGGAAAATTTCAAAAACTAATGAGAATATAAGGTTTTCATGTTTTCAATATTGACCTTTGGTCACTATTTTAATCATATCTCATAAAATATTCATGATTTGATTATAAAACCTATTTCATATGAAAATAGACTCAAATAGATTTCCATAGACATATCATTTGCTTAAAATGATCAATATATGAAAAAATTATGATTCTTCCAAAATAAGTCTAGAAATTAGTTTTCTGCATCTGGTCTTTTCTGATGTTTGCTCATTGTTTTAATCATATCTCTAAAAATTTGAAGGATATGAGCATGAAATTATTTTTACATGAAAATAAACTCAAAGAGATTTCCATTCACTGGTCATTTTCTTAAAATAACTAAGATATGAAATAATTATGAATTTTACAAATTGAGTTTCAAAATTAGATTTTTATAGATTCACTATTTCTGATTTTTGCTCATTGTTTTAAATATATCTCAAAAACTAAATGATATATGAGTATGAAACTAATCCCATATGAAAGTAAACTCAATTAACTTTTCAACGATAGATTATTTGCTTAAAATGAAGAAGTTATAATCTTTTAAAGTTAAATATATTTTTATGTCTTGGTGAATCGATTCTAGACATCTAGAGAGTACCCTAGATGTCTTGAATTGATTCACCAATCGATTCTAAGTGTTCTAGTCCATGAATAACAACTAGTAATGGCTTGTTTTCATTCCTAACAACCCTAACTGGCGATAATACTCAATGGGCTTCATATGTAAGCTAAGAAACATAAAATACAACCAAGAGAAAGCCTGAACTTCATTTTCTTAACATCATTTTACACCTTCTTTCATCAAATCATGATTTGAGCTCTAATTTGTGAAATTCTTCCCTTGTTAGTGCTTCATTTGTATTATCCACTTTTTAAGAGAGGTTATTTGAGTTGATATTCATCTTGTATCACTTTAGGACTATAAAGGGTGAGGTATCCCTTAGAAAATCATTGAGAGGGTGAGGAATCCCTTATAAGAGATATTTTTCTCAAGGAAGAGTAAGGATTGTAAGGCTTTTTCAAGTGTCAATTGAAAATTGAAAGGATAGTGCATTGATATATAAGCATGGAAAGCTTGGAGAGTGGATGTACACCTTGGTGAGAATATCCAAGGGAGGAACCACTATAAATCCTTGTGTTTGATCTCTCTTCCCTATGTCTTTATTATTTTTGCACTACACTCTGTTTCTTTAGTTTTTGCTCTATTTTTCTTGTTGTATATGCTCTATTTTATTGTTATCATTTGTTGAATGTTTTATGCTTGAATGCTTATGTTAATGCTCAGATGATTATATACTTAGAATACTTAGAAGAGTTATATATCCATGCACATACTTCTTGATTATTTTATCTATGCATAGTTGATGAACTAATTAAGTAAATTGTGCTTTAATGTTGATCTTTGTGGTTTAATAGCTGGAAAAGAACTCAATTTATGTATTGGCTTCTTGATTGTTATTTATGCGTAATTGAATGATTTGTTTTACACAAGTGAATCAAATTGTTATATCTTGAATACAAATATCTTTATAAAGCTCTTTTGGAATTAGTTGAATTAAAATTATTCTCATGACTTCCTAAAATCAAAAGGTTTTTAAAAAGAATTTTAAAAATAAGAAAATTTTCAATAACACCTAATTTATCCCTTCTTGGGTATAGGTTGCTAGGGCCAACAATTAGTATCAAAGTTATGGGCTCTTATTTAAAGGACTTAACTGTCTTAAAAGGATTCATGGCAACCTTTGATGGCAACTCTTTAAAAGAAAATTTTGAAACTCTAAATACTTCATTGTTTGAATATGTTAATATTTCTAAACCTTCATAATTTGATGGTTCATATTTTAAAGTTTGGAAAGGAAAAATGGAGTGTTATATAGAAGCTTTTAATTTTTGTGCATGGGATATCATTGAGGATGGTTTTATCTTAAAGAGAAGAAATGAATGGGATGAAAATTATCAAAAGAAATTCACTTTAAATATTAAAGTGATGAAAATTTTGTATAGTAGTTTAAATGATGATGCATATGCTATAGTGTCTAAATGTTCTAGTGCTAAGGAAATTTAGGATACCCTTATTGCTTTTTATCTAGATGATCATATTCCTATTGATAAGAGTGTTTATGTTGAGCAAGAAAAGAAAATAGAACAAAAGGAAATTGTTTCCAATGAGATTCTTCAAGAGGATATGCAAAAGTGTGAAGCATCTTCAACACCTTTTAGTGAAGAATTCAAAGATGAAAGGAAGGATGGATCTAATGGTGAGCAAATTGAGCTTCACATGGAAGAATCATGCTATATGATTCAAAAGGACTTAGAGGTACCTAATTCTAATTCTAATGCTAGTCCTTGTAATGATGACTTATGTGCTTTCAATGAATCCCATAATGATAGGGTTTCTATAGAACTATATTGTTCAACTTGTTGTGACTTTGAAATTAAGAATAATTTATCCAAGAAGGAAGTTGAACACTCAATTTATGCACTTTCCAAGTCTTTGAGTGAAGATGTAAATTTTACTCTTGGAAAGTCAAGAAAACCTCTTGGCAAGTTTGAACAAAAGTGCAATTTCTATAAAAGGCCAAAGTTTTCTAAATGTATAATTTATGAAAAATCAAATTCTAGAAAGAATTCTATTATTTGCTATTATTGTGGTTATGAGGGTTATATTTCTCATTTGTGCCCTATTAGAAGAAAATCTTTTGTGAGAAAAAAATAAATTTAGGTTCCTAAGGTATCTAAATGCTTGAATACTAACACTTAAGGACCCAAAATGAAATGGGTACTAAAAATTCCTCCTAGTAAATTGATTGTGCAAAAAATTTCTTACAAAGGGAGGCAATTTAATCATGAAAAGAAGGAGTCTTCAATAGCTTCTCTAAAGTTAATGATTAGACAAAGAAGACTTGGCATAACTAAAGCTTCTCAAACATATAATGATGCCATTCCAAAGTTTAAACCTTTTAAAGAGAAGCAATGGGTAAGAAAGGATTATCCTTTTATTGCAAAGGATAAGGTATTAACTTCTAAAACCTCTTATGTTACTTCATTTGATATTCATTGAAAAGAGGTTAAAGCATGAGCATTGCTTGAAGGTTATGATTCACCTTGATTAAAATCATGCATGCATATAAGTTATTCTCTCATGATTACAAATGCTTACAAGTTATTTGAGAAGTAAAATAATGTGAAAAGAGATTTTAGTATGCAATGAATTGAGTGGTGAATCGATTCCAAGAAAGTGTGTTCATCACTAGAAGCTCAGAATTGATTCACTAATCAATTAACAACATATAAAGGGAAGTCTAAAATTTAAATTTTTATGGCCATGAATTTAGTGGTCAATCGATTCACAGGTGATCATATTTATCTATGAATCCATTCATCAATCAATTCACAGAATCCCCTATATAAATGACTAGAGGCGATAATAGCTTCATTTTTCTCCACCATTGATTTATTAAAATTGAAATCTAAATGCATGATCTACTTTGCCTTTATATACCTATAAGCCTTCAATGATATAACTTAATATAAGGGTATGCAATGCTTAATATATTTTCCTTTGAGTTTCATTATCCATTGCTTATATAAGGAAAACATACAAATGCTTTGGAAATTATTCATAAGAATATGATCATTATGCTTACTTGTTTGAATTGATTAATCTTTTATGAGCATATTAGTTTCATATTCATTTAACCCCCTTGGACCTAAGTCTTGGTTAGGTACTAAAGAAATTATTTAGAGTTTCATATAGGAAGGAAGTGTGATACTACCTTAAGCATGGTATGAAAATGGAACACAAGCATAACTTAAGGCTAGTTCGACTCAACTTTCAAAGTAGCTAACTTCCATAAAGGAATGAAAACTCGATTAGTATAATCTATCCTTTCTCTATGCTTAACATGCCTTTTATCATTCATAAGTTTGGATAGTTGAAGATTGGGGATATCATTGATATATTTGGCTTTATCTTTAAGATGATATGTGCTCTTTGTTCTAAAAGAAGGTTATTCCTTCTATCAAGGAAAATATATCACCAATATAACTTGATGCTTATGTTTCAAAATTTGGAAAAATGACTAGCTCCATGTATTTTAATGGTTTTACTTGTAAAAGTTTAGAAGGAGCTTATTTTATTAAAATTGCTTGTTATTGGTGCATATATAATGGTTAGTCATAACTTTTGCTCTTGTATGCTTGTTCCCTCAAAGTGGTTTTATGAGTTTTGATGATTTCATATATTTTCTAAAATCATAGATTATTCTTTGAATTTTTTAAAAATCCTCATTAGTTTGAAAATGATTTCATTTGGATCTATCTTATCTCCTTAAAATTCAAAGTTAAATGATTGATGATATAGTACTTGTTAAATATTTTTCTATCAATCATGCATATGTTCCAAGAAATGCTAGAATGATGCTTACAGCTCACAATTCATTGGAGAATGTTTAGAATTTGTTTGATATATCCTGATCTCCTATCTTGAATTGTGATATCTAAAAGCTTGAATGATGTTATCTTTTCCTTGAAATGTCTTTAGAATTTGATTTGTATTATTCTAATCTCCAATCTTGAGTTGTATGCTTAAAAGTTTGCGAGAATCTTTAAGATTTGTGAAATAATTCAAAAGATCATCTTTAAGTGTGTTAAGTGTTGAAAAAGTTAGAAGCTCATGCCTTGATTTAAAGAAGTTTTATAAAAGGATTCCAATCCTCCTTCAAAGGCAAGCACACTAAGAAAAAGTCATTAATCATGAAGTTTGACAATATTCACCTCACAAGTAATGAGAAAGAAGATGATTACAACCAAGGAGCACCATATATTCCTACAATCAATGAGTATCACTATCCTCATTCTTTTCTTATGGATCATAAATGTTTGGATTACATGATACTCTTTATTTACTTGCTCTTATTGTGATGAAAATATGCTTAATTATTGTTGTTACATGATCATTGTTATCACTATAGGGAAAGCTTAATAGTTTTTATCTCTTATATCCCTATTGCATATTTTTTCATGATGTGTTAAAGTTAAGTTTCTTAATTGCTTGGAACTTGTGCTACTCATATTTTTTTTTAAAGTTCTTTCTTCTTTACACATTGCTTTTCTTTTTTTTTTGTTCTTTTATTTTTTCCCTTTTCTTTTTTTTTCACACTTTGTTTCTTTACTCTTATTTTTCTTTTTTTAATCATTTTTTAGTCACTTTATTTTGTTTTCTTTTAAATTTTCTTTGATTAAAACCCAAAATAATTATATAACATCTCCATGTTGTTGAAATAAAGGATATTAAGATACTATAGTCGACTATTTCAATGAAACAGCGGATATTTGAATATAGTATATGGTTATCATAACTTGTGGTAGTCTCTAGTTTGGGATATTCGAGTATAGTAATCAAATATGCCAAGTTAGTATGTTGGTATTCAATTACTATATATTACTATAAGAAGTCCAAATAGCCTTTGTCATTGAATAGTCAATTATAATACTTAACTATGATGAAATGGTTTGCTCTATGCCTTAATTTATTTAAGTATTGTAGTCAAATATTGTGCTAATTTTTCCACAATATTTGAACACTATATTTGACTATAATAAGCTAAAGTTCATTATTTTAAACTTTAATCAAACATTTTAATGCAACTTTTATACCTAGTAAAGTTTAATGAAATTTTCATGAATTTTAACATGAAAACAACGCAAGTTTGCAATGGACAACACAGAATGATGAATCCAATGAAGGCAAAAGAATAATTAACACCTATTCACACTAATTAGCTACAAACACAAGATAGAAATTGAAATTATGTAGAATCAAAAATAGAAACAAAAGAATTGATGAAGAATAATGAAGCAAACTTGATTTTAAACACAAAATCAACAAGGAACAATAAGAACAACACAAGAACAATAGAACAAGGATAAAATTATAGAAAAATAGTAATAAAAAATCATATTAAAAAATAAAAATGAAGACAATCAAATAAAGGCAAAGTATTGAAGAACATAACTTGGAAATGGGAAAACCTTTGCTTTGATTACCAAAATGATGTGAATTTTATTGATTGATCATCCTAAAATTTAGAAACTAAATTGAAAAAAAAGGATATTCATGCCAAGCTATAGATTAGAGAAGAAAGGAAGTAATTAGTGATGAAAAATCATACCACAAAGGATATAAATCTTTCGATAAGTAAGAACTAACACCACAATGGTTAAATCTTCCTTAATAAGTCAAAAGTTATTACAATAACCATGAAAGAAAGCTCACAAATAGTTTTAGATTTTAATTTCATCAAAATTTATGAAACCTCCTTAAATAGATTTAAAAGTCAAATGTTAGCAAAACTAATTTAGACTTTAATAGACATAATTAGACTTAATTTTGGAAGCTAATTAAACCAATAGTATTATTCAAAATAAAATAATAAAATAATAGGCTAAAGATACACTAACAAATAAAAGTTCAAAATGATTTGAAATATAAGAAATTAACAAATTATGCATTAGCATATAGACAGTTGAATATGATATTTGAATACTATGAAAAAATCTTGTAGTATTTGAATTTAACATTCGACTATGAGCATGTAGAGATAAGCTTTAAGCTTAATAATTAATTATCATATTCAACTATTCAAGAGCAATCTACTAAGGCTGAAATACATAAGACTTAAATTCTTCTAAACTCGTTTAATCTTCCTTCCTTATGCATTCAAGCTTTTTCTATCAATCCTTGACATGCTTCCTTGATCCTTATGGCCTTTGCTCTTGTCATTGGACCTTATGGTATGTGATGTTACTTTTTTTCACTCTTGGAAATCATATCAAATTGGAATTCTTATGTTATAATGGTGTAGAGTTGATCCTTTAACCTAAAGTATCATGGTAATCTTATATTTATGGTATGTTATACTTTAATATTATCCTAATTCCTAGAAGCCATGTAAAGGAGATCTATTGGGTATAACCTTGCCATATATGAAGATGTATGAATGTTAATAAGGAATTCATTGCTTCTTATAAAGAGAAGATAATGTCCTATATTATATTATAAATCATGACTTGGAAATCCTTAGCTAAGGTAGGGTAAAATAAAAAAAGACCTTTTTGAATTTCACATAATAAATCATGAATTTCAAATCAGATACGTAATAGTTGAATGACTAGGATTTCAACTAATATACCAAGTCTTAAGTTGAAATAGGTCATTATATGATGAAAGGATTGTATTGTATGGTAATTGCAACTAAAAGGTTTATTTATAGGATTCATGTTAACTAGTTTATGACAAATTACTAGATGTTAATTATGAATTTTGGGATTTAGAATTAATCTCATTAATTCTAAACATTAAATTAAACATATTTAATTTAATCATGGCCCTGTACCATTTTAATGATGAATCTAAGAGGTCATACACAGAAGATTAGATGTATCCATATTTATTTATTTAGAAAGAATAATTAAATTATGAGATAATTAATAATTAAACTATGAGATAGTTAATGGGAGAAAAGAAATAAATAATAAATAAAAAGTTTATTTATTGATTTATTTCATTAAGAAAATTCTATAAATAAATAAATTATTTATTTGTTAATTGGATAATTTTTAGATATTATTTATTTTGATTAGGATTCCTAAATTTTTTTAGGATTCTAGTAAGTCATAAGATGAATATAAAATGAGGTTTATAAAAATTATAGAAAATCTTAAAAATAACATATTGGTCACCAAAAACATATTTTTTTATATGTTGAGCTAATCATAAAAATTACCCTTTCTTCTCCCTTTCTCTTTAATATTACCATTCACTAATGCTAGCATAAAAATGTGATGGAGTGGAGATCAATTGTGTGGATTAACCTTAGAGGAGGCACATTTAGGTCTCTTAATTGAACTTTTAGAATGTATACAACTATAGGAGAGAGGTAAAAATTATTTTCCATGATTGCATATTTGTGAATTGAATTAATTGCATGAATTGTCCTTAGAAGGGAAATTTGGATAATTAAAATTTTCACTCCATTTACACCAGACACAATCCTAAATTTCCAAACACAAAATACAAGCAAATAATTGTATCAGGCTTTTCATTATGATTTATGTGCATGATCATGTGTTGCATGCATTTTATCATGAAACACCCACACTCAACATTGCTTGGTTATTTAGAGCATTGTAACAAATCAAATAAAAACAATGTTATTTTCATGTAATGATGATTGATCACTATATTAGGTACCTAAGCATGCATAAGAATGTTATCTTCACTTACTTCTATTCAACATTAAACATCTTGTTCAAGCTTTTCATCTTGTAATGTATCCTTTTTGCCTTTATGAGCATGTCCTTCTAACCCTAGCATGGCTCATGCCCCTAGTGAGTTAGGCCACTAAATTATCTTATCCTTCAAATTGATAATGTTCACCATCTATTGGTTCCTATAATAATATTAATACTATGGTAGACAAAGGAGGAAAAAATACAACTAAAGATGAATTAAGATCAATATTTTCACCCATATACCATTCACAATATGACATCTTATAGCATTGTCATTTCTTGTTTATTTTCATAGTATGGTTTATGTACTTGTTTCAATATTTCATTGTACTTGCACATCCTAAGCCTTGGTTGGAAGAATTGAGGGGTGAAGATGAACATAACTAATCTAAGTCATGATAATGGAAACATTTAACTCTTTTCCTCACTACAACATTTTTAACCAATGACAATGCTAAACTTGACAACAGTTTAACAACCATCACTTAAAGTTTAGATTGGCAATGGTTTTCATAGTGTTTCCTTTATCTCTAGGTTTAAGTAATAGTTATTTAGCAATAGTTATAAAATTATTGCTTAAAGTTTAAATTGGCAATAGATTTTATAATATTGCCTTTATTTATAGGTTTAAGCAATGATTATTTAATAACAACTATAAAATCATTGCTTAAAGTTTAAATAGATAATAGCTTTTACAATGTTGCTTTTGTTTATAAGATTAAGTAATGATTATTTAACAATGACTAAAAAATCCTACCTTATACTTCAGTTGGTAATGATTTAAACATTGTTGCTTCTATTTAAAGGATTAAGTAGCAATTATTTAGCAATGACTAGAAAACTATTATCCAAAACTTAAATTAGCAATGGTTTTAACATTTCTATTTTTTTATAGGTTTAGAGCATGACTAAAATACCATTGCCTAAAGTGTTGGTTCATTATGCTAGAATCACTTTCACAACTAATATTTAAATTAAATTAATAATTAACCTTAGTTTAAATTACTTGGCAACATATATGTCCTAAAAAATTCATATTTTTCATCAAATAAATTAGTTGGCTTCTAAGCTTCTAAAATTTTCAATTCATTTTTCTAAAATTTTCTTTTAATATCATGTTTCAAAGCTTTATTCTAAATAATAATTCTGATAAAATTCTTTACTATGTTAATTAATAAATCTATAATTTTAATTTTATTTTAAAAAGTTGATTAAAAAATAATTGTATTTTTATTATTTTTCACAAAATTAATTATTTGAAACACATTATTATAATTTTTATTTTCTTATTTAGAGTTTTATTTTAACTCAATTACCCATTTGACAATCTTTTAATTAATATATTAAAAATTCATACAAGTTTATTTATCTAAAATTATATTTAATTTTATTTTTTTGAACTTTATTTTGAACAATAAAATTCTATTTCACTAAATTGATTAATAAATCTACAATTCAGATCTATTTCATGAAATTAAATAAACATTTAGTTTTATTATTTTTAATAAATTAATTAGTTAAAATAATATCTTAAATTTTATTTTTAATTAAACTTTTATTTTAACTCAATTAATTATTTGCTAGTCTTTGAATTAATTAAAATTTAAAATTAAAACACTTATATATAAAAAATAATAAAATAAGTTAGACATTCTATTAACAATAAAAGTAAACCTATTGTCCCACTAAATTGAGAAGATCATGTTCCTTAGTACTCTTATATTTTTCCAACCTCATCTCCAATATTCTTTCAATTTTTGTGTATCTACCTTAAACTTCATTTCCTTATTCTACAATAGATAGAGAAGATGTATAAGGTTAGCAATTGTAGTAGATCGGTGTCTCAGCAAGATATAAGCACCCTTTTGCACATTCTATTTGCCCTAATTTCAACATCAAGCTTTCTTTTTTGAGTGATTAGGTATTTTGGTTATCCTCTTCTTTATTGTCTCTTATTTGATTGATTGTAGTATATTTGTTGTTTGAAACCACAATACTTTGATCTTTTGATAATATTTTCTTCATTTTTTTAATGTTATGAATTTTAATTTTCTAATAGTCCAATGAAACATTTTTTCCCTAATTTTTCAATTTCTAGTTCAACTTACTTTATTTCTTTTCAATTTGGCTTTCCAATGAAAATTTTAAAATTTTCTAATTTCTATGGTGGAATCCTTCCCTATAAAAGCTTATTTTTTGTTCATTCTTAAAGCTTAGTTTTAGGTCAAAAATTTCAAAATTCAATCAACAAAGTTAAGAATTGCCTTTTTTTTATTTTTTTCATTATTATTTGGTTCTAAAAGGCATAGGAAACAATAGTGGAAATTTACAAATGTCCCACCCAAGTATACAAAATGTTGATATTTATTCTTACATAAACATATTTAGTTCCTCACTTATATGATTAATCTTTAAGTGATTTTTACTAGTTTAAGTCAAAGTGTCCTACACAATTTGATAATGAAGCATAATCTAACATTTTGATTTTCTTTTCTGTAATCATTTTATTATTGTATTGTGAGAGATATGATCCTAAACTTTAGGTTGTGACTTGTATCTTTTTAATTTTTTTAAATGGATAAGTTATGTGTAAGAGATGTACCCAATTTGGATATTCATCATTAAATTATTTTTGGCATTATGTTAATTGATGATTTGTTATTTCTGGTTGAAAAGTATAGCTCTTTTCTAGTTTAAAAGGTTGATATCATTGTACATGATGCCAAACTTTAGTTTGTGGCTTGTGTGCTTTTTATTTATTTCTTTTTTATGTTAAATTGGATTATAAGTTTGTGTAGGAAATGTACTTGGTTTGGATATTTGTTTAATTGTTGCTGGTGTTATGTAAATTTATAGTTTGTTAATTTTAGTTTAAAAGTGGAGTTTTTTCCTAGTTTAAATGATTAAAAGTGTTATTGCTTGTGTCATGTCAATTACTAGTTTAAATGTTCATTTTTAGTGTAAATTTTCTTATTGAAATGGTTAATATAATGGTTTGAATGTTAACTATTTTTGGCATAAAAGTGAACATTCTTTTCTTGTTAAAGTGCTTAAATAGTCAAATTAATCATAAAACCAATTGAAAATTAAAATTAGTTCTTTTAATTCCACTATTTTAGACATCCTTGCTATTGTGGCTATTCATACATTAATATCATTAACTTATGAAAGGATTCTTCAACTGGCTACTTAGCACTTGCAACAAGTTAATAACCATCTAAGAAGAATAGCATTGTAAGCCAATAGGTTAGACTCCCTAGTGTATATTTATGTATTTTCATTTCCTATCAAGTGAACATACTTATATTTACTCTATATTCTTGTTCATAATAATTCAAGTAGTTCCAAACATTTTATGATTGCTATCATATACTAGCACTTTTCTTTAATTATGGAACCCTTTAAATGGAATAACTTGTTTCAAGTAATTTTTCTTGTCTATTTAGATGATACATGACTATTGATTTATTTTGGTGAGTTGGATGTAAAGTGAAAACTTGATTTTCATTCTTAATACATCTAAATCTAAACTAATCCTAATTCTTGATTTGAGGAAGGCCAAACCAACTAATGGATGCAATAACTCTTGAGATAGAACTTGCGACAATTAAACTAGAAAATGAGTTATAATTTGCACTAAATAGGAACTTCAATGATTCCAAGTTAGTTTTTTTATTCAAAGTTAAAACCTATGATTAAAAATCATGTTTACATTTATATTTAAGAGAGTATTGAAAGGAGATAACTCAAAGAAAGAGTTGGCTAGTTGTAACCTGCAAGTAATTCAATATATTCAATTTTCTATTGTAAGTAAGTTAACTTGAATTTGATTTTACAATTATACCTGTGTCTGCTCAAGTAGATATTTTCCATGTTTTCATCCCTTAATCCTTATAATAGCATATTAAGAACTAATGATTGATGATTTGTTACTTACATTATCAAGTAAGTAAAGTTTGTTCATGTTACAATCCTAAATCTTTTTGTTCACATTGATGTGTTGGCTTGACATTAGAAATGCAAAAATTATATTTTTTTCTTCATTTTTTATTTAATTTTTTTCAATGACAAGAATAATTATTTTTTTAGGCAAATTTTATTTGGAAAGGATACAGCTAATGTCAGGAGCAAGGATAGAGATTCTTCAAGGTAATTACTTTAGTTTAGATGGATTTGGATGAAAAATGAAGAAAAACAATATGCACCAGTCAAAAAGTAAATTCAAAACAATTACATCATTTTAGATGGATTTGAATGAAAATAAAGAAAAACAATTTGCACTACTTGAAAAGTGAATTTTATAAATTAGTATTATTGTTTGTACTAATTAACATTTTATTGTAATTAGCAAGTGTATGCTTTAATTATATGAATAAGAATTATTGTTATTATTTTTACATAATTAAGATGTTTATTTTTTTTAACTTTATTTAGAAAGGTTTTGCAATCAACATTGCCTTTAAATTATATTGATGTTGGCAAATAGTTAATAGTGAATGAAAAGAAGATCAGCTATTATTTATAAAGTAAATATTATCCAAATTTATTTAAAAAATGGTTTATTTCAAGCCAACACTTTTTAGATGTTGCAGATGATATTAAAACTATTGTAATAGATTAATAATCATTGCTAATAAATGTTGCATTAGTTAGATTACAAACCATTGCTTATTTTAAAATTGCCAACAATTTTATGAATTGTTGCTTATTTCATGCAAAAAATCATTGCTTAAAAGAAAAAGCAATGCCAGCAAATGCAAAATTGAAAAAACCATTGCAAAATCTTGCTACAATAATTTCTTCAGCTTTTACAATAGTTTTCAATTGTTGTCATTTTGAAAAAATATTGTAGTGCCATTCAAATGGCATCCTTAAGTAAGAAAATGTCTTTAATGTATCCCATGACATGCGAGGTAATGGATAATGGAACGCAATCACCTCCTAACATCTTCTACATAATGGATTATTGCTCCTCTTAAGGTGTGCCTAAAGTGTTCTTTTATTAAGGATGAAATACAAAAATTTTTAATTTTTTAGACTTGCCATCCTTATCCTTAACCTCCACCTCTCCCTTACCTATGTCTTTCCACGGAGGTACCTAAAAATGGATTGTAAAGAAATATGAGAATTAGACATACTAAGTAATTTTTTATATTATTATAAACAATGAACTTGGAGTAAAGGAAAACCTCACTTCTATGGAGAATGAAATCAAGGTCCTTAGCCAAACTAGGTAGGTGCTAACCATTTGGGCCACGATGGTCACCTCTTCAATTAGTAATAACACATCATCCATGAAGTGCTTAATAACATCTACCATAATCTTACATTAGTCATCTAGTATTGCAACAATGTGGAGCACACAATTTAGGAAAATTGTGCCTATTGCCACCTACCTAATAGCAAGCATGCAATCAAAATTACAAATCTACATCCACTTTGTAATGATAAATAAATTAATTGATTGGTGTCAATGTAAAACTATAACATGATTGAGGAGTGTTTAGTAATAAGTAATGGGGTGATAATAATTTACCTATAGTAATTTAGCATAGGGGTCAACATCCATACCTCTTCCTCCTTTTCTCGTAGGTAGCCAATAACTTACCACTGTGCTCGATGATAGCGAGCGCATACTACTGAATTGATTCCTACAATTCCTTTTATAGTTCTACACTTTCTCACTGTAATGACCCTAAATTAGTACAATAGTGATGAAAAAAAATTTTAAAAATTTTTTTAGGAACATTATAATAAGTGAAAACCAACTTAAAAAAACCTAAGAATAGGTTTTAGAAATTTTACTTAGAAATTTATCGAATTTCCAGTACCTGGTAAAGCGAAAAAGTGAGAAAATGAGTTGAAATTATAGTAAATTAATTCTAAAAATTTACGGATGGCCAAAATTAATTTTTAAAGCTCAAAAATGATTATGAAAAGTCTAAAGCAAAATTTTAAAAATAGTTAGAAGCCTAAGGGTGAAAGTGTAAAGAAAATAAATAAGTTAGGGTCAAATTGTAATAAATCCCTTTATCTTTTTGGCATTTTTTTATTTTTGTTGTGTGGGTTGGGTTGGTCCAAGTTTTTTTAGGCCCAAAATATGAAAATTTAAGGCCTAAATTCGTGGCCCAATGACAGCCCAAACTTCCAAAGGAAGCCAAGGACCAAAATGAAAGAAAAAGGGTAAAACTTGAGGCCAAAGTGTAATAATTAAGAACTCTTGAATTGTGTTACATTTTTATTGGCCAAAAGGGGTTATCATGGTTTGAAAACTCAGACCACTTGGACATGCAAGAAAACGTCCAAACGTCCCCAAAATCCTCTAAAATCCAAGACAAAATCAAGCTTAGGATTTGATGAAAATTTGTAGAATTTTTTAGAAATTTTCTTTAAACAAATTTTATACAAAAAGGGAGACTTAGTAGCAGCAAACTTTTGCTCCATTCCAACCCAAAATGTGCAACCCTAGAGAAGGAGAAAAGAAATTTAAGACAAAGTAAACTTAAAGAAACATTGCAAGCTAGTTAGGTAAATCATTAATTCCTCTTGACCCCTCCTAATTTCTTGTGATATTCCTCTTCTTCTCAATCCTAAAGTTTGATTTTGTTTCATTGAATTCACCTCCCTCTCCCTCAAAAATCAGTGTTGGAAGGAAGAAGAGAATAAGGGATTGAGGTGAGTAATAGCTTGTTACAAATTCTATGAATTTCCAATGTTGGATTGTCAAAATTGACAATTATGGCTCTTTTAATATGATTTGTGTTGATTGTTGTAATAATTAGTTTGGAATAATTTGAACATGTTATGATATTATCGGAAGTGAGTATTTGGATCACGGATTATGAGAATGGAATTGCTCTTAGTTGTTATAAAGAAATTGCTAAGGTTATGTTGGAATTGGTATCAAGGAGAATCAATAATGCTGTTAAAATTTTGGTTGATGAATGGTCACGTGAAACCTAGGTGATTAATCATCAAAAAATTTGATTTTTGATATTCCAAGGTCCTTCATGATGTGAGGTTAATTCTGGAAATTTTGAAGATTTTTAGAAATTTTTATATATTTTAGAAGAATTTCCTAAGTTAGGTCATCAGTGCTGTCCAGAAGCAGGGCACTTTCACGTTGGTCTCTGTTTTCAAAATTTTTTGGGACATAAAATGATCATGAAAAATCATAAAAAAATTCAGGGGAGTCATTAAAGGTGTTTTTAATGTTGCATAAAATTTTCATGGCAATCGGAAATGGTCTGTTTACCCAATAAAATTGTGAATAAAAATTGTTCATGACAGAATCCGAAAATTTCTGGTTCTATTCACGAAATTTTTTGGAGTATTAAATGGCTGAGAAAAATTCTGGAAAAATTTATATGAGTCTCTCTGAATGTGAGATATCATGAGTCAAATTTTCAGAAATTTTAAATTTTATTTAGTCCTCCAAATAATTCCCACTCTTAGGCTACCTAGAAAGGGTCCAGAACAAGAAAAAAATCAAGGAGCATCCTTGATATCAAGAAAATGAAGTTTGGAAAACATTTATATGACATGAATTGTTTGAATTGTGTACATAAATACCCTTTAGGAATTGATATAATAACAAGCCTAGAAGGACAAATGAAGCATAAAACACTCATGGCATAGTTAGTATTTCAATACATTCCTCGAGGAAAAATCCATAATAATTGTGGTTGATGCATGTGGTGTCCCACAATTTTCATTCTGCTTGTGAAAATGTGGGAGGGAGAAAAATATCCTTTGCAGAGAAGGAGAGGAGTGGTTAGTAGTGGAAGGAAAAGGTTAGTGGCCTTGGGCTTAGGGTGGCAGGAGATAAGGTTGGACTGAAGATATAAGATGACATTGCATACCAACTAATGCCATTTCTCAAAAACAAAATATCTGAATTTGGACTTTTAATTAAAGATATGAATCACAAGTAGAAAAGAAATTCTAGACAAGAAAACCTAAAAGGGAATAACAAGTTATTACTCACTAAGTACGTCTTATACTCACTCCATCTATTGTATTGAAATTATAGGTTTGGATCATGTACCCATGGATATGTACTAACACTTACAGAGGATATGCCACCACTCCTTGAGGGACTTACGGATTGGAGCTCCATCTTGAGATTTGGGTCACCTCTACAGATGTAAATATTTGGTATTGTGTAGACTTTTGACCCATGGACACGAAGCCAAATGTCCTTGATGTTTTCTTTCCGTTAGTGCATGTTACCCCAGATGATGAGTCTGGGAGTAACGTCACTCCATCAGTGCCTAGAGTGTCCAGTTCTAGTTCCCCTCTGGAATCTGACCTAGAGGAGGAAGGCCCTAAGTGGGTTAGTGAGTCAGAGACTAGAGTCAATGCATTTGAAGTACTGTAAACAAACTTATTTTTTGTAAATATTTTTGTGATGTATGTATATTCTATATCTTATTTTGGTGTTTTTAACATTTTTTATATTTATTTTCTTTCGTATGCCCCTAGTACTAGTTTTACATAAATCTGGGATATTGTGTCATCTTTGAAGGCTAGTAAGGATATCTAATCAGTGTAGAGTACTGGTTGGGTATCTTTATGTCGGTCACGACAAAAAAAATAAATCAGGTCGTGACATTCACTTAGATAGTCATTCATTGCAAGAATGTTCTACAACTCCCTTAAAATGTTCCTTAATATTAATTGTTCCTCTAATGCCCTTCACATGCCTATGATGCTTCTAAGTTCCATAGCAATAGTTGATAAGTTTATCCTCCCTTTCGGGTAAAACTCTCCTATGGTGGTGAACTGCATGAATTCATCTTGGCATAGTGGAACCAAACATGGTTAGTCATGTGCTGGTAAATGAATAACATATTTTTTATTTGGCAAATAAAAAATAACATCACTTATGATTCATTAGGCAACTTACAGACTTTTCTTTATTGTGAATTTGCCTTTGTTAATAACTCTAACCCTCACTTATAAGTCAAGTCATTTAATGGGGTTAACAGTGGTAGATGCTTGATAACTGGATTCAGTAGCAGCCTCCTTAATAGCTTGAGTACTTTCCTTAAGGATATCTTCCATAAGCTTCCTATACCTTCCTTGAGATAACTTATGTTTGTACACATTTTGGCCTTTGTTCATCTTATTTTATACACCTACAACTTATTAATAATAAAAACAAAATGAGTGACGAGAAGACATTATTTACTATTAATAGTGGAAGAAAGACAATAGTATTAAAATGCCTTAGATTACCTACAACTCCATTGAATGACATATCTCCACAAACTTGTCCTATGTCTACTGGTCAATCCAATGATATTTTTTAAGGTGAGGTCCCACTTCTATCCTAATAAGGCCTATGTACTACTTTCTTAACACAAACTTAAAAACTTTCCACCTCTTGCCCACCAATATAATGATAGGGTTTTTGTAATTTTGGTGAACATTGAATGTAGCCTATAATTACACCTATAAATAAATGACAAACGTGATTAGTAATCTAAGACTTTAGATTATGCACATATAAAAATTCAAATGGAGACAAGTATTAAAATTCCTTACCAATATATTGTCCCAAATGGCATCCTTGATGTCTTATTCCACTTAATATCATTCTTTAATAGTAATAGGCATCTCGATGCATGCCAAGAAAATGAGGTGGCTAGTAAAATCAGTTCCACCAAGCGTACATATGCATATATAAGATAACTTAAATAAAAAGGAATGATTACATATTATTTTATCATATTCAGTTTAATTCTAAAACAAAACTTTAAACACTACAAATTGACATTTGTAAAAATAGTATCTAAGTAATAAAGTCACACTAGTATAGAAAGTTAATCCAGAAACATAATATCTAAGCAAAAATAATATTTTCAAAAATATGAGCTAAAAATAGGACATATAATTAGGTATATCAACTTTCCATATTAAATAGTGCTTTTGAAACATGTAATCGATGAGTAAGGAGTAACTTCAAGACATAAAAATGAAAGTTTTCCAATAATAAATGATAATGCTACATATTTAACCTTAAAGATCACAATTAAAATACAAAATGCTCACAAAGTATAAAAGAACTAGGAAAAATATCTTAAATAGAAAGGAGTCAATGGTTAAAGATTAATGAAGGTTAATGCCATGCAATTATTAAACAAAGGCCAAAAATTGAGTGGAAAGAACAAAAAATGGAAAGGCAAAGCACTGGATAATACAAGTCTGTATATGATGTTAAGAAACAAAAACATCATATATATATATATATATATATATATATATATATATATATATATATATATATATATATTGTAGGCAACAATTTAGATATTAGTTATTTATAAATAATTGACATCTATATATTTCCACATTGATTGTCACCAAAACCAATGTTTAATATTTTATATAAAATTACAAAATGCCTCTTGAGGCAAATTTTTGACTATATAAAAGAAATGACACCTAATGTTTGCTTTTTCTTCAAATTTAACAGTTTGCCTCCATTTTCCACATTAATTGTTTCAACAATTATAATGGAAAGTTTCTTTTCTCAACCCATTTACGTATATAACTCCTATTCATGACATTAACTTTTTATTGAAATTAATATCATAAGTTGCACTTATTTTCGAAAATGCCTCCATACCATTATATATCTTAGTTTTCACATTAACCAATATCAATGTAATGAGGTTAAAGAACAATTCTATAGTAATGTATTTTCCTTCTTTTCTTTACTTTCCATTCTATAAATCTTGTTCTGTTCTATTTTATTCCATTCTAACTTCCAAGGTCTAAACATATTATTAAAGAAAGGGTGATAAGCATTATAGTAAAAGGCTAGCTCGTATAAAATTTAAGCTGACAATTAAAAGTGAGTATGAATTATTTAATGTTATCTATTTAAATTTGACTCAATAAAACAATATTTCAAAATAACATCTTTTTAAATTCTTGGCTAAAAAGAGGGATGCAAATAGGTTTGGTAATTTATTAGGGTTTCACTGCTTAACTTACTTATGATCTAATCTAATTTATTTATTTTATTTAAATAAGTTAGTTAAAACTAGTAAATAAACCTATTTAAATAGGTAGACTAAGTCTATCTTTTTTAGACTTAACTTGTAAGCCTATAATGCTAACCTATTTTATTTTTAATATATTTATAAATAATATAATATAATATAAAATATATGCAATTGCATATGTAAATTATTCATATAATATATATATATTTACACACACACACACACACAGATATATAGGTTATTGAACAATTTTAAACATTTAGAAGGTCTTAGTCATTAATATATTTGAAAATTTATTTATTATGAATTTTTAAATAAACTAACAGATCAAATCATATTTTTTAATAGATCAAGTTGAGCATAAATTTTGACTTCATATCCACGTTTAAGTTAATAGCTTAGAAAGTAAGCTTGACCTTTTGACCTAATTAAGGTCAAGCTTAACTTGATATGACTTATTTACACACCTAGATGCAAACTCATTTTCAATGTAGGAGTACCTATAAACTTGACAAATCATAATAAAGTTATTAAACCGTATGGAAAATGAATGGTTTGTGATTAAAGCAATCTAACAGCTTACAACGATTTGGCTAAAATTTAATATCTCATATGATTTGGTTAAAATGGATTCTATTAATAAAAAAATCAAAATTTTCAGTTGGATAAAGATATTTTACCTAATTCGGCTCAAATCGACCTGAAACCACCCTTACATTAGGGTAATCAAGTTTAAAATTTGAAGTAAAAGTTGTAACTTTATATAATATATTATAATTTTTTATAATAAGCTGTTAATATGTACAAATTTTACTTATACAAGAAATACATCGAAAATTGCATTTTCGTTATAAAAAGTTTCATTAAAAAAATAAAAAAATTATATTTTTATAAGGAAATTACTAGTTTTGGATGAAAAAGTTATAAAAAGCACATTTTTTTTTGTAAAACTTTTATAGAGTACGTATTAATAAAATTCTTTTGAGTATATGTATTTGAAACATAATTATGATTCTAGTTAATATTAAATGACAAACACAAGCCTTATGAATCACAAATTTATAGACTTGTAAATCATAAATCCTATTATACGATGGTGGAGTTTTTTTAGAAGAAAAATATAGACACAAATAATAAGACCCACATTAATCATGTACGTCTTATGGTGCCATAGTCATATTTTTGTAAATTTTCCAAAGAGAAATTTTCTTAATAAAATGCCCTGAATCAAAATAAATATATGTTGATTATAAACTCATGGGTATAATTAGAGAAAAAAATGCTTCTAGGAGGTTCATCATAGGTTCTTAACAGCACGTCATCTGCTACTATATATTTTGTATAGCCTGTCATAATTTAAATTTCATAAAAAAAATAAATTTCACACGTACTTATTTCAAGTTGAAAAAGCTTCAAGACCAATATTGTAGTTTATAGTCTGCGTTACCCACAAACTATTGGATCAAATTAAAATATGCACACAGTGGCAAATTTGGAGAAAAATCTTGATCTTGAAGAACTAAATCATATTAAGAATTTTTTTTATAAATTTTTTAATTTTAGAGGGGTTATTTTATTGAAAAATTTTCAGAAGTCATAACGAAAAAATTTTACCTTATAAAATCTAAAATGGCTTTCAATGTAAGTTGTGGGACTGTGAGAATATTCATGTAGATCTTATCCTTTGGCAAATTATTCAATTTATGCTAACTTTTTTTTTTGAAAGTGTAAAAGAAGAAGAAAAACAAACACAAGAACAATTGTGGGTTATGTTCTTCTCCCAATTAATTTTTAAGAGAAAAAGACTACATTTTCTTCTACTTTCTTTCAATAGATGATAAATGTGTAAGAGCACAATTATTTTCATATATTTCACGCCTTTTTCACCATTTACGAAGGTAATCTACTATTATAAACCATATATATAACCGGACTATTACAATTTAACAGTTTGAAGTTCGGCATGTTCCCTGCAAATATCCTTTCAATGAAGATAAATATCTGTTCTTTGCACACATCATCCTCCTCAATTCCTAATCTTGGTTTTAAATTGCAATTACACTTACAAATATTAGCTTGCAATTTGAAACAAAATTGCCGTAGGGCCAAAGATGGAATCCGGAATTGAATTTCAAATTTTTTATATTCATTGGATTAAATTTTATAAATTTATTCTACTATCTTATATTTAATAATAACTAGTGATTTGTATTTCTAACCCAATTTTGAATTTCATTTTTAGTGTATATAATATTGCTAAATTAGAAAATTTTGAGGAAAAATACAACTGAATGGAAAAAATTGCAAATAATTATAGTTATGAAGCCTAATGCAACAGTATAATATTCACTATTATAATTTTAAATTATGGTTGTGATCACAGATATAGATACAATTAGCAACATTAAGGATAAATATGAAAAAAAAATGCAGTGTTTATTGTGCAAGATTATTAAAAATTACATTGCAGTACGATTGACAATGATTATAATATTTACTATCATGATTCTAAATTATAATTACAATAATGATACGATTAGTAAAATTATAGACAAATATAGAAAAAATACAACATTCAAAGTGCAAAATGGTGAAACCTGTATCAGTAACAGTGTATATAACCCTTCAAATGAGGAGTACGCTTTAAAACCTTATTCAGGTAATGTTAGTCATTAGGAGCTGTAATGTTTGTTGTCGATGTCTACCTATGTTATCTGCATCGCACACCCTAATAGTAAGTAGCATGCACAGTTGAGCACATGATGATTCTATGCATATGAACTGGGATTCCATTTGAAGGAAACCAAAATAATTGTTAATAACATCAGCTGTTTGAACGGCGAAAGTCCTAGATACTGTTGTGGTAAGTGATGACCCGACCCCTTAGTTGTTTGAAGTTTGATTCTTTGAACCCTAAGTGATGATTGCAAGCTGCTTTATAATAATCCAATTTTTATTTTTCGAGTTGGCAAGATGAGCTATCGAACATGAACAACTATAACGGCTATAATCTATAGCATATGACGTGTTTTTGGCAAAATAGTACTGGTTGCGGCCGGTATACAATGTTCTTGAAAATGTTTATCTTCATTTACATTTTAGATTTGATTTCAAAATTTTATGTACATGCAATTAGTGATTTAATTATTCCTATTATAAAAAGAAGTACTAATTTCACTATCATATATTCATATTCACATCTTTTCTAAGCTAGAAAAACAAATCAGGTTAAATATTTATGTATTGTTAATATATGCTTATTTTATCTTAAACTTTGTCAATTCGTTTTTGTATTGCACGGAATATTCTATATAGATGCATTTATCTTCTGTTATTAACAAAATAATACATAGTTGAAAAACATAACTTTTTCTTGAAGATAGTGAATATTATTTTTTACTATATTTTTAATGTCTAATATTGAACAAATAATATCTTTTTTATTGTACAAATATTTTATAATTATAAATATTAGTGAATGAGATTATTCTCATAGGTGATGTTTTTCATCAAAATTCAGAGCAAAATTATATTGACTAGAAAATAAACAAAAATGAGCTTACATCTTGTCCACAAGAGGGTGTAGGTTTAAAAACATATTAACAACAGTTTTCTCAAATAGTATGGACTTTGTTGTTTAAGCAGATACATTGCGCAATGGACTTTCATTTTATGTGCATCCTCTTCGCTCAGATGCTTTGTATCAACAAGGGATAATTGCTTACTCAAGTTTGATACTCTGATCAGTTGGATACAGTGACATTAAAGCAGCTGAATTTCAAAGCCAAAACATATGGCTCCCAAGGGCTAGAGATTTGCTATGGTTGAATATAAGTGATTTGTGCAAGCCTACCTGAAGAAAAATATGGGATAAAGATAGGATTCCCCATAATAATTAACAAGAATGAGTTTAAAGCGGGACGCACAGCGCCTAGGGACCACGGGAGGTTATCTCAAAAAGTTAAGTTTCTATTATAAGATTGTGAGTTTGGATTATTTTACTAATTGTATTGATACGTCTTCCTGCAATTTTTTATATAAAATATCAATGATAGCACATTTTCATAATAAAAATGTTACAAATATTAAAATGTAATTTGAAATTAAGTTTCAAATCTTTCATATTCATTGGATTGAGTTTTACAAATTTAACTCATCATCTTATATTTAATGATAGATTTTAATTTGCATTCAAAATCTAATTTCAAATCTTATTTTTTTATACATAGAGTATTGTTGTTTTCATAAAAACTCCTAAAGAGAAAAATTCTATAATAGCTTTAAATGATGAGATTGCAATTTTGTATATAACCATTACATGTAAAATTCATATTCAATAATAAATTTTTTTTAAATTTATATAAAAAATTATATGTTATATAAATTTTGCATTACATATTTATAACAACTTGAGATTTTTTTCAAAAAGGCATTGTAGTAAAATCCGCTTAAAAATAAAAAATTATACTTTACTCACTTATAGTTTTATCTTTTTTTTACTTAATTCACTCATGATTTTAAATATTCCAATTCATCTACCTGTACTTTTTTAATCTATAATACTTTATCCATCTAAGCTATTTTCCATTCAAAATTTAATAGAAAATTCACATATATTGTATATTATTTTTATTTCTCCAAATTTTGATTCAATTTAACACCTATTCTAATTTAACTTACTCCAACAATGTCATCAATAATTTGTCATTGGTATAAAGTCATACTTATAGGTTATGTAACCCTATACCAATAACAAATATAATTGTAGTATTTAATCATGACTGTTTATGTGCCAGGTTAGTAAGATATATGGTGACATTATTTTGTCATTTTATCAAAATTTTTGTCATCTCTAAATAAAAAGATATTTTTAAAATTTAAAAAATTAAAAATACTATATCAACAATAATTATGGTAACTATAGATATTTTTAAAAAATTATTTTTATTTTTAATATAAAAATTATAAAATATTATTAATTCTATATTATAATTAATATAATTTAAAAATTAAATATTTGTATTATATTATAATACTGAAATAAACAATATATATAATATAATTTTGAATAATATATAATAATAAAATTGATATCTATATAGAAAAGTATAATGCAATGTTCAAAGAAAGAAATAAAATATATAAAATTAAGGGGGGACTACCTAAATCAAGACAATAATCCTATTATTGGTCATCCTACTACTAGCATTGTCCTACTAGGGTTGGGCCTAGGGTGTAGGCTACCACGAAGCAAATCTACTCAGCAAGATTAGGGTAGGGATAGGTTGAATGCCAGTAGAAGGTAGTACAGGAGGGCTAACCCTAATAATCGATTCTGCATATCACATCAGCCAATTAAGGGTTTGCTAATGTTAAGAAAAAAAACTCCTTCTAATACTCCATGCACTACTAACTCTGAATGATGTACTATTAGACATCATTAGGCAATGATGCATCTTGTTACAACTAGGAAGGATATGTGATAGTTAATAAGGTATTAATAAGGTGCTGCCATAGGATATCCTTTGAAGCACATGACTAATTCCCTTTTTGTACCCTCAATGAGCTTCTAATGCCTACTCAACAATAGAAAATTCATTGAATTATGTCATAGGAGCAATCGATGAGGCATATAAAGAACTAGATTGCATTTGCAGCAGAAGGGCTTGCTTTTGCATCTAGATTTATAATTTTTTTTAAAAGATAAAATATTAGAATGATTATGTAAGTTGTCACAATTAATAAAAATTAGAAAAATAAGAAAATAATATGCACATAATTGGCATGGGCCTCTTGTGACACCTAATCCCTCGATGTTTTGGTATGATGGTCAATAAAGTTTTCTAGCATCAAGTGAGTTCATTTATTGTCTTATTTTGTTAATCTAGTTTTAAAAGAAAAAGATTATTTAAAATTAAATTGCACCATATTAAATACAATGAATGTTTATTTAGCATACCATATCATATGAATGTGTTATTGTGGACTTTAATCCATGTCAATCATTATACATTCTTTGTGCCCTGTTCTGCACATTTCTCCTTAATCTTTCCTATAAGTTCAATGCAAAACATGATAAGTAGTAGAAGAGATATTAGTAAACTTGAAATTAATAAATTATAACCTACATTATCTAATTCATTCTTACCATGTACTCCTCACTTTTAAACATTATGCAGGCCCACCTCTAATGATCCTCAAGCATGTCTTGTGGTGTCACCCACCTTGCCTTTCTAAGATCATAATTGATCTCATCCCCCATGTGCCAAGTAATAATTGTGCAATCTATACTCCCAATCTCTATACATATTGGTTGCATTATACCGAATGCCATCGTAGATGTAGTGCATCCTCCTCTTTAAAATATCTACCTACTTCAAAAGAAATCCCTGCATTAAAAAACATGTAATAAAAAATGGATCAAAATGTTGATAATTTTAACTCCTAAATTAATACATAAAATAAGTTAATACTTACATTAAGTGACTTAATGATATGAGTCTTCTATTCCTTAGGTATTGCTACTCAAGACTTATGCAACGAATTGCAATGCATCCTAACTAGTATCCTTACCAGCTATGGTAAGCATGAATGGTTTAGATCCATCAAGTTCTAGGTGCTAAGATTAAATCACAAGGGTAGTGGTTTATTACTATTTTTTAGAATGATATTTTAAGGCCAATGTTCCTATTTTTGTTAAGGTTTTTTCATAGATACTACAACTTTAAAAAAATATTTACCAAGTAGATAAATTGCATGAATAGGAAGAAATCATATAAGTTATATAGTATAAATAATTGTACTTGACTTAAAATGGCTAAGAATATGAGTAAGGGCCTAAGGTGGCTTAACTCTTTTGCCACTTGCAAGATGGTGGGTGTTAACAATAGCCATGAACAATTATAATAATGGCACATGAACAAAAATTTATCACAACATATCAAAGTTAAATGTAATGTTAACCTTAACAAGCATATTGCTACACATGTAGAAGAATCAAAACTTTTCATTGGACATAAATAATATTTATTATAGTAGATGGAAAAGGTTTCCAAATTATGATAATGTTTACATATTAAAAAGTAGAAATCTTTAAACTTTAGTTTGAATCACTATCACTAAAAGCAAAATGCCTATCTTCTTCCTTATTGGTTTCAACATTATCATTAAATTGTAACTTTTCCCCCTTTAATAATCACTAATCATTTCTTCTTCTAATATGTCATCGTCATTTATGAAACCATCAACATGTTGTGTGCCAACATGATTATATGTACAAGATAAAACACATTAAGGGTCATTATTTACACATAGTAAAAATAGAACTTTTTAATTTCTGATGTTAGTTATGAAGGTGAAGTTAGCATAATTGTTATCTTATACTATTGAGCTCCCTTATCATTAACATCATTATCTAGAAGATCTTGTATATCATGATGCATCATATGAGCAACTCTCTTGTCAACTCCACTAAATGGATTGTCAAGGTAAAAAAAAAAAAAAACTTACTTTTCTTAGGAAGTAAGTATTTATGGCTTATCTTTGTACTATTGAACACTAATGGAGATACTTGTTATGTTCTTTTTTATCAGTGGTTAGTGTCAAACTATTTACACTTAAATAGAGTTATAAAATACTTATGAATATCAATTAATTCTATGATATCCTTTAGAACACAGTAAAGTATGTTCTCATTCATCTTAGGTACAAAAAATCCATTATTTTATGTCTTATGCCTAGAATCCTGGGAGGAAGTCACAAATTAAACTTTATTAAATACATATACAAAACATGACATAACCATGAAACTTAATTCAGAAGCCAACAAGAGTAGCTCATCTATCACCTCTATGAATTTATTCTTGGATAAGTGATACATCTATTAAAAAAATTAGAGGCAATAATATTAAAATGAATAACAACAAAGGAAAAAATTGTGGCAACAAATAGTGGAAGACATTACCTTTAAGTAAAACTATGAAAGGAACTCGATTTTCTATGATTGATCTAGGTATTAATGATGTTTAGCTTGTGCTTCCCTCTTGTGTTCACTACAAAGTACAAGTTATTATTAAATGAGAAAGAGTTAGAAAAATGTGATAAAGTCTGAGAAACTTATTAAAGGTACTTCTCGATTTTTATGCAATTATTCAAGATATGCCATATTGTAATATCCTAATTTTTCTTCTTGAATAGAATAATCTTCTTAGCTTTAATGGGTTAATATTGAGATATGACTATAAACAATCACCTTTTCATTCTAACTTGGATAGCATCTTGGTTTCATTCGAGTTAATTGAATCAGGTTTCCACCTTTGTAGATATATGGAAAAAATGTTAATATCTCATCAATAACATATCTTTCAATGATAAAACCCTCAAGTTAAGCATGATTTCTAACATAGTCTTTTAGCTTTTTGACATATCTTTCATATGGAAATGTTCACAAAAAATGAATAGGTCCCCTTAGTAATGTTTCTTCAAGCAAATGCATCATCAAATAGACCTTTATGTTGAAGAATGCAAGCTTGTAAAGAATGAGAGCAAAGTCTTTCTTAACTCCCTCCACATCCATCTTGTTCAAAGTTCTTGTACATATTAGATTGAAGTAATTGTAGAGCTCAATAATAAGAATAGACAATTCTTTTAGCATTATTCCATGAATTGTAGGGGCTAATAATCGCTACATGATGATGTGACAATCATGCAACTTCAACCCCTTAATTTTGTTATTATTGTCAATCATATTAAATGCATGTGTTGTTATAGCTCAAAATTAATTATTATCGATTTGCCAAAAGTAATGTATTGTAATATGACAAACCAAGTCGTATCCTAGTAATCCTTTGAAATATCCTTTCTAAATGATTTATTAACAATGATCACACAATTATTTTATCTTTTTATGCACTAAAAATAAAAAGAATGAATATAAATGGAATAGGTAGTAAATGAAATGTTGGTGTATGCCTTGAGAGCTAATCATAGGATGATTGTATAAGTATACATTGTATTATATTTTCAATATTTATATGAGGCACTTTCAAATTATTATTTCTCTGCATTAAATAAATAGATATAGTAATTTATCCTTAGAGTAATTATTTCTTAAATAATACTCTTAAATGTCCCTAGTCAAGTATAATTGTGAAAGGGATAACAATGATGCATAGAGACTAGTATGTTGGTTGATTGATATGAGATATTAAGTTAACACATAGGTACATGTTAGAGAACAATTGTATTGGACTGACCCGCCATGAGATTGCTACATGGATCATCTTATGAGTGTCATAAGCAACTCTCATAGTGACAGTAACGCATATGATTTTTTAACTTGAAGTCACCATGGTTTCCAACATAGTTAATTATATGCTTTAACATTGTCTAATGTTAACTTTAATGGGTTAACTTAAAGACAGTGATTGGGTATACTACTAATTATGTAGAGGAATATGAGTGATGGAGATGAGTTTTTATCCCTCCTTCTAAAAGGAGCGATATCTATGAGCCCCTTGATTGAGTTCGACTATGAAATGCATGGTCATGCTCAAATGAGTTAACATGTGATGTTGATCTTATTTGCTTCTTTTTTGGTCAACTCATGAATCAAGAAACACAAAGATCGAATTATAAAAGGGATGACACTTTCCATGCCTTGAGTTCAATCTAGATATCTAGGATAAAAGGGGACTTGATTGCGTAGTCACTGAAAGGTTATGTCAGATCACTGACATTCTCATTACTTGGGTAGCAATGATGCATTGCTAGATGCCGCTTATTGTTTATGATTTTAAAATATGATTTTAGGATCATTGCCAACGTGATGGGAACCTATTAGGTCACACACAAAGAACGAATCAAAATTGGAATTGGAGCAACATAATTAGTAATTCTAATTGGACTATAATTTCTAATTAATGAAAGGACCAATTAGATTGGGCCCTTTTGTTAATGTTATATTTCTTAGGGGCCAATTATTAATTAAGTCATAATATTGAACCTAATTAATAATCAGCCCATAATACTCACCTCTCATTAGGGTTTTAATAGGTGTCTATATATATATAAGATGCTATTCACGCTCAGATGGATCAATAGATAATTTGGGAGGCATTTTGAGAGAAAAAAAATAGGAGACCCTTAAACACCCTAGTTTGCTAGCACAAACTTGAGAGGAGAGAAATTGCATCCAACCTATCATTTGACTAGAAATTTTGAGATCGTTCTGTGTGGATACCATAGAGGTTCAGCCCCATTAAACGTTGCACTAGTGATCTGATATTCTAGTTTCTATTCTGGTTCGTGATTTGGAGAGCAGATTGGATTGGAAAATGGATAAAAGCAGATCGAATTTACTGTGTAGCAGACAAAATTTTTTTTTTTCGAAAGGTATAAACCCTAATCCCTAATCTATGGCGTCCTAAATTCACATGGATCCTTGGTGGAAATCGTGAAAAATTTTATTTTGCTATGCATGTATGATGCGCGATTTTCTAGCATGAAACTCAAGCATAATGTTGAACTAAATTCAAACAAAATGTAGTACAAAATAGAATTAACATAAAACTAAATTTTAAAGGGGCTTTGATATGAAATTAAAATAAATGCACTAAACAAAGCAAAATATAGTAGCAAAATGAAAAGAAAGAAAATCAATATAGCAAAGCAATTAGTCCAAGGATTTGAAAGCTCTTAGTGTGGATTAATCATAGAACATAAGATATATGACTATTCTAATTAATTTTTCAATCTTGAATTATCTAGAACTCTTACAATAATTCATGAATCCTATAGTAAAACTATTTTACATAGCCTCAGAATTGTCTTGCATAACATTATCAAAATCTATGGTTAATATTCTATCTCAAACATTAATCACGATTTTTATTGTTTTGAGAAAAATTTAGAAAAAAAAAATTAGGGGAAGAATCTCATATGTCTCATTTTCTATCTCTAAGATGTAAAAAATTGCCAAAAAAAAAATGAATTTGTCAACATAACACCTAAAAGGTAAATGTTAAATCTATTTGCTATGTGAACAATGACCTTTGTTTATTTCAAAGGTCCCAAATTCAAAGCATTAAAAATAGAAAAAAACATGACATTAATTAAAGCTCTTAAGTCTAGCATAGCATGTTCAATTCTAGTTTTCCTATAACATATAGAATGATGAATGTGCCTAGATCTTTACATTTTCTTAGTAATTTTCTTTGAATGATTGTAGGTACAATTGCCGCCATACTTACTTTCTGATCATCCCTTAATTTTCTTTAATTGATGCATATATTTTCAAAAAGTTAGCTTTCCTTAGAATTTGTTTTATTAAATTTATCAAAGATATCTTAACTTTTACTTTTCTAGGAGACTGTAAAATCTAGCTTTCATTTTCAATTTTCTTTTATAGAAAAAATCTTCTTGGAAAGGAAAGGAAATGAAAGAATCAGTAGGAGGTGGGGATGTAGAGGAAGAATTAACCTCACTTTCATCATGCCTGTCTTTTTTTCTAGTTATTTTTTATTTTTCTCTTCTAGTTTATTTCTTATTTTTGGTTGATTGCTTGTTAGTTTATGGCTTATCTCTAGTTGTGAAGATAAAAGGCTTGTCAACTTGCCACTCATAAGTATAATGGCATTTATAACTTTTTTGTTTCTTATATTGTTAAAAGAAGGTTGACTTAAACCTTGTGCTTTAAGCTTATTTATTGTATAGGATAATTGGCCAATTTAACTTTGCAAATTAGTCATTGTGGCCTTTATTCTTTGTTGGAATTATAAGTTATTAGTTACCATTTGCTTGACCAATTCTTCAAATGTTGGCTAAGAAGAGTTTAAAGTTAAATCTGGTATAGGAGTAGGATTGAATGATGTTTTGTTATAAGGGGAATGATGTTGAACTTGGCTTGCATTGCTACTATATCTAAACTTTTCATTATCTCTCCAAGGTATTGAAGTTGCTAATTATGGTATTAGTTTGGCTATTTTTGTTGGTATTAATATTGACCAGGCTGCTACTGGTACTGGTATTATGCTTTAAGCTTATTTATTGTAAAGGCTTGTCAATATTGTTGAGAGTTTGCTACCATGTTAGCTATCAAGTCTCTTATTGTCATAAAGGTTTTATCTACTAATGCTCCATCACTTGTGGAATCAATCATACTTTTATCTATAGAAAAAAAGCCTTCATAGAAATATTTGATAAGAAGTTACTAATTGATTTTGTAGTGATAATAGCTTGCACATAAATTTTGAATCTCTCCTAATATTTATATAATATCTCACCATTCATTTGACTTATACCACAAATCTATTTTCTTTTTGCAATAGTTGTTAATGTAGTGAAAAATTTCTTTAGGAACAATTATTTTATGTTATTCTAGCAAGTGATAGAACCTAGTCATAAGTACTATAACCAATCTTTGGCTATATTAGCAAGTGAAAAGAGGAATGCTTTTAATTTAATATGGTCTTTTGAGATGTCATGAGGCTTCATTGTTGAGCATACCATGTAAAACTCCTTCAAGTGCTTATAAGGGTCCTCACCTACAAGACTATAAAATCTAAGGAGCAAATGTGTCAAACCAGATTTAAGCTCAAAATCAGCATTAAGTTCAAAATATTGGATGCCTAAAGGTTGATAAGTAACATTAAGGGAAGCTAATTCCTTCAAAGTTCTATTATTTGCCATATTATTAAAATTATTAATAGGTTAAGAATAAGGGGTAAGGGTGTTATAACTACTTGTATTTCTACCTCTAATAGAAAATTAAAAGTCTTATCTATTTTAGAATTAAACTTTAAAAAATTCACCAGCAATTTTCCTAATCGTGCATTACAACACACTAAGCAAAATTATAAGAATAAAGAAATACCATAATATTAATAGACTATGAAAAATCACTCAAAATGCATTTAATTATCCTATTTTGACATTTTAAAAAATTTTAAGACTACCACAAAATGAAAATTATGACCATGTAAAACTCAAAAATGCAATAAAAAATCTTAAAAATTAAAAAAGTGGTCAAAATAATGAAATTTGGCTAAAAAAGGTGGCATCTCACAAGATGTAAGACAATTGGTGACTTTTGATAAGAAAAATCAATTCTACCACCATAAAAATTTTTAGCTCAATCAAAGTTTTTAACTTTCATACTTATTCAAGGGTAGGAAAGTAAAATTATATACAACTAGTTTCTTTAAGCCAAAAACCTTTAATAATGTGTAGAATAAAGTAATATGTAACAAAGGAGGAAGAAATGAAGTGGAAGAATATGTAAAAGTTAAAAAAATGCAAGAAAACATAGAAAAAGGGTAGCTACCATAAAATGCAAGTAAAACATTAACAAATACAATTATTAGCTATAATACTTGAACAATTATCCAATACAAAACTAGTAAAAGATGAGAAAGGATGAAATTAAGTGGATCCCTAACAACGATGTCAAAATTTTAATTGCCTATATTGCTACACCTTAAAATTAATTATTACTAGTTTGCTAAAAGTAATACAATATAGTACTAGGTCATTTCCTATTAATCCCTTGAAATATCCTTTCTAAATGATTTACTAATAATGATCACATTGTTTGAGCTTTTTATGCACTAAAATAGAAAGAATGAATGCAAATGCAATGCAAGTGAAATTAAAACAAAATGTTGAACAAAATTCAAATAAAATGCAGTGTAGAATAGAATTAACATTGAACCAAATTTTAGGGGGATTAATATGAAATTAGGATAAATGCACTAAACAAAGAAAAATATAGTAGAAAAAATGGAAAGAAAGAAAGTTAATATAGCAAAGCAATCAATTTAAGGATATGAGAGCTCTTAGTGTAGATTAATCATAGATTATAAGATATTAGACTATTCCGATTAATTTTTCAACCTTGAACTACTTGGAACCCTTACAATAATTCAAGAATCATATGTTAGATGGCCATCTAGGATTTGATCAAGTAGAATTAAGTAACCGCTATAATTTATAAAGAAATTAGATTGAAATTGATTTAAAAATAAAATTTAGCTGAATTAAGGAATTAAATTAAAAACCTCTAATTTAATCTCTTAACCCTCTATCCCTACATGAAAAACTATGATTAACTAGACACAATTTAACATAAAAATAGAGAAAGATTAGAAATCACAAGATTAAACACTAATTATACAAAATCAACATTCAATATATGTAATTTCAAAGCAATTAGCATAAAGAATTAAAGAAAGAGAAAAATTAATTAGAAGAAATTAACATTATAAATTAAGATTTCATAATACAATAGAGATAAGCCTCAAAATTCTTAAATTAACTAAAATTTTAGCCCTTTATGGCTGAAGAGTAAGAAACTAGAAAGAGAAAATTTGTCTTGCTAAATTATGTAATGTCTAAAGTCTAGTTTCTAATGTGTTCTTACCTCCTCATCTATCTTGATAACCCTTGAAACCTAATGGATATGAATCCAATGTTTCTTAAGGTTACAATTATAAGGCCTTGGTAATTTTTAAAAGCCCAGAACCTATTTTATAAATCAATGAATTACAGGAGTTATAGTAGTGAAATTTTATAGGTATGAATTCCACCCAATATAAAACTATCGAAACTATAGAGTTTAGGTAAACTATAAAAATAAAAGAGTTAAAGATGTGTCTTAAGAAGCTTTAGGCATTGATTTCACATCAATTGAACTTTGTAACTCCAAATATGGCCTAAAAATCAAAGCTGACTCAATTAAGAAAAAAATAAGGCTTCAACTTTTCAGCTAAGAAAGACCTTCTGGATGTTTGAATTGGGCTTTAACCAAAACATCAAAGTTGTAGGGCTTTCTTTAAGGTTTCCAATGATATAAAGATTAGCCAAATCAAATATCTAGAGTCCAAAATATAGTCAAAAATTAAAATCGAAATAATTTTAAATCATTGCAAAATTAACCTTAAATTATAAAATAAGGCTAATTGTATGAAATTAAGCATATCTAGCACACTAAGTGGCAAGAAATAATAGAAAATAATTTAAATAAAATCTTATGTATGACACATTCTTCCTTAAATTACTAGCAAATTCATCCAAAAACCTGACTTTTTTAATAAATTGACAAAACATTTTTCAATCAACATCATTATATCTTCTATTTAATTAAATTAAATTAATCTTACTTTTCACTTTATTTAGAATGGATTCTCATCCTACTTAATTAAACATTTTATCTCTTTAATTTATATTAATGTTTTAATCATTGAATGTTGCCTACTAGTTGATAATTTTTATATGAATATTCTTATTATTTAATTCATACTAATTTTAAATTATTATAACTTAAAATTTATAACTTTCCATTAGTGAAAACTATATTGTTCATTTAGAATGATTAAGCTACTTCTTAGCTTCATCTACTATTATGCATACTAATTGTAGGATCATAATCTCTATTTAGAATGGACTCTCATCATACTTAACTAAATATTTTATCTTCCTAATTTATATAGAAGTTTTAATTATTAAATTGTACATACATTGATAATATTGGTTAGTAAGGTGTAGGTATTTAATATGTTTTGGTGTTAATATCCTTTTAGATATAGCATTTCTATATTAATAAATGCCTATGATCTCAAATTTGACCAACAGGTGTAATAGTATCATTTTTGTATTAACATTAATATTTGCTAGCCATTATTAATAAATAATATAGGTCCAAGTGAAAGGTTGTTAATATTTTCTATATGGAACATATATCTTTTATTAATAAGGAAATAATTGATGTTAATAAAGGTCATGTAACAAATATTATATGGGCATTTGGGTACTTAGGCCTAACATTTACAAAACATGTATAGATTTTATGATAAATAGGATTCATGATCTAGGTTGGATTATTTAAAGGAGTCCTTACTTCACTATTTTCCTAATTTAGTTTTTTTAGTTCCATTAAAAGAAACTACAATGTCATTCCCAGAGACTTTAAAAAGGAAAGAATTAGCCGAGTGAAGGATTTCCCTTTAATGTTTTGGTTTGGTTTTTAGGTAATTAAGAAAAGATTAATTACATGACAGAAAGGAAAGAAAAGCAATCTCACATGAAGGCTATAATTAATGAGAAACTAGGTTTTTATGAAAATCTTGTAATTAATCTATAACTCTCTACATGTTTAATTTCATTTTGATTTAAGCTACAAGTAAAAGCCATAATCTAGTGAGATAAAATTTATATTTCATATAAAAATTTATATTTTATATAAAAATTTCTATAAACAATCCTTATTAATCTAATCATTTTAGGCCTCATGCACTATACTACTACACACCAATAAGTCAATTTAAGAGTCTTTTTCTTTTGGGTTTTCTAGGTTATGCCTTTTAAATTGTAAAATTTTGAAATAAATTAGTGCAAAAATTATAATATTTATTTTTTATATAAAATTTTACAAAATTTTTTTATAATATGTTATGCATGTGTATGAGTTTAATTTACATGAAATGACAACATAAAAAATCTACAACTTCACTAGATGCTATTTACAAGTGCAACTAATTTTTTTTCAAAAATTGCTAGGCTTTAATAAAATAATTGCAACTTTTAGTGAAATTTTGTCCAATTTTATATAAAAATTGCAACTTTTAATGAAAAATTACAAGAATAGGTAAAATTGTTTTAGGGCATACAAGAATACGAACTTTTTTTGAATTATATGACATCTTAACCAATTTATGTCTTTTTCTCATAAAAAAAGACTTGTTACACATTGGATGAAGCACACTTAGATACATTCCAGTTTAGCATAAGAATCTGACTTAAACATGTTTGAGCATGCTCCTTCTTTAAACATTATCATAAAAGCAGTATTCATTTGCTTCAAAATGTTTAACCTAAGTCATTACTATTTTTCAAAAAGCAAGCTCATCATTACAGCCTCACCTAAATGCTATCTATTGAAAAGAAATTATATAAAAAAATATGGAAAGCATATTTCAAATGTATTTATATTTCATACATTTTTTAGGGAATGATGCATGCCTTGAAATTATATGAGGAAAGGTTGAATTAAACTATGTAAAAATAGTATGAATTGTATATGAAATATTATGAACAATATGTTATGAATAAGAATTAGCTGAATTTGATGAATTATCCATGTATGGTATAGTGAAGATCTCCCAATGAAAAATAGATCATGAACATTATGCAATTTGAACTTTAATCATGATCATCTTAAGTGGAATGAATATAAAACTCACTTTTTTTATAAAACCTAGGAGAGAAAAGAAATGAAATTGATGAATTCATCAGTTTCACTTAAGGTTTGGAAGTAGTGACCATACTTATAAATATATAAATAGTAGTGTATCGACCTATTATCGAACAATTACCTTTACCACAAATTTAGTTAAAGTGTCATATGAGCCTAACTAAACTACCACTTTTTTTTGGGCTAAACACTCTAGCATTTTAATCTTAATTATTGAATTATTAGGTCCAAATTAAACTTATTCTAATGGTTTCTCACTTGGATCTTATAATTCAATGATAGTAATCACTTTATTAAAATGCTAGAGTAAATTATGATATTTTAATACCCAAAGGTCTATATTAAGATCATAAGTATCTAGTAGTGTGTAATATAGTATCTAAAAAGGATATCAATACTACACTATACACCCACACCTTGTTGACAAAAAAAATATAATATTTGATAGGGTCATTAATAAGATATGCATAATAAGATTTATATAACAACAAAATGTGACTATATACAAATCTTCACACAAAGGTCATAACATCTGCCCAAGATGCCTAATGAAAATCTTCATTCTTTACATAATAATTGAGATAAAGTTTAAAAGTCTCTATTAACATGCCATAATATAACAAAAATGTGTACAATAGTATATAGCAAAACATGAATATTTCATTAATGTATATCCCAAGATAAATAACACAATGGTGATTTACATTGTTCAATATATGTTGGTTTACATTAGCATCGACATTTATTTCAATAAGTTGTCATTTTTAAATTTATAAGAAAACTTAAGATGATGTACAAGAATATGATCAATGTCTATGTTAATAGTAGGAACCTTACTAAATTGATTTTTTCTTAACCATCATCTAAAAGGAATTTTGAAAATCTCATTGGAAACCATATATGTATAGGATATCTATATTTAATAACCAATGTCTAAAAGGAACTATGAAAGTCTCATTAAAAACTACAAATGCATATAATGTTAGTTTCATTTATTAAACAAGTTAATTATTTTCCTATAAATTTTTCTCCTAATTCTCTCTTTCCATATTAAATACTTTTAAGATTTTACTTTCCAATATTCTCTTGATATTATAATGCTTCTACTTTTCCCCTACTATTTTCATTATGAAAGTGTACAATGGGAGAACCATAATATTCAGTTCTCCCGTTTTATGCTTTCTTTATTGAAATGAAGTAAAACTAGAATGGAAAGCTAGTGCATAATTATTTAATAATTTTGTACTCCTTCACCCCACTTTTATTTCTCCAAAGTGCACAAACTAGAGAAATTTAAGTAAAAAATAAGAGTTTGCAATGTCGATTTAGATTTTGATACATAGTGACTATATTGTTATTTTTATATATTCATGCAAATATGTAATTTTTTTTTATTGATGATTTAGTATAGTTATTGTGTACAAATTTGCAAATATAGTTTCTTGTTACTAATCTATTTGTACTTTTATTATAAACAAAGTAATGATAAATAAAATTGTATAAATTTGCATAATCATTTTTCTTTGCTTATTTATAAATTATTTGTATGTTAAAATTCTATAATTAGCATTTAGATTACATAGATTAATAAAGAGAAGACATATTGAAATAAATATAACTTTTTATTTTAAATTAGTTTAAAAATAACTTTATTTTCACATTTGTAATTTCTACCCTGATATATTTTGAGGTTTATATGAAAATAATTTATAATATTTTTAAAAATTATGGTTGAAGATTCTTATAGTATTAGTTATCTACATAACATAATTTTATAAATAATTGAAGGGCCTCTATTTTGGCAATGGAAAACATAAAAGCATTGGTTTTGAGATTAATTGATTGCTAATATGATGACATTTCCTAAAAAATTGAAGAAGTTTAAATGAATGTCATTCATAAAGAAGTTTGAATGAATGAAAATATTTGCTTCATTTTAGTTAGCAAGTTCATATCATTGCTAGCAAGGAGAATATCATCCATGTATAGTATTGATATTACAAAAATGCTTGCATTATCAATATATAAATATACTGATCTACATCATTCTCCTTAAACCAAGAGAAATCACTTTCTCATCAAATATAAGGTAATATTACCTAAATGCTTGTTTCAAGTTTGATCTTACACACAAAGTGTTCTTTACTTTTCTCTTGAAAACCATTTAGCTAATTCATAAAAAGAATCTTTGACAAACCACCATTTATGAAGGTTATCTTGGCATCCATTTAATGTAGCTTCAAATTAAAATAAGACACCATCACCATGATAAGTCTAAATAAGTTCTTAGTTAAAACTAGCGAGGATGTTTCTTTATAGGCTGTGCCTTCCTTTTGAATATTGCCTTAGGCTATTAATCTAATGTTTGTACCTTTTGATTTTACTTTTAAAATCTTTTTTAGTCTTAAAAACCTATTTGCATCTAACTAGCTTGCATCTTGCAGATAATTTAACTAGATCTCACATCTTATTCTTATACATTAAATTTAGTTCATCCTTCATAGAACTTAAACATTTAAAAGATTTTGAGCTATAAACTACTTGTAAAAATCTTGTAGGATTAGTATTGTCATTGATGTTATACTCATGCTTTTGTAAAAATACTAAATAATCATTGGGAATCTCTGATGTATGAGCTATAAGAGATCTGTTCAAAGCAATTCTTATAACTATCTCATTTGGCTTAACATCTTTTGCCATTAACTACATTGGATTATTGTAGGATAATGGAAGATGACATTACTAATATAGATACTAGTGGAATGATTATACTTTCTTCAATAAAGTTTATGATACAAGGTACTTAGCTCTTACTATCCAATTATTTTTCAAAGAAGATAGCTTGATCTAATTCAATTACTCTAGTATGAGTGGGATAGTAAAATATATTACCTTTAAAGCCACTTCAACAAATAACCCACTAATTATCTTTAAATCAAGCTCCCTTATTGAAGAGACATATGACTTCACTTTGTCTTTACAACCTTAAACATGAAAATGTGTCAAATTAGGTTTTTTTTCATATGACAACTCATAAAGGGTTTTAGGAACTAACTTGTAGGGAACTTAATTCAAAATATATGCAATAGTTCTTAATGCATTGCCCCAAAAGAACTCTGGCAACAAAGTATAGGCTAACACAGACCATATCCATGAATGTCAAATTCCTTCTTTAAGTAATTCCATTTTGTTTTGATGTTCTAAGCAAGGTGTAAATGGTTACAATTCCATACTTTTATAGGTATCCTATAAAAGGGCTAGGATTCCTTCCAATTTCATCATACCTACCATAATACTTACCAACTATATCAAAGTTAACACACTTAATTTTCTTCTCCAAGTTTAGCTTAACTACTACCTTGAAATACTTAAAGGCTTCTAGTGATTCTAACTTTTCATCAAGCAATTCTACCTAACCATATCTAGAGTAATTATTAATAAAGGTGATGAAGTATTTATATCCACCTATAGTAATTAGTGTTATGGGTCCTTTAATATCAGTGTAGATAAACTTCTTGATACTCTTTTCTTAACTTCTTTTATCCTTTTTAGCTTTAATAGGAAGCCTCCCTTTAATACAATCAATGTATGTTCCATAATTTGAAAAATCTAGATCATGTAAAAGTCCTTCCTTTATGAGTCTTTCTATTTCCTAAGAAATATGTCCCAGTCTTCTATGCCAAAGCATTAAGGAATTCTTATTGGTTCTAATCTTTTTCTTTCTAGCAACAATATTTATAGAATTAGCAAAAATAGGATCTAGATTAATTTCATACAACCCATCATACAATAAGCTAGTACTAACAATAGATGATTTATAAAACAATCTAACCTTTGCATTTTTGAAATGATAAGAATATCCAACATGATCCAAAGCTATCATAGAAATCAAATTTCTTCTTATGGAAGACATGTAAATAACATTATTTAAAATCAATTCATGTCTAGACTTTACATTCAGTGCGACCAATCTAATTTGCTCCATTTTCATTCTATCTCCATTTCCAAGCCGTGAAATTATCTTTCCTTCATATGGCTTCCTTAGGTTTCTTAATGCCTAAAAACTATTTGTAATATGAATGGTAGCACAAGTGTCCAACTATTAAGTATTTGATAACTTGCTCACTATATTGGACTTAAAACAAAGTAAAGCTAGCTAGATAAGTACTTTTCTTCTTCTTGTTAGCCCATTTTTTATATTTAAAATAATTTGACTTCTTATTCCTATACTTCTTTGCCATAGACTTCATGAATGCCGTAGCATTAGCATTATTATAAATGCTCTCATTGGTCATTTTATCCATCATGTATTTCACCATCTTGAAACACCTTGTTTCAATGGGTCCGCTTCATATGGTGACTCTTCTATTCCGCAATGGAATTAGCATCAATGGTGGGTTCTATTTTCCTGATGACTAGATCTAAATTAGTGATTGCTAGACAAAGTTTCACTTACTTAACTTAACCCTCATAATTCATCCAACTTAGCACCTTAATTACACTTAATTCAATACATTAACATATGTTTTTTCAACTTTAATAATGCTTTAAAATTTTTGTAATTGGGCTATGTAATTATATACTATATTATACTATAAAATCTAACACTGATGAGGCATTTAAAACTTTATAATACAAGGACAAGGTACTATATTCTTAAAACCTAATATTGATAGGGTGTAGAAAATTTTTGGAAATATAATATTCAATTCTACATTAATGTTATTGCCAACAAGTTATATTAATAATATTATACTGATAAGGTATTAAAATATTATTAACAGAACATTTTCCTTAATTCAACTAACATTTTAATAAATAATAACAAAATTTTATGTAATTGGGCCCATAACAAGAAGGTCCAAAATCACATAAAATTTCATAGTATAACATGAGTCTAAAATGATTCACTTAAAATATATTTCTTTATGCATCTATATATATGTATATATATATATATGTATGCACACACACACACACACACACACACACACATATATATATATATATGCAAAATTCATTCATGGGCTGAATAACAATAAAAAATTTCATAAAATTTATATGTGGAGGCCCAAATCATAGGAATCGCATGGTAAAAAATTTAGACTTAAATAAATTAAAATGGATACTTAAATAAAATGAAAACAAATTAATAAAAAATTTTAGGTCCAGAAAATTATGAAAAAAATGTCTATAATTACAAGATTAAAATGTGAAACTCAACAATGTAATTTTTACTACCAAAATTTGCCAAGAAGGCACAAGTGTATTACACACTCCACCCAAGCAAGTAGGTTTTGTGCTTATCAATCTTCTTCAACCTCTAACTAGGTTTGCAATTGGGTTATCATTGCGACTTAGACCAAAAATTGTCATTTTAATGTTTTTTTTTCTCAATATGATTTTCACTTCAAATTAATTTTAAATTTGTTTTAAAGCATCTTTAATGTAAAAAATTTTCCAAAAAAAATCATTATTAATCCATTTGAAAATCAAAATTTTTCTAGAATGAGTTTTTAATGGCCTTTAAAGGGAAAAAAAACCCATTTTTAAGTTTTAAAATGGAAAAAAAATTGTGATTCATATCCTCTTTAATTGTATTTCATTAAGAATAATCAATACTAATTGCTTGTTTTTGGGAAAAAAATTGATAATATTTCCATTTGCAATTGCCCAATAAAGGACCTTTTCTTTAGTGTGAAAATTTTCAAAGAATCTTAAAGAAAATTGCAATTAAAAATTTTTTAGTTTTGAAGAATCAAATGCAAATCAAATGCCAATATATGCTAAATAAAATGCTTATATTAAGTTTAATATAAAAAGGATAAAACAGATGGTTATATTGTAATAAATGAGGCATTATTTGCTCCCTAGAATTCAAAATAAACACAACATACATGGATAACAATATGTATAGCTCAATGATATACTGCATACATATGCAACAATGATATAAAAATAGGTATAAAACAACTAGTGACATACATTACGATATATACAATTTGTATATACATGAACCGTGTGTATGGGTGTGTCTATATATATATATATATATATATATATATATATATATATATATATATATATATATATATATATATATATACATATATATATTGACACAGCATCTCAAATTTAGTGACATGACATGGAAAATATATCCATTTTATTGTAATCATAATATAACCAGCTCATGTTTATATCCTTAAATAGATTCACTAATATATATACACACACACACCAATGAAAATGTCTAATAGTATGCTAGAAAATAATCCATTTTTAAGAACCAATACTAGTAACCATATATATAAATTAATTCTAATTTACTATCATCACAATCTTACTTTGTGGGTATGTGTGTGTATAACAAATCAATTAAAAAAATAGTTGAGATCCAAATAGCATTCCTTCACGGCCTTTAAATTGAAACCTCAATAAACACAGAGAAAACTTATATCAAATTTTTCCTTTTTCTTTTTTGCAAGTCATGGCGAACAAATTAAAATGTAATATAATATAAGATTCGCATCAACAAGATGCTATGAAACAATTTTCAAAATTTAGTGATTCAGGTAAATTTATTATTGTAGATTACTAAAACTATCATTTCTCATATCTGTATGCAATCCAACTATAATTACATAGTTTGAAGTTTTAATACTAATTGTTAAAATTTTTATGAGAAAAGATCAAATTAAATTTGTAAAAATAGTATGAATTGTATATGAAATGTTATGAACAATATTTTATGAATAAGACTAACCTAAATTTGATGAATTATCCATGTTTAATACATTAACGATCTCTTGAATGAAAAAAGAATCACAAACACTGCAGAGGAATTTCATGATTTGAACTTTGATTGTGATTTCTTTGGGTGGAGTGAATACAAAACTCATTCCTCTTATGAATCTAAGTCACTCTTAGTATTTTTAGGAAGAAAAAAGAACCAACACTAAAGGGGAGTGAGTAGTGACCTTACTTATAAATCTATACCTAATAATAAGTATCACTAATGAACTATTATTACTATGAATGTGTCATTTGATCCTAACTAAACTGTCACTTTAATTTTAGGTTAAGCATTCTAGCATTATAATCTAAATTATTGAATTATTGGATCCCAATTAAATTTATTTTAACAACATGAATTTAAACATTCCGAAATTATAAAATTATTATTTAATATTAACAGCTTCAAATGTCTTTCATCACTTCATTGACTTCAAATTATTACCCCTTATTTCAAACCAATGACTCCTAACCATGGAATATAATTAGGGTAATTACATTTAGGGTGATTTCCCAATCAAATAAAAAATGAGACGATGGAGTATGGATGATCAGTTCACAAGAGATTCACATGAGCTGTTGATGCTCAGTTTATGAGGTTCACTTGACCTTTTCACAGATCATGTTAGAATTTTCTCAGTCTGAACCACTATCAGTGGTTCGTAATTTTGTTTAATAAAACATGACGAATAACGATATAAGTGATTTATTTTAAAAGTTCAGGTCCAATATAAGTGATCCGCTATCTACTATGAGTTTCTGGAAACTTCAGATATGGATAAAGTGTAAGCCTATATACTTAAAACCCATCTCTATATTTTAATGTTCTATAATGTACAGGCTATGTCAAAATTGCTTAGATGTTAGTCCCCACATGAAGTTTATGTATATACATTCTAAACCTACTCCTCAACAAATAAACTAATTTTTCGAAGTTAATGAAAATATAAGAAATTTAATTAGCTATATTTATTCATAATATTAGAAGATAGAAAATATATACTTTTGAGAAAGATTTCCCACATCTAGATTGTAATACACTCAGACAACACATCCCATTCAGAATTGGACATTCTAAATGTGTTCGAGTGAGACGTGTGAGTAGAGCTCTTTATCTCTCTCTTTTGTATTCATTTTTTTATTATTTCTTTTATATATTATGAAATTCATATTTTCACAAATTTTATTCTTTATTAAAAATAAATAATTATTTTACTATTAGATAGTGTGACAAATACTTTCTAATAATTACAATTATAGTTGTCATGGTCACGAATCATTATTTTTATACATCTATTGAGTTTAGTAAAAAAACCTATTATTTTGGGTCCATAACGTCTAAATCAAATTAATGATGGAAATGGGTATGAATAAATAACTTATGAGAAGAAGGATTGAAAAATGCACAAATGGCAAAAGGATAAGATAATAATTTTGACTAAAATAGGATAAAGGAGATTTCAAAATGAAGTTTTGGTAATCCATTGTGGACTATAGGAGAGCATAATTTGTAGGCCATATAAAAGTAAAGAAGGCATGAGGGATCAGGGGTGACAACCTGTAGCAAATTAGGACAAACAACATTATAAAATGATATGTACAATACCAACAAAAAGAAGACCCACTTTAATATAAGACATGTAAGGAGTTCACCAAACAATAACATTTTAAAAGATACAAACCCATTATAGGTAAAGCTTGATAGCTAAATTGGATTTTGCTTATGCATAATTTAGAAAAAAAACTCTAAATTATGTGTTGTTATGAAAAGGTTATAATTTTCATAAAATAATTTACAATTTTTTTGTATAAATTTTGTAACATTCACTATAAAAAAATAACAATTAGCAATGGAAATATTTGCTACTAAAAAAATTGTAATGGAATTGGTGACAAATATACAACTGTTAATAGATGTGTATTAGTTATTTATTTAGCAATGGATGAAAACAATCCATGGCTATATTTTGTCAATAATTTTGCGACACAACTAGAGAAAAATGGATGAGGAATGAAATTAGCGGCATCAATGTCTACCATAAAATTTATATTTACTAATGGCCAGATCATCGATAATTTTGAATTTAGCCACAAAAATATCCATTGCTAAATGCCCAAAGTGCAATTTTTGATAATTTTCATATTTAACGACAAATTATTTTGTTGCTAAAATTGCTTCCTTATTAAATTTGTCACTATTCTATAAAAATTATAGACATTTTACTAACGTCATTATTTATAAATTTGTCACTAATTTCATCACTAATATGAGAATTATTTTTCACATCCTTGGGCAATCCATACAACAAACATCCATTCATAAAATGACTTTAACTACAACACTAAATTTGATCAATTGATAAATGTCCACATTTGAATTCCATAATATTGAATATCAATTATGCATTCATTAAATATAAAAATTGTCACATAAAATAGTGAACCCTATGTATAAATAAAAATTGAATCTAATATTTCTAACAAATAACAAAAACCTTAACATGTGAAGGTTTAGGATTCTTGATTATCATTTTAGTCCTTTTAGATGTCTTTTTTGCTTGTGTGAATAACACTTTTTCTTGTTCCTCAATTCTTTAACCACTTCAGTGTATTTCGATTAAAACTCCATCTATTATAGATTGCATCATGATGTTTATAAAGGTTAGGCATCCTCTAGAGCTTCTGATGCACATTGATTTCCTTGCATTTGAATACATTTTTCATTATAAAGTGAAACATGTAAGACAAATTTCTTCAAGTAAGATAAGTCATCTAAAGATTATAGAATTTAATAGATTGATAGAGTTAATTAAAATCATGATACATAATGAATCATTAGTGTATTATGAAACCTTCTGTACCTAGCTCTATTATTAGAAGCTTGACATAGCTACTAAACTTTGCAATATTAAATCAATAAAGTATTTTACAAGACACTAGTGGTTTATTTAACAGCTTAATTTTGATGGACTCCTTGATTATATTGAATTTTGTAATTTTTCGACGACCTATCTTGCTTAAAGAAATTTTTCTTACATGTGTCACTTTTTAATGAACAATATAGTCAAATTTAGGAAAATTATCAAGCACTAGTAGCTCTTAGATGTCTAATCTCTACAAACATCTTAATGCAATCTATAGCAATTGTCATCTAATATAGGCTTACTAAAGACTTAGTAACCTATAATAAATGAAGATAAAATTGAATCAATATTTGTTTTCTATGATTGATGAAGATATTTACATGAAATATAATAATCTACATATATAAAAATTGAACCTAATCTATGATGAAAACTCTCTATCATTATATTTAACTTTATTGTCATCTTTGTTAGTTTCTTTTCCATCATCTTTTTTTCTTCATTTTATTTTTATCATCTTCCAAAGATTTTTCTTCATAATGAATGTCATCTAAGTCATCATATATGATATCACCAGTGAGGACAACTTCATTACAATAAATTAACACTTGTACTGTAAATTACGCCATGAAAATTTAAAAATCATGGCAATTTTATCTTTTGTTACAAGAAAAAAATTTAAACAAATGTGCAAAAAAATAAAAAATTTATGCCACAAGAAAATTTTACCCATGGTAAAATATTACTTTTGCCATGAGTTACATTATAAGAACACATTTCCTATGATAAAGTATTATTTGTATTATGAAGAATAATACTTATACCACAAACTCAGCTATGAGATCACATTTCTCGTGGCAAAATATAACTTGTGCCACAAAAAAACTTATGGCAAGATATCACTTATGTCACAAAACAAGTTATAAGAATGCATTTTTTGTGACAAAGTATTACATGTGACATAAATTAAGTTAAAGGAACACATTCTATGATAAAGTATCATTTATTTTATTACATAAGTTGGAAAAATTTATCCGAAGCAAAATATTACTTATACAATGAATTAATTTTATAGATAAAATCATAGCCAAATATACTATTTCTATGGTAACTATACATATAAAAAATGCAATTCATAATAAGTGCAACATGCTACAATATAATAGATAATTAAAAAATATAAATATTTATATATTATAGGTGTCTAGTAAATAGCTAATTCATCCCCTAAGTTAGGAGCTTTAACTAATTAACTAAGTCAAATAATTATTTTAGAAATTCGATGAACAGTTTATTTGATTAACTCGTTGGCCCTAATCAACCAAAATAAAAAAACTATAGAACTTAATATTTTCAATTAGCCAATTCATAAAATATATGTTAAAAGATAAAACTACTCATAAATTGTACAGTTATGTATATTTATTATTTTTCTTAAAATAATACGAGTTAAATCCAAAACCTTAAGATATGTAAGAAAGAGTTTATCTATAAAGCTCCTAACCATTTTTGTTTACATATATATCAAATTTAATATCTATTAGAATGTAACGATTTTTCATAAATAATAGATAACTATTTAGCTTTGCATCAATAAATTTACATAATAAAATTGATATACATTAATAAAATAAATATTATAGTATATTAAATATTGTGTTATATAATTATTTAGTGAATTTAAATTCTTTATATATCAAAATTAAAAATTAATAGGATTAACATATATATATAATACATATATATACAACAATTTTTCAATTCATTATTTGGTCCAATATTTAAAATATTGCTTAAACAAAAATAGATTATTCAAGGTACAAAACAATATAAAAACATCTATTTTTTTATCATGTTACATTATTCTTAAAAAATATATTGACAAAGAATATATATATTATGAAAATACTAATATTATTATATTATATATAAATAGTATGATCGGTGGTATAAGTGCAAACGAGTTTTATTATAAAAATATATAATAACAAGTTTTACATTCATCACTGTAATATTAATAAAAATTTCATTAAAAAATTAAAAATAATATTTATATAAAATTATATAAAATTTAATAATAATTAAATTATTATATTAAAAAAAATTAGTAAATTATATTTAAGGGAGTGATATATATATATATATATATATATAATAATAATCTAAAATTTCATCTTCATTCCTTATTAATTTTATTTTTCATAGATATTTTATATTAATTTCTTTCCTTCTAATAATAATTTAATTAATTTAGTTTATTCATTTATAATTTTATTGATAAGTTAATGACTTGATAAATGTAGGAATAAAAATAAAATATAAATAATATATGAAGTATAAAATTAATGCTAAAAATTTGTGAAGGATCAAATGATTTAATTTATATTTGTAAATGACAAAAATATACAATATAAATAAAAAATTTAAAGTAAATAATTTATAATAATTTAAATTCTAATTCATAATTAAAATTTAACTATACATGATAGTTAAAAGTTATGATTTATATGAATATTTATTTCATATAATTCAACCTTTACTAAATGAATTTTTAGAAAGTAATAAAAAGTTACTTGAATTGTGTAAAAATTTTACTTATATTTTGTAGTAACTCAATTAATAATAATTAATGAAAATATTAATAAAAGGAAAAAATTAACTACTTAATCATTCATAAGAAATAAATTTGATATAAATCATTTGTAAAGGACAAACTTGATATAAGTAAAATTAGTGATGCAATAAATGGGAATTTAGTGTGTATAGAATAATTTTTAAAATAAAATTATATAGCTTTTTAGTATTAGTGTATTTTTATTATATGTATTTTTGTAATATTTTATTATCATATAATTAGTATTACATGAATATAATTTTATTTTTGAAGTCAATTGATTACTTAAAAATTTATATAAAGTATATTGTATTATAACATTAAAGAGGCAAACTAGTGTAATAATAAAACTTAGCATTCTTTAGCTTAGAAATTCAGGTTCAATTTCTTATAAATGCAATTTTTAATTTCTAGGAGGATAGAGTTTCAATGATTTACATTAGCTTCATATAGCTCGAAAAAATTAATAGATTTCAATAGATGTGCAAATAAAATAATATGATAGATAGATAATCGATTCATTTAAGATATATAAAAATTATTTTAACTAGTTACATTATTGCATTATTTTTATTAATAATTTTATTCTATTTTTTGTCATGATTCTGTTTGTGGCAATATGAATTACTAGACAAGGATGACCTTGCCAAATTTGTACTCGTGGCTAGAAGAATTTATTAGCCATAAGTGAATTCGTGATAAAAAAAATTATTTATGCCGTAGAACCATTTTTCCTATAACAATTTCCTTGTTATGCTTACTTATGCCATAAGACCATTCAACTAGTATTCCCATGTTGTGGCATGATTTTAATTGTGACACAAGTGATAATTTATTATTATGCTTCTAGATATCCTAACCTTTCCCATAGTGATCCAATCTATTCATTATCAATTCATAATGGCAATTGGGTGCAATGCTTATCATTATGGAAGGTATTTATGACATTATTTATTGATGGGGCATTAATAAAACTCCTTGCTTTCATTTTAATGATAGCCAACAAATCATTACAATCCCTTTCATGACTAGGGTGTGGGTGTAATACACTCACATAATTTGTTAAACGAGGATGAAAGGATTGAACTTGTTATAATGTTAAAATGCCATAAACTTAATGATATCAGATTGTTTATACTGTCTTATCCCCCTATTAAGAGTTAGATCAAACCATTCACAATTGAACAAAACAAGTTTCTTTGGTGGAAATCCACCATAATCTAACTTAATGGCCTATTAAAGTTTCCCATGGTAATCATTTTCTGAGTTAACATCACTAGATCCTTTGATGTACACATTGAAGTTAAAAGTGGACTAATGCTAGCTCCATTGTTTTATGTGAAATTCATAACCATTGGCAAAATACATTAACTATATGCACACTCTTGTACTTAGACCTTGTGCTATATCAAGTATTTTAAAATCGATAATTGCATTCTTAGTAGTGAAAAACCTAGTTATGAAATAAGTTTACATTGTCATTATGAATAAAACTTATTTGAAAGATTTAGGAAAATTTAAATGATTAAGGTTTGGCTTTACTTGCATAGATAAGAAGCCAATTGGATAAATCACTTTTAGTATGCTGTTAACCTCCCTGTTAGTTATAATTAGGCTCACATGTCGTAACATTTATCCATAAATACTGCAACTTACACCATATTGTTAGAAAGTCCTCTAAGATTTATGGAATATATAGTTCAATAATATATATATATATATATATATATATATATATATATATATATATATATATATATATATATATATATATATATATATATATATGAACCACTCAATACTCTAGATCTGATAAGTATCAATTCTTGCATCCCTTTACCAAGCAACCGAGATAATTAAATATGGAACATACATGTTCACCATTTTTTACATCCCCATCATCATCGTTCATAGGAATTCTAGTCCTTTTAGAATTCACATGGGGTTTAAAGTAATATGAATAGAAAGTGGATGTCTCCTTAATGAGGTATGCTTCACATATGAACCTTTTAATAAGGGCCTTATTTTTCACTTTTTTCTTTAATGTTTAAAGGAACTTATTAATCAATAAATCATATTAATTGTGGATGTTCAAAAACATAAATAAATGAATGAATTAATCACAAATTTTATCTCTCAAATGGATGCATCTAATAATATTAGACAAGGCCTCTTACCAGAGTCTCGTATAGAAAATGCACTAGGAAGTACTCCATTAAATCAAAAAGAAAAAATGGAAGGAATATTCATTCTAGCTTGTAAATGGTGACATAAATATTTCCATTTGCAATAGTTCTTTTTCATGTAAGGTGCTTAAGCATTAGTCTTTGAAAAACAAACTGAACTCACTAGTGTATTTGAAATGGGCTCTGGTAATGCTTTAAAGGTGATAGGAAGTAATCATTCCATAAATATATGACAATTATGACTTTTTATTCCTTGAGCTCCCATATATCTATATATCTAACCAAGTTTGAAGCAAAGTTGTCAAGTGTTTTTAAGTTTTTTATCCATTCAAACATTTATCTTCTCTGCTCTACATTCAATTAATATTACACCTTAGGCTTTAACATCCTTTTGTCGCCTTACTGAACTAGCTAAGTTTGATGTGCTTATACAACTTAGCTAAATCTATCCTAGTTTTCCCCTTATCCTTTGTCTTACCAATCATATCCATCACTATGTTGAACACATTATCAAACATATTCTTCTTAATGTGCATGACATCTAAACTATGACATATAAGATTCATCTATAATTAAGGTAGCTCCCAAATGATCCTTTGTTTTGTTTAATTATAATTCATGCCATACATTTCAATATATATTGCATGCCCTTCATCCATAATCTTAGCTATATACATAACCTTTTCCTAAAGGATTTCACCATTAACTCTTAAGGATGGACATGACCTGTCTATCTTATTTTTCTTGGAGGAATGTCTATTCCATCTAAATGGATGATTTGGAGGTAGCTTTTATCTATGGCAGTCAAAGAATGAAGTTTTTGAACCATGTTTCAATATGGAAGCTTAAGAAAAATCTAGACAAATAAGGCATATTGGCCTCCCATATGTATACCAATTGGATAAAATCTCATATGTAGGAAAATTATTGATGATCCATAGTAATGCAACTTGTAACCTAAAATTTTATTTTAAAAATACATTGTAAGTATGTATAACATTTTCCTACAAGACTTTCAATTCCTTTATCAATGGCTACTATACATTGGTATGGGCTTTTAGACTTCTAGGACCTAAAATAATTAAACTTCAGAACATATACTCTTATTTTGTATACATACATGTAGGGAGATTGTAAAGGTTTACAATTATAGGCTGGGATGAACAAGTTTAATTGAATTGGCCAAAGGGAGTGAAGTTATCTACATACAAGCTTAGTTTCACATTTTCAAGATCCATGAAAAATTAAGGATAGGTGTGGTTAAAGTGATTCCATGCTTCTTCATTTAATAAGTGACATGAAAACCTTCACTAATGAGGGTTTTCATGATGCCATCACATCGAGCAAGCAGTGGACTTTAATACATACAACCTTTGGAGTCCATAAGTCAAGGGTAAGTACCATAATTTTTTTATTGGTAATCTCCCTCATCATCGTTGACTAGATTTTTTGTATGCATAATGAGGATGCTTACAAAAAAAATAAGCCCTCTCATCTGCATATTTTTCTTAACATTTTTTCATACCTAAAGCCTACCTTAGAAACCAATTTCTTTGTTCAAAAAAAAATCCACTAACATTTAGTTCCCCTTGAGTATGTATTCTCTTGTTAACTAGTAAATTTTATTATAACATTGCTTTGGAAAATTGTAGTTCGATTTTATATTCAATAGCATAACAATAGAGGATAACATAGTATGGTAACTACAACTTTCATACAAGGGTTCTTGGTTATTGGTCAACATATCATAAAACCTTAAGCATTAAGGTTAGAAGGTTCTTCTATGTTTATGTCAAAACTTTCTCCAAAATCCATATAGGCAGTATTTGTTACCATTGCCTCATATTTGTTACGTTGTTGTTCAAACTGAATACTTTCTTCTTTTGCCTTTTCTAGATTGTTAGGTCTAACCTTGTGTTAAGGTCACTACAACAAATTGACATTCGTGCCATGATCAAAATTATAGCACAAGATCAAAATTTTCATAACTATACTATTTAGCCATAAAAATACTAGTTGAATGGTTTTATGATACAAATGAGCATGACAAATCATAGGTAAAAATGTCTTGTGCCATTAATGATTTTTTTTTTACCATAGATTCACTTGTGGCTAATAGATTCTTATAGTCATGAGTACTAACGTGACAAGAAAGGTACATCCATGACTAGTAACTCATATTGCGATGATAAAATTATGACAAAAAATAAAATAAAATAATTATAAAACTAATTTAACTAATTAAAATAATTTTTTTATATTTAAATGGAATCAATTATCTAATTAATTTAATCAGGTACTATCATATCATTTTGTTTGCATATCTACTAAAACCTGTTAATATTTTTGCCTATATCAAATTCTTGTAAATTATTCAAACTCTATTCATGTAGAAATTGTAAATTATATTCATAGGGAATCGAACCTATATTTTCAAGTTAAGAAATGTCGAGTCTTACTAGTGTACTAGTTTTATTTTTTAATATTATAATATAATATATTTTATATAAAATTTTAATTATTTAGTTGACCTCAAAAATAAAACTATACTCATGCGGCACTAATTATATAATAAAATATTATATAAATACATATAGTAAAAATACACTAATATTAAAATTCTTTATGATTTTATTTTAAAAATTATTTTTATAGACTAAATTCCTATTTATTTCATTACTAATTTTACTTATATAAAATTTGTCTTTTATAAATACCTTATACCAATTTTATCTCTCATAAATAATTAATTATTTAATTTATCCTTTTATTAATATTTTTATTAATTATTATTAATTTAATTATTACAAAATAAAATTAAAATTTTTACATCATTCAATTAATTTTTTATTATTTTTTTAAAAATTCCTTCAATAAAGGTTGAATTATATGAAACAAATATCCACACAAATCATAACTTTGAACTATTATGCGTATTTAAATTTTAATTATAAATTAAAATTAAAATTATTATAAATTAATTATTATTTTTATTTATAATACATATTTTTATTATTCATAAACATAAGTTAATTCATTCAGCCTTTCATAAATTTTTAGTATTAATTTCATCTCTTCTAAATTATCTATATTTAATTTTTATCCTTTCATTTATCAAGTCAATAACCTATCAAAAAAATTATAAATAAATAGACCAAGTTAATTATATTATTATTTTGAAGGGAAGAAATTAATATAACTAGAATTAATAAAGGATGAAAATAAAAATTTAGACTATTTTATATATATCACTCCCTTAAATATTATTTACTTAAAATTTTTTAATATAATAATTTAATTATTATTAAATTATACATAATTTTACATAATTATTATTTTCAATATTTTAATGAAACTTTCATTAATATTAAAGTAATGAATGTAAAATTGATTATTAGATATTTCTATAATAAAAGTTGTTATAACTTATGTCACAAATCACACCATTTATATATAATATAATGATTTTAGTGTTTTCATAATATATATATATATATATATATATATATATATATATATATATATATATATATATATATATATATATATCTTCTTTGTTAACAAACTTTTTAAGAATAATGTGATGTGAAATAATTTTTTATATCTTGAATGATCTATTTTTGTTTAAGAAATATTTTAAAAATTGGACCAAATAATGAATTGAAAAAATTATTGTATATATATGTATTATATATATGTTAATTTCATTATTTTTTAATTTTGGTATGTAAAGAATTTAAATTTGTTGAATAATTATATAACATAATCTGTAAAATATTATAATATTTATTTTGTTAGTGTATACTAATTTTATTATGTAAATTTAATGGAAAGTTTAATAGTTATTTATTATTTATGAAAGATTATTATATTTTAATAGATATTAAATTTGGTACACTTTTAAATAAAACTACTTAGAAACTTAATAATTGAGCTTTTTCTTATTTATTTTAAAGTTTGGTGTTCATCTCTCATCTTAATTATTTTAATAAAAATGATAAAAGTATTTAACTATATAATTTATAGGTAGTTTTATTATTTTACATGCATTTTATGAATAAGCTAATTGCAAATATTATATTCTACAACTTTTTTATTTTGATTATTTAGGATTAATTAGTAAATCAAGTAAATTGTTTACTAAGTTTCTAAAATAATTGTTTAATTTAATCTATTAATTAAAGGCCTCTAACTCAAGTGTGGACTAGCTAATAAAAAATTTTAATTTTCAATATAAATTTTGTTACTTTTTCTTAAAAAGTCATAACTTCACTTATCATAGCTATAACAAGAAAATATTTAAAACTTTACAAAAGAAAATTGAATTTTTTAATTAAAAAATTATAAGAGGTCATGTTGGGTGATATTTACTTTAAAGGTAATACTAAGCGTCGACCTTAATTTTTTTTTTTAATGATAGCTCTAAGTAACAAGCCATTTCATATATACAAATAAGGTATCAAGTAGGGCTGGCAATAAGTCAAGTTAGATTGCGAGACGCTTGAAGCTCAACTCGATTTTTAATTCAATGAACTAAGTTCATAAACCAAATAAACAATACATGAGCTAAATAGTTTAATACATATATTTAATTAGCCAAGCTTAAAACTAGACATGTGTAGCTCATTTGTATCATAAATTGACTTGAATAATATATATAATTTAAAATTAATTAATTGTTTATATATACATATGAATTAGGAATCCTTTTATAATATATTTTCTAAATTAAATACTTGTTATAAAAAAATAGTAACCATAACAATTGTAATTTAATATTTACATTTGAATTTAAATTATAATTAAAATAGAATAAGAAATAAAGTTAACAATAAATATTATTAACCTTATTCTTATTTTAAAATCAATTGTATAGTTAAAGTAAATGTAATCTAAGACTATCTTTTAAAAGATGAAAGGAAGATGTGAAAATTGTCCAAACAAAAACCCATGTTGAATATTATAAAGGGCAAATGCAAATATCTTTACTAAAATACGAGTGATAATGTAAAATTTTGAAACTACAAAAATCATAAGATAGTAACCAGTTCATACTTATTAATCAATGTAATGGCAATTTAGTACTTTTTTAATAGGTTTTAAAAATTTCGACTTTAATGATAAGTAGGGTTAGACATGTATTCAGTTTATGGGTTTTCTAGTGGAGTTATTTGTTCCAATTTGATTTTTTGATTATTACGAAGTTGAGTCAAGTCAAGCCAAACTAAGTATGAGCTAATTTTGAATTGAGTTTGAGTAAAATTTTTTGATTAAAATCAAATTCAAATTGAATAATATTAAATTAATTCAGGTCTAAGCTAAGTCCAACTTAACTTGACTGAGCTCAATGCTAGCCTTCATACCAAGTTCAAATTTAGAATAAGAAAAAAAACTGTCTATGACAATATCAAGTGTCATTATGTACACTATTAAAGTAATGGCATCAACCTTAATTAAATTTTTTTGAAAGAGGTAAAAGTTATAATCTTGCGGTATTTTTAAATCAAGTTAGAATATAAATATTACATGCATATAAAAAATACATAAAAAAACTACATTTTATTAGTCAAAGCTGTATAAAAAATTACAAAGATTCTCATATGTTACTATAAAAATTGCAATTTTTATTAAACTAATTATAAAAATTGTAAAAAAATTTAAAAAAACTAAAAGAATAAATCTTCATGTATGTACTAAAAAAATTGAAAAATTATTTATACCGTCCATGTTTGTATCTCATTTTATAATTATAATTATAGTCATAACAAAATTTGAGATTAACGTATTATATCCAATTAATTTGAAGCAAATAAAATAAATTTAACTCAAATTGCAGACATATTTATATTTTCAAAGGGTTATGAACATGCATAATGCATACAATAATTAATCTTTTGAAAAGGACAAAACCCTAAAGAAGATGACAAAAAGCAACGCTCGCTCTACGATATATATATTTCACTAAACAAGGACTCTTCACCAGTTATAATGACTAATTAATGAACATATTGTCCTACAGATATATATTACGTAAAACTTAAGGACCACATGTTTATTTCGTTATCTCTCTAACATGGAATCCCTCGCATCACACTTCTAAGCGAGAAAAGGAAATTTTCCACTTAACAAGTAATATAAGAAAGCAAGGAATTTCTCTTGTAGATCTCTTTCCAAATGTTGTGAGTAAACTGTAATGTAGTTCCACCGACGAAACAGATAATGACACTTTTGTTTTGCATGCAATTGCAATTTATGTGCCGCTCAAGTTTGATGCATGGTTTCTGCCCTTTCAGTAGACTTATAATCTGTTATACAATCAGATTTTTATTATGAAGTATCATAGTGATGAAAAAAATATTTATTATTTTATTATTTTTCTATTTTATGATTCTTAAGTGTTATATTTACTTAATTTCACTAATTAGGCCTTATTTTATAAATTGTACTCAATTTTATAATATTGTGAATTTATTTAGTAAATACCGAATTTTGACATTGTTTCTATTTTTCAGTCATATATTGGGCTCTAGATGTTGGATTGAGGCAAACTTTACATTGCTAGAAAGATAAGAGAGATATCTACAACTTTTATATTTTGGTCAAAGCTCAGTTCGTACTTCTTCAAGCCTAATTTGGCCAAAAATCTGAAGCTCCATCTTTGTCCTAGTTGAATCCATTTCTGTATTTGAATCATATCTGGAGCTATAGTAGTCTGATTAACCTAAAACTAGTGCGAAAATTCTCACAAGGCATAGGTCTACAAGTTTATGGATTTTCCAAATTATATTGATTTCATGATCAAAATCTAGTGGGAAGTCAGACTTTCAAGAATTCACTGATTTATCTATTGGATTTAATTGACTTGTAACAAATAGGTTTGGGCTTCTAAAAATTAGAAAGGCCTTATTATTATAATCCTAAGAGACATCTAATCTTAGTCCAATTAGGTTTTGGGCTAATTAGATTATATAAATAGGTAAGAATGCTGAAAAGAAGAAGACATTCAAACTTTATACAAGTTCAGCAGCTTGGTTTTCTCTTTTTTTTTTTCTTTTCTTGTTTTTAAACTATGGAAGGCTAAAGATTCTTGATTGATACAAGGATTGTGAAGATCTTCTTTTCAAGGATTATAAAATCTTGATTAGTAATGTCGATTGCCTCCTATTGATTTTTCTCTTTCTCCAATTGTTTATGCTGAATTATTGAGATTGTTTGTGTTAAATGTTGATTTGGCAATTGATACTCAATCTTATGATTTTTATTCTTTTGCTATTTGAATGTGAAATTATGATTGGATAATCATAGTTTTACATGTTGGGATAGAGGGTTAGGAGATTACTTCAATGGTATCTAATTTAATTTCCTAAATTAACTAAATTATATCTATAAGCCAATTTTGATTTAGTTTCAGGATTATGGCAGTTGCTTAATTCATCTTCTAATATTAATTGACCAAACTCTAGGTGGTTGTCTAGCGTAGGATTTGTGGATTATTGCAGGGGTTTCGAGTAATCTAAGGTTGAAAAATCAATTGGAACAATCAAATGTTTAGTGATTTAGGATTAATCTATAATAAGAGCTATTAATCCTTGAATTGACTATATTTTTCATATATTGAGTTCTTTCTATTTAATTACTATTTTACTTCTATTTTGTGCTTGTTTATTTCATTATTATCATTTTAATTTCGTGCAACCAACCCCTCCAATTCTACATTTTGTTATTACATAATCTCTTATACAACAAATAACATATTGGTTTTGTTTCTACACAACATTCTGTTTTATTGCATTTTCATGTTGTTTGCATTAGTTTCTCCCATTTTTATTGCATCAATAATTTAACAATTCTGTATATATTGTTAGAAAATTAATTAGAAAAGATAAAATTAAAGAATCACTAGGAGTACAGTCTAATGTGCCACTATTCTATATTATTTCTTTAGCACACCAATTTTGATTAATTTTAGTGTATTGTGATGTGCACATCACATAGTAATAAAAATATCATTATTTTTCTGTTGTATTTTGACAAGATAGAAAATTTAACTTCTCAAATTTTCACAAACAAATTAAATCTCATGATGGGATGGGATGGCTTTAACCATCTCAATCTTTGAAAAATAGCAAAACTTTTCTTCTTTCTTTCAAAAAACTTTTACAAGGATCATTAATCTCTATATATGAATTTCTATTTTTTAATTAAATAAAAATTATATTATTAATTTAAAAATAATATAATAATAAAATTAATTTGCCAACTACTAACAACTATTTCACTTTAACTTTCGTAAGAAGAAAACAAATAATTTCGTATGGATATAAATTTGATTCACAGTGGATAAACTTGATTTATTATTATTTGAAAAGGATTGCATTAGGACAAACTTTATTTCAAATGTATAATTATTCCTATAAGAGCTGAATCAAAATTAGAGGAAATTAATCCCTTATTATTGTGTGACGTATTTTTTTATTTAGTTTTTTAAATAATGATGATTTCAGATAAACTTTTCTTCATATGTGAATCAGTTTAATACTATTGTTTATTCATATAATGCTATCTCAATAAAAAATTTGTAAAATTTTTTATTATCAGTAAAAAATTTTAATTACTATTAATTTTTAATTACATACCAATTTTTTAATGTAAAATATTTTATACAAATAATGAATCAAATTGAAACACATCTTGTATTTGCATTTTACATCAAGTGTCTGAATTAAAATCATATTAATATATCTAAAAATTGGCATGATAAATTCTTTAACACTTAGAAGGATCCATCTGGAACGCTAATATTGGTATTCAATAGTAAAATAAATAAATAAAAAACTCACTATTTGAATTATCTTTCTCCCGGTATTGCAGCCTTTAATGGCGAAATTGGTCATATGTACATGTTATTTTTATTTTATTTCAGGTCGGATTACATTTTTAGAGTCAAATGGGATTGAAAAGCAATAGATTGAATTTTACTCTTTTTCTTTCTGTAATTAATTGAATTTGTACTTTAAATATCCAAAAGTCAACAAATTGAAGAGCCAGGGTCTAAAGCTGGCCCTTAATTACCGGAGATAAAAAAGTTGAGATATTGGCAAGCAGATTGTCTATAGTTTTGTTTGTACTTCATTCATGTTTTGAGAAAAATGGAGGCATATGTTCTATGGTTTTTTATCTTTTTCCCAGCATGAAAGAGTGAGCACGAGCGATTAATGGTAGCTATTCTTTTTGAAACTCTATCAAAGCGTTAGGAATTTTAAAGGTACTCTACTCCTTTATTGATAATAGATTAATATTCATTTATGTCAAATCTATAACTTTGAGATAAAATAATAATTTGGTATCATTAAGTCATGTAAAATCATAAGCCCAAAGTTTAAAAAAAAAAGTTATCTATAATTTTTGGCCCAAAATGATTTGATTCATTTGTCTTAAAAACCCTAAGTGCTTTGGCCCATTTTCCTTTGTTTTCTAAATGAATATTCATTTAAATGTTTTGATGATGACTTCCTCTATAAGTTTGAAAAGTGTAACAAAAATTTCCTGTAGGAAAAATACAATTTACTTTTGGTTGACAAAATTTAAAATTTAAAATTGTTTATGATTTCCTTGTTAGGATAACAAACTTTGAGAAGTACAATAGCAAAAGGTGATGTCACAGTACTATACCATATTTTTTATTTTATCCTTTGGTATGCTAGTCTACTTTTTAGTGTTCTGATTTTTTAAAACATGTGATAGATTTAGAATTGTCTCCATTAGTTCCTATGTTGCTTAGGCTAAAAGACCAAAGAGCTACTTTACTAGCCTAAAATTCAAATATTCATTCAAATAAGCTAATTAAAGCCGAAATTTGAAATGACAAATCACATCAACTCATCCCTTCAAGGTAGCAACTAGTCCCCATGGTTTAGAGTTTTTACCACTATAAAAAGAAAAATTAAAACTTCATTATTGAACACTTAAGAGACACCAAGAGTTATGTAAACTTCATTGTTGAACACTTAAGAGACACCAAGAGTTTAGCTTAAATTCTCACTTTCTTTTTTGCCATCTTTGTGCCAAACTTTTACTACTACAAAATTACAATTCTATATTAGTGGATAAATGTCAATAAAAAGCAAAACCAACATTTATATTGATGTAATAATATTTTTGAAATTTAATAAAAACTTATAATGATGAACAATAAAACAATTAAGATCTAAATATTGCATAGAAACTTAGAGCATTGGTTTTTTACTTAATCATCATCACAAAGGCATTTCAAAAATGACATTGCAAATATTAGATGACAAGGATGTTAGTTTTAGTTAGTAATTCTTATCTAAAAGGTATTTCAAAAATCACATTAGAAACCATAGATACAAAGGACATCAATTTTATTTAAGAACCAATGTCTAAAAAGCATTTAAAAAGTGACATTGGAAATAATAAATACATAGGCCACCATTTTTTTTTAAGAATTAACATCTATTATTTTCCTATAAATTTTTACTCTAACTTTATTTTTACATGTGAAGTACTTCTAACATTTCATTCTATAATATTTTCTCAATATCTATCTAGCAATTGATCACTTTTATTGCTAGAGTATCTGATATACTCTTTTGAACAAGGTGTAGATAAATAAGCAACAAATTGGAATTTGCATTAAATATGATGATTTTGATACATAATATTTTTGTTATTCTCTCAATCCACTCTTATGAGATAGTCTATAATGGGAGAACCTTACCTTCAATTCCATTGTATACTCTCTAGAAATCTATATGGAGTGAAAGTAAAATAGAAGAGTTAGTGAATGATAGTTTCGCATGTGGTTTTTCTATAATCGTGCTTCACTTTCATATCTCCAAAGTATATAAATTAGAGAAATTGCATCGATTATGAAGATTTTAGACATAGTGATTTTGTTGATGTTTAGTTTTTCTTTGTTGATAATATAATGTAGTAATTATATATAAATTTGTAGATATTTTTTCTATTTACTCATCTATTTATACTTTTATTATGAACAGAGCAATAATAATTAAAATTGAATAAATTTGCATAATTGTTTCTTTTTGCTCATTTATAAGTTATTTTTATATTAAAATTTTATAATTAACATTTACATTACATAAATTAGCAAAGAGAAAATATATCAAAATAAATATAATTTTTATGTTAAATTGGTCCAAAAATAACTTGTTTTCGTAATCATAATTTCTACTTAGATATATTGCAAAATTTATATGAATATAATTCACAATGTTAAGGAATTAGTTGATAATGCTTATAGTATCAATTATTTACGTAACAAAAATATAAAGATAATTGAAAGGTCTCTACTAAGGAAATAACCAATATAAAAATGTCAATTTTGAAATTATTTAATATCTAATATAATGGCATTTCTTTTGCAACTAAAAACTTCTAAATAAATGGCATTTATGAAAAAGTATAAATGAATGACATTTATGAGAAGTCAAATAAACTAAAATTGGTAAAAAATGAACAACATTATTTATGAAGGTAGGAACTTAAAATGTTGATTTATTTGTGGTGATTGTTGTCTTAATCTATTTTAATCATCATGATAGTTTATTAATAGCTTATACATCATTTTAGTAATTTACAAAGCATCGCAACTGTACATATGACCAAACTTATAACATCAATTTTAAATTAATAATTGATATCTAATGATTTATTTTTGGCCTATAAATATAGCTCTTCCCTCCTATTTGAAATAAAATCTAATGATTCATTAGATTTTGATATTCAACATTATTAAGGTTATTTAGAACGTTCAGGGATTAAAGTTTTTTTACAATGACTTGTATCTATACTTTAGTTATGAGCATAAAAATTTTATAAAGCATTCGGAAGGACTTTAGGCAAGAATCCTTTTAAATGCAATGTAGAATCCTTGTGCTCATTAGTTAGAGTGCTAGTATAATTCCTTGGAAGAAACGTTAAGAGATTCTTGGATTTTCTCAATAGCACAAACAATGTTAATACTATGATCTATAATTTTTAACTCAAAAGTCTTCTTTATTGATGAATTTTGAAAACTAATTATATTATAAGATTATAAAATTAATTAGAATTCCTTTCAAGAACTTGTACTAACACTTTGCTTATAAACACAAGAATTTTATAGTGCACTTGGGAGGACTTCAGATAAGAATCCTTTCATATTCTTTGTAAAGTGTTTGTGTTCATCGCAAAAATAAGGGTATAAGTCCCTAGAAGAAACTTTAAGAGATTCCAATACTTTCTTACTATTAGATACTATGAGTAGAAGAATTATGAGAGATCCTAATTCTTTCTCAAAAGCCATTAAATCATATGAAAAAAATTACAAGCACAAGATAATCACTTTTCCTTTTAATTTGTATAGGGATGCTATGTATATTTATTGTAAATGAAATATATATTGTTCATTATAAATAATAATTTTTTCATTATATATGTTATGTACTAATATAGAAATAAATAAAATGGCAAAATTAATTTTCATAGTAGATAATCTTTCTTATACATTTTATTTATATTCAATTTGTTGCTACTTGTATTTGATTAATTGTATAAGAAAAATATCATAATACAAAAAAGAATTTTAATGCTATCGATATTAATTAGAGTAAGTTCAAATAAAAATAAAATAAGTTAGTTCATAAAATGATATCGATGTTCTTACAAGATATGAACTTAATTTATAAAATTATTACCTATATATTTTTGTGATATATATAAATTATGTTTTGGATTTTTGTTTGATATATATTTATGAAGTATATGTAAATTGTTATCTACTATTAATCTAATGTATATAATATGTATTTGGCCATTTTGAGATGGTTCTAGAAAAATTCTACAATTGTTTTCAAATGATTACGAAAAAAATTGCAAAAGCAAAAAAATATTTTTTTAATATTATAATGTTAGTTCTTAATTATTAACCAATGTTAAACATTACTTAACGAGATAAGATTGTCTTATTTAAGATGACAATATTTTTTACTTAACTAATGTCTAATATAAACTTAACTTCCTAGTGTGAATTTAAAATAAAAAGGTTAAAGCTTTGTTAATTGATATTAGAGTTTGATCTCATATTTTTATGCTTAATTATTTTTTGAGCAAAAATCTTGTAGGAAATGTAATTTCTTAGCCATGGTCATGCATCCGGTGAGACACTCCATCATTAAGCCTTCATTCTTTGATGAGTTGAACTATGATTATTGAAAATTTAGGATTATGACCTTTATCAAATATGTGGATATCTTCATGTGGAAGGTCATCAAAGATGGATAAGAGCTTCTAACTAAGCATGAGGGAGCTAGACTTGTTCCTAAGTTTGAAAATGAGTGGTCAGAGGATGACTGCAAAAAGGAAATAACTTATGCAAAGGTCATGAATGCAATCATGTGTACCATAACCTTTGGTGAATTCAAGAAAATCAAAAAGTATATCATAGCTAAATATATGTGGGACAAGTTAAATGTCTCTTATTAGCTCATAAAAATGAGCATACTTGTTCATGAATATGAAACCTTTAAAATGGAAGAAGGTAAAAATGTTAAACCTATGTTTGAAAGGTTCTTGAGATTTGTAAATGAACTCCATAATCTTAGGAGAGTCATTCCTAATGGAGAGATCATTATGAAAGACTTAAGAATGCTCTTTAGGATAAGGTAATCTAAAATAGATGCCATAATCGAAGGGAATAACCTCACTACTCCGATATATGATGAGTTAAGACATAAAATCATCTCATATAAAAGGACCTATATGAAATATTCAAATGATGAAAGGATAAAGAAAAATATCGCTTTCAAAACCTTTCTAAGTCAAATAAATAAGAATAAGGAGGAAGAAGAAGATCTTAATGATGAAGCAAAATGTTAAGATAAAATGGTTGTTGCAGCAAGAAAAACTCTTAAATTTTACTAGAGAAAAATGGATGTTTAAATCAAAACCTCCAAGAAGATAGTGATGCGAAAGAGAAACAAACAATTAACTATTAACTTGTTTCAAATGTAAGAAGCTTAGCTATAAAAGGACCAAGTTCCTAAACTTAAAGAAAAGGTTTCAAAAGAGACTTACCAAGTAGGAGGCAATAATGACAACTTGGGATGATGACTATACATCATCTAATAATAAATAGGAAGATATAGATGATGAAAAGATCACAACTTTTGTTTTATGGCCAAACATGATGAAAATAAGGTAACAAATGATGAATTTGATACTTACATGAATTGTGATAAGTTAAATGCTACTTTTAAAGACATAATGGAAGATTTCCACAAGATTTTACAAAATATTATTTGTTAACAAATGAAAAATCTATCTTGACAAAAGAGCTAAAAGTTTTGAATAATAAAAATTTAAATATTTAAAAAAAATAAAGTTTTGAAAAATGAAAATAATGAGATATAAAAGAAAATAAAGTAAAAAAGTGATTTTGAAATAGAAAACACATCTTTAAAAAGCAAAATAAATTATCTTTCAAATCAAAAGAATTTTATTAAAAAAGAAAACGAAGGTCTATACTCTTTCATAATCGATTACATAACTAAAGGCTTTGTCTCTGGACCTTTCTAATTGATTACATAATTAATTATGTCTCTATATAGTTACTTTTTGGGATTGCATAATTAATTGCATAATCAATTATAATCATTGCATTTCAATAGTACTTATTCTTAGAGTGTTAAGGTGTATACATTACTATAAAATGGTAACTCTATGCCAATTGATAGATGTTAATTATAGAATAAATTGACATCTATATAAATGTGATAACATTCTTGAAATATTAGGGCAAATAAGATAAGGATTGTAAAAAAAAAATTAACATTTATTGTTACATGTGGCATTTTTAAAATTCAATTGAAATTTAAAAAAATGGTTAACTTAAAAAATTAATATATTTTTATCTAACATGTTTAAAAATTGAAGTGATATTAATATGTTAGTTCTATGTATAATTAACATCTAAAGTGAATATGAACCATTATGTTTAAAAGGACAAAAAAAAATTAAAATGTCAATTATTAAAAAAAATCAATGTCAAAATTGATTATTTGGTGGTATTTTTATAAATATCATCTTAATATTATATGTCTGTATTCTACAATTCAATATTATTTATTTAAGATGTCAATTGTTAATTAAGAAACTAACATGTAATTGTTTTATTTGCATAACTTTCATTTGATCCTCTGTTCCCTATCATTTTTACTTCTTCAAACCTATTTGCTTAGCATCACCTTCATTATTAAAATTTCTCCAGTGAATCCTTAACCTCCTTTATGCTTACATTTTCTATTGCACTTAAAGTTAGCTTTGTAGTCATTCTTATTAACAACAAATTTTTCAAGTATGTTTTTTTTCTCATTTTCATTGTATTTATAAATATTAAGATATTAAATTTGATTTTGTCTAGTTAACATGCAAATGTATGCGTATAGTGATAGTTTTATTCATTTCTAAGTTTAACATTATATTATATGTTATGTTTGGTAATGCTTTTAGTGTTTAATCCCCCTTAAGAGGTATGGTTATGTTCATGCTCTATTTGATGGTGATGTTTGTACTATTTTACTTGTTGCATTTTTCATTACATGCTATTATATCCTTTTTAGGACTTCAAATATATTATATATTACACTATGATTCCTATCTTCCCTATAGTTATGTAGATTAGTGAAGGAGTCTGTAGACTAAGATCACTGATGTAATCTTATTTAAGTTATTTGTTAAGTAAGTTATGTGTTGTACTATGCAATTTAGTATAACATTTGTCTTGAGGACTAATCTTATATCTACTATTATATTCATCATTAAGTGATGTCAACCTATAACTTTTCCTATGTGTCATTGTACATAATTGATTTTGATTTTTTTTAACTAAATCTAGAATATGGATATTTCCAGAGAGATAGTTAACCCTACCAAAAGAAAAACAAGGGGTCCTATAATCTTGATGAGCACTACCATAGTGTAGTTTAGAGGTGAGAAATTACCTATTGAGTTCAGTAAGAAGCAATATCTAAATGGAGAAAATAATTCACAATATACTAGTTATGTTGGTAAGGTTATATAGTCCAAAGTATCAATAGCTATTTCTCATTGGAAAGTCCCCATTAGGATTGAAAGATAACATTTAGGAAGAGATCTTGGCATGTACACTTGATTTGAATAGCTTTGTACTATAAATTAAAAAACTATATTTGTATCATACTTACATTTAATTTAACCATTCTTATGTGTTTTAAACTTGTAAAATCCTTTCATATGCTAAACACCTAACAAATGTGTAGAAAAGTATTATTGCATGTGCCAACCTTATGAAAGGACTTCAAGATTTTCATAGCATGCCTTATGACATATGGTGGGAGGCAAATGAATTTATACCTCTTTAGAATGTTGAAGTATGAATAAAAAGAGAATAGAGTCACCATCAATCATTTTTTAATGGTATAATTGGAACATTAAAAAAGGCATATATTTCTAGAGTTTAGATTCATGAGTTGGTTATATGTAGGGAAGATATTAACATTCTATAATATTTGTTCAAAGAATAGTTGCTTGTTTATTATAATTTTATTTTTAAAATAAATTATAATGGTCTTTATTATAATATATGTTTATTTTATTAAAAAATATGATTGCTATGTGCCACTTTACATTTTATAATGTCAAAAGTGATACATGATACTTGTAAGAGTAGGGAGCATAAAGCTATTATGTTTTGAACAATATATATAGATAGTAATCATTACAAATTAGGGTTTATGAAAATATATTTTTGAATAAAAATAATAAATTAAAAATTTTAGGCACCACTGTTGTAATGCTATGGCAATATTCACATATTTTAATTAATTTTTTAAAATTTTTTTAAATTTTATGTTAGTATGATTATTTTAATTTTAGAAAATTTGGTGCCAAACTTGTCTAGCTTCATGGTATGATTTGAATGAAATAAAATACTTTAATAATGTTAAATATCACTATGATTGCACTTAGAATTGGATTTACTTAAATTTGATTTGTCATAAGCATAAATTTTTATTATGTTTGAAATATTTTTTTTTATTCTTTTTAAAAGAATTTTAATAAAATAATTGTGATATAAATTTTTAAAATAACATGATAAATAAAATTATTTTAAGTAATCTTATGTATTTATTTATTTTTAAAAATATCAAATTAGTAATCTTTTAATTTAGAGTATCAAAATTATCTAACTTTATGGTCAAATTTTAATAAATAAAATTGTTTGAAAAAATTGAAATCATATTTATAGCATTTGCAATTGAGTTCATTATTATTCTATAATTTTTAAAGTATCAAATTTATCCAATTTTATAGCCAAATCAAAATAAAAAATTGCTTAAGAAAATTAAAATAATATTTACTATTTTTGTAATTAATTTTAATATTATTTCATTATCATAAAAATATATAATATCTTTTTTAAAATAATAAATAGAGACATAACATAAATTATGAATGCACTTGCAATTTTAATAAAGTGAAATAAATTAAAATACATCATATATAAAAAATAATAAATGTAAGATAATTTTTGTGTGCAATAATATTAAAATTTATTTAGTTTAACCAGCTTATCTAATTTAACTTTTAAAATATTTATCACCTCAAGAATATTAAAATATATTGAATTTTTAAACTATTTTATTTTATTCTATCATAAGAATTGTACAAAAATAACACTTTAACATCGTATTTCAAACAAAAAATATTAAATTATTTTAGAAGAAACAAAAATATAAAAAATAAAATAAAAAATAAAGATAAAAGCAAGTTGGATGGAATGGCATAATGGATGATACCATCCCATCCATTATTTTTTTTTAAAGTACAACCCTTATCTCTTATAATTTGGTACTTTTTTTTTTAAACTTCTATTTCTTTTCTCACATCTTTTTGGCTATTTCTTCCTTTTCTTTCTTATTTGCAATTTCAATGGCACACCACATAGAACAAGGCTTGTTTTTTCACTCTTTTCCTTAATTTCTTTTATTTCATCATTTAATTTTTCTTCATTTTTTCATTTTTGCTATTATTTTATTAATAAATTTTTTAGAATAAATGAGAATTGTGACTTCACTCTACTTAAATAAAGAAAATGCAATGTTTGCTTTAAGAATGAGAATAAAATTTACCCTTATGCAAGAAATTGCATTTGAAGTTTCAAAGAAATAAGGATTTTAATATCTTATGTATGAGATTTTTGAGAAATAAGGCAAAAAGATGTAAATCTAAGGATAAAGAATGAGTTTTTCCTTTACTACATCTCATTTTTTTTTAATTTTTTATTTAATTATTTCTCCCTTCTTCCATCTTATTTGCCTCCTCTCTTTTTAATTTTTTTTTGGATGTATTTTCCTTTTTTTTCCTAAAAATTTCCAATTCCTTTTTTGTGAATTTAGCTTTTACTATCCTTTTTATAGGAATAGATTTTGATTGCTAAATCTTTTCATGATTTTTTTTAACTACCTAGCTAGAAAAAAATCCAAGCATCCCTAATTACTATATGTATTAAGTTGAAAAGAATGGCCAAAAATCTTGATTTTTTAAGCCAAAGGAGAAAAATGAGTTTCATAGGGTGTAGTGTAGGAGAGATGGAGAGTGTCAATAGTTTATTATTCACTATTCTCTCTGAAAAGCTTTACTTACCTAGGACAAAATATTTTTATTTTTTATTTTTTAAATTTTTATTTATTTTTTATATTAGTTATATTATTATCTAGATAAAATTAAGTGTCAATAGCTATCTCTTTTAACTCATCCTTCTAAGATTAAGAAGTGAGTAAAAGCATTGACATAATCCATGATAGGATAAGGATAATTTAACCATGAAAATATTAATAATTTGACGTAGGCTTAACCCAGTTTGACTAGGTTTGATTTAATAATAAGAAAGAAAATAACTTGGTGTTATGCAAAAGACAAAAGGAGGGTAATTATAATTCAACCAACCGATACTAGGTTAAGTTTAGTAGAAAATTCATTTTTCACAAATTCAACCCGACTTAAACATGTTTAATAAAAATAAATAAATGAAATTGGTATAATATTAATCCAACTTTACTAGTTTTGACTTAACAATTGAGTTAAGACAAGTTTAACCTAACTTGATTGGATTCAAATTAAATAACCTAAATTGATGCAGGCTAGACACAACTTCATTGGGTTCAATTTAACAATGAAAATGGGATGACCTAAATTAATAGAGGCCTAACCTAGCTTGAGTTAGTTTGAATTAAAAAGATAAATAACCTTGATTAACCAAGTTTATTTTATAAAAGTAAATAATCTAAATTGACACAAGCTTGACTTAATTTGGTTAAGTTCAATTTAACAATGTGAAAAGTAAATGACCTAGATGAACATAAGCTCAACCAAACTTGATTGAGTTTAATTTAATGAAAAAAATAAATGACCTAAATTGACATAGCTTGTCTCAACTTGATTGAGTTCAATTTAATAATGAAAAAGGAAATAATTTACATTGATTAGGTTCATTTTAAAAAGATAAATGACCTAAATTGACATAGGATCGATTTAACTTGATTAGGTGTAATTTAATAATGTGAAAAGTAAATAACTTGAATTGACATAGGCTTAACCTAACTTAATTGAGTCCGATTTAATAAAAAAGTAAATAACTTAGATTGACATAAACTTAACTTAATTGAGTTTGACTTAATGATGAAGAGGAAATAACCTAGATTAACTAGGTTCGGTTTAAATAATAAATAGGTAGATTAACACAAGCTCGATTTAACTTGATTGAATTTGATTTAACAATGAAAAAACAAATAACCTAGGTTAACATAGGCTTAATCCAACTTAATTAAGTTTAATTTAATGGAAAGGTAAATTATATAGACATGACTTGATGTAAAAATGTAATCCATGTAATAATGACTTAGTTATTTTTTAGAAGAGTTTCTTACTTCATTCTATTAAGCACTTTCTCCTCAAATGGTCATGTTTGGAGAATACTAAGTCTTACCATTTTCTATTATACATATTTCCTTTGTTTGACTTAAGCCTTCCACTAACATTACCTTTCTTTTCTATTTATTAGAATTAAGATAGAGTTTAACCATATGTTGCATTCAGACATATTTGAATAGGTAAGACATCTCATAGTGTTCCAATACACACTTCCTATGTGAAGATGCATGATATTTAAACAAGGAAAAAGGGATAGATATATTAATAAGTATTATTATTGCAATAGAGATTAAGAATGAAGCATTATTAAGTAAAAAAATCAAGCATGGATGGCAACAAATATTATTTGTAATAGGATTTACAAGGGATTTTGGACTTTTGACAATATGTTTTAGAACAATAACGTTAGTTGTCCTCATATATTATTTGATCATCACAAATTATGAAATCAATCATGATAAGTTTAATTACATAAGTCATCTACCACTTATCAAATTCTTGAAAGGATTTCACTTATTTCATTTCTTAATGCGAGATGTTTCTGCTTTGCCTTCATGGAAGAACATATCAACCTCATTATTAAATCAAAGGCAAATATGCATCATCCATAATACCATTTTACCCTATTTGAATCGATAGATTATGGTACTAGTTATGTCTAAAGGATTAAAACCTTATTAGAGAAAGCTTTCTTTATAGCATATAGTCTTTTTTAGTATATGTTCTCATCAATCTTCTTTTGATAAAGTTAGCCATGACATAATGTAAATAATTTTTTCCTTCAACTTAAATCCATTTAAGCTCTTCTAATGGCAATGGGTTAAATAAGCCCAATTTCATAAAATATGAATAATTTAACTCAATTGAGCTTTATGAAAACCTTAAAAATTTAAAAATGAGGTAATTAAAGAAATGAAAATTGGTTTTGTAAAGCTTCCCCACACCTAGTCCTATTGATAAATGCACAAATGCACCTAAATTCTATGTGTTTCATCACTTATTTACTTAGTATTTTGTGCAAATTTATTGAAAAAGATACTTAGATGCTCAATATTTTATTTTCAGGCTTTGAAAGGACACATATGAGTATTAGAAAAGGATCCAGAGGCAAAATTATGCAAATTGTGGAGAATTGAAGTAAGTTTGCTCACCTGGCAAAGAACACAGGGTATGGGAACACCGTGTTGAAGGCCGTGTATCCTTCTGGAATGCTTCGAGGCTTCACTAAGCAGCTCAGAGAAGAACATGGGGGTAAACACGGGCCGTGTCATACCCCGTGTATCATACTGCCCTTCGCTTCTGAGGTAAACACGGGGGGTGTCACACCCCGTGTAACATGCTAGTCAGTCTTCGTTGAAGAACACGGGGTACAACATGGGTCGTGTCATACCCCATATACATTACTGCTTGGCACTTCAGAGAAGAACACGGGACGTGTTGGACCCCGTGTACATCACCAATATAAGTTTTGTGTGAAATTTTGAAAAGAGGGGAGGAGAAACCGAGAATTAACAAGGAGAGCTGCTGGGAGAAACCCTAGGAGAGTCCCTAAACTCACCAAGGGCACCTTCTAACATGGATTCGAGCAAGGAATTGAAGATTCAAGCAAGGAATTTGTAGATCTTCATGAATTGTTTGAATTCCCTCTCTGTTTTCTGGTTTTCTTCTGATTTTGTAATATTTTCACACTAAACCCTTGTGCTCAGCTTGGGTGAACTTGTTCATAGATTTATGGATTTGAATTTTATATAATTTAGCTTGATTTACTGTTGATTTATGATTTGATTATGCTGTTTGTGCTGGAACAAACCAATATATCCGGAATATTGGATTTGTGTTATGGATTAATTGATTCTAGGTTGAAATGACCAATTAATTAATCGGACCTTGCATGATCATCGGGAATATCAATTAGACTTAGGAATTAAGCTAATTGGATTCTTTTGCACAGGATGAAATGTCCAAGAATGGATTCTAGAGCAAGTTAATGCAACCTAGATGAGTGATTACTAGAGTAATTCTAGGCACTTAATCTTTTAATTAGTAGCTAGTAGCCTTCAATGAGGTATAGCTTAATTTTGGTAATCTAGCAATCTTAATTAACAGTAAACCAAGTTAGAGGATTAAATTCATTTCATAATGAAATGTACAAGGGAACCTTAAGCTGAGTACGCTTCCATTCATTTGAATTAAACCTTATTTTTTATAGCTAAGCTCTGTTTACATTTCACTCTTGATTCCCAAAATCAATCGATACGCCTAGATAATTTTACTTGAGATTTAGTTAGTATTCAACGTGCAATCCCTGTGGAGACGATAATCTTTTATGCTATAACTCGACTTAACCTGTGCACTTGCGGGATTGCGGTCACCTATACATCCTAGTAGACACAAAATCTAAAACTTTAATTTTCCACTGGAGTTAAGAATGAAAAGACACAAATAGGAAAATCATTATAATGTAAAGAGATTATAGCATTCATAAATCAATAATGCTTGTCATTTAGAAACAAAAAGTATGGCAACTTTATTTAAGAAAGAAAGAACAAATGGATAGCATCTCATAAGTTATACTCTTAATCTCTTAAGTTTTTAAAGGGAAATGTCTCACTTGAACTTAACCTATTAAGAATTGCATTATCATAGACTTGCTTAAATTCTTAATCTTCACTACATAATTCACATGCATAAACAAATCAAAACATTTTATTAAAGGTTGCAATAGGGGTCAAGGTGAAGAAAAGGTAAGAACATGGAATAAAAAGCTATCAATTAAAAAGATTGAAAGAGTATTGATGGATGAATCTAAATAGCAAGTGACTGACAAAACATATCATTAGAATTATAGTTGCTCTAATGATATATTATTCTCTTTTTTTTATCTTTTTTTTGTTTTTTTTGTACTTTTTATTTTTTTATTTTTATACACCTTTATATTTATTTAAGAACCCATCTTCTTATTGATTTAATACTTTTATAGTCTCTAAGCTCATATAAAACATTATTTTTCTCCACTTTAGGCATGTAATGGGCTAAAAACAAGAAAAAGTAAATGAGGCATAGAAGACTAGTTAATAGAAATGCAAAGATTGACTATTTAGGTATAAGTGGTTCATTGAAAGAAAAATACCTTAATTATATTTGAGCATGCATGTGAAAATGTAATCTCAATAAGAATCAAAGCAAGTTCTGGAGTTACAATGTAATAGGTGAATCTCATACATAAGAAAAATGGTTATAATTAATTAAAAAGGCTTAAAGTCTCATGGCTAAGGCCTACTACACTTGATTCCTTTAATTTAAAGTTTATTGCCAAACTTATCAATTTTCAAAAAGCAAGATAATTATCTAATCATGGTAAAAAACCTTCAAATTTAATTAATTCATGCCCAAGACTTTCACAATTCTGAAAATTAATGGAAAGTACTTAGATAAGTAAGAAAAACCTAGAACAAAAGATTAATATTTCTAGTAGCTAAAATCTTACCAAGTTCATTTGTTACTTTGACAAACTCATTATCCTTCCCCAAATTGAATCCACCATTAAAGACATAAATTAATTTAAATTTATGCATTGATGGTCCTTCTCTTTTTCTTTTTTCTTGAGGATGAGCCACATACGTATTAACAAGTGTGAAAGTACATATTTATATAATAGAAATGATGAATAAAAATATCGGGCAAATCAATCATTATCGAAGAAATTTGAATTTGAAGAAGAAGAAAGTTAAAAGTAGATGTTAGGCATGGTAATTTCAAAAAATGTGAGAAAAATAAAAAATAATTATGCAGGAAAAGTAAAAAAAAAGGACTAAAAAAGTTAAAAAGAAAAGATGCATATATATATATGAATAGTAATTGGGATTTTGGCTTACATCTTCCTTTTATTTTATATCCAGTAATGACTTAAATGCCTTCTATGAGTTAAGGATTTACTTTTTACCTAGTTTTCTTATAAACTAGCAAATAAGGTTTTTTAATGCCAAATTCTTAAGACTAAAGCACTCCTTTTCCTTGTTGAATAAGTCTACTAAATCAAGAAAAGCATCGTGAATATGTCTACTAGGATGCATTTTAAAAGTCTGAAGGATATTTTTTAATAACTTTTTACTTAGTCTATCCTTTATGAACTAAATTTTGTCTTCATAATTTAGGGAGACCATTCTGTTACTCTTGTTGCATGTATTACATGCCCACCTTGCACACTTATGCTAGACTCTCATTTTTTAGCTTTTCACTTCAAAGCATAAGAACTCTTTTCCATTCTTAACATATGTTTAATAAATAAATCATGACACTCACCTGCTATGTATACCTTAACTTTAATGATCCAATATATATGTTCAAGAAGGCTTAAACATATAAGTATCTTTATTCTATCAAGTTGACATATGTAGATTTTCCTAAGAAAATCTTAAAGAAAAATAAATAACTTAATTATAAGTTTTGTGAGGATTTCCTTTATATCTTTATAATCCTTGCTTGGGAGTTAGTTTGATATAAAGGATGTGAAAGCTAGGTTTTTTTCCTAAAATAATTTATTTTACCTTTTGAAACATGGGTGAATGCATGAGTCCAATAACATTGCTAAATAGCATCTCATTCCAGTTAAGACTAAAAAGAACTTTATAGTTTATTGTCAATCACCCATGATCATAGGTATTAAGTTTTAATATGTAGTATTGATCCTTGAAGCTTAAAATCAATTGCCAATGAGTTCAGGTAATATGAATAACCTTTAGTGATATCTGTATATGATAAAATGATGGATGTAAAATTTCAAGAAAAAATAATAATCACAATTAATTAAATAAGAATGAAACATGGAATAAGCCATTCAAGTTTACTTTCTAAAATGAGGGCAAACCATTTAGTTTAATTAATATATGGCTTAATTGTCATTTTTTAAAGTAAGCTTGCATGGCTTAGATAAATGATTAATCATAGAAAAGTTCCCTCATGTGTTCTATAAGAATTTTTCCTAGGCTTGAAATTTTCTTTCATAAGATAGACTTCTTTCAAGTAAGGCAATTTTAAGTTTATTTTAATTCATGCTTAATTTAAGTCCTATGACACCTAAGCGATAAAATGTCCCCAAATTGTTCTTCCTATCACCACCATAAGCTCGCAAGGCCCCTAATCCTCATCCATGATAAGCTACAAATGAAAAATGTTCAATTTAAGTGGGGGACTTTCATTAACCTATATGGAGATTGGTGATTTCATAAAGGCATCGCTACATTGCCCATAACTAATCCTAAAATGTAGTATAAAGCCTAGGTAAAAGGCTTGTGATATATGTGTGAGACCCATTATGTATTGTGTGTGAAAGGGAACATCAACTATTCCATGATTTTCGTGTAACTAATTTACCATGAAATAAATAAGGATAACCATAATGAGATAAATAAGAAAAAACACATGTAAAGAAAACATTAAACTAACATGGACTAAGAAAAATTCAAAGCTAAGATAGACAAGAAGAAATGTAATGTCTTAACTTTTATTTGTTTCCAATGGAGTTGTGCCCTATGGCAAATGGTGGAAGATGAATGATTTCATGCCTCCTTAGAATATTGGAATAAGAATACAAAAAAAATAAAGTTGTTACTAATTATTTTTTAATGGTGTAATTGGAATATCGAAAGACATCTGCATTTCCAAAGTTCAAATTCACAAGTTAATTACATGTGGGAAAGATATTAACATCCTACAACGTCTATTTAAAGAATGATTGCTTATTTATTCTAATTCTATTTTTTATTTTTAAAATAAATTATAATCATTCTTTTTATAATATATGTGTGTTTTTTTCTAAAAAATGTGATTGGTATGTCTCACTTTATATTTCATAATATTGAAAGTGATATATGATACTTATGAGAGTGGGTAGCATAAAAGCTATTATTTTTTGAACAATATATATGTTCACAATAATTATTACAAAGCAGTTTTTATGAAAATATATATTTTAAATAAAAATAAAAAAAATTTAGACATCATTCTTGTAATGTTGTAGCAATACTCATGTATTTGAATTAATTTTATTTTTAAGATTTTATATTAGCATGATAATTTTTACATAATTTGGTATCAAATATGTCTAATTTAATAATAGAATTTGAATGAAATAAAATGTTCAATAATGTTACTTATAATCGGATTTACTTAACTTCGATATATTATAGGCATAAATTTTTTTTTATGTTTAAAAGATTTTTATTTCATTGTTTTTGAAAAAAAATATTAAAATGATTATAATATAAGCTTTTAAAATAACATGACAAAGAAAAATTATTTTAAGTAATTTTATTTTTTATTTATTTACTTTTAAATACATCAAATTAGTTAATTTTTTATTTATATCATCAAATTTATCTAACTTCATGATCAAATTTGAATAAAGAAATTATTCAAAAAAATTGAAATCATATTGATAGTATTTGCAATTAATTTCAATGTTATTTTATAATTTTTAAAATGTCAAATTTATTTAATTTCATGATCAAATCTGGATAAAGAAATTGTTTAAGAAAATTGAAATTATATTTATTTCCCTTGCAATTAATTTTAATATTATTTTGTCATCATAAAATTGTATAATATCTTCTTTAAAAATAATAAGTAGAGACATAATAGAAATTATGAGTACACATATGATTCCAATAGAGTGAAATAAATTAAAACACATCATATATAAAAAATAATAAACGTAAGATAATTTTTATATACAATAATATTGAAATTTTTTTAACTTAACTGACTTATCTGATTTAACTTTTAAAATACCTTTCATCTTAAAAATATTAAAATAGATTAAATTTTAAAGATATTTTAATTTATTTCATCATAGGAATAACACAAAAATAACACTTTAACATTGTATGAATGATAAAAAATATTAAATTCTTTTAAAAGAAACAAAAAAACATAAAAAATAAAATAAACAAAAAAATAAAGACAAAAGTAAGTTGGATAGGATGGCACAATGGATGGTGCCATCCATCTATTGTTTTCTAATTTTTTTAAAGAAAAGAATAACTTATCCTTCTCTTATAATTCGGTGCCCTGCTTTGTTTTCTTTTTTCATTTTTACTTCTTTTCTTTCCTCACATCTTTCTAACTATTTCATCTTTTTCTTTCTCATCTATAATTTTGATGACACACTACATGGAACAAGGCTTGTTTCTTCATTTTTCCCCATTTTCTTTTATTTCATCATTTAATTTTTCTTCATCATTTTATTTTTCCTATTATTTTATAAAAAAATATTTTTGGAATGAATAGGAATCATGATTCCATTCTACTTAAACAAAGACAATACAATGTATGCTTTTAGAATGAGAATGAAATTTACCTTTATGCCTAAAGTGGAGTCTGAAGTTTTAAAAAAATAATGATTTTGATATCTTAAGTGTAAGATTTTTAAGAAAGAAAGCCAAAAGATGTGAATCTAAGGATGAAGAATTTTTCTCAATGAGTTTTTCCTTTATTACCTTATTTTTAATTCTTTTTCTTCCATAATTATTTCTCCTTTCTTCTATCTATCTTTAGTATTCTTGTTTTTTATCTATCTCTTCTCTTTTTGAATTTTTTTAGATGTATTTCTTCTTTTTTTCTTTTCTTTTAAAAAATTTTAATTCCCTTGTGAATCTAACTTTCATTATCCTTCTTATAGGAATAGATTTTGGCTATCAAATCTTTTGACGATCTTTTTTTAATTAGTTAGCCAAAAAAAATCCAAGCATCCCTACCTATTACACATAATAGGTCAGGAATGAATGGCTGAAAATCTTCATTTTTTAGGTTAAAGAAGAAAAAAATGTTTTGTAAGGTGTAATGTAAGGAAAGTGAAAAGTATCAATAGCTTACAATCCATTATTCTCTCTAGAAAACTTAACTTACCCTACATAATTTTTTTACTATTTTCTAAATTTTTTAATTTTTAATTTTAGTTATAATATTATTTGAAAAAAATTGGATGTTAAAAAAGATAACATTGAGGTAGGAATACATTAATCTTGAAATCATGATAAAAACAGACCCAAGGAGAAATCCTGAAAACAATGGGAGGATAAGTGTTTTAAGGTAATATTTTTACATTCTACCATCTAGTTCTTTTTATTGTCTTATTTATATATCATTTGTACTTATGAACTAATTTATCCTTTGGTCAATAAGAATTAAATAGATCTAATTGGGAAAAATAAAGGAAAAATACATATCTATATAGGCTTTTCTAGGGAAGCCTCAAAAAGCTAGAGAAGGATTTATTAATTAAAAGGCTTACCAAAGCTAAGGAAGATAGGGACATCATTGAGGCACTTTCCATTTTTCTTGCAAGGTTACACGAGCAAGGTAGAGTTAACAAAATGGATAGTACACGACCCTAGAGAGTTGAAACCTTTATGGAAAGGATTATTAATGTTAAGATTAGTATCAAAATGTGTTGTTTGATTTTTAAAGCTTTCACTTCACATGAGTTAATTCTAATAATCTATTCTTTATTAATTGCTATAAAATAGTTCATGTAGTAGGCCTCCAAAGATAAGTTTAAGTTCGCTAGAAAGAATGATATCTTGACTATAGCTTTGGGACTTGAGCAGCATCCTAGCCATGTTTAGGCTATCATATGTGATATCAGCCATAAGGAGTTCTTTAACCCATGAAGGCACCATCTAGTGGGACATTTAAGTGCTAAGTTAGTGAACTTGGGATATAGGATAAAAAAATCAATATAGACCAAAAGACAGGGCCACAACAAAGGGAAAAGCAATATTTACAAGCACAATAGTAAATACCTAGCCACCATATTGCACGTCTAAGTTCGTGGCATATATCCAACCACCTTATAAGTCTATTACTTCTATGGATAAGCCAACTCTTATGATTGATGTCCAAGTAGTTAGATTCTTAATCAAGAAGGGGTGCTAACTTTTCCTATAACTAGTGAAAAGGATGCACTAGCACTTACAGTGCTAACCCTTATGATAACAGACTTTTTAAAGATTGTACCTGAGGTAAATGTCACCTTTAACCCTTAACCTTTTTCATATATATATTTATGCATGAATAAACTATCCTATAGTGAGGGTTCACATTACATAAGTTAGAGCTCGATGCATTCTAATTATAGTGGGACCATTTTAATGAAAGGTTATAGATAGGTGAACTATGGTAAGCTATATGCTACACTATCAACCATTGCTAAATAATTTAGTCAAGGTGGTGATTAAAAAATCCTTAGTTTATAAGGTTAAGATATCGATGCCAAACTATGTAGTTTGAAGTGGATGAAGCCCATAAAACTTTTATCATATAGCTAATGACCCTCATTTAATTCCCAGTAAAGGTATCATCATGTATTCCCCTTATCATTAACTTTTCTATATATTTTTTAATGTTATTTTAGTATAGTTATGTGAGATTATTAAATATCATTATTTAATATTTAGTGATCTCTTGATCATACTTGAAAAGAGCTATAAGTATGCCTTGATATCTTTTGGGGCCAATAATCCTAAGTTGAGCTATAGATTGGGGAAAAAAAAGGCTGGATTAAAAAAATTTAGTTTTTAGTGACAAAGGTTTCATCTAATAGTTGCTAAGATTTAAGGACTTCAATATGACTTATATCTAGCTCTAGATTATATAAGTTTATGTTGTCTTTTTTGACTAAATACAAATTAATTAAATTTCTATTTGAATGTAAATTTAACTCATATTAATCCTTTTGTAGGCATTGCTATGACCTGTTGTCATCAATGAATGTTACATAAATGTTCCTAAATCCTTTTTAATTTGATGAGGTTTTACACTAATCAAGGAATAAAGGTAGGAGTACATTATCAATGCCTTACCCTACAAGCCTAAGAAAACTTGCTAATTCATATCATACCACTAAAGATAAGTCTCACTTATACTTCAATTATGATTTTTTTTCTTAAATATATTTTAATAGCTTAACTATGCTATTGTATTGTCACAATTGGATACTTGCAATGGTATTACCAAGGAGGAAGCTTATTTATGGGTTAGATCTTTTGTTAGGAGAGGTTCAATTCAAGTTATAGATTTCCTTAGAAGATGCTTTGATTGTAATTTACAAGAAAGGCATGCAACTAGAGGTGGAAGGATTTTTTAAATAGGTAAATGTGAAGATATGTTATTAATAGTAAGATTGTATCATGTTTGACTTGGAAGATTGTGTTCATTCAGGTTTCATTAGGTTCAAACTAACTTCTTATTTTATTGCATTACCCAAAATAACTTAGAAGTATGGAGTATGACTATTATGTCATATGCTAAATGCATAATTTTTTATCTATTCATAAACTATCTTATAAGGTAATCACTTGCATATTTATAGCTCATCACATGCTAACTTAATTAACTAAATCAGTCTTGATAATAAAATGTTAATTGTGTATAAATTACAACTTTACAAGAACAAACCCAAATTATACACTTAAAAACAACTTGATGAGTCTAAAAAAATTTGGGCACGATATTTCATTGGGACCAAAGCTCAACCTTTGGATGTTTCTAAATATGATTGATGGTTATAATTAATTAAGTTGTTGTAAAGTAGTTATTAATAGCTAGCTTAGTTGCAGATAATTTGTTGTAACCTATATTTTAATGTGTAAATGAGAGTTCAAAAACTCTGTATAAAAGTTCTTATAATTAGTTATGTTGTTGTCAATTTTTATCTCATTTTGTAGTTATTATGGATTGTAATATGCTTTTGTTAGTGATTAATTATTTAAAAAAATAATGTGTAAAAAGACATCAATTTTCTACTTAAAAGTAACATCTTTTAATTTACAACATCAATTATTTATACACCAATTAACATCATTTTATTTTCTAGTTGTATAACATCATTGTACTTTACATGTCAGTTCATTACAAATAATCAATGTCTAAACCTTAATTCCTAGTGTGAGTTGAAAATAAAAAAAAATGAAGCAATGATACTATTTACAAATTTTATCTTGAAGATCTTTGAACCATAAAATGATTGTCTCTCTTACAAGGTATCCTTTTCTTCCAATATGAAGATGATTTTCTTCAATTTTATATTTTTGTTAACTATTTTTGTAGAAAAGAATCTTTGTTAGGCCATTGCTAAATTTATGGGGTTGTGCATTCACTGGAAAAATGAATGATTTAAAAGCAAGGATTTATTTAGTTTTTATTTTTTTTCTTACAATTTAGTTTTTAGTTTCATAATCTATAATATTTTGTTGCCTTTTATCATAATATAGCTTTTATAAATTTGTACAAGTAAGAAATTGATTTCATTTATCTTTTTTTACATTCATTATATTATCCACTATCTATTTATATGAAATAGGTACCATTATTTTCTCAAAGTTTAATGAATGCTTATCTTATTTAATGTTTGGATTCAACTATACCTTTTTAGGAAATACTAGCCGCACATATTAAGCAATAGGGGTGAAGAGAACATTTAGCACATCATTAATTATGATTTGAGTACTTAATATAATCACTCACAATTTTTAAACTTTTATAGCAAAATTTAATATTCAAAATTACTATCATTAGGATTTTGTAGTATCATATAGGATATTATTTTCTATTTTTATGTATAGTGTTTTAGAAGGTGAAATACATAAGGAACATGGAGAATCCAAGAAGGAATTGATGGAGGAGGTTAAATTGAGGAAGGGGAAGGAGGAGTGGGGTATAGTTAGTGCGGGCAAAATATACCGTGTTGATTATTTATATAAACCCATATGGTATTACTGACATTGGATATTAGTTATTTATAGAAAATTGAAGTTAAATGTCATTTCCCATGACATTATCAAATTATGTTAATTTTTTATGTATATTAACCATTGTTATTGTCATTTTTTATGATGATTTTACTACTGATGTTAAATTTGATATAAAATGATATTTGATTAAATGTTAGTCATAAATTGATCCATATTCTTTTTAACACCTAATATCAATTAGCTACTTTATAGTAATGGTAGTTTGTATAATGTTATTAAGATGAGCTATTGTATATTAAATGATACTGAACATATAATGTGAGACCATGGATAGGGGCATGATGTTGTGAGGTATAAAAAGTGTGGTGAATTAATTTATTTTGCAATGGTTGAATTGTATATGTGTTATCGTCCATGAAAATTAAGGAGGCAATATAATACTCTTATGAATCAAAAGTTGGATCCGGTAAATGTTTATGAAAGGATATGGCAAACCCTAAAGGGATAAAGTTAGGTTTGGGAAAGAATAAAGATAGATAAAAGTTACAAAAGAATTTACTTACTTTCTTTTACATATCCCTCATGATACCGGTGAATTATTATTTATAAATTGAGTGAAACATAGAGTTATACCCATACTACACATTAAAAATTTACTATACTTTCTAATGATTGATTAAGGAAATGTGTGTAATAGTTAATGTGTATAAATGAGGGTAAATTTAGTCAATAAGGTTTATTTGGTAGTGTGATTTGTGATTTTGAAAATGTTTACTCGCTAAGCCTTAAACTTACCCCTCCACGTTTGATATTGCAAATTCTTAAGTTAAGGCACCTCCATCACTACTGCAGCAAGGATTGATCCTTCAAAAATTCTTTTGGGTAGCAATTAGACATTTTATTTGTAGATAGGATTGTAACTTGAGCCTTAGTTCGTAGAGTTAGATAGTTAGATAGATATTTTTTTGTCTTAGGGTTGAGTTAGATCAATTTATTAGGAAATCCATAAAGTTTAATAAGTAAATCTAACTTCTTTTATTTTATAAAACTAATTTTACAAATATCATAGTTACTAAATTATCAATGCCTCCTCATATTACTAGTAACAAACATATATATATATATATATATATATATATATATATATATATATATATATATATATATATATATATATATAATTTTTCATGTTTATGGATTAGGTATAAGCTTAGGCTGATGGAAATTAACGAATTGGGTTCCATACTAATTATGGCCTAAAGAGGATCATGAAAAAGCTGGTATTAAAGTATAGTCTATGATTTTTCTAGAGGACTAGGCCCTATGATAGTTTAATTAGGTTATATCTATTTACTACTCAAATAAGTGTTAACTAAAATTGTACTAATTGTAAGTGTGCACCCAAAATCACATATTACTAGTATTATTTTGATGAACCCTATAATCCTTAAGAATGTTAGTGGTGAAGTTTGCTATTAATAATTTGTTATTTGTTGACTTATGTTTTTCTTAAGACCCTAAGTGTTTTACGAAATAAGATATAATGAATACGAGGAGTCAACAAGTTAACAAACATAGCGATGGGAAATCATCTAAGAATTTTCAAGCTCAAAATAGTCAATATGAGAAAGAAAAAGTGATTAACACATCACTTCTTGGGCTACAAATTTTATACAACAAGTTGCACATCAAGTAGTTAAGGCACTCAATTAGAATTAAGGTAACATCAAATAAGGGTCAAGACAACTATGACTAAAACAAAATAAAGATAAAGTGAAGGACTAAACCTAACTTATGGAGGATTTAGGCAATAAATTATGAATTATCCATGAATTTATTAAGCTAAAGCTACCCTAATATATAGGTATGAATTTGGCTATGGACTCACACTAATTTCTTACTTAAATAAAACATTATGAGAAGATGCTAAAATGCTCTAACTAGCTACTAATAGAGCTTATGTGTTAACATTTAAATAATATGGTGCATCACTAGTTCTTTAGGACCATAGATAATAAGAATCCAAGCTTTTTATCTTAAACTTAGGAAACCCTTCAAGAAAAGCTCCATTGGTTAGTTTTTTCCTCCTAGCATAAGGCAAGCATGGGTGAAAGAATTTAAGAACTTGAAAAAAAAGAGTCTCTCCATTAGGAAGTACAACACATAGTTTACTTACCTCTTTCACTATAAAAGATATCTAATCCTTATTAGAAGGGCTAAAGTCGAAAGGTTTGTTCATGGACTAAGAGATTTTTACTTTGAGCACATAAAATTCAATGATGCCACAAGCTATTATCAGGTTTTGGATCAAGCACTTCAACTAGAGTTTAAAACAAAAAAGAGAAAAAAGAAGGAAGCTTAAGTAGGCAGTAAGAAATGGAATCGTTGGAGAAGCCTTGTCTTACATTAAATGCAAGTGGGATGATTCCTCAAAATACTCATACAAATAAGGTTAATAGGTCATCCATGGGACTAACTCATCCAAGGAGTGTGTCAAGTGGCCACCTACATGAAGAGGTCAAGGAAGATAATGATTTCACTCCAATATCTCCACAGGTTTTAAGAAAGACTTGTCACAAGGATGGGGAACTTTTAAAGGGAGCCACTAGATGTGTCTAATGTAATAATAAGCACTAGGTACCATGTAATCAAAATAGCATTATGTGCTATAGATGTGGCCAATTAGGGCATAAGGTGAGGGAATGCTCTAGAAACCTTTCAAGCTATGGTGTAAATTACCCTACTTCTTAACAAAGTGCACCTTTTAGCACATTACAATATTCCAATAGGAATTCAAGCTACATTAGGCCAAGGCAACAATGGAGGCAACCAAGGAAAAAATATAAGTAGGAGTCAAGGTAGGGTGATTACTTTTAACCATCAAGAAGCTCAAGCATCAAATGCTATAGTGACAAATATTCTCAAAATTGATAACTTTTAAGCCCTCATGTTGCTTGTCCTAGTGTTTCTCATCCATTTATTTCTAAAAAGTTTGTGTCATTGCTAGCAAACCTTGTCATGAGTTGCAAAAACCTTTGCTAATGGGTACCCCAATTAATGTGATGACATTATATAGCAATTCTATATAATAGTGTTTAGTGATAGATGAGTTAGAAAAGGTTCGATTCATTAGGCTAGTTGAAGATAGTACAAAATCAATAGAAGTCTTGCATGGACAAGAGAAAGAGAGAATTGGATTCCAAGAGGTACTACAAAAAATGATCACTTGTAATATGAATTATGCTACAGAAATTTCAAAATTATGGTAATTTTATCTGTTGCCACATGAATAAAAGAATTCAAACAAATGTAGAGAAAACTAAGAAATTTATACTATAGAAAAACTTTACTCATAATAAAAGATTACTTGTGCTATGAACAAAGTTACAAAACACTTTATCCATAACAAAGTATTACTTATACTAGGCTAAACATGATAAGACCAACTTCCATGTATAATCGAAGCTTTCCTAATCCTTAAATTTTAGTCAAATTTAATACACTATGAAGGTTGTTGAACTGTTAAAATTGGTTTATATGAGATTAGATCAAATTTTGATTAAAGTAATTAAGCCCTTTCTTAAGATTTTAAAAATAGTATTGTCCACTTGAAGAATTTATTAAGTCATAGTCTGTCTCTATTATTCAATCATATTCAAGAAAACGACCAATCATATTAATTTAGATTAAAACTTAATTAATAATAGATAAATGAAATATTGTTAGTTCACTAATAATGGGTGACTCTCCATTCCATTTGCAATTTGGATGCTTATTATCCACACAACTTATTGAGATTACAAGTTCTCTTGTATTTTGTTTTATGTCTTAAAGTAAGATATGACTCATAACAATGTACACAAGAGTACCTATCTTTTCTCTAATATTGTCATTTGTTAGGGTTGTAGTTGTCGTGTCCTTTTCATCAATTTTAACTTTATTAAATCGTTTTATTAAAATTCATTCTACAATAGTTTTTCAATCGCAAAAAATAACAAGTCACTTAAAACGTATATGCACAAAAATCTAAGTGCGAGTTAACCAAAAAAAAGTAAAAGGAAAATAAATGCCGATGTATCATTGAAAATACTATAATAGTCTTTTTAATTAGTTAATATCCTGGAATCCCTAGACCAGAAGGTCTTTGTGCCATTTAATTATTTGTGATAAAACTTTGGTCTTTGGTCCTCAAAATATGTATTTATTATAAAATTAGCATTTTTGAAGGTTCATATATTTGAATTCAAATCTAGTAAAAAAAAAGGGTGTAATTTAGTAAAAAGGGTGTAGGAATATCATGAATATAAACCAAACGAAGAACATAAAATATCAAGAGAGAAAATTCAAAAAATAGATAAATAAATAAATAAAGTCATGTTCCATTACTAAAAATGTCTACATTGCGTTCTCTATTCGAATTCAAACGCCAATAACATCATGTTATGTTACAATATGCAAATGCATGTCAAAGTAGCAAATATATCATATAGAATAATTAGATGATAAGAAAAATACTTTCACATGTTAAATCCGCCGATATACATTGGAGGGTTGTGTTTCACTTTGCTCCATGCTAACGCATACCCTTCATAATGTAAAACGAACCTTCAACAAAAGCACCATGTACCGTTTAACAAATCAATATCGGCAATCCTCCATTGCTTTTTTCATATTGCAAAATAACACACAGTAAATGTAACTGATTATACAATAGAAATGTATTATAGAAGCCCCTGTTAAAAGTTATCTTTCCTGAATCAGCAACGACACAAATTCTTGAAGAATTTATTAAGTCATTATCTGTCCATTATTGTGTCATATTCAAGATAACGACTAAATTAATTGATATTATAAATAAATGAAATATCGTTATATAATGCACTCGAATTGGGGATCCTCCATTTGCCCTTTGGATGCTTATTATCCACACAATTTATCCATTGAGATAACAATTGCTTTTGTATTTTGTTTTATGTCTTAAAAGCAAAAAATGACACAGAGCGATAAGTACTTATCTTTTCCCCATTATTGTCATTTATTAGGGTTCTAGTTATTGTGTTCTTTTCATCAATTTTGGTTTTATTGAATTATATTTGATTAAAATTCAAGACAACAGATTTTGAATAAGTAGAAGTAACATGTCGTTTAATATACACGTAATAAAATACTAACTTCAAAATAACAAAACAAAAGTAAACGAATAATAAGCGTCACCAAAAAAAAAAAATACTCTTTTTAATTAGTTAGTATGCTAATCACTAGACCATATGGTCTCGCTACCATTTAATTATTCACGATATATTAAATTTTGTTTCTAATAGAAATTTGCATTTTCAAATGCTCAATTATTTTTTATTATAATAATAAGAATAATAATTCACTTAATGTATATACACAAGATCCTGAGTTCAAATCTCAAACATAATAAAAAGTAATTCTCTAAACCAATATCAGATATTATTTATTAATAAGATACTAGCTCAAGGCTCAATTATTAATGTATTAGAATCCATTCTTTGCTTTTTCATTTTTTTTATGAACAAAGTAGCAAATTAATTAATACATAAATAATATTATGAATTTAAATATAAGATATTAAAATGACAATTTCAAAAATAACATTAAGTAACATTAAATCACTCACAATATAATTTGCATTATCAATAATTGGATGGTTTAACAATGTTAAACTGAATTTTAAGACGTTCAAAGAGTCCTTGAATTCGATTTTTAAAAGTAATATTATTGGGAGGAATTTTACTATTTATTACCTCTGCCCTCTGAATAAGAATTAATTTTACATAAAAAAAATATGGGAATACTTGGATGAGAAAAAAATCTAATTTGCGTTTCCTATTTGATAAGATAGAAATGAATACGCCCGATATGAGAGACAAGCTGTTCTATTCAATAACGAAACAAAAAATAAAGAAAATAGCAATTATACCTTTCCTCATCTCAATTATATGCCAGCTGTAACAACTAAGCATATTTCTTGAAGTTGTTTGAAGATGTGGACTAGTCATTTCATTTTCTCTAATTTATTGTCAACCATTTTGAATTTTTTTAAAAAATTTTTCTTGTAGAAGCATTATATTCATGTAAGATTAATTTACAACATTTTCTTATATTTTGAACAGCTTATCAATATATTTTTGTTTCAAATTAATTGTTATTATCTTGTATTATTAATCCCTGCAAAGAAAAAAAAAGAAAAGAAATTAACAGGACCTCTAACCGAGTAATGCTTGAAATATGGAGGAAAAGCTTAAACAAATAATTCAGATTCAGGTCCAGATATTATTCTCAATCTCCGATTCAAATATTTTGTGCTCTCTTAAAATTTAAGAATTTGTACAAAAACTGACCCTCAAGTTCAAGACTTTTTTCCCAATAATTTGACAAATTCTAGGTTGTGAATATTTCGTGTATGAATTCCTTTTTGCATCAAAATACCTACTCAGTTTGCGTCACATGTAAAGCCATCTCATCGGTCGGTGGGAAGTTTGGTTGACTTCGTGTCATTACATATAATTTTTTATCACTATGTATATATATATGTGAAAGATAAAATTTGAATATAAATTAAAAGTTATTATTAAATGTAAAATGATGAAATAAATTTATAAAATCTAATTTAATAAATATAAAATATTTAAAATTTAATTTTGAATTTCAATTTTGGTATTAATAATATTTTTTGATATATTTGTAGTTTGTTAATTAAATATTATCTGCCTATAATCGCAATTTAAAATTATATTGCTTGTTTTTAATTAAAAATTAATAAGATAAAGAGAAATATGCCATGAGTTTTGGGCCTCTCATGGGTGGGGAGTTACGTGTCAGCATGTACGTTATTAGTTGTTACTCACCTTAAAATCTCACGCAAAAATATATGCCAATTAAAATAACTTTATTAAGTTTCCAATTTTCCCTTATTTGATATTAATCATTTCTTTAGTTACAGTAAAACCCGAAGCACGTCTTTGGGTAAGGCATGAGGCCTCATTATATTTATTTGGGTTTTGATATATCTTCTTTTAGTCCCTCTATTCTCTTGTAATCACTGAAAAAAATACTAACTAAAGTATCATATGCAATGAAACATTCAAAACTAATGGGACCTGATAGGATTAATTGTATGAAGTTTTCATTCTTTTCAAACAAAAATCAAGATTTCTTAATGACTATGTAATTTTATGTGTAATTATAATAACTGTAAAAATAATTCTTATTTTTCATAAGAAGGGTGAATAATCGATTACGTAATTGAATAAGAGATATATAGATGAATGACTGTTTAACTACATAAATTAAACAGATATAATTAACATAATTAATAATAAATTGATCATACGTACGATAATTTTGAAATATAATCTCACGTCAACGACAATTATACAGTATAACAAAACTCAGAAAACACCAACCAATCAAAAACGGAAAAATAACTTATAATATATATCAAATTGAGTGATACTTTCTGTTTTCATTTGACCTATTGTAGTGTGCAATGGTTGATGATAATAGGTAATTTCGTCTATGTAATTGCATTAATTCATAATCCCTATCATAGATGAGTTGCAAGTCATCCCATTGAAAAAAATTTGCAGTCAATTTCTCTATTTTTTTTTTAAAAAAATCGACTTCAATAGAAACACATTTGAACCACGATACCAGAAAATAAACTTTTTTTTCCGTATATTAATTCCTGCAACTTTAAAATGGCGTACCTGGATTGGCGTCTTGTTGAATTTCGGAAGCCGAGCTCCCTCGCCACAAAAGGCAATAATAACAAATCATTCTACATCTAGAATTGGCTGAAGACGCCTGTTCTCTTTTTGCCTTCAAAATCCTAACTATGTAATTATTAGAAATTTTGAGGAAAATTAAGATTTTTATAGCATCTAAAAGACTCTAAATTAATACTATACAACTTTGGATGTCTGCATGTATGCTTACAATGAATTTCCATTACCAGGAGAGATAATTGTTAGGATATATACTGAATTCATATTTTGGCCCTAAAAATTTTAATCAAAGTTAAGTTGTATATTCATTATTTCACTAACAAACTTTCTCAACTTTAATTTATTTCCATTAAATTAAATTATATATAGTGAGAGAAAATGATATGAAATAGTCCTATAGTAGAAGTAGAAGGTGTATCAAATCGAATTGACGCGGACGTAAAGCTCTATGATAACAAACCCAACAAGAAGGGATTGCAAGCACGGCAAGTAATTAGTTAAGGCCTTAAACATACATTATTCTCATTTAGCTGACAACATTTTCAGTTAACAATCCCTATTAACGTAATCATTTCAGGCCCCATACACCATACTACTACTAGTAAATCAATTTAAGAGTGTTTTTCTTTTGGTTTCTCCTAGGTTATGCTTTTTTGGGGGAAAAAACAACATTTTGAAACAATTTAGTACAAAAGTTGTAAAATTTATGATGTTTTTATATAAAATTTTACGAAATATTGTATAATATGTTATTTGTGTGTATGAGTTTAATTTACGTGAAACAAACACAAAATTTGCAACCTCGCTATTTATAAGTGCAAGTAAAATGGTTTTCATAATTTGCTAGACTTTCATAAAATAGTTTGAACTTTTAATGAAAAAAATGTCAAATTTTGTATAAAAAAAAGTATAACTTCCAATGAAAAAGTTACAAGCATACATACCAATACAATTTTTGAAGGTATACCACAAAGGAGATCATTTTTTTTTTTTTTTTTGTTCTTTTCGATCATATATATCCCAACCAATTTACATATTTTTTATGAGAAAAAGGCTTGCTACACGTCTGATGGGGCACACTTAAACATAGACCGGTAAGGGCATGAGATAATAACTTAAACGCGTCTGAGTGTGCCGTTGGACTAGTTTGTAAAAAAAAAAAAAAAAAAAAAAAGGAATTGGAGAGCATAAAAGCATGAAAAATGCAATAGGTGGAACTAATATTTTGAAATATAAATATCCATGATATTAACATTTATATATCAAAATTATTTAGCACTTAGAAGTATGTATGTATGTGTCAGATCTAAGATATCTCACGATTTTTAATAGTTTTTATTATCTGGAACTTGTGATTCAGAAATATGACTATTAAAAATAATTAAAATATCTTTATCTTGAAAGGGTATGTCAACTGATTTTAAAAATTATCTCTTTAAAATGATTGGATATTTTAATTAATTTAAATGATTATATCTCTTGAAATCTAAATAGATATTTTGGTAGTTGAATTTCAAATATACATTATAAATTAAAGAGTCTTTAACACAAGTTAAAAAACAAATACTGTGAATTGCTTGTAAGAATTTTATAAAAAGTAACTCCCATTGAATCATGTAAATTGGTACAATATTATATGTAGATATAAAAATTAGTGAAAAACTTCAAATGCTGGTTGCTTCCATACTTGGGATAGATATCAAATAAATCACAATCCAATCCAAATAAATTCATGTACATTGTGATTCATGATAAGCCCAGATACTAATTTTGCAATTGGGTGATCAACAAAAATGGCTCTTTCTATGAACCCTAACTATTAGTATGTTTTGGAAGTGAATGCATATTTAGCACTAATGAGATGTGATTATATTAGAATAAGGTTTAGGAGTATTAATCCTATTTGTAAACTAGAATTGGAAGTCAGTTGACCTAATGCTGAAAATCACATATTATCACATTTACATATTATATTGCTATTTGGACCTAACTAGATTGCCACTTTAGTCTAAGCTAAACCCTTTTACATTTTAGTTTAATCACTAAATTAAATGTCCAAAATAGAATTAATTCTAATAGTATCCTACTTGAACCATAATTTAGTTATAGTTGCCACTTTAGTAAAATGCAAAAGTAAATAATGACACGTGTGCACCAATAGGCCTAAGTTGAAATCATAAGTATTCAATAATGCATAACAAAGTATCTAAAAGGGATATTAACACAATGCACATTGTACATCCACACCTCACTAACCAAATGCAATATATGATAGAAGATAAACAAATAATGTTTAATAAGATTTACATAATAACAAAATGTGAAAATATGTAAATTTCCATATAGAGGGTCACAACATCTACCCTAGATATCAAATGAAAATAATTATTCTCAATACAATATTGAGACATGGTTTAAATTTCTCTATCAATGTGCTATAAACAAAGAAATGTTCACAATATATGGCAAAGCATGGATATTTTACTATGAATATCTCATTTATATACATTTAAAGATAAACAATTTTCATTATATTACTCTTACTAACTTAAAACATTAAAAGATTTATCCAAACCTATATTAAATACATGAGCATGATGCATTCCCACTACTAAGCCTTTGATTAGTAGATCCATGACTCAACCATATGATCCACAAAAATATATTCAATATAAGTAATATGCTCATATATTTTCTCTCTCATAAACTGTACTTCACATCAAAGTGTTTTGTATAGGTAAAATTTTTGTAATTTTAAGAGAAATTCAAAGCAGTTGCATTATGGCAATAAATGGTGAAAGGCCTTGAGATGCTCTTAATAATACTAAAATTAGCCATAAAGTTCTTTAACCACATAACTTCACAAATAACTTCATAACATACAACATACTCTGCTTCCATTGTAAAGGTTATTGTAAAGGACTGCTTGATAATTTTTCGTGATATAGCTCCTCATGCCATCACAAAAATATACCTAGATATTGACTTATGATCATTTAAATAACTAGCAAAATCTAAGTTCGAGTAGCTTGTAACCATAAGATCTCCTAATCTTCTATAAATTAGCATATAATCTTTTATACCTTGTAAATATCTCATAACTTTTTTAGAAGTAATCTAATGTTTTTGACTAAGATCACTTAGGTTCCTCCTATATATACCAATAAAATAAGCTATGTCAAGACATGTACACATCTAAGCATACATTAGGCTACCTACAATCGACGCATATAAGATATTTTTCATTTCCTTGTTTTCAACATCATTCTAAGGACACTAGCACTTTAAGAAAAACTTAATCTTTCGAAATAGGTCTTAAAACTTGAAAGCATGTGGATATGTTAAATCTCTTCAATACCTTTTCAATGTATGTCTATTGAGATAGATCTATCACGATGGATCTCTATACACATATAAAGTTTTCCCAAGATCTTTCATATCAAAATGTTTTGATAATACTTGCTTTGTCTCAATCAGCAAGTTCACCTCATTGCTTGTAAGGATAATGTCATCTACGTAAAGTATCAATATTACAAAATTACTTGCACTTATTAGTATGTAAATATACTTATCTACAACATTTTTCTTAAATCTAAAAGAAGCCACTACTTCATTAAACTTAAGGTACCATTATCTAGATGCTTGCTTTAAACTATATATGGACTTTTTAAGTTTTTTAAAAAATGCTCTTTACCCTTCTCTTGGAAACCATCTAGTTAGTTCATATTAGTAGTCTTTGGTAATTCATTATTAAGGAAGACTATCTTTATATTTATCTGATGTAGTTCTAAATCAAAATGAGTCATTGATACCATGATAAATTGAGTCTTTAGTTGAAACTGATAAGAATGTTTCTTTATAGTCTATGCCTTCCTTTTAAGTATAGCCTTTAGCTACCAATCTAGCTTTAAACATCTCAATTTCATCTTGAGCATTCCTTTTGATCTTGAAAACTTATTTGCATGCAATTAGCTTATAACCTATAAGTAGCTCAACTAGATCCGACACCTTATTTTTATGCAATGAAGCCAGTTCATCCTTTATAGTACTTAATCACTCAAAATAATTTAAACTAGATACTTCTTGTGAAAATATTGTAGGATTAATGTCATTGCTAACGTCATATTCACACTTGCACAAATATGCCAAATAATCATTAGGAATCACTATTCTACAAACTTTATAAGATCTCCTCAAAGGAATCCCTTCATTTATCTTATCTTATTTATCATCTTCTACTACTAGTTACATTGGATTATCTTATGGAATAACAAAAAATGACTCTCGCAACATAGGTGTTAATGGGACAATTGCACAATTTTCAATAAGATTTGTGGTTTGACTCCTACTGCTTAACGTATCCCTAAAGAAGATAGCTCCATTTGATTTGATCAGTTTAGTTGTGTGAGTTAAATAGTAAAACTTACTACTTTATGAGCCACCACAATCCATTATATAGTATTCACTAACTATTTTTTAATCAATTTTTCTTATAGATGGAATATGAAGCTTTACTTTAGCTCTACAACCTTTAAACCTTATTGTTACGTGTACAATGGTTTATCAATTAACGCAAGTGCACACTATTGTAAACAAGTAATAAAGTGATAAGTAAGTATCGTTCCCTCGAGGATTATTTCACTAAGTACCAAAATTCATAATCCTAACACTTTTGGCAAACCGATTAATTGGAAATGAAGTGAGTAAATAAAGATCTATGCAAAAAATATTTAAAGTAAATATGAATGCAATTGGAGTAAAGATGAATATGAATAAAAGACCTAGGGATCAGACTTCACTTAACAATTTCGGATTGAATCATCTATCTACACTAATCCAATTTTAACTCCCTTAATTGATAGTCAAGTTTCCCTAAATTAATTACTAGCCTCTTCCAAGGTCAAGTAATTCTATAATTAATTGCTGATTCACTATATTCCTATGTGAATTAAAACAACTAATCATGCATTAGGATTTATGGAACTCATTAAGACTACATAAACCATATGAATATATTCTTATTTCATATGCAATTTACGGTTTTAATTATAGGTTCCATACACATGTATCTCCTTCTAGTCTCAACATGCATATTGAGTTCATTCAAAAGGTGGCCAATCAATTGAAAGCATTAAGAGCAATAATTAAAACTCAATCTAGGAAAGAAAATCGAAATTAGTTTCAATAGATTAGAATCCAATCCGTTATTATCAAGTTACGTCATCACTTTAGGAAGATGAAAAATTATAACATAATGAAATTAAAAACAAACTCAAAATAAAATAGAAACATCATCACATTCATGATACAAACATAAGATTATAATTACAAATGCATGAAAATAGAAATACTATCCATCCATGTAGGAGGAGAACCTAGTCTTCCATGTAGGAGGCATACAAGAACTAAGAATGCATAAACTAAACTACTATCTAAGATGCATGAATCAATGAATGCTGCAAATGATCTCTACTTCTACCTATTTATAGGTGAATGAATAAGCTGCAAGTCATAAATCTTGACCAATAGCTACCAATCACATTCTTTAGCTACCATTCATGGTCTTTAGCTACCCTTCTTGTTTTTCGCAGCAACAATTCTTCTGACTTATTGGTAATTTTTCACCACCAGAATGGCAGATTCAGATCTTCCTATTAACATAGGAGTTGTAGAGCCAGATCTTAACTTTCAAATGCCACAAAGAACTCCTAATTTTGACATTTCTATCTCAAGTTATGATCAGATTAGTAACCAAAGGTCAGATTCCGTCAGAACCACTATTTCATCTTCCAAGCAGAATTTAACATCCTTAGATCCCGAACTGGGCTTTTCTTTAAACATGAAAGTTGTAGTAATTTTTCTTAGCTTTGTAACCATATAAAGAACAACCCAATCTAACATTTAGAACTCCAGATATAGTCTAAAACATGAAACAGGGTCAAAATACAGCATTATCTAAAAGATTTGATTTCATTTCAAATTCAAGACCTATTCACAAAATGCAACTAAATTTATTAAATTAAACAAGATTACATCCAAAAATGCATCATACAAGGAAAAATAAATATGTAAATATTTTACGTATCACTTATACTAGGCTTTTTACTATATAATAACTCATAAGGAATTTTGGGCATTAACTTGTTGAGAATCTAATTTAAAATATAGGCTAGTATTTTTTATGCATCACCTTATGAAAATTTTAGCAATGAAGTATGGACCAACATGCACCTCACCATGTAAAAGGTTTAAGAATTTTCTCTTTACAATTTTATTCTGCTCTAGTATCTCAAATATGGTGTAACTTACTTCAATTCTAGATTCTTGTTAAGTGTCTTGTAAAAGGTTCAAGATTTTTACTTCTTTCATTACACCTACCATAATACTCACCACTTTTGCTAGAGTTAATACATTTTATCTTTTTTTCTTTAGTTTTAGCTTACTTGTTGTCTTAGACAACTTAAAAGCTTTTTATGATTTTAACTTCTCACTAAGCAATTCTACCTAACCATAACTAGTGTAATCATCAATGAAGGTGATTAAATATTTGTGTCCTCTTATAGCACTAGGTGTTATGGGTCTACTGATGTCAATGTGGATCAATTCTAGAATACTTTCCCTTTCTACTTCTCTTCCTTTCTCTAACTCTAGTTAGAAGTTTACCTTTGATGTAGCCTATGCGAGTTCTATAGTTTAAAAATCTAGATCATATAATACTCCCTCATTTATGAGTCTTTATACGCTTTCTTAAGAAATATGCTCTAGCCATTTGTTTCAAAGCCTTGAGAACTTTTCATCAATTCTACTTCTTTTCTTGTAGAAAATTGAATTTATCAAAATCATAAAACTAAAATCTAGGTTAGTTCCATACAAATCATTGCATAAAGAGCTAGTAGAAATAATTGAAGATCTATAAAACAATTTAAACTTTCTATTTCTAAAATGATAAGACTACATAATATGATCTAAGGTTACAACTAAAATCAAATTCCTCTTTGTGAAAGGTACATAAACAACATTACTCAAAACTAATTGATGACATATTCAATATAACAATTCCATTATGTCCACTTCTACTCTATCTTTATTTCTTAGTCACATAATTAGCTTTCCCCTGTTTAGCTTCATCAGATTTCTTAGTGCTTGAAAATAATTTGTGACATAAATAGTAGCACTAGAGTCTAAGCACCAAGCATTTTACAACATATTGACAATATTTAACTTAAAATAAACTAGAGCTACATATGTATCTTTATTTTTCTTCTCAGCATATTTCTTATATTTTAAGAAGTTTACTTTCTTGTACTCATACTTCTTGCAAAATTTGCGATTACCCTTGAATTGGGCATTTTTGGGCTTATGGTGCTACCTACCATCCCACTTTTCCCACCTTCCTTCCCTCCTTCCATGGTTATGTTAGCCTCTATTATCTTCCTAATTAACCCTTATACTATGTTCTAAATTTGAATTATGCACAATATAATTGATCACTTGAGCTTTGCATTTCTTCATATTTTCCTCAGCTTGAGTAACATTGGAAATAAGATCATTTATAGTCTATTCACTCTTTTGAGTATTATAAGACATTTTCAAAATGTTAAACTAAAATAGGAGAGACTTTAGCACACCTAATTTAACTTATATAGACTTTAATTTGTTGTACTATACCACCAACCTCAGAATGTGCTCTAACACATTATTAATATCATCATACATCAAATTTTCAAGTAATAAGAGCTATTGACCCTTCTTAACCTTGTCAAATTTCTTATATTTTTCAACTGAAAAAATGCAAGAATGCTTTTGCATTACTAATTTCAAGAATGCTTTCTCTAATAATTTTGTCCATCATATATTTCATCACTATTAAACGCACCTTGTTTGGTTAGGTCCATTTTTCATGATAACTTTTTTATTCTGTCATAGATTTAACATTAACAATAGGTTCCGCTTCCCTGATGGCCAAATTTGGATTAGAGACTACTAGATACAACATTAATGACTCAGCACAGTCCTTATAGTTTGTCCCATTCAGTGTCTTGATAGTATTTAATTACATAGATAAGGAAACTAAGGAAAACAAATTCAACACATTAACATATGTTTTTTCTTTAATCATCTTTTAAACTCTCCTTTCTTAACTACGCAATTATATACAATATTATAAAACTTAACGCCAATATGACATTTAAGACCTTATAATATGATATAAGGAGTAAATATTATATTCCTAAAACCTAATATTAATATGATGTTAAAAATTTTATAAATATAAAATTTAAACCTACACTCATATTATCACCTAAAAGTCATTTTAATAATATCACATCAATAGATATTAAAATATTATTAATATGACAAGCTTTTTAATCCAACTAACATTTTAATAAATTTTAAATTCTATGCAATTAGGCACACAATAAGTGGATCTACAATTATATAAAATTTTATGGTATAACATGAGCGCAAAATGATTCTTTTAAAATATATTTCTATATGTATATATTCATGAAAAATTGATTAATAAGCCAAACATTATACAAAAATCCATAAAAAATATATATGGAAGCCTAAACCACATAATCATATTGTAAAAATTTTAAGCCTAAATAAATTCAAATGAGAACTTAAATTAAATGAGAAAAAATTAATTAGAATAATTTTAATTCCAATAAACTTGAAAAAAATTCCTAAAAAATAAAGCATGGAGAATGGAGCCTAATGGTGCAAACATCGCTATTGTCCAACATCAAGATGGTGACTTGTATGCACCTCTAGCATGTGTAAGGCTTGTCATGCATGTATTGTTTTATCATAAACAACCTTTAATCAAGTCTAAAACTCAAGTAACCTAACCCAATTGCATACCTAATGCTATCCTAATTAGTTTTTAAGCCATTTTACACATTTTTAATGTATTTTTCACATCAATCATGAATACATTTTAGTGCAAAAAAATTAAAAATATGATTTAAATTTATTTGAGTTTGAAAATGAGCTTTTAATGGCCTTTTAAATGAACTAATAGATTTTTTTCATATATTAAAATAATTATAAAACATGATTTTTGCCCTCTTTAAGTGCATTCCATAAACAAAAATTATATGCATGACCCAAAAGAATACTATGTAAGGTGAAACCTTCATGAAAATTTATAAATAATTTGTATAGAAATTGAAACTAAAAATGGATGAGCATATTGAAAACTAAATGTCAAGTGTACATAAAAGCATATTGGAAATGTAGTGCTAATACTACAACAAATATAAAATTACACTTAGTAATTAAGCACACCTAAAGAAATATAAATCTCATGTACCAAACATATGCATCACAATCATTTGGACATATGCATATTTTTATTCCTAAAAAATATTTTGTATATTTTCCATTAACAATCCCGATACTAACTTTATGAGCTGCATATATATAAAAATAAATATCTATATATATATACATACATACATACATACATACATATATACTAAAATGCCAATTCAAAATGCAACAATTCACACGTAAAAATATATAATGCAATTATAATTTATTTTAATTTTGTACAAATCACATAAAAACTTCAAATGACTTACATTAATCATCATTAAACATATGATCAATCATAAAGTTAAAAAAATGATGCTATGAAATAATTTTAAAGATTCATAACAATTTATTTTAGAAAAAATTCATCAAAAATTTTAAAATTATTGAAAACATGAATCATTTTTTAATTGCATAATGATTTGACCAAATTTAAAAGATCCAAATGGCTCTAATAATAATAGTAAGAATTTTATAAAATATAAAGCATATTTAATTATGTAAATTAGCACAATATCATGTAAAAATTAATGAAATACTTGAAGCATCAAACATATCCATACTTGTGATGGATGTCAAACAAATCACAATCCATTCCAAATAAATTCACATACATTATGATTCACAATTAACCCAAAGACAAATTTTGCAATTCATTAAATGATCAATAGAAGTGGCTCCTTCTATGAACCCTAACTATTAATGTGATTTAAGGAGTAAATGTAGGATATGATCATAATAGCATAAGATTTAGGAATGGCAACCTTGTTTATAACTTGTAATGAGAAATGGGTTAACCCATGGTGAAGAATGAATTGTTACCAAATTTGCAAGTTAAACTACTATTTAGGCCTATTTTAATTTAGGCTTAACCATTTTACATTTTACCTTAATTACTAAATTATAAGTTTAAAATAGAATTAACTCTAACACTACTCTCTGTTCTTCACCTTAATTTACTTTTAAAAAATTCTTGAAAGGGAAATTATCTTATTATTGTTGTTTAACTTTTACTAATGCTTAGATTAATTTTGAGGATGTTTTTGCCATTAACATTGTAATAAATAGTAGGGGCACATTGGCTTAAAGGATAACATTCTTAGTACACTCTTTAAGCATATGGTTTGCTATTTTCTTTGATTTCTATGTTCAACAATCTTCAAAATTCTTTAACAATCTTTAAATGAATTTTATTTCTACATTTAGGGAGGAATATGGAGATTTCATAGGAATCTACTTTCAAAGTAATGAGTTAAAAATTTATAACATTGAATCCTTTTAATATGGCAAACTTCAATTGTTAGAAAGATAAAATGAAATTTTTATTCACTACCGTGAAGATATGGTATGTGCTTAATCCTAATAAGCCACCAATTCTATAACTAACAAAGGGTGAAAATGTAGATATCATACAATGCGAAGGAAGAAGGTTAATGGTGAAGTGCTATATAGGGGATATATTCTACATACATTATATAATTGATTAAGTGATCTTTGTTATTTAGTCTTATCCTTGAAGGAGAAATAGAATGCTTTAGGAAACAAATGCAACATTGAAAAGCAAGGGATAGATAATTTTTAATTATGCAATACTTTAAATTCATGATAACTATTATGGATCAAGACCATGATTTGCAAATTTTGGTTTCAAAATTAAAGGATTTGAAAGTTGATATCTCTAAATCATCGCAAGTAGGGGTAGTTATTGCAAAATTAGCCTTTAGTTAGAATGATTATAAAAAAATCCACATTCTAATGAAAATTTCACTTTAAATTAGATTCTAAAACATTTATGGATAAAGGAGAAAACTTGAATTCTACAAAGAAAGAAAATTGAATTCCCATTAAAATTAAATTTTATGGATGTAGAGAAATCTTAGAATATCTCTAGTAATAAAAAGAATAACTTAGAATCTAATTCCAATTCTGGTATTAAGTTAAAGAAAGATAAAAGGATCAAAAACTTTTTTCTATGGCAAGAAAAAATATTTGAAGTGTAAATGTAGATACAAGATCAAGCAAAAAACAGAATAATGTTGATACAATAGATATGATTGAGATCAAATCTGATGACATCATTGCTATGGTATCAGATTTGTGTGTCAGTATGATATTTAAAATAAACTTGGCTTTAACAACAAGATCTTTTAATCAGTGGTTTGATTTTGGTGTAACCATGCATTTGTGCTAGGATAAGAGTTCATTCAAAAATTATGAAATTACTGATAAAAGACAACAAGTCCTTATGGGGAGTGGCAATATAACAAAAGTACTTGGAAAAGATAGTGTGGAATTACAGTTCACTTTTGAGAAAAGTCAATTTTAACAAATGTACTTCATGTTATAGAAATTAAAAAAATTGATATTTGCCAATTTGTTGTGCAAGAAAAAAGATTAAAGTTTGTATTAGAATCTAATAACCAAAAATGGAGTATTTGTAAGAAAAAAGTTACTCTTATGATAAAATGATCAAATTAAGTTACCGTGATAATAATTTTATGTTATTTTTATATTTTGGAGCATTCTATTTCTTTATGGAATAATATATTAGCACATGTTAACTTTAGAACTTTAGAATATAAGTCTAAGTATGGTTTGATTTTATATAAAAGTGATACCAATGATAAATGTGAAATACGTGGTCAAGCAAAAATGACTAGAAAACCATTTCCTTCATTAGAAAGAATCCTTGAAGTATTAGAACTAATACATTTCAATATTTATGAGTTAAATAATATTTTAACTAAGGGAGGACATAGGTATTTTTATTGCATTTATTGATAATCGCTCTAGATATGCATATGTGTATCTAGTGAAAACAAAAGATCAAGCTTGTAAAGTGTTTAGATATTATAAATCTAAAGTTGAAAACCAAAAAGGAAAGAAGAAAAATTAAAGTTCTAAGAAGTAATAGAGGAGGAAAATATTTTTAAGTGAATTCTCATCTTTTTTTGAAAAGAATGATATTATTCATCAAATTAGCATTCCTTATACCCTACAACAAAATGATTTTATTGAAAGAAAAAATGGAATACTAGTAGAAATGATAAACACCAGATTATAAAAGTTAAATTGCTAATGAATTTATGAGGAGAAGCTTTACTTATAACATGTCATTTGCATAATAGAATACCTTACAAGAAAATACATGTTTCACCTTACAAGTTGCGAAAACGTAGAAAGTCAAATATAGAATATCTTAAAATTTGCGAATGTATAACATTTTATAAAGTCACAAATCCTAAGACTTAAATTAGAATGTAGAGGTTTAAAATGAGTTTCTGTAGGGTATGCTGAAAATTCAAAAACATATAGACTTATGGATATAGATTCTAATATAATTGTAGAATCAAGAGATGTAGATTTTTTTGAAAATAAATTCATAAATGAAGATTCTATCGATAAGTTTGCTAGTGAAAATGAAAATTATGAATCATTTTCTAGTAACATGAGAAAAAAATTCCCTAGAAAATAAAAAAAATCAAAAGAATAAGGAAAGAAAAACTTTTTAATTTTGATTTTTCTTCCATTAAAGCTTTAACTTATCTTGTCAAATGTAAAGAATATTTTATTTGTCAAATACCCATTATATTTAACATTGATCAAGATCCAAAAATCTATAAGGAAGTTATGACATCAAGGGATATGGCTTTTTGAAGGGAAGTTATAAATGACAAAATAAAATCAATTTGTCTAACCCCACTTGAATGTTAGTAGATTTACTTCTTGGTTCAAAACCTATAGGTTATAAATAGTTATTTATATAAAAATACAATTATAAATAATCTTTACAAGCTTTTAAGGCTAAACTAGTTGCAAAAGGTTTAGGCAAAAAGAAGGAATAGATTACTTTTACACATATGTCTATGGCTAGAATAACATTTATTAGAGTACTTTTTGCATTACCTTCATTGTAAAATATGCATTTGCATCAAATGGATATTAAGACAACATTTTTGAATAGTGAACTTGATGAAAAAGTTTCCACGAAGCAAATAAAGGGTTTTATTTTACTTGGGAATGAAAAGAAAGTATGCAAATTAGTAAAATTTTTATATGATTTAAACAAGCACGAAGGCAATGACATAAGAAGTTTCATTTTGTTATTCTATCTTATGGTTTCAAACATAATCATACAAATAAGTGGATATATACAAAGTTTATTAAGACTTGTGGTTTATATATGGATTATATGTTAATAATTGGAATAAATATGTTTAGTATAAATGAAACTAAGAAGTACCTAGCATTAAGATTCTAGACGAAAGAACTTGGAGAAGTGCATACTATCTTAAGCATTAAATTGAAAAACATAGTAGTGATTATTCTTGAATCAATCTTATTACATTGAGAAATTGATTAAAAAATATGAACATTTAGGCATAAAAGAGATGAATGCACTATATAACAATTCACTCAATGCTTGAAGAAAATAATGACAAGCTAATTATACAACTTGAATATGCTGGTGTCATTGGTAGTCTTATGTATGTAAGGCATTGCACAAGACCTAATACCTCTTATATAGTTTGCAAATTTTCATAGTATACTAGTAATCCAAGTACTAGTCATTGGAAAGCAACGGTGAGAATCCTAGAATATCTCTAAAACACCATGAATTTAATAGTATTTTATTACAATTTCCCAGTATTATTGGAAGGATATATAGATGCTAGTTTGATAACTAATGCAAGTGATAATCATCTACATCAAATTGGATATTTACTTTTGGTGAAAGAATGATTTCACAAGCTTCCAAGGAACAAAAATGCATAAGTCACTCTACTATGGAGTTTGAAATTGTGGATTTAGTTGTAGCTGGAGAATGGGTAGAATGGTTAAAAATTATTACTAGAAATAAAGTTATAGCCACAACTAATGCCATTGATCTAGTTGAATTATGATAATGAAGTTACTATGTCGAAGGCATTCAATAAAGTATACCATGGAAAGTCTAGAAATATAATCTTGAGACATTAATATGTTAAGCAGCTAATTTTTAATGGAATAATCACTATACAATATGTAAGGTTAAGTAAAAGTTGGTGCCTTCATTCACAAAAGGACTAATTGCTTCTTTAGTGAAAGCAGCATATTTGGGAATAGGATTAAAGCCTCTTAACTAAAGTCACTAATAATGGAAATTCAACCTTTCCTAGACCAAATCTAGTTGAAGGTTTAATAGGCAAAAACAAGTAATTGATTTGTGATTGTGAAGCACTAAAAAAAATCCTCTTACCATTCTAAGTTAGTGATATATACATGTCATAAAAGACAAGGGTGAATAATAGACTCTTAATAATGATTCAAAAAAACCTATTAAAATAAGGTCTTAAAGGAATTTTATCTATATGGACATAAGAAGTAGTGTTGTTTCTAGAAAAAGTTTAAAGTTGACCTTTATACATGTTCATGAAAACCTAGTTATAGCACATGGCTATAAGAGTATTATAGTTATTTGAGAACTTTTTGAAGGTTACATAAAGTTATGTATGTGATATTTTGATTTTTAATTATGGATTATGATTTAAAGCATAATGCCACCATAAATTCTATTAAAACTCGAGGAAATATTTACACTGAGGAAAAATTCAAATTAAAAGATATTTCTCTTTATGCATGATTTCATTTGAAACTAAGATAATGGCTTTATTTTACAAACTAAGGGGTTGTTGGATTAGTTTGTAAAATAAAAAAAAAAGAATAAGAGAGAATAAAAAAATGAAAATGTTATAGGTGGAATTAGTATTTTGAAATATAGATATTGATAATATTAATATTTATATTTCAAAATTATCACTAGAATGAATAGAACCTATTGTAATGACATTTGTCATCCTAATAGAATATCATATCATTACTATATACATATACCAAGACATTGTCATTGGGAACATGTCATTAGTAGTAAGTCAACCTATAGACCATCTAGCCCTCTATACCAATGATAGACATTGTTATAGTATTTGCATATGGTTTTATATATGCCTTGTTCACAATATATATAATGATGGCAAAATGCCATTCCTATATATGTTGCTAACATGGCACATCTATTATAAATGATCGTTACTATCATTGAAGTTAATTTTTTTTAATTTTAAAAAATTTAAAATCCTAGATTGCTAACATTTATCATTGTTATAGACATTTTTAAATTTTTAAATTTGAAATTTTAAAATTTTGCAATATATTATTACTTCTATATTATAATTAATATAATTTAAAATTTAAAAATAACATTATATTATAAGACTAAATAAATAGAAAAGTGAAATATATATAATAAAACCTTGAATAATATATAATAATGAAAATGATATATGTATAGAAGAGTGTAATGTGAAAATAAAGAATTAAAATTCACAAAATTAGTGTAGATTATTTAAACTTGTAAAGTTATCTTGTTACTAGGCATTGTCTTGATAGGGCTAGGGTATAAGTGCAAATAATTGTAGAGCAAATTTGCTAGGCACAGTTGGGGTGGGATGAGCTATATGCGAGAAAAAGAATAAGGTGATGAAGAAAGGCTAATCCTAAGCCTTGATAGCACTTGTTGCATTAGCCACTAGAAGTTTTGCTTATGTTGAGAAAGAAGTTATTGCTAATACTCCATGCATTGCTAACTCTGAATAATGTACTATTGCACATCCTCAGGCAATGATGCATCATGTTCTAAATAGAAAGGATAGGACATAGTCAATGAGCTTTTGCCTAGGGTGCTACCATAGGGTGTCCTTAAAAGCACATAACTAACCCCCTTCATGTGCCCTTAACAAGTGTTAACACCTTATTAACAATGGAAAAGTCATTAATCTACATTACAAAATTCGTTAATTAGGTAAACAAAAAAGTAGATTGCATTTGTAGTTGAGTGGCTAGCCTTTTGCATACATTTTTGCATTTTTTAAAGATAAAATGTTATAATGATTGCATAAATTATCACAAATAATTAAAAATAGAAAATAAGAAAATAATATAGGAATAATCAACTTAGACATATAGAGACATCCACTCCTTAGATGGTTTAATATAATAGTTGGTGAAATTCTCTATCACCAACAATAGCTCACCCATTGTTTTATTTCTCTAGACCATCTTTAAAAGAAAATGATTAGTTAAAATTAAATTTGACTGTATTTAGTGTAATGAACATTTACTTAGCATATCTTGTTGTGTCAATGAGCTACTATAGGCTTTGATCTATGTTAATCATTATACTTTTTCTACACCTTATTATGTATATTTTTTCTAGACCTTTCCTATAAATTCAACTAGTAATCTAAAAATTAAAAAATTATGACACATATGATATCTAATTTATTCTTACCTTATACTCATCAGGATTGAACATCATGTAGGCCTATCTTCAATGATGTATTGGCATATCTCTTAACACTACCCATAACATGCTAGGAAGATTGCGATCAATATCATCCCCCATGAGCAAAGAAATAATCATGCAATTTATATTTCTAGTTTTTTGTACTAATTAGTAATGCTAGATGCCATCATAGATGTAGTGCATCGATCATTGCTTTTGGATTGCTTACAACCTTAAAATACAAGAGAAAAATATAGATTAAAATGATGATAATTTTAGGTTATAAATTAATACACAAAATAAGTTCATACTAAAATCGACTAACTTAATAATATAAGCCCTTCTTGCTTAGGTACTACTGTCTAAGACTTATTATCTTGACCTACATGTCTTATTACTACAAAAAATCCATTTAACATCAATTATTTAATATATTCCAAGTTAATTACTACCCAACATGTATGCAATGTTGTTGTAAATCATGTATATTCAACATCAGTTATCCAATCAATGTTGAATACCTATAACAACGTCAATTCTTTAACAAGAAAATTGATGTGTTTAATTGCAATATATTAGTCAATAATTGAAATACAACATCAATTTTTTTATTGATAACTAACCTTGAAAATATTAGTTTAAAACATTAGTTGTATTGAATAATCAACATTATTTCCTTTTTTTCAAGAAAAAAAACATAATAATTTTTTTAAATCTTACTACTCCCAAAGTAGTATTTGAATTTAATTATAGGACCCAGTAACTTGTATTGCCATGCAAGTAGTAATAGTAGTATTCAAGCCTTACCTTAATGTTTTTATAGTCAAAATTAATATCAAAATATAATAAACTAGAAAAAGATGAAGAACTATACATTTATTTAGGTCTGAATAAAGAATGGAATATAATCCATAAATGTTGCAAAAACTAAAATAATACCTTTAAATGTTAAGAAGAAACTTATATTGTCTTCTAATAACATAGTCATTAACAGAAATATTTATGAATCCCATTATGGCAAAATAAAGGTGCAAGGATGTCAAAATTGCTCTTGTGGGTGAAACATTAATACAATGTCCTTCTTTTAGAGAGAAATATATTACCTGACTTTTGCCATTAAACTTTGATAAAATTGTCTATTGTTTGTAATACACATATCATCTTAGTCATTTATAAGTAAGAAATTTATCATCTTTTCTTCAAGAAACCTACATCAACCAAAACCCTAATTAATGTAATTAGAAACAAGGAATCCAAATAAATTAACATAATATATAACAAATAGACTTTCATATTTAAGTTTAGAAGAGAAATGAGGCATTTAATTGAGAAGGAGATGCTAGCAAGAGTAAAAAATAATTGAACTCAAGCAAAGGTAATCTTTTGATCTATTGGAAAGAAATTGTAGGGGATATCTTCCTTTCAAAAGAAAATAAACTATTTGATCACTTTAAAGGGCATTCTTTTAATTTGTGTACAATTTGGCACTTCGTATAGGCTTCTAATTTTAGCTCTTGGCTTCATTTTTACAATTTTTAAAGAGAGAAAAATGACATCACTTAATATTCCTTATTGGTTATAAACTAAAACTAGCATCTTAAAGCTATGGTAACTTTCATGCTATAAGTCAAAATTTTAGTTTTGTACATTGGTTGTATAACAAAATTGACATGGAATTCCAAATTTTCAATTCATTACTTTAAGTACCTAGATATAATTTTACTATTTCATGTTAGTTATTTTTATAAAGCTAACATTGTATACTATCTATGTCAATTATTAAAAAAAGGCTGATATGTATATTAGTTTTTTCCTTTTTTTAAATAAAAGAAGTTTACATCTAGTATTGTAAGACAAAAGCCAAACCTATGACATAAACATTTGGGTAGACACACTTGCTAGTGCAAAAAAGAATAATCTTTTAAACAACTTTAATTAATACGAAAAACACATATAAACAAACTTTTATAATGCATATAAAATAATATATATATTTACAAGTAACTACTTACAAGCACATCATATATACATTTTACATTTTTCTTTTACAATTAAACCCTAAAAACTTACATTTGGCAATACACTTTCATGTTAGTCCTTGTGCTTGCATCTCTTTCAAGACATGTGTAGCCTATTTCTTATTGAAGGCTTTTATATTTGCTACACTATAAGGTACTATGTTGCCTTGGAATAAGTACATGTTCACATATAGAACTCAATAAAAAGACATAACTACATGTTTCCATAAGTGATAATCTAGTAGCCTTATGCATAAAAATAACAAATTCGGTCATTGTGGTCGGACTTTATTATGGATTTCTAACCTCATTCTCTATAGGGCCCTCTTATGTCTTCCTTTACCTAATTGAAATTCAAAACAAATTACTATGGCAAACATCTCTTTCCTTTTCATATGTTTGACCATCTTAGCTATGTATTTACACACATAATATTCACACTCCACATTGTCAATTTGTTTAGGGCACTATAACAAACCAACATAAACTAATATTAATTTTTTATAATCAATCACTATATTAAGTACTCAAGCATGCATAAAAATGTTATAGCCGCTTTCACCCATTTGATGTTGCTCTTGATTAAGCCTTGTATCCTCAAATAAATATTCGTTGAGGCTATAAATGTCTCCTTCTAATCCTTTCACAATTCATGCACCAGTGAGTCAAGCCACTACATTATTCTTTCTTTTGGATAAACAAAGCTTAACGTCCAATGGTTGTTACAACATTATTAATATCAAAGTAAGATAACGAAGGAGAAAATATAACTAAAGAATAAATTAAGGCCTATCCTTGCACCACATATTTTTATGGTATGGTACCATGTAGCACTACCTCGTATTCATTATCATAGTCTCATCTTTGTACTTATTCTAAAATGTCTAGTTTGTCCCTAACAATTTAATCTTGTTTGGATCTAGAAAATTGGAAAAGGAACTTATGTTCCTCTCCCTAAATTCACACTGCAAATGCTTATAATTTTTATAATGAATTGGCATTAAAATTCATACTACCTAATATGTGCACAAATCAATGAAGACTTATAGGGTAAAATGAACACACACCATCCAAGTTATGATAACTAAAACATCTATCTCCTTCTAATTTAGAAGTGACAAGACCTCTATTTTGGATAGAAGAATATCATTTTCATTTCCCATAAAATCATTACTGGTAGATAACATAATAAGCTTATTACTTAATATTTCCTATATAATATAGAGGAGTTCCTCCTTTGCTCTTCCCACATTTATTTTCTACTGAGGATAAGCTACTAAAGTTTTTGATTCTTTGTACTTACCACCTTCATCCTTGCCTTCCTCCTATTTCCTCTTGCCATTTTCTTTCTCCAAAAATATTTAAAAATGGATTACAAAAATATATTACAAGTAAATATGTTAAATAGTATTTTCTTTTAACATAAATAATTAACTTGAAGCAATGAAAAACCTTTATAGACAAGTAAATCAATGCCTTTGTCTAAGCTAGGAAGAAACTAAATGCTTTGGCAATGGCACCTTATTTGACTCATCATCAACGTCTAACAAAACCATTTATTAAATCTTTGGCAATGCAATGATATGGAGCACATGGTCAATAAAAGCCATGCCCTATGCCACTTGCAGACGAAAGGGTCCTTTAACTAAAAGTACACACCTATGACTAACCTACATTGATAAATAAATTATTCGATTAACATCAATATAATTCTATATCATGATTGAAGAGTTCTTATCAGTGAGGCAATAACTACCTTAATATGGCATAAGGGTCACTATACATAGCTTCTTCTCTTCTCATAAGGCAGGTGACAACTTACCATTTCATATGAGTTTAACAATTATATGTTGTAGAATTGAGTCATGCACTCGTGTTATTTAGTGTTTGGATAGTCCTTCACTGCGAGGATGTTTTATAACTCCCTTGAGCTGTTACTTAATGCTAACTATTCTTCCAATGACTACCTTTATATGTTTGGGATGCTCTAAAGTTCTTAAAGTAGTAGTCAAGATGTCTATCCTCCCTATCAATTGAAACTCTCCCTAAGTGGTTTGCTATGTAAGCTCATCTTAGTACAATGTAATCAAACATGAATCATCATGTATTGGAAAATGAATAACACACTTCACATTTGATAAATTAATAAAATAATATTATTTACTATTTGCTTGGAAACTTGCTAATTGTCATCTATTGTGAATTCGCCCTTCTTGTTAACTTTAACTCTCACCCATAACTCATGTTGTTCAATAGGAGCAACAAATGTAGATGCCTTATTACCAAATAAAGCAACAACCTCCTTGGCAGCTTAAATATTTTCCTTAAAGATATCCACCTTAAGCTTCATATACCCTTCTCAAGATAACTTATGTTATTATACATTTTTTGCTTAGTTTGCTTTATTCTATATAATTATAACCTATTGACAAGAAAATGAAACAAATGATAAGAAAAAAATATTTCCAATCAATAGTGGAAGAAAGATAATAATACTAAGATGACTATAAATACTTAGAAGCCTTTCAAATGGCATATTTCCAAAAACTTGTCCCACATTTGCTAGTTGATGCAGTGATATCATACAAGGGTAGTCTAATCAAAATCCTTATTGAGCCAATGTAATCCCTATTCAAAGTATACTTAAAAATTTGCCCACTCCTTCTTACTAATAAAAAGATATGTTTTTTGTAATCCTAAGAAAATTTGAACATAGCTTGTAAGGAAATCCATAAATGACAAACATGATTAGTAAGGACTTCTTGTTATGCACATGTTAAGATTGAAATGTAGATAAGTAGTTTTTTGTAAATAAATCTTTCCAAATGGCATTCTTTATTTCTTCTTCCATGTAGGGCCATTGGTCAATTGTAATAGGCACCTTAGTGTGTACCAAGGCACCAAAGTAGTTAGTGAAATTAGTTCCACTAGGCCCATATAAAGCTCATTTATGTCCATCTTGATTGTTGAGCCTTTGGTGCTTTTCTTATTTTAACTACCTTTATTGTAGTTTTCCATTGAATCTATGCCACCTTTGTTTAAAGATACTAAACTAAATTAACATAAATATTTAAATTATATGCCAAGCAACATTTAATGAACAATTGAGCACATATATATGATAACTTAAAAAGGAATAATTAGAAATCATTTTATCACATTCGGTTAGATGCTAAAACAAAACTTTGCTTACAACAAAGAGACATTTTCAAAAATACTATCTAAGCAACAAAGCCACAATAATATAGAAAATGACACATAAATGTAGCATTCAAGTAAAAATGAGACTTTCACAAATATAAGCACAAGACATGACATGACATGTATTTAGGTATTTTAACTCTCCATATAAAATAATGCTTTTAAAACATATAACCAATGATTGAAAAGTAATTTTAAAATGTAAAAATGAAAACTTTCCAACAAAAAATGACAATGCTTGAATTTTAACCCTAAAAACGACAATCAAAATACAAAATGCTTATAAAACATAAGTGAATTAGAGAAAGTACCTTAGATACATGGTCAAATATGATTGAAGGTTGATGCACATAATTATCGAACAAACACTAGAGACAATTAAATAGGTAGCACTAAAAAGTTAATAACAAATTGCCATACAATATAATTTCATTTGCAATTCTAATTATGATTATGAGAAATAGATACAATGTGTAAGCAATTTACCATATGTTTTTTCACATTGCTTGATAATTAAACTAACATCTAATGTTAATGCATAATTACAAAAATGGCTCAAGGAAACATTCAATATTAACCATAAATAAAAACAACATCTAATGTTTGGCTACTTTTTAAACTCATAGTTTACCTTAATTTTCCACAATGATTTCTAAATGCAACCATTATAGAAAGTTTTTTAACACTTCTACACATGCCATAAGAGAAAATTCTACTTTGTATTGTCAATTTTTTATTTAAACAAATGTGGTAAGTTGCATTTATTTTAAAAAATGCTACCACATTATTTTATATGCTAATTGTAATGTCCCGAATTTTCAATTCTATTATTTGAATCTTTAATTTCTGAGGCTGTAGAAACGAAGAGCATGTTTGAATTAGCCTGGTGGGTGAATCTCAAGTTGAAAGGAATTAAGTGTATGGGTAAATGAAATTTTGAAGGAAAAGGATAGTAGGGAAAGAATTAATTTCCCTAAATAGTATGAATGATTAGAGGAGGTTAGGAAACCCTAAAAAGGGAAGTTGTCTGAGTCTGAAAGTGTAAGGAATTTTAAATAGACAGAAACCCTATGGACTAATTTGCAAAAGTGTAGAATCGGGTGTGGTTAAAGTGAAAATAATTAAGGATTTGGGATCTAATGTGAATAACCAAGAGTTTGGGGTGCAATATATGATTTTAATTAGTGTAACCAATGGTTTTATGACAAGTGTCATTATTAGAAAAATAATGGCAAGAATACCCTTCTTAATTAGTGAAAAAGGACTAAAATACCCTTGGAAATCTCAAAAATGACCAATATACCCCTAGAGCTTCATGAAAACTCTACCACCTTCTCCATTCTCCAAAAAGCTGCAGCAAACCCTCCATGAAAGCAAGCTTAACGTGTGAGAGAGAAGGAAGAGAGAGAAAGTTTCTTTTGAGTTTTTCACCCCAAAATACTAAGATTCAAGCTAAGGTGTAGAAGGGAAAATCGCTCCTCTCATCAAGCTCTATCTATTGGTGTCTCTAGATTGAGGAAAAGCCCAAGTTTGATCAAGTTTAGGGAGCTCCAAGTGAGGGTTCTCAAGTTGCACCAAGAGGTAAAAATGATCTCCTCTAAGAGCTCTTTAATGTACTCTTCTTAGTTTCTTGAAATCTTGAAGTTGATAAAGTCAAGGGTGATTGAACATGGAGTTTAGGAGGATTTGAACATGTTTGTTGATGTTTTGGATGTTGTAGTGTTGATTTATGGCTTTGGTTTGGTGTAAAAACAACAAGAAACCATGGTTACACACCTGGGTTTTTAGGGTATAATGATGCATGTGTAGTATGGGTATGATATGTTTGGAACTTAGCTAAAAATGATGAAGTTAGATAACTTTTATGAAGTTATGGAAGTGTTTGTATGTATTTGCCTTTTTGAGAAGCTGAAACCATAATATGGAAAAGAAGGAAGGAAAGAGTTTTAGTGTTTCAAGTGTTTTCTGAGGATCAGTGAAGTACACGGGGTAGAACACGGCCCGTGTTGTACCCCGTGTTCTTCGTCGAAGTTGATCAGTGTGCTACACGGGGTGCAACACTCCCCGTGTTTACCTCAGGACTGAAGGGCAGTAATGTACACGGGGTAGAACACGGCCCGTGTTCACCCCCGTGTTCTTTGTCGAGTAGCCCAGAAGTGAACCAGTAAGGAACACGGCCCTGAACACGGGGTAAGGGACCCCCATGTTCTTTGTTAAGTGAACTTTTTGGCTTGGTTTCTTCACGTTTTGCATGGTTTTACCTTTGGATCCTTTTCTAATGTTCTTATGTGTTAGTTCAAGGTTGGAAAGTGAAGTTTAGAGCATCTAAATATGCATTTAATTAGGTGGAGAAAGTAAAGAATACATGAGGATTAGGGAAAGTGATAATGTTCTAATATAAGCTATGATGTGTATTTGTATAGACTGAGGAGTGCCATCTTGCAAAGGCAAGAGAAAGTGTAAAGGAGTTATTGGTGAGAGCAAAAAGGAACATCACATTGGAAGCTTATGAAAGGTAGCTAGCTTTATCCTTAAGCTTTGTTTTCTATTTACATGATTTTATGAATTTTATGCCATTGTATGGAATGTGTATGAAATTACTGTGTGCACAACCCGGGAAGACAGTGTGATACTGTGTTAGGCCTATGGCTCGAGTTCCCCGGGGATGACAAGTGTGCGGTACCTATGGCCCGATACCTCGGGAAGACAGCGTGATGTTGTATGTTAGGCCTTTGGCCCGAGTACCCCGGGAAGACAGCGTGATGCTGTATATAGGCCTAGGTACGATTATCTGTGATGGCCATCTAGATATTGAGATAATCCTTGAATTAACTTGATGATTGCTGTGTGAAATGTATATTTCCTACAATGGTATGGCATTGAATATGATGATAATCGATTAATTGATTTCGAAACGTATGTTTTATTTGCTTAAGGATCTGGAATGGCTTGAAATGTTTTTATAGCAATGCTAGCTACTAGGAAACTTTGTTTCTTATGTTTTCTGTGTTGTTATTAACCATTCCAGGTGATGCTTCCAAAGGCTCTCATGATAAAGGATAATGATATTTTTGAAGTTGTAAACGTTTATATAGTTAGTGATATTGTATATGATGGGATGTATATTTTGTAAAGTTGAACTTATGTATAATTATATGACTTTTAATCATGTTGTATGAAATACGCAAGCTTGAGATATCCCGAGTAGTTTGGAATAGAAGGCAAAGTAGTATGCGTTAATTACTTACTTAATGAGGGTTAAGGTGTTGATAAGTAAGGGAGTTACACTAATTTTCTTGTTAATGGATGTTAATGCAACAATATTAAAGAACAATTCTATAATAGTGCCTATGGTTTGTGGCAACTTCTCATGGTTTACCTCCATCAAGTTCTAAGTGACAAGATCAAAGTACAGGGGTAGTAGTCTACTACTATTTTTTAGTACAAATTTTTTTAAGCCAATGTTCTTATTTTTATTACATAATTTTCATAGATGTTATAGCTTTCAAAAATATCTACCAAGTAGATAAATTGCATATATAGGAAAAAATCATATGAGTTATGTAATATAAGTAATATTACTAAACTTACAATAACTAAGAATAGGAATAGGGCCTTGTGGTGGGTTAACTCCTCTATCACCTCTATGATGGTAAGGTATAACAATAGCTATAAGTATGAAAAATTATAATAAAATTACATGAACAAACATATACTACAACATATCAAAGTTGAATGTAACACAAGATAAATATTTCACTAAAAATGTAAGAGAATCAATACTTTCTGCTAAACATAAATAATATTTATTACAACATATAAAAAGGGACTAAATCTTAACATAATGTTTACATGTTAAAAAGCAAAAGTCTCTAATCCCTAATCTAAATCACTATACTAGAAATGAAATACCTATCTTCTTCCTTATTAATTTTAACATCATTATCAGATTTTAACTACTTCTTCTTAACGTAATCACCAATCATTTCATCTTCTAATATGTTATCATTACTTATGAAGTAACCAATATATTGTGTGTCAACATAAATATATGTAAAAGACAAAGCACATTTAGGATCATTATTTGGATCTAGGAAGGTAAGACTATCCCAATTCTTATGGTCAATTGTGATGTTAAAGTTTATAGAATTAGTCCCTTGTAATATTGACATCCTTTAATGATTAACATCATAATCTAGAAGATCCCTTATATCATGATGCATCACACATGCAACAACTTTCTAGTTCAATCCATTGAGAGAATTATCAATGTAAAAAACTTGTTTTACCTAAGTGACAAGTATATATGGTCATCTTTGTATCACTGAGCACTAACAAAGATACTTGTTATACTCTTATCAATCATAATTTTGCTTTTTTCTTTCTATAATTAGTGTTAAATTATTTACACTTGAATAAAATTGATGTCAAAAATTTTATTTATACTATTTTCTCTTATTTTATGCCTTTTAATGTGTTATATATGCTTAATTTTATGGAATTGATCTTATCATGTGATTTAAGGTTAGTTTTCCAATATTTTGAAATTATTTGATTAATGTTGATTCTTTACACTATTCTATATTTTTTACTATAACTTGAGCTTCAAGTATTGGATTTAAGTGATCTTTATATCTTTAAAAAGCTTAGAGAAAATTCTACAACTTTTATATTTTGCTTGAAGTCTAGTTTAGATGTTTAGAAGTGATGCTTTATTTTTACCTAAACTAAGCTAGTTTTAATTTTTGGGCTATATATAAAGCCCCAGAGGTCAAATCAATGTAAAACTAATACCCAAAGTTTCGTGAAACCTAACCCTACAATTTCATGTTTGTAGTTTAGTGAAATTATGTAATTTTAAGGGTTTTATCATCTTCTTTCTATAATTAGTGTTAAATTATTTACACTTGAATAGAATTGATGTGAAATATTTTATCTATACTATTTTCTCCTATTTTATGTCTCTTAATGTGTTACATATGATTAATTTTATGGAATTGATCTTGTTATGTGATTTGAGGTTAGTTTTCCAATGTTTTGAAATTATTTGGTTAATGTTGATTCTTTAAACTATTTTATATTTTTTGCTATAACTTAACTTTCAAATATTGGATTTAAGTGATCTTTATAAATTTAGAAAGCTTAGAGGAAACTCTACAACCTTTATATTTTGTTTGAAGTCTAGTTTAGATGTTCAGAAGTGATGCTTTGTTTTTATCTAAACAAAGCTAGTTTCAATTTTTAGGTTATATATAAAGTTCCAGAGGTTAAATCAAGGTGAAACTAATACCCAAAGTTTCCTAAAACCTGGCCCTATAATGTTCATGTTTATAATTTAGGGAAACTATGTAATTTTAGGGGTTTTACAATGGCTAGAATTCAGACTTATGAGACAACTCTTATAATGTTTTATATTGTAAATTAGGTTTCTAGACTTCTAAAAATTAGCAAGACCCTACTCTTAAAAACCCTAAGAGGCATATGATCTTGGTCTATTAGAGGATAGGAAATCAAATATAAAGTTGTCTACTTCCAAAGTGAAGAACTCCAAGTTTCTTCTTTTTCAACCATAGAAGGCTAAGTCCCTAATTGATTCAAGGAATTTGAGACTTATGTGTATTTAGATTATGAGATCCTAAGCTATAATATTGACTTTTTTAAATTGATTTTCCTCTTCCCTCTATTTTTTATTCTGATTGCTTAGAATTGCATGAATTAAATATTAATTTGGTATAATTTGTGTTTAGCCTTACAATTTTTTATATTTATCTACTTTTATGTTAAATTATGATTGGTTAACTGCTATTTATGTTTTCATCTATCCTAAGTACAAAAATCCCACTATTATGTGTCTTATGCTTGGAATCTTATGAGGAACTTATATATTAAACTACATATGTCAAACATGACATAATGGTGAAATTTAGTTTAAAAGCTAAAAAGAATAGCTCGTTGTTCACCTCTAGGGATCAATTCTTGCATAAGGATACATCTATACGATATATTAGAAGCAACAATACTAAAATGAGTAGCAAAGTAAGAAAAATTTATGGCAACAAATAGTAGAAGACATTATCTTTGAGTAAAGTTATGAAGGGAACTCAATTTTCTGGAATAAATCCAAGTCTTAATAACCTTTTACTTGTAGTTCCCTCTTGTGTTCATCACAAAGTATAGGTTGGTCATTAAATAAGAAAGAGTTCAAAAAATAAGTGACAAGTTTGAATGACTTATTTAAGGAAATTCTCAATTTTGGCACAATTATTGAAGATGTACTATACTCTTATATTTTAGTCTTTCTTATCAAATAGAGCAATTTTATTAGCTCTAATGGGTTAATAATGAAATTTAAACATGGATAATCTTTTTTTTATTCCAACTTGGATGGCATCCTGATTCATTTAGTCAATTGAATTTAGTTTCCACCCTTGACAAATAAATAGAATAGAATGTCAAGGCCTCGTCTACTACATATCCTTCAATGATAGAACCTTATGGTTAAGTATGATTCCTAATATAGTTCTTTAATTTTTTGATATATTTTTCATACAAGTACATCCATTAAAAATGGACAAGTCCCCCTACGAAGCTTCTTTAGGCAAATACATCATAAAATGCACCATTATGTTAATGAATGTTAGAAGGTATATGATTTCTACCTAATAGAGAATGTGAACAATGTCATCCTTAATTTTCTCCACATCCCTCTTTTTCAAAGTTCTTACATATATTAGATTGAAGTAATTGCAAAGCTCAACAATCAGTGTTGATAGTTCTTTCAGCATTATTCCGTAAATTCTAGGTACTAATAATCATTACATGATGATGTGACAATCATGTAACTTTAACCCCCTCGATTTTATTATCATTGTTAGTCACATTTTTCCTTAAATGACTAGCAAATCCATAAGAAAGCTTGGCATTCTTAATAAATCAACAAAACCTATTAGTTAACATTGTTTGGTGCATAACTAGCACATGGTTTCATCAAACCATTCCATTTCTAATAAAGACGTAAATCTATCCTTATATTCATTTTAGCCTATCCACATCTTGCATTGTCTATGTTTTTTGGCTTATGTTCAATGTCTAATAATGTACCTACAATGCAGTTGTACATATTCTTTTTAACATACATGACATTAATGTTACGCCTCAACTTCATTATGTGCTAATAGGAAAGCTAAAAAAATACTCTTTTTACTTCAATTAAGTTCATAAACATCTATTTTCCATTTCATTTCACTATATTACATGTTCTTTCTATGAAGTCTCTAATTCAATGATTGGTTCATAATCATATCACTTGTAAATTACCTTAAAAGGGTCTCTTGATGAAGTATCTTTATTACAAGTTAGGCAAGTTTTGTACCCTTGTCCACTCTATCTTGATAAATTATTTAGCATAGAAAAGTCATTAATAGTCTATAACAATGTTGCTCATATCATAAACATGCTCTTCAACTCCTATTCCCATAATTGTTTAAACTCTTCTATTAGCAATTTAGGAACACCTCAATATCTTTACTTAAAAAGTATTGTCCAAGGACTAAAAATAATCACCATTGGCCATTTATTTTAAGACAAACTTATATCATTCAAAGGATTGAATTTGCTAGCACTTGGACCAAGTTGAACATTTCTTGAAAAAATTCAGGTGGTTTCTATCAAATCTTGCCATGCTCCTCTATTGACAAGATGTTATATGATCCTATCCTCTATTAATAGTCATATATGATGTCATTTTATATCCTTTATCTTATGCCTTAATTTGTATAATCATTTTAACTTAGGGGTTAACAAAATACCTTAGCACTTTGTAAAGCATCTTTTTTCCTTTTGTGTTTTGATTAACCCAACAACTCTCCCCATATACTGGAAAGTTCTCCCTTTCTGCATGCTCTTTCTAGTAAAGTACATAGTCATACATGTAAATATGAATTGACTAATAGCCTAATCTTAATTTATTAAGTTATTTCTTTACATCATAGTGTGATCCTAATAATCCGTTCTTTGTGGGAAGTACTTCCTTTAATAATTTCAAAAGAAAATTAAATGACTTATTAATCTACTTATGTAACAATTTTACATGTATAAGTTTAATTAATAGGCTCAAGGATGAAAAGTTACTAAAATTGGGAAACAATTCTACTTTAACTTTAGCAAACCATTTCATCAAGGCTTTGGCTATGAGTTATGTTCCCCCTAAGGTATCTTTATCCATATCTCCATTATTCTTAAGTATTTAATCAACCATATGAAGGTTAATAAATTCATATATAATTGTTAACCATCTCATCCACATGGTCCAAGCTTCCCCAATCACCCTGCATAGTATCAACTATTGATGTAGCTATTTCACCAAGGTGAACTTGATTTTTGTAAAATTTATCAAATTCATGGTTTATTATATATGAAAACATGGTATCCACATCCTAAAGGAACATATTTTTGCACTTTTTATATACAAAACATCTTCCTTAACCTCTTCTAATCAATAAGGTTTTTTGCTCTTTTGACAAATGCTCAAGCACTATTCTAATGCTCAATAGATAAGTAATGTTACAAATTTGTCTAACTTTTATCAATCGATATGTTGTTATTGGTCAACAACATGAGGTGTTATCAAACAATTTAATCTTTATGCATGTTTTTTTATGTGTCTTAAATTCACTTTATTACTCTAATTCTAATGGATATGACTTTATTCTATTTAGGATATTCTTATAGTTGTCGTGCATAATTATCCACCTTCAATTGTTTCATAATTGTAGAAATTTTAGTAGTATCTGCAATAATTCTCCAAGTGTGCAAATTAGATATCAATATAATGCACACTTGGAACCTAAAACCTATAAAATGTGAAATAATGAATAAATAAGTTAATAATAATAATAAGAGGACTTATCCAAATAGGACAATTCAAGGGTAAGTTAGTCTATAATGACCAATCAACCCTTAAATGAGTCTAAAGTTAAATTACAAGTGCATTAGATTTATGGTGTATTCAATGCATTATTTCAAATTATCTCTCAATCTTTTAATAAATGAATAATTTAATATTTTATCTTCTGAAATATATACAAGTTTTAATTATTGAATTGAATATTTGTATTGTTAAAAGCTTTTAATATTAAAATTCTTATTATTTAATTTTTTCCTTGCATCAAATATGATATATTTATACGTTTACTAAATTATAATATATTAAAATTTATTTCTTTCTACTATTTAGTACTATCTTGATCATAAATTAAATTAACAAACTCTTATCTTATTTTTATTAAATATTTTATCTTCCAAAATTACATTCATGTTTTAATTATTGATATTTTTATTGTTAAAAGATTTTTATATTAATATTCTTATTATTTAAATTTTCCCTTTGTCAAATGTGATATATTTATAACTTTACTAAATTATAATATATTAAAATTTATTTCTTTCCATTACTTAGTACTATCTTGATTATTAATTAACAAAACATTATTGCTTACCTACTATTATGTGTAATAATAGTATAACCTCACTCACTATTTTATTTAGAATGAACTCCCATGCCTATTTGATCAAATATTTTATCTTCCTAATTTATGATCAAGTTTTAATTATTTAATATTTTTATCATTAAAATCCTTATATCACTTAGGATGCTTTCACATTTTGTGTCTTATGGCTTTTAATGCTTACCTTAAGTCAAAAATCCTATACTAAGTCTAAATATAATATAACTATTGATATATCACACTAAAATTCCCCTACTCATATCAAGTGTACAAATTCTATATTAAGTTTAAATATAACACACCCACCAATATGTCAAGATCATGCAATATGTCCAATTATAATGTCATCCTAACTCTATATTAGATCCAACACTTTCATTTCATAACTAATTTTGTAAAAAGTTAAAGAATTATTTTCTAGCAACATACAATCCATCATTAATCATTAAATAAGATATCTTAAAAATATTTCAACTTACCTTAATATAGGAATAAATAACAAAAAGAATGAACGAACAATAGCTCAAATTGTCAAGTATACAAAATTAATGTTACAAAATAAGATAAATAGTAAAAAAATGATTCAAATGATTAAGAAAACACAAAACTAACCTCAAATGCAAAGGATTCTTTTTTCTTCTTCTTTTTGATTGTCATATGATTGAGTAGAAATGGTGCTTTGTATAGTTCATTACTAGAGCCTATTCCAACAACATTTAATTCAATCATTGCTAATTAGACAATTTAGTTATTGCAATAGGACAAAAAAATTTATGCTAACCTACACCAATTCATTTTCTCAGTAAACATATTGCAACAATAATGTCATCTTAATATGTTCAACAAAATTCAGATTTCAAAATTTTCAAAATTATATTACAACAACAAATTCATCAGTATATAATGCTTGGTTCTTTATGCCAACTATGTGGTCATTAGTAAATGACCTAACCATCATGATGGCATTGTCAAAGAAATTTAACTTTTAATTGTTATTTGCTAACCATTTACTAACAACTATGTCATCTTTATAGACATTTACTTTATTAAGAAATAATTTGTTATTTTATTTTATATTTATTTTGCAATCATGTTATTATTTATGAGAAATTATAATTAATTATGCGATATACTATAATTTTATACACATCTTTTTCCAACAAACATATTTCATTATTTAAAATAAGATGAAAGAAGCATAATTATTTTAAACCAACTACATTAAAATAACTTACATTAAATCCAAACTTTTAACTAAAAATATAGAAGATATTAGTTGTAAATATTATACAGTATATCTATAATGTAATTTTTAATTATTTATTTTAATTGTAAGTATTAATTTTTATCTAGTTAATTATTAGTGTTGTTGTTGTTATTATTATTGTTATATTTAGCCTTGATATTTATCTCTTGTGTAATAAAAAAAATTACATGAAGAAAGAACAAAGAAAAGAATAATAATAAAAAGAATTTACGTGATAAGAAAAATCTAGAGGTTCACATGTATAAGTACAAATATGTACATATATTATAAATTTTGCACTCAAATTTCTTTGAAAAAAATAAAAAAAAGAAGAGTTAAATTATCCTGATTTAATATTTAGAGTAAATTATCTTATCTTGAGCTTAGAGTTACCCTTTAAATGGAACGTTTGAATTTTTTATGAAATGAAAACACTATCATTTATTGAGGAAGTATACAAATGTTTTGTCAAATAAAAGATGCTTGATTTAAATGTAAGGGCTATGGTATTTAAGAAAGGCTTTATGTTTTGACTATTGTGAGAAGTTAAAAGAGTTTAATGAATAAGAAAATGGATGACTTAGAGGTTATTTCATCATATGGAAAGAAATACCTAAAAGGAATACTTAAATTGGTAGGCTCAAAGACATTGTCAGCAAGGACATAGCAAATTAGTTAGATTCCATCTATCACAGTTTAGATTAACGGTACCAATTTAAATGGCTCTACAATTGCTTTTCCCTAATGGAATAAATTGTTGGGATATGATACAAGTTCAATTCTTATGATAAAGGAACAACTAAGGAATTTGACATTTATTAGGAAATGATGTATCAGATTGATTGATAAATCTTGTGCTATAAGGATGGGAAAAATTAAGTTTCCCAAAACAAGAATATATAGTACAAGATTACTTGAAGTAAAAAAGTAGTAGTTCTTAGTTGCCACTTAAAGGAAACATTGTCGATTCATTAGAATATAGTGAACTTTTCTATAGTAACAAAACACTAGGAGTGGAATTTTAACATGGATTCATCATTGAAATATGATTATTGGAATTTAAGGAGAAAGAAATTGAAGATAGGTCATGAGTTTCTTGATTTCAATTATGTAACTTATAGATCATCCTCATTACAAATAAGTGATACAAGTTTGCTAACAATGAGCCTTAACAGTGTAACCTAGCTTTAGAATCTGATGACGATGATGAGTTTGATGATATAGATTCTAAGGTAGGATAAGATAACTTTGATTTACTTGAATTAAGTTAAACTAGGTAGAATTTTGTTAGATAGGGAATCAAACTTGCATCATTCTATTAAAGTTATACAATCTTCCTAGTCTCGAAGATATAGTATAGTAGATATGTAAAATCAATGCTTAAGTAAGGAGGAATGTGTCATGACCCTAAATTGATCGTGATTGGTATGGATTTCAATACTCAATTTTCACATGCCTTAATATTATTCATTCTAATTTATGCAATGAAATTTTTCATATTTTTGGGGGACTTAAAATTTATTTTAAATTTTGCAAAAAAATGGATAGAAACTCCTTAGTTTTTATACACTTCCTAAAAATCACATGTCTTAAAATACAAAACTAATATTTATTCTTAAATACAATAGCATCATAGACATATATAATACTACATAATTACAATTATATATATATATATATATATATGCACACACATACACATAACAATCACTAGCTAATCATGTATTAAATCAGAAATAATAACAAATCCATTTCTTAGATTTTTTATATATACAAAACCAAATCTCAAATTGTCTATTCACCTGCACATAACTTGGATTTCATACTTAACATGATAAGTGATAGTAATCTTAATCACTCACTAATACATGATATCCTCACGTATCACACACAACCAATTCTAAGTAGTCATCATATTTACAAATAGCTATTAAGGGTTTAATCACCATCTAATCATCACATCCATATTAAGTCATTGCAATCATATCAAACAATAACTTTTAAGCATAAGCAAATCCAAAAATCATATCTCAAGTACATAATAATTTATAATAAATAATATCCATATATCCACTTTTAACTTCTAGGTCAATCTTATATTCGTCACAACTAGCTGTTAGCAATTTTTCATTCAGCTTTCACATCATCATCTCCATCAGATTCTCATTTCAATTCTACTTATGACATGATTCACAATGTAATAATTTCATTAGATCTTAGCCTTATATGTCACAAGTTCAATACAAATTCCAACACAAGCAGCTATTTCATCATCATGGGATAATGGCAAAGTACATAACTATATATATATATCAATACTATAAAGCCCTCTTACATAGCCGTAACTTTCAATCTTATCATAATACAGTTCACATTACACTTTCACACATACATATTAATAGTATAAACTTAGTCAGAACACAACTATATCATTCACTACCATAATCTTTTCACTATCGATTAATAAACACTAATAGTACCGCCATGCCTTATCGACATGGTAATTCCATATTTACTCAAATAGATAACCAATTTTTTACCATAGATATCATTCTCATATCATTTATGTATAGCTATAAGGATAATTTAATAATAATATACACCATACAATTATACCTTAAAGAAACTCACACATGGAAATATGTGAATATAATCTATACCATCAATAAGAATATAAATTATGACATTTAATCAACACTTTATTAAAATATTAATTGAGGGTGAGATATATACTCATTTGGTGAGGCCATCCATTGTAGGAGCTTAGAGTGATTCATTTCATTTTTCTTTCATCCTCCTAATTCATTGTCATTTATAATAATATTATGAATACAAGAATACTATTTGTTTTTCTTTCCAGGTATTACAAATTCAATTATCAAATCATAATATAATAGTATCCTTTATTATCAGCTTCTTTTATTTCCTAACATAGGCCTATGCAATCCAAATGCTGCATTTTAAAGGTTTACTTAAACTAACTTTGAACACTAAAATATTAACTTTAATAATATAAATATACTCTAAATATAGTAACCTAATATTCTAGAGCCTCAAATCATTATTTTATTAGTGTCATATTAATTATCCAAACAAGATGATAAAATGAGAATTTTTAACTGAACATGAAACAATTGAAATAATAAATCCTTATACTGTAAAAATGCCATATTCATATCAATCTAGCATTTCACAACATAAAAATCATACTTTTCTCATGTATTATCATATATCTTAAAATGTTTTAAGAACAGATTTTCTAAAATATACAATTACTACTGAAAGTATTATTATATAATGCCTTAAAATTATTCTTTTGATGTTAATTAGACACTAAATGTCATAAAAATCATATTTTTCTAGGCCATAATTGCTTATCTCAAATATGCTTAAAAATAGATTTCTTTGAATCATGCATGAATTTGCCATGATAATGGAATAAAATAGGGCATTCATACTTTAATCATTCTATTTTAGCATTTTATAACATAAAAATTATATTTTTCATATGTATTATCATATGTGTCAAAAACAGCCAAATGAGTTTTCTTCAAAGCAACCCTAAAATAATAGAAATTAAAGGAATTGATTGCATAAAAGTTCTCAACATACCTTAAGAGGGCTACCAATTTCTTGCTAATGTCAAAGAGTAAAGAGGCTCACCAAAATCGAAGTGTCCTGTTGTTGTTAAAACCCAGCTTCAACCTGCAGTTGTTCAAGGTCTTTCACATGTTTCAGCAACTAGAGGAAGAAAAGGGAGCCTCGCTTAAGTAGAGTTGTGCATGACGATAAAAATGGTAGGCATTGGTTAGAGGTGCGACTATGAGCTATCTTATTATTAGATGCCCTTTGCATGGAACTAGGTAGGGTAGCTTCCATCGCCCACACCACATGATGGTACTGGCATCACTATTGCTGAAGGCAGCAAAAGCACACTAAAGGCAGGAAGCAATTGATGGAGAAAAGAGATGAGAACAGAGAAGGAACCATAATTGGAAAGGGAGAAGGAGAGGGAAAAAGAGATATAAAGGAGCCTTGAGTTAGGATTTAGTGCTTCTCATACCGCATAACTCTTCCTTAAATCTCACCCTTTTATCTTTATTTTAAGATCATTCTTAGCAGTTCATTATTTTTAAAACTCACTTTTATAAAACTAATTTTATTTAAATTCTTAACTCAGTTATTTTCAATCTTTCTCTAATATATATATTTATAATAACTTGATAAATTTAAAAATTCTAAAATAATTATTTCATACTTCCATAATTCTTAAAAATAATTTACCAAATATAAACCAATTATTTCATAAGTTCTTGCACGCATGATCACTAAAAGTATTTCAACTTGTAGGAAATTTCTTATAAAAATTATTTTAGATTAATCTTGAATGAATAATAGCCAAATAAAAATAAATATATTTCGACAATTACTATCAATATCATTTTAATATTCTAAAATTTTTAATAAGAAAAAGAAATTTAAAATCAAATATTAATCAAATAAATAAAATAAATATTTCAATCTTTCCAAGAATAATTTATTAAATATAAATAGTTAATTTTATAAATTTGTACCTATAATTACTAAAATTATTCTCAACTGGTAAGAAAAAACTTAATAGAAAATATTTAAACAAGTCATTAACCAACTCCAGCCAATTAAATAAAAGAATAGAAATTTCAAACTAATTATTACCTGAATAAGTAAAATAAATATTAACAAATATTGAAATTTATTAAACTTTAAATATTTATCCGGGTATTACTTGCCAAGTATCTTTTTCACATAGACGAAGAGGCCCTTATTTAAACTTTGAAAAAGCTCTTAATCAGTTGAAACTTTCATTTTGGGAGTAAATTTCATTGGAAAACTCATAATCATTTTCCTCTGAGTTTGACGAAGTTTCTAGTAGAGATATATCACATAAAATGAAATGTGAGATATTATAACCGATGAGTTAAGTTTGGTTGTAAATTATATAGCATCCACTACAGCAAAAAAGACTTTTAGCGGCGACATTTGTCGTCGCTAAAAAGTTCTCGGTCATCGCAAAAGAAAAAGTTGTCGTTAAAAATGTCGTCGGCGTAAGTCCATGCTTGAAAAGGTCATTAGCGACGATAATTTATCGTTGCTAAAAGTCAGGCCTTTTGTGACGACAAAGTCATCGCAGAAAATAATTTCAAAATTCAAAAAAATTTTGAAATTTGATTTTTAGCTGCGACAATTATCGTCGCTATAGGGTAAAAGTCATCGCTGAAGATCAGACTTTTAGCAACGACTATCAGGCTTTCAGCGACGACAATAGTCGTCGCTGAAGATCTAACTTTTAGTAACGATAAAAGTCGTCGCTGAAAGTCTGATCTTTAGTGACGACTATTGTCGTCGCTGAAAGCCTGATCTTCAGCGACGACTTTTACCCTATAGCGACGACAATTGTCGCCACTAAAAGTTTTTTGAATTTTTTTAAAAAATTTTAAAATTAAATTATCGTATATTTGAAATGATATATTCTTTATTTTAATTAACTTGACTCGTTTAATAATTTTTTTAAATTTAATTTAATATAAATTATACAATTATAATATATCAGTAGTATTATTAATAATGTCTAATAGTTTGATCCAACATAAAAAATTAATACTCATAAAGCAATGGTAAAAATAATTTTTATATGAATAAACTAATATATATATATCATCTATGTAAATGTGCACATATAAAAAATATAAAGATACATAAACAAAATATACTATAGGGAAGTAGGTGTAAATATCACAGTGCACCATGATCGTCATCGTCGTCGTCATCGTCATCATCATCATCATCATCATCTTGACTACGAGGATGATAAAATGACGGTGGCGGCTGAGCGGTAGGTGCAGACGCAAATCTACTCGGCCTAGGCGTTGTAGCAGCAGCAAATGGAGGCGGCGGTAGGACGATACCCTGCTGTCTAAGGATTGAGCTCATCTCAGTAAGATAAGTCCCAAGCTACTGCTGCTGCTGCTACATCATCTCCTGTTGTTATGTAATCTGTTGCTGCTGATCAAGCCGCTGCTACTGCTCTTGAATCAATCCCTGGCTCTGCTCAACCTGTTCCTGACTCTGGTGTAACTGCTCCTGCAACTCATCGACCTGAGACACGGTCTTTGAGCTCGTCCCCGTGCTAGAAGTCCCCATCAAACAATAAGTCTGACCAGCAAGTACACACCCAAACAGCCTTCCTGTACCCTTGACGAGTGCCAAGCACCTCATCGGCGATGGTAGCCTCATCTAACTGTACAGGAGTCGTAGGCAAGCTAGTGAATGATACACTAAACTGTACATGCTGAGTCATGAGCTCAGTCATCCTCGCCTTAAATTATTAAAAAGAAGTAATAAGAAATCTATCTTAGAAGATATATTTGTAAAATTTTATTTAAAATATGAAATTCAAATAACTTGTTACCCTTGAGGGATCGGATGCACCCACTCCCCCGACCTGTATGTGTGTCGGTCCCTAAAGTTATCAGGCACTGACTGCAACTCACCAGTATCTCTGTTTCTCTATTCAATTTTTGTAACAAAAAAAAGGATGAAGGGTAGTAATGCTATTTAACAAGTGGATATATTTAAAAAAGATACAAAAAAATTAAATTACCTTATCAAAGCGATGTGCAATAATAGACTTTGACTCATGCTGGTCATTCACGACTTTCTGTGCTCTATTATTTGTATTTCTTGCAGATAACTCCTGCAAATTAAGAGAAAAAAGTTAAATTTTTATGTTCACAATTTACTAATTATGAAATACTGACATAATACCATAAAATATCATGCTTACCCTGTACTCGTCACTATCAAAGAAGTCCACACACCTTTGCCATGTCTGCGGTGAGATAGATCGAGGCACACAACGTCGAGCTCAATCCAAGTCATACTCCTAGTATCGATCACCTCCATGCTCTAAGAAATACTTATTCAACCTGTACTTCCAATCTCTGTATAGGTCAGCAGCAGTTCGTATCAAACTAAAAAGCGCTCTATCCCGATCACCCTCGGAGATGCCCTGGAACTCAAAATGGGACTGCATTAAAAGACATTTAATAAATTTATGAGTCATATATTTAGAAAGTTCAGTCTCAAAGACATTAATTCAAAAGGAAATGGATACTTACGCAAACCTTTTGCACAACTCTATCTCGGATCTCCTGAGGTACAGCCCGCCATGACTTATAATAGGGCGACACGTGGGCGTGGATCATGCTGGCAATATCACGAGGGAGATGACTGGCATTCTCACCAACCGCATGCCATGTACCAGTCGTATCAAACTGTACAGGCACCAGTCTGCCTCCACCTCTGCCTATATTTCTCGTGCAGTCTTAGGGACTTATTCGGTCCCCTCTTTTTATCAGGTGCTACTTCATTTAATAAAAAAAAATATTAACAAAATAAACATAATATTTAATCAAGCTTAGGTATGCACAATTAATAACAAATACCTGAGCCCTCGCACTGAGATGGAATACAAGTGGGTTGCTCCGGTAGGTCACCTCCAGCGTCACCTCCGTGGTATCGTGCCTCGACATCCGCCATAACTAAAATAATAAACATCATATAAGTAATTAAAAAGAATTCAATGTCCAGTTGAACGATGAAATGGTTCAACTTTTTACAATCACATTTATTATTTTAATAATCATGCTTACACAATTATGA